>JBAIAC010000017.1:10222500-11422500 GCA_037349315.1 Chelydra serpentina | reverse complement strand
CTGGCCTGGCCTGCCAGGGGGCTTACCCTGGCAGGCCGCGTGCCAAAGGTTGCCGATCTCTGATCTATTTTAAAAAATTAGACTGTATAATGAGGGTGTTATTTCTCTCCCAAACACATTAGACCCTTCTGAATGTATGGATTGTGAGTTAGGGCAGGTTTACATGACTGCTTAAATCAATCTAACGTACATTGCTCCAGGGTGTGAAAAAGTCACACACACACACCCCATGTGCTACAAGTTGCAGCGACCTAAGTGCTATCCACACTGGCGCTATGTCGGTGGGAGACGCTCTCCCACGGACATAGCTTCCACATCTCACGGAGGTGGAGTAATTATGCCTATGGGAGAGTGCTCTCCTGTCGGCATAGAGCATCTTCACCAGATTCGCTACAATGGCACAACTACATATGCCAATGTCGCGCTTCTAGTGTTTTGTTCCAGTGTTCTAGTTTTTGTTTTGTTTTTCCTTCATTCCTAAAAGCATCTTTATCCTACTCATACTTCATTTTGAGGCTCACATTGGGACTGGAGAATGTATAAAGAAAAGCGGTTCATCTAAGTCAACATCAGGTTTTGCACTTCCAAGCTTCATCAATGCGACATTTTTAACAGCAAATTCTTTTTTTTCTTGCAATTTTCCCCATTTGATCCTTAATATTAAAGGAACTTTGTGCTTTAAAGGTGTTAAGTCAAATACATTGTATCTGCACTGTTAATATACCTAAGTTGTCAGAGTGCTGTATCATATTGCAACTCATACTAGAGTGAAGTCTTAAAACCTAAAAAGAGGAGTAAACTATTAAATATCTCAAAGCTAAGGCTGGATTAATATTGATAACTTTTCCAACTTCATCAATGGGGACAGAACTTCATGCAGTCCACACTGTTAAAAGATAATTTGGGCTTGACGTAAGAATATTCATGTGGAAAGTACATAGTCGTGATTTAAAGTATCAACAAGTATTCTCGTTGCATTTAAGCACCAAAGTCAGTCATCTCAAGGAGAAGAGACTAAAGAGATATAGAGGTAAAGATTCAAGAATATACCTTGCCACGTCAGGTCTTTACTATTCTGATTGTTGTCAGATTCAATTTCATTGTTCAATTTTCCAGTAATTGGTTCACACTGCAGATAATATTAAATGAAAGGTATGTGCAAGTGCCCAATTTCTAAATACTCAGCCCACCTTTTACACTTCTAATCAGGACAATGAGCAGGTCTATATTCAGAGCTGTATTTATCTTCCTCTTTCCAGCTCACACCTACCACCATTTTGAATAGCAAGTTAGGGGGAGAAAAATTAGAGACTTCAAGAAAATGGCAGCTGCACAAAAGAACCTAACAGGCACTTTTAAGGGCGGAATTGATATTTAGTTACAATCTGTTGCCCCAGGGTAAAATGCTTTACTATATGACAATGCACTCAACTTATACAATCATTTTTAAACTCACTTCTCACTTTATCCACATTTTGTATAATATAGTGAAAGAATACACTTGAAAGCTGAAGCATCAGCACATTAAGGAGGCCTGTCATGGTTCATATCAAGTTTGATTTCATAGGTTTTTATATTACAGCCCCCAGCTATATCACGCTATGGTAATCAAAGCTAGAATGATAGCCTCCTATGTATATTTCAGAGCTTTAAAACCACAGAAAGTTAGAAACCTAGTTTGTTTTGTTCTCCCCCCCACCGCACAAAACATCCCCCACAATAAAAGGATCTGCAAAAACATTTCTAGATTAGATTTTAACGGAATTATACCACTTTGATTACTGCTGAATCAAGAACTGTCTTAGAGCTATATAGCATATATTCACCCAGTGGCTGCTGTGCAAATGACTGGATTGTGAGTTGCACATAGTTTGCCTTAAGGCTTTCTGGCCCCACCATCTAGTCACATAGTCGCTGTGCACCTCTGCTCTAAGCAATTTGTGTAGCACTCCCTTAAAACTCCGAACTCCACTGCACTGTTTTTATTGCCCAAGTCAACAGCATATAGTAAAGGACTCACAACAGGCCCTGCATGGGTCCAAGAATAACACTTGACTTTTTGGCTCTTCTCTTCTCCCCACAAATCTTGCCTCAATGGTAAGATAATGTACCCTTCCTCTCCAAGAAATGTCCAGGCTTTCTCCACAGCCCTTAGAAAGCATTTTGGGGGAAACTGTAAAGTATAAACTGAGCAGAAACTCAATGCAACTACAGGTTTGGAAAATGAGACTGGGGCCCCGATTCAGGAAAGCATTCCTATTGAGGGTTACAATGACATCAATGGGACTTAAGTTAAGCACATGTTTCAGTGCTACCCTGAACTGGGATGAATTTAAATACATGCTTAAATGCTGCACTGAATGGGAGTCTTAGACTGGGAATGTAAGGCTAGATTCGATCTGGTTAAAAAATGAAGTCAATACATTTTCACTGGTGTAAAACCAATGTAAATGAAATCAGATTTAATCCCACCATATCAAAGCCCTGATGAAGCCCTTACAGCATCTTAACAAGGAGTTGCAAAGGCTGCTATGCGGACGTTTTGAAGTCTTAATGCCAATTATAATGAAGCTGCATAACTAAAATTAAGCAGGAGGCAGGTTCCATTTTTTAAGCAGCAAAAAAAAATTACAGAAAAATTTAGACTTCTATATCAGGTAGCTGGAGAAATGAATCATTTATAGAATAATAGTGGGAGCTGATATAACTTAATACAGAAACGGAAAGGAAAAAAACTTTTTTGTTTGATGCTACTTCAAAATATCCTGGTTTTTTTATTGGTGTCATAAATAATAGCCAGTGCAGAATTTTTAACCTGCCACCCTATAAATCACATGAATAAGACCATTGGACAGGGAGAGCCCTATTTATGGATGTTTTATGCACACATCAGGCCATCAATAATGGAAGATTTTATGGTGCGTTTGTACATAAATCAAGACTTTGGCACAAGTTCTATTCATAACCACCAAATAAATACAAGATCCGTCTTTAGCTACCACTATGTAAAATAGAAATGACAAATGCCCAGGAAGAAGGAGAAGATTGTCATTGTCACAAATCACAGAATTCTCGGCTACTTAAAAGGTCTTGTTGTTGCGAGTCTCCCCTGAAGCTGAACGGGCACAGTTCTGCAAGTTGCATTCTATAGTAATGATAGGGCTTAAGCCTAAGCAATAGAGAATACAGGAATCTTACAACTACAAAGCATCTAAAATTTAACCAATATCATAGTCAATAAAACCATAACATTGACAACTGTTTAAATCTATTTTTATACAAACCCTGATGTAGCAACAGAAGCATGTCCAGACCAGAAGAAAAAAATGCTTCTCAGTTACCCTTCATAATTCTAAAAGAAGCATTAATTTAAAATAATGGCAATTATTTTTAAAATAATTAAACAAATAAAAATAATTTAAAACTAAAATGGGCAATATTTGAGGAAAATCACGGGGTGACTTATACTGAACCAAAACATGCCCATCATAACACCACCACCCATTTTAAAGATGGGGAAATGAGGCACAGAAAGGGGAGTGACTTGGCCAAGTAGTGGCAGAACTGGGATTTGAAACCAGAGTTCCTAAGTCCTGATCCAGTACTTTCATCACAAGACCATCCTTTGTCACCCCAGATAATTTCACCTATAAGTGAGTCACCCAAGATAATGTTCCTAAGTGGTCTGTGTACAAAATTAATATTTTAATTAGTCTGATAATGACCGTTACACACTAGAACCCAAAGGGGGAAAAATTAGAAATGTATGTAAAATGGATTCATCTTTTTAATTAAAGGGGGAAATGAAACATTTTTAATAGCATCTTCTATCTTTGGATCTCAAAGTGCTGTACAAACACAGAATCTCAGCACCATGTGTGATAGGTATAAGTATACCACAAGTTTAATATTTAAAACAAAGTTAGCTGGCAATTTCTGAAGACAAACATAGTTTGCAGAGCGACAGCATACCTCAGAAACAACGGAATTTAGAATATCAAAGAGTCTCTCAATTCTTACCCAGTGTGTTCAGTTTCTATGTTGGACGCAGTGCCTCGGGCTCCATGAAAATCTAACTTTCTCAGTTTTAGACCACCACCAAATTATTGCAGACATTTAATGGAAAAGGATACATGGATACCACTGAGGGCGGGCACAGCCAGAATCTCTCACTTTCATTCAAGCTGCCCATGTTGATTAGGGTCCAAATCCCTAGCTCCACTGACTTCAGAGCTAGGCCGCTTTTACAGCAGTTAAGAATCTAGCCCTATAAAAACTAGTGTAACTACTGTTCACATTTAATAACTCAGTCTAAGGCTACTTAGTTTGAGTAGACATACTCATTCTCGCTCTCAAGCTAAAAGATAGCAGTGTCGCGAGGACAGCCCAGGCAGCAGCAAGCAGCGGCGTGGGATAAATGTGCTGAGTACAAATCCCCCTGAATCCCATGGATACATACGCAGGGCAACTAGCCTGTGCTACCACTCACCGCTGCCCATGCTACACTACTATTTTTAGCACACTAGCTCCATGAGAACTAGTGCCGGTATGCCTATTCGAGCCAGGAATCACACCTTCAGCTCCAAGTGCAGACATACCCTAAATACAGATGGTAAAAGCGTCAGGGTAGGGGTGGAACCTACAGCCTTGCACACAATTGTTTTCGATCTTTTGCAGAATCTCCCCCTTTGTCGGGATGGAAGGCGTTCTATTCAGACAACAATAGCTATAAGGAGGATCTGTCGGGACACAGAAAGCCCCTTGCTCCAAGTATCCAGTGTCAATACTTCAACTTGCTTCAATAAAAGAGAACAGTAAAGCCACCAGAGCCTGGCTATTTGCATAATCCATTCAAAGGAAACCTAGGGAGGCTGCCAATGCCCAAAGTAGAGGCAGACACAGTGTTAGTGGCTTCTTACTATGCTCTTTAGAACTCTTCTGTCTCACCTCAATGTTTCTGCTGTCAAAAATACATAGTGATACACAGAGAGCATGTTTGTGAGAAGCAGAGCTGAATGGCACAACTGTCAGAAGTCCTAGGTTTTGCAAACCTGGCCTTGGAATTTAGTCCTGGACAGCATCCCAGGGGATAGGGCAGTTGAAACCTGATGGGGCTTGTTCGCCACCACTAGGGGGTGCTGTGCAGACAGGGGAGGAAGGCAACTGGGCACTTCCCCTTCCAAGGAAATAGGAATGTAACGGCAGCATAACTTTACCACCTCTGGCCCTTCCAAGGCCTTGTAAGGGAAAAGGGAGGAGGGAAAGGGGTAACAGAATTTTAAGTAGGACTAGGTGGGGAAGAGAAAACAAAAACATAAGGGCACCTACAGGGCAAAGAGCAGCAGGAAAGATGTCCACAGAATTTATCAGTGAGGGAGACAGTAGGTTGTGGCTACTTGTCCAAACTCCAAACCTTGTGGAGACTCTTGCTATCGCAGATTTAGTTGGGCTGCCTTCACTGGTGGCTCTCCAGATTGTTCCAGGGGTGGGGGAGAGGGGACCAGACACTGAATCCCTCCACTGTGTGCTTGAAGTCCAACACGCTACTGCTGTTTAATCAATCATACAAGAAATACACCGATCTTTATAAAAGTACACCCTACGTGCACTTCCCTGCCTCAGTTTCCTCACCATTCGGGGGGCACTTCAGGCCTGTCCAGAGTCCTTCTGCTCCAGTGCATGGTACCTGTGTTCTGAAACATGGAGCCTTCTCACTAGATCAGCATGGTTCCTCTGACCTTGGCCGTCTGTGCCCTTCCTTCTTCCTGCCCAAACCTCCTCTGTGGCTCTGAGATTCTAATTACATATCCCCACTCCTAACACGTTGGCTTCTTTGTTCTGTGTTGGTAACTTCCCACTATCCTACTTTTGCACTCTCTTCTGACAGGAGAAGGAAGTACCGTTTCTCCAGGCAAAGCACTGCCCCAACGTACTTAATCCTGAACAGACAGTCATTGATTTCTAATCACCCGCTATTGTCCCTGGTCTGGCAGAGAGGGGACACAACTTGACCAGCTCATGGTGGATACACATATAGAGGGGCATTCATAAATACAGCAGTTTTTCCAAGTAAAAACTTCATAAAACTTCATAAAACAGAGCTCATAAAATGGACAGATTTCCCAACTGTTACACTAGCCATTATTAATGTATATAGGCTTGTTATTAGAAAAAGCACAATAGTTTTGAGTTTGAGTTTTGAGTCATATTAAAAAAAAACAAAACCTAAAATTAATCCAAACACAATCTTTTTCTGGCCCCAGACTCTTGGCATACTTAAAAACAAATCCCTGCAGGGTGGGGGTGGCAGTGGAAGGGGAGAAAGAATTAAAATGCTGGCAACCATGAAGCTGGGAGTCTGAGGGAGTAGCTGAGAGGAACTCTACTTCACTCCCCATTAGTTCTCGACCTGCATCTCAGATGGTGTATACACTGGCCCATAGTGTGTCTGTCATCTGAAATAGATGGGGGAGTTATTTTACAAGCGTGGCAGGGTGTGAAATGTGGATGCAAATATATTCAGATGCTAAACAGTTAGTTTACAAGGACATATGCTATAGGGAATTTTTTTTTTTTGCAAACACTGATGTAAGAACAACCCAGGCTCTTTTCTGAGTGGCGTTCACCACTTACATTTCTTGTGTTCATATGTTAAAGTCAACATCCACGCAGCTTGAAGTGAAGCACTAAAACAAATCCTAGTATCTTCTTCCTCACATCAACACACGGATTTGGGGAAAGGTAGCAATTGACAGACTAAGCCAAACCACACATTGAAGTGGAGAGATAGAAGAAAACTTCTCAGCATAGCTGGTGATCAGCATTTGCCCTAAACGACTAGAAACTCTTAACATTTTAAGCTCCTCCATATTTGACCTTAACTCCAAACACTTCTTTCAGTAGATAGGTGCTTTAGAAGTAGTGCAACTCTCAAGCAGAAGGAGGCAAGGTAGTGAACACAGTACAGATAAGGGTCTTATGACTCTCAGAAATAATGTATTTTAAGTGGGAAAGTATCACTTTCCGTGAAAGCATATGTCACCTCTGAAGGACACAGGTTAATCCTTCCTTTCATCCACAGGGCACATTACCGCCAGATCTCAGACTCTCACTCTTACTTTGTGATAAAAGATTCCTGGCTGGGTCCTATGGAGCAGAGAGGGTGATTATAAAACTTACTTCACTGACACGGAGCAGGACAAGTTAAATGCATAATTAAAAACTAATTTATTAATGGACAAGGTCAAGGCTACAAAAGACTAGCATGCTCAGAGGTTGCACAAGATATAATGGCTGCAACCTCAACTACAGTGGAATCAAGCACTGGCTATTCTAAAACAAAAATTCTCACTTAAGATGAGACGGACGGTGACCGTAGAGCTACAAATTTAAAAATTTACATCTTTAATTTACCCAAATGGTCCTGTCATTCATGTATGACTTTATTCACGTCCAAGTCTAAGATGACCATCCATGTAAATTAGTCATTGTGTAAGCATTTGTAGGAACCAGCCCTAAAGTTATATTACAAAACTAAGCAAATTGAGCAAAAAAATCAGCAAATTGAGATGGAAATACAAAGGAATACCTTTATGCTGCAGGAAAAAGCTCGTTTTGGTGTTGACAACTCAGTAAAGAACCAATTCCTGACATGAAATTAGGAGTGTTATCTTGCTTTGGAGGTGTAGTCTCTCTCAGGCAAGATGTTGTCGTTAAAGAACGTATGGCTATCAATGAAAATGATCACAGAAAGAACCATAACCATTTCTACTTCCTGCTTTCTGCATTAACGGAACACAACACTGCTGCACAATTGTGTCACAGGATAGGAAACATGTTGTCATTTCAAAGACATATGCATACCATCTATGGACCTCCTCTTAGTTAAGTGATTAGAATTTCTGCCAGTGACCACAATCGAAGCAGAAACACAATTTCTATATAGTCATACAATACATCAGCATAGCTCATCGTATTGCTGAAGCAATGTAACAACAGAAGACACCACTGTTTTTCTGAACCTTAACTTTAGCTAATATAAAAACAAATCCAACAGCATTATGAATAACCCACTAGTGGATTTACTACTCCCCTCTACAGGATAAAATTAGAATTACTTAATTGTACTATAGACCCTATACTGCTAACAGATTTTTCTACAGTTCATCAACAAGGGCTTGTGTATTTGTGGCAGGAGGACTTTGGTTCTATCTTTACCATCCCCAGTTCAGAGTAGCCACATTGTGTTGCCAAGTAACAACTGTGAAATGCTCTATTGCAATATGTAGTTTCATTTAGCCAGAGTCTGAAAAGCATAGGCACCAAGGTTTGGGAATGAATGATTTGACCTTAGCACAAAAGCTTACTCCATCATGTTGGTTAGCAATGACGGTAGCTGGAAGGACCCCAAAATCAAAGTATCATGATGTCCTACAAGGTATTTCTATTGAGTACATTGGCACTGGAATCTCAATGTAACTTGTCCCCATGATTCATATACATGAGGAGATACTAATTAATTACTCCAATTTGATAGCATCTGACTTTTAAAAAAAATATTACATATTATGACAGATCCTATCCTGAGTTCTTTTTAAGGCTTCCAAATCCATTTTCCACACCCAATGATTCTGAGCTGTATAGTCTGATTTGGAGATAGTGTAGATGCTTCACAAACTTAAAAAGCATCACAAGTCGATAGAAAGCAATCACCAGTACACAAAACATTAAAATTTAATATCACCAAGGAAAATTGATGCTTTTTGATCACAACAAAGGACATATATTGGACAGATATTTAACTGATTGCCTAGAGTAGTATTTTCTGACATTTTCAAGCAACAGTGAATGCTACAGGCTGTCAAAGCACAATTATGTATTTGACAATTATGTCATCATGGTTAAGTGGTTTGGAGATTCCTGCAAGCTATCAAGAAGGCTTGCATAGCAGAGGCCTTGGTTTCTGAGACGCATCAAGGGCAGGAATCCATCTCAAGGACTTATTGCATATGAGGTTATATACAATTAAATCATTCTTAAAATGGAAACAACAAAACAATGTTATATTCAGAAATGTTACTATACCTCTCAGGATGTAATAATGGTTCAAGCAGCCAAAGGGGAGCACCAGTACCCATTGTAAAGAGAATTTAACTCAAATCCACAGGTGAAATCCTGACCCTATTGAAATCAATGGCAAAGCTCCCATTGACTCCGGAGGGGCCAAGGTTTCATCCTGGATGCATACAGATCTGTTTCTGCAATTAACCTGTGTGAATCCATCTATCACTGACAGTTCACAGCCAGTAGAATGCATCCTTCTATTTACATTATACCATACAATATCTAGCGAGGCTGCTTTATACCTTAGGTCAGGCCTGCACAACATAAAGCCCGCGGGCCGCATGCGGACAGCGGAGGCTCTCTGTGCGGCCTGCGGAGGCTGGCTAAAAACCTTTGGCCGGAGAGGTTTTTGTTTTTTTTTCCTCAACAACTTTCCTCGCATCCGGCCCTCGGCTTTTTTCTTTGGAGTAATGTGGCCCTCACCGCTTTACGAGTTGTGCAGGCCTGCCTTAGGTGATCTATTCTCATCTCAAGATATGAACAAGTTACATGTGTTAATCCTATATAAAGCAGGCCAAAATATCTGTCACATTTACCAAAGAGAGATGTACATGCAAGTCAAAGAACAGAATCTGATCTCAAGAATTAAAGGGTATCACTTAGTTACTGTTGCTAAATGTAACACGGGTAGAGTCAATCTGTATCTCTAACTCACTGTTTGGGGGAGGAGAAGTTATTTCTTTTATATGAAAATACTGCCACACAAAACCAAAAAAGAGGAATAAAATTAATGAGAAATAGCAGAATTATACTAAATAAATATAAAAAAACACACTTAGCCAGGACTAATGAATTCTGTACCCGAGAGCCCTGCAGACTGAAGTCTGTCTCTCCAAAGAACAGTTATAGCACAAACAGCAGTGCCAGGCTGGAAGGATTCACCTAAAATGTCTGAAGCCTGAACTGGAGTGACCATCTTTAACAGTAAGATGGGAGTTTAGCTCTTGATGACTCACTCAGTTCACAGCCTCTGCTAAAACTGCTAAGGGTCCATTTTGAAGTTCTGACAATTGTTTGCCCTCTGATCTGGAATGAAACCAAGACCTTTTCCACGCGCAAGACAGATCCACCCAAGAACAGGCAACTGCACGGTAGTTAAGGCACTCGCCTGGGACATGGGACACCCAGGTACAAGTGCCTGGTCCAAATAAGGTAGAGCGGGGTGCCCAAACCACTGAACTATCGGCTATTCTGGCTGGTCTTGGTATCTCTCTTTCTGGTCCTGAGAAACCCTCTCAACAGAAGTTTTGTGGTACATAAGAACAGACATATTGGGTGAGACCAAAGGTCCATCTACCCCAGTATCCTGTCTTCCGACAGTGGCCAATACCAGGTGTCCCAGAGGGAATGAACAGAACAGGGGTTATGCATCCTCTGTCGCCCTTCCCAGCTTCTGGAAAACAGACGCTAGGGACAGTATCTCTGCCCATCCTGACTAATAGCCATTGATGGACCTATCCTCTGTGAACTTAGCCTGTTCTTTTTTGAACCCTGTTATAGTCTTGGCCTTCACAACAGCCTCTGGCAAAGTGTTCCACAGGTTGACTGTGTTGTGTGAAAAAATACTTCCATTTGTAGCTGCCTGTTAATTTCATTTGGTGACCCCTAGTTCTTGTGTTATGAGAACGAGTAAATAACACTTCCTTATTTACTTTCTCCACGCCAAACATGATTGTATAGACCTCTATTATATTCCCCCTTAGTTGTCTTTTCGCCTCAAAAAGTTTTGGTGTTGAAGAATCAACATTTTCCAGACAAAAAGCATTTAGTTGAAAAGTTCCCGGCCAGCTCTATCAGTGTTGATATAATGTACTTGTATTTTCAGAAAGCCTTTGCCAAGATCCATCACCAAAGGCTCTAAAAGGAAATTAAACAGTACTGGGCGAAGAGGGAAGGTCCTATCCTGTCTTTTAAACAGTTATTGACCCATGAAACAGTGGGTAGGAATAAATGGTCAGTTTTCACAGAGAAGAGAGGTAAATGGTAGGGTCCCCTAAGGATCTGTACTGGGACCTGTGCTGTTCAACGTATTTGTTAATGATGTGGAAAAGGAAGTGAATGATGAAGTGGCAAAGTCTGTAGCCAACACAAAAAATATTCAAGATAGTCAAGTCCAAGATTGACTGCAAAGAGTTATAGATATCTCACAAAACTGGGTGACTGGACAAAATGGCAGATGAACATCAATGTTGATATGTGCAAAGTAAGGCACACTGGAAAAAAATAATCTCAACTACACATATATATATCAATGAGTTTTGAATTAGCTGTTTCCACTCAAGAAAGAGATTTTTGAGTCATAGAGCGCATTTATCTGAAAACTTCAGCTCACTGCTCAGCAGCAGTCAAAGACGCTAACATGATGTTAGGAACTATTAGGAAAGGAATAGAATAGAATACAAGACAGAAAATATCATAATACCACTATATAAATCTCCAGTGCACCCACATCTTGGAATACTTTGTCCAGTTCTGCTTGCCTCTTCTCAAAAAGGATATAGGGGAACTGGAAAAGTTTCAAAGAAGGGAAACAAAGATGATCAAGGATATGGAATGGATTTCTTAAGAGGAGAGATTAAAATGACTACGGCGGTTTAGTTTAGAAAAGAGACAATTGAGGGGGGATATGATAGAGGTTTATAAAATCATGAATGTCATGGAAAAAGTGAATATAGAAGTGTTATTTACCATTTCCCATCATACAAAAACCAGGGGTCACCCAGTGAAAGTAATAGGTAGCAGGGTTAATACAAACAAGATGAAGTACTTTTTCACACAATGCACAATTAAATGTAGAACTCATTGACATGAGATGCTGTGATGGCCAGAAATATAACAGGGTTCAAAAAAAGAATTAGATAAGTTCATGGAGGATAGGTTCATCAATGGTTATTAGCCAAGATGCTGGTCCAACCCAGTATTTCAGTTCTTATGTTCCATTCCCTTAGGTCTGTTGGATAGTGTAAGAGCGTAGTCTCTCCCCTGCCCTAAAGCAAGTAAGAAATTCCTGTTTTCATGGGTTTCAAAATGTCTTCTGGAAACAACTACACCAGTCAGGAGTATGCTTTGAAATGCTCCAAATAAAAATTTCTGGAGTTTTTCCCTCTTGCAATCAATGTTTTACCTTTGACAGTAAATCAATACTGGTTGAAAAGTCACAGCATGGCATTTATGTGTTCTTGCATGTTTATGTAGCAAACCAAGGTCAATACTTATTCAAAAGCCATTCTGTTTTTACAAAGAACATGAAACTGGATTTGCAAGGTTAATTAAGCACAAGACAGCTAGGTTTTTGTCCTTTAACCCTCAACACAGTATTCTAACCTAGGTACTGACATGTGCCTTAGACTTCAAATGTATTTAGAGCTTAACTTGTGATGAAATTAGTATGAAATAAAATGTACTCTTTCCATTTGTTTATAACAAAGAGACGATCAATCTGGTCATCTCCAGTGAAAGTAGCACCATTGATCTGAAGTCCAATTATGTAAGTTATAATCATCTTGACATAATTATTACAACCTTGGCAGAGCAGTCGACATTAAATCTGTCAGAAGTCTCATGCAACTGCTTACAAAACATCATTCAAACCTTCGCATAAGTAAGGATAGATTGTACAACTCCACATTCTCTCTCTCTCTCAACATCCTCTGTAGGAATTTGGAGACAATAGAGCTCCAAGGTATAATCTCCGTAAATTCAATAACTTCCTTGCAAATTAGGTGTAAAATTAAAAATATTAAATAGCTGAACTATTAATTGTACTAATTTGCAAACCTACAAACATCTGTGCTGGATAATCTATTGACAAAATTATTTTGATACAGAATATCAAGCACTTTCATTGGTTAATACAAAGTCCAGATATGGCATATTATGTATATGTATCAATATTATATTGTATCATACACACGTTCTGCTTCAAGCACATCAGTTCTTACTAACTACATTTGTTTCAAGTCAGTACTTGGTGTTCCTTGTGGGTCCTAAACTGCTGTAAATATAGATTTGGGGTATCAGTAGGTGATGTTCAATCGTCATTAAACCAAAGTCCCATGTTGCTAGGCATGTTGCTATAGTGGAGATGCACTCTTAAGTGGGGATTTAAAATGTAGCAATAAAGTTCCCAGGATGTGTATTTTTATTTATTTAAACAGATTATATACACATACGTGTGTGTGTGTTTTTGCAAGAATAAGGATACTATTTTTACTATTCTTATTTTCATACATACTACCCACCCTTCTATTTTTTTAAGCAAAACATTTACCACTTTTCTAGCTGTGCCCTTTCTCTGAAAGCTCTTTTACTCCTGTGTATTTCAATGGAATTACAGGTTTGTCTCTACTTACAGTCTGCACTGAAGTTCAGCCAGGAAACCATACTTGCCAACTGTGGTTACTACTTTGCCAGCTAAATTCCCCCAGCAATTTTCACTTGGGACATAGTATTTCTCACATTCTGCCGCTGTTTTGTTAGAGCTGCTGAGTTCTACCTCCAGCAGCAAATGAAGAAGAGACCCTCCCTGTACATAGCTTGTTTCTATTCCTTTGCAACACACTTAGGAATTTAAAAGGTTCTATATAGAAAGTAAGAAAGGTGTTTTGTTTAGCTAAATGATAGCTACAGAATCTTGGGAACTTAGAGATTCTAT
The DNA here is from genome assembly GCA_037349315.1 of Chelydra serpentina. NCBI lineage: Eukaryota > Metazoa > Chordata > Testudines > Chelydridae > Chelydra > Chelydra serpentina. Next base: position 11,408,723 of record JBAIAC010000017.1, on the reverse strand, counting down.
TTCTGCAATTCTTACTCATGATTACTAGCTATTTCTACCCAATTTGGATTTTAAGAGCTCAGATAGGGATTAAGGTTTCATTGTACTAGGTACTGTACAAACATGCACAGTCTCTGACACCGCAGAGTTCACAATTTAAGATTTAGACAATAAACAGTAGCCAAAACAAATGAGGAAAGACAGATAACTTCACAGTAAACAATTTTGTTCCCTACATTAAGATGAACAGTTGTCTCAGTCTCAAGTGGTTGTCAACAACACACTTGCTATTCTCAGACATCAGCGGAGCCACTCAGATGAGTAAGGGTCTTCGAATAGAGTACTGAGAAGTTTATTCATTATAAAGGTTCATGATGAACCAAACATTACGTTCAGAATTTATGCAACATCAAGATCCAGGAAATGTAAGCAATAGTTTCAGTATTAATGAACTATTTCCCCAGTGGGAAAATCCCTACTAATTTTTTACTTGCTTGCCCTCTGCAGTAAGTTTTGTGTTGTTTGGGTGTGTTCTTTTTTTAAGAGGGGGGGGGGAGCTTTACAGTTACTTCATTTTCCCTGCTACCTTTCATTCTTTAATTATAATGTGTGAACTTGCCTTTTTATCTCCATTCAACCCTTCTTAACATGTATTGCCTATCCCTTCCTATGCCTTTGGCTTCTGCTGCATGTTCCATCACTTTTGATAAGAGATGTTTCCTTCAGAAGTGCTTGTGGTGGTCTATTCAACCTGACACAGCTGATTTACTTACATATGAAAGTTTTTAAGTTCTCCAGTCTCATGAGGATGACCTACAGGGCATGCTTTGTTGTTTCTCCAGGGGGGAGGGGAGGGAAACACAGCATTGAAGCTTCTCAGAGTCTCCAGCTTAAATTAGTTGAATACATTTCTATGGCTTCCAGACTAACCTACTGTAAATGAGTCTAATAATTTTCTTTTGTTCATGACTGATTACATTACATCAGCAAGGCTTCTACAGCCAGCACCGCAAGACTAATTGGTTTTCGCCACGTATATAATGGAACAGTTTATATCACTCTCAGTCATAACTTTGGCAAGATAAAAAAAGTAAATAGGTCTGAGAAGTCACATACTGCAAATGTAATTTAGGGGAGGCTATTTTTATACCTCCATTTTAATGCAATTTAATATATTAAACTAAAAATGGGCTCCTTTGAGATACACTACAACATTCTAACTTTAACAGCTTCACTATTCTGAACTGTAATGCATTGCTGCCTCGCTGTGCCACACTACTTTATTATTAAAAAGTCATTGTCATTTAGGTTTTGATCCATTTTCTTTTCCCTGACACAGATTAAGTTATTACAAAATTAAGTAAAATTGCCTGTGTGGCAGCAGATTTACTTATTTATCAGAAATATAATTACCCACCAGCAGAAGAGAAGGCAAAGTGAAGAAAGGGTCTTTTATTACTGAGAAATACTGCCATACATTTTTAACACAAGGAAAAGAAACCTGCTGTCAAACATGCAAATCATTTACAAGGAAGTATCTTCCCCTGGGACCTTGTTTACAACAGATAAACTAGTAATTGGGAATACAGCAAGTTTTGTTTTTATATTAGCCGGAAACAAGGCAGCATCAAAGCGATTCTCTGGTGAGGCTACAGCAAGGGAAGTCAGGTCCATGGCAATATTCCCTGCCAATCAAAGGATTTCCTCTGGATTTCACTAGCTTTGTAAGCCAGACCTCCTCATGAGCAGATCAATACTCCTTCCTCGAGAAAGGCCGCCTAATAACCTTTGTTTTTAACATGAAAAAGACAATCAGATCCACTGAAAAGTCAAACTCCTCACACTGTTAATGAAGTACAGTAGGACATTGCTAGAAACACACACGCACACACAAACTTTAGCTGACCATTTGGCTTTCTAGTTTAGTCAGCAGTACTGACAGAGTATGTCTCACCTAAGAGGTTACCAATATTGCCAACCCAGAGCAATCCATCATCATCATCATGACTCAGGACATTCAACCCCCTCCTCTCTCCCCTCAAAAAAATGTGGTTCACTTAAAAACCATGAACATAGTATATGGGTTTTTATTTGCTTTCTGGGTTTTTGAGCCTTTAAGTTATGCTTGGTTCACGTTTTCAAACTTTTCTCTGCAACCACAAGGATAGAAATTTACTTGTTAAAAAAATGAAAGCTGAGATTTCCCCATAATCACAAGACTCCATAAGATGGAGCTTTAAGGAAAAAAAATCAAGTATTGCAAGACTCTCAATTAAATCACGAGAGCTGGACATTCTGGGTCACAAGTTTTCACAGAGAAACAGGTGTTTTGGGGTGACTCCTCTCAGAGTCCATGCCACAAACAATGTGCTCTTTTAGCATCAACGTTACTGGAGGTTGGGGGAGGAAAAATGAAAAGCCACATATGCCAAGGTCTGGAGGCTCCCAGCTGATTTTAATTCGTCTTTATAAGCAATGGGAAAATATACAAAGGAGGAGCAGGAAGAGGCTGGAACAGGCATTGCATGGCTGAGAATTTTAAAGAAACATACTATTTTTCCCCCTATAAGCAAGGATGGTCAGTTGATGCATTCTTCTGTAACCAATTGCCACCATTTGTGCTGGCCAGAAAGGATGGCTGTGCAGAAACACATTTCTTTCTCTCTTTCCCGCCCCCCGCCCCGCCCCGGCCGTAATCAAACTCAGATTTCCCTTCTTCCCCACCACATATTTCATTGCCGCTATTAATATTGGCATTGTCTCGTCCTACACCCACTTCAATAACAAAGTTACCTTTAGACACATGTAGGCAATGAATTGTCACAGTGCACAAAGACATAACATAGCCTTTTGTCCCCAACAGTCACGGTCTGCTAGGATTACAAAGAAGGATTGAAGCAACCTTCATTACTGAGCACAATCAGAGGGACACTGCAAATTTTCTAAATGCTCGAGAGGCCTCACAGTGAGAGGACAGGGGACTCTAGCAAACCTGAAGTCATAAGAAAGGATTTGATAACATAACTGCTCAGTTTCATGTCCATTTTTTTCCAGCTTTTGTTTCCCAATGTATCAAGTATTCAGGTTTGTATGACCTCTATTAACTTTCAGGACAATTTCCCTCTCTCCCAATTTTTGCTTTTTGTGAGACAAACAAGAATAAACCATGTAATTTTCTACTTTCGTAGCTTCTTAATGGCCATTCTAATTATACAGAGAAGCTTTCTGTAGCTTCCCTGCTTTTCTTTTTTAGGGCAAAGGTTGCAGACACTAATATGATGTTTCTTTCAGGCCAAGGCAACTTCCGTTTGATGGGGTACCAAATTCCATTAGCCCACCAGCATGCAAAAAAAGATTGTGTCTATCAAGAGGTAATTGAGCATAAATAGATTTTTGTAAAGTTGGAAAAGGTCAGTCAGTACAGGTACTCTTGACCTCATACCAAAGAGCAGTGGAAAATCCCCTGCTTATTAATTAAAAAGTTAAACAGATGGTTTGCACCATGCATTGATGCCAAATGCTTTGGCATCTGAGGGAGATTAATAAATGGCAACAGACTATAAGAGGGAGTGAGTTCCACTGAGAAAGCCCTTCACCAAGGATGGCCATCTTCCAAGAATGTACAACTATGAGCATACAAATCTATAGAGAACTCTGAACAGAGCTTTTAAAACTTCAGATGCTACACCCAGAGCTAGAAGAGGTACGCAGGCAAGACTTTTCAAGTTGCTCAGTTTGAAAAGGGGAGAACACCAAACTTTCTAAAAGATACTTTGAATTGTGAATGTTTGTGTATGTGTGAGGGGGGAAGGGAAAGAGAGAAATACAACTTTGCACTCATTCTCTCATCTTTGCAATCAAGAAGGTTGAGCGGGCACTCAACTCTATTCCTGTCTGCATCTCAATATTGTGCCACAGGACTTTCTCCCTATCTTTACTTTGTGGCTTAGATCTTCCTGGTTCTTTTATTTATTTTATGTTAAGTTTTGTATTTACTAAATGTAATGCTTGTGAAGAATTCTAGCCCTAGGCATCTTATTTATAGAACAAATACAGCCCAGAAGCAGCAATATAAAACTTTCCACATACTATCCCTATCCACATGCTTCAACCTGGAGTGATCACCTTTAGAATGAAGGTACTTCAGAAGACACCCATGTGACCTTAGGACTCTCTGCTAACACTACAGACAAGGACAATAACTAATGCCAGTGATGGTGGTGGTAGTCATGTAGACACCCATTCCTTGTCCAGGTCCTAATGATCATGTGTGCATGCGCGCACAGTCAGTCACGCGCGCACACACAGAGACAATCATTACTGTTCCCAGGGTAGAGTTGAATCAGGTATTCTCTAGAGCCAAAAAAAAAAAATACAAAGTTCACGCAAAGTCACTGAATGACTTCAGGGAACCTGGAATCCTAAAGTTACATCTTGTTTGCATTATCCCCAAAACAACTTTGACGTTCTGTCCAAAAATTCTGTGTGTTGAAGCAGCAGGTGAAGACCCTAAAGTGGGGCACCCAGGAGCCCCTCTTCAAGTATACATCTAGCCTGATCTTCAAAGGTGTTGAGCATCCCTAATTCCTAGTGGGATCAACAGGAGCTTAGCATGCTATTATTTCCAGGAAATGTGCTCGTTTCAGACATGAAGGCAATTCTAATGGTACTGGATGGCCCTTGGGAATAAGAGTGAACATGCCCATCTCGAGTACTGCCAACTATCATAACTGGCAATGGATAACTACCGCTCTGCTTATTCAGTGTAGGCTGGAGAAGAAGAGGGTCCTCAGGAAACCTGCTGCTCCATACAGCTGTGTTAAGAGACTGTAACATGATTAATGTGGACCAAACTGACAAGGACAAGTAAGCACAAGTAGTGGACATGAGCCATCTTTTTAATCCCTCTGCCTTACATAATAGTTTAAAGCACCAGTATAGGCACTAATCAACTTGCAGGTCTCAGATGGGAATGTCGACAAAAAACAAATAGTATTTATTGATCTACGGTCTTCATCCGCATAGTACCTGAGGATCTCACAGTTTTTAATGCATTTATCCTCATAACACCCCAGTGAGGGAGAGCAGTGCTATTATCCGCATTGCACAGATGGAGAACTGAGGCACAAAGAGACTAAGTGACTTGCCCAAGGTCACACAAGGAAAGCTGTGGTGGATCAGGGAACCGAACCCAGGTTTCCAAAGCCCCACTCCAATGCCATTCCTCCTCTTGTTCTATCAATTCTGATTTTTCTTTCCCTTTTCAAGGCCCCCAACATCTGGCCTAAATTTCTACCAGTCATCCCATTATCCCAAAGTTGGATATAGTGTTTCTCCCATCAGCAATTCCACAGCTCCCATGGCAGGCAAGACTAATTAGCCATTACACATTGAATCTAGTTACTTCCTAGGCACCAAACTTACATGAACTCTGACGTTATTTAAAATTGCTTGTATTTCTCCAATGTTGGTGAAGTTAAATGGAAGTCCACTTGTGACGGTAATACCATTTAACAGTTGTCAAGACAGATTTGAAAGAAGAGAGTAGTTTAAAGTTCCAGAAAGTGTTCTTTATCCTTTTTATAAAAACCTAGGGAATCCATAAGACGAAGATATTCTTTTGACGTTTCCTTTAAAAACCCAGACACTGAGACATGACACTCATATTTCTGATAAGTAATAAGTCATTTGTGCACAGCATTTCTAAGAATTCCCTAACTATGAAACAGCGGGTAGGGTTCTGTGGTTTTTCCTTGCATAACCAGACTGATGCAAACAACTGTGTGATGTGGGTACTTGGAGGTGAAAGACATCTGTTTAGGTCATCTGGTTTGCTTATCTGTTAGTGTATCATAGAATCTCAGAGTTGGAAGGGACCTTAGAAGGTCATCTAGTCCAACCCCCTGCTCAAAGCAGGACCAATCCCCAATTTTTGCCCCAGATCCCTAAACGGCCCCCTCAAGGATTGAACTCACAACCCTGGGTTTAGCAGGCCAATGCCCAAACCACTGTTATATTATGTATTGTTTGTATTACCACAGCACCTAGGCTCCCTAATCAAAGACCAGAACACCATTGTGCTAGATGCTATACAAACACAAAACAAAAAGATTGTAAACTATCTGGGACAGGGACCAAGTATAAAACAAGAAACGACAGATGCAGGGAGTACAAAGAAATAACGAGACAATACTTCTCACCATGACAAGCTGTGGTCTCAACACCCCTGCAGCCTAACTACTGTATTTTTTTAAGCAACATGGAAAAGGAGGGTTCTGAAGGTGGCTAAGGCGGTGGTTTTGCAGATGTTTATGCTCCTTCCAAGCATGATGAGCAGCGAGAAAGCCCAAAACTGCTTTGAAAATTTCTGAAATGAGCAGGCAATGGAGGTTGGCATCACAGGTTGACCAGAGGTAGGAGTTGATAACAGAATAGCTAATGAGAGATGACAGAGTGGAGATGGCTTGTGAAGGGCCTTACAAGTGAAGACAAGCAGCTTATGTTTGATGTGATACAAAAAAAGGAGTCAGTGAAGGGATGACACAATCATAGTGTTGTGCTACGAAAATGATGTTTGCTGCTGCATTCTCAATAGATACAAGCAAGGCCAGATGGCGTTGGTCAAGGCCAGAGAAAAAGATATTGCAGAAGTCAAGATTTGATATAGTGAGAGCCCGGATGAGAGTTTTAGCTGTGTGGATGGACAGGAGAGGTTGTTCCATAAAGATTCTGCAAAATTTAGATATATCCTAAATGTGAAGACCTACAGAGAGGTCCGAGTTGAAAATAACACTCAAGTTACAGGATGAATGACAGGGAGAGCGGTGGTGGTATTGTGTACAGGGACTAAGAAAGGGGGTAGTAGGGAGGATTTGGAGGGGCAGGAAGATAAAGAGCTCTGTTTTAGCCTCATTGAGTTTTAACTGATGGCTAGACATCCATGAGGAGATGTCAGAGAGACAGGCCTAGATTTCAGTTTGGAGAGAAGCAGACAGGTCTGGAGTAGAAAGATAGATCTGTGAGTTGTCAGTATAGAGACAGCAGTTGCATTTGTATTTGTGGATAAGACTGCCCAGAGATAAGGCATGGAGGGAGAAGAGAAGGGGACCAAGAACAGAATCCTGTGGAACCCCCACAGAAAGCTGGAAGGGGGTGTGGGGAGGATGCTCTGAAGGACAGGTGGAACGAGAGGTTAGAGGAAAGAAGAGAACCAGGAAAGGACAAAGTCACAGAAGCCGAAGGGCAAGATTTCAAGAAGAGCATGGTTGATTGCGTCAAATGTGTCTGTCAGGTCCAAGAGGATAAGGATAGAATACCAAGCCTGCGTTTTGGCTTGGAAAAGGTCATTAGAAGTGGATACTGGGAATGAGCCAGAGCTGGGAGTTGGCAGAGTGGACCTTGCAGAGTGGAGAGAATCAACAAGCATATTGATGGAAGAAAGTGCAGGGAGGAGAGGGTTGAGAGCAGACATGAGGATGTCAATGCTGATGGACTAGAGGTCAGGAGAAGGCTGAATGACAGGGTCAGAGGTAAGGGCTAAGGGACAATGCTGAAAGAGACCAGGTGATGACCAGATCAGAGAGGTGAAATTCAGCAACACAGAGCAATGCTTGGTGATGACCATGTCAAGTGAACTGATCTTTTGATGAGTGGGAGAGGTGAACCAAGGCTACAGGTCTAATGAAGAGGCAAAGACAAAGATATGTGCACATAAGGGCTCAGATGGGTCATCAACATGGAAGACAAAGTCACCGAGGATATGTGTGACAGGCTGTGCAAAGAGGAAGTGAGAGAACCAGGGTTCGAGATCTGAGAGGAAGACCGATGAGGAAGTGTTGGGTGGATAGTAGAGGAGGTGGGGGGAGAAGAGTCAGCTATAGTGCTGTTCAAAAGAGGAGAAAAAGTGGAAAGGAGGAGGAGGCTGGGGTTGGAAACAGCAGGAATGGGAGAGAAGAGCAGCACCCCCACCAGGGTCTGAGACGAAGGGAGGACCAGGGTTGTGGCAAAATGTAACCAGAAGTGTTGTCCAGTCTAGTTTTAGACAACAGTGTCACTTTTAGCACTTCCCTTGCAATACTTGTACAGTCTGGCCTCACCATGCAATACACCATTCTTGCACTGTGTTCTTATGCTCAGGATTAGGTTAAATACCTTGTTTGAAAGCAATTGTAAACAGAAATGGTGATTTGATAGTCAACTTTTAGTTCAAACAGGAAATTATTTAGGACACTTAAAACTAACAATGATGCTGTACAACTTCAAAATCTAGAGTTACAACACACCGTGCTTGTACAGCTCCTTCAAAAATAATGTTAATTTACCCAATAATTTGTTTTTTTCCAATCAAAGTATTAGGCCAAGACAACCGCAGATGTGTTGATTTCACCACCTCATCATAAACCAAACTGAAATATCTGGGAGTTACTGGGAGAACTTTAGAATAAAAAAAATCACTAACCTAAAAATTTATTCTACCCCATTCACTCTACAGCAACCCAAGCGAGTGATATTTATAATAATATTCTTGAATTCTTACTGCCTAAGAACAGCAGGCTACAGAACTGTCCTAACAAATGAAATAGATCAGAGAATATACATACATAAAACCTACAAACACTTCATAAATCATATATGTAGAGAAAACAAATTGGGTTCCTACTGAACTACAGAAGAAAATCTCTCTGTGTTCAGGATGTTGATACATTAAAAGAAGTGATTAAGACATTACTATGTAACCTCCCTTAGAGAAAATGCCATTAAGAAGAAAAACAAAGTTATCTGAAAATGGTGAAATCAAGGCAAATTGCATTGCTGGAAAGAAAAAGCATATATAAATAACCAAACCATCATGGACTCTAGTAAAGTTGAATGTACTGCATCTGCCTGAAATAACTCCAAGGAAGGAAAACAATGAAAGGTTGTAAACCTAAAAGAAAAATCAAATTCAGGAACCTTGATCAATATTGCAATATGCAGTACTGAGAGTCAGAGCAAGACTTATGTGCTCCTTCGTCTTGCTTTGGCAACCTGCAGCGAACCCCACAGTCCATCCCTATGGATGTAAGCAAGTATTCCTGTTGCCCCCAAAATGTTGGTTTAAAGACATAAAACTAAAACAGGAGACTTTGTGAATTATCCAGCGGCACTCAGCAATTCACTGGCAACCCTGGCATTCTAACTGAGGATTGTCCTGTCTCCCACTCTAGCACTGAACTCCCACACCCACCCCTCATGTGCCCCCGGGGGATCTTGCTCTTCCTCATCTCACAGAACATCTCCTCTCTGTTCCACAGCCCTGCTCATTTATAGACACCCTTAATGTCCCTTCAACAATGGCGGCAGGAGATGGCTGCAGTTCTTATGAACATCCCACTCACATTCCCTACCTCAGTATACATTTTCAAATAATGCACAAGGTGCAAATGTCTTTCTTTCCTCGTATCCTCTTCTTCATTGTCCTCTGTCTTTGTCTAAACAAACTGTTTAGCTTAAGAGTTTTGGACCAATCTGCATTAAAAAAAAAGTTTGCATAACAGTTGTCCAAGTGCTATCCACATACCTGGATATTCATAAAGCCCTACATCATGAGAAGCCAGAAGTCCACTTGATTATCTCATTGGTATTTTAAGGCAGTAATAAATTTGCCAAAAGCACTAAGATGACCTAGAAACTCTCTGCTGTTTTCCGAGCCTAATCAATGAAGACTCTGTTTAGCAAGTTCCATTAAGATTGGGTGAAGAGTCCATATTTCTGCAAATTCATTTATAACAGGATTCCGTCTTTGCAGCTGAAGAATGAAATAGTGACCGTGACAAAATTAAATGTCTCAAACTTCAGTGTGTGTCATATGAAATTTTAACAGCACGGCACTTCGCATTTTGTTTTATCAGACTCTTATAATATAAAGACAATGAACAGTACCCCAACACCATGCCATATGGCAAGTTTACCCAAAGTATACAGTATAGCTCAGCAAAGAGTACCCACTCTACAAGTGCAACGTAAACACCTGTCAGGAAAAAAAATTCTTAGAATGCCGAAAACCCTCAACAGCTCTACAAAATTGGTAAAACAAAGTTTTTGGCGTGTTCCATGGGCAGAGCTGCGAACAGAACCCAAGAGTCTTAACTCACTATTAATCTTCCCTAAATTATCATCAGACAATATTTGGGTTTCATGTGTATCTACACAAGGAGGATGGCCTTGAATGTTGGCCAAAATCATGATCCGGGACATGGTAAAAATCAGCTAGAAAGTGTGGTTTTACTTCATGCATTTCCTGAAATGGTATCCGCTGTATACTGAATATAAAAACTTTAAACTGCTGTTGTTGACCCCCCTGAGGTATGTTCTGGGCTCTTTATGTTTTGATTATATACACATTTGAACACATGAATTCCATCTCCGGTTTCTTTGTCAGCTAGATTTCTTCTACAGTTAATTGGAAGCCAGGGAACTCTGCCTATGGGAAAGCCAGCAGCAATTGCAGCATGCCTCTACCAGAATTTGTCGTTATGAAGTATAGCAAGGTCATTTTAAAGAGATGCACATAAACAAGGAGAGAGACACATACCAACACGTAATGAGGCAGTACTGGTTATTAATTAGTATAAGATGACTAAAAAGGAGGTGGTACTATTCCAGCTTTGCACCAAATACCTCAGCTCATTAGTCATTGCTTTGACATGCAACTAAAATACAATTCAGGCAACTGTTCTTTATTCAGCAAAGAATGATGCAGGCTGGGAACAATTTACAGGCTATAAGAAATTGATTTTTTTATGCTCTTGTGTTTGTAGTACAAATACAGATCTACAAATACAGAGTGGTGTTTATTCCGGTTTCTTTTTCTAACCATAGGTGAGCAATTCTCAGAACTTTTCCTACCACTATAAATAAGTGCCTACTGCTTTTTTCTTGGCACCCGCTTTTTCCCGATCAATGCTACCCTGGGAACAGATACCCAAGTCCTTTCCCTGAATGCTGTTTGGAGTGCTGCCATGTAGTTTTCAGAACCCCTCCCTTGAAAAATAAACAAAATAAAAACTAAGCTAAAGATGCGAGTCACTGGTTATTAACATAACTTTCCCCCTCTCCCTTTCCTTTCTGCTGTACCAAGTGAATGCTCAAAGCCTAGTGGTTTATAGACAGTGACAACAGTAACTGTGGTAGATAAAACCATGAAGGGCTGAAAATGCCCCAAATGGATTTTGCTAATACTGTAAATTCAGCAGCTTCCTAACTGGTTCTGGTGGGGAATAGGAAGCAGGTATCTATTCATAGAATCATAGAATCTCAGGGTTGGAAGGGACCTCAGGAGGTCATCTAGTCCAACCCCCTGCTCAAAGCAGGACCAACCCCAACTAGATCATCCCAGCCAGGGCTTTGTCAAGCCTTAAAAACCTCTAAGGAAGGGGATTCCACCACCTCCCTAGGTAACCCATTCCAGTGCTTCACCACCCTACTAGTGAAAAAGTTTTTCCTAATATCCAACCTAAACCTCCCCCTCTGCAACTTGAGACCATTACTCCTTGTTCTGTCACCTTCTACCACTGAGAACAGTCTAGATCCATCCTCTTTGGAACCCCCTTTTAGGTAGTTGAAAGCAGCTATCAAATCCCCCCTCACTCTTCTCTTCTGCAGGCTAAACAATCCCAGTTCCCTCAGCCTCTCCTCATAAGTCATGTGCTCCAGCCCCCTAATCATTTTTGTTGCCCTCCGTTGGACTCTTTCCAATTTATCCACATCCTTTTTGTAGTGTGGGGCCCAAAACTGGACACAGTACTCCAAATGAGGCCTCACCAGTGCCGAATAGAGGGGAATAATCAGGTCCCTCGATCTGCCGGAAATGCCCCTCCTTATACAGCCCAAAATGCCGTTAGCCTTCTTGGCAACAAGGGCACACTGTTGACTCATATTCAGCTTTTCGTCCACTGTAACCCCTAGGTCCTTTTCTGCAGAACTCCTGCCCAGCTATTCGGTCCCTAGTCTGTAGCAGTGCATGGGATTCTTCCGTCCTAAGTGCAGGACTCTGCACTTGTCCTTGTTGAACCTCATCAGATTTCTTTTGGCCCAATCCTCTAATTTGTCTAGGTCCCTCTGTATCCTATCCCTACCCTCCAGCATATCAACCACTCCTCCCAGTTTAGTGTCATCTGCAAACTTGCTAAGGGTGCAGTCCACACCATCCTCCAGGTCGTTGATGAAGATATTGAACAAAACCGGCCCCAGCACCGACCCTTGGGGCACTCCACTTGATACTGGCTGCCAACTAGACATGGAGCCAGTGTAAGAACTAGCTGACCATTATTTTAGGACACTATACCATTGATCTATCTTAGGTACTTATCTGTCCCCCATCACTATAGTATCTGAGCAAGTCATAATCTTTAATGTAGTTAAACTCCCCACACACCTGTGATGTAGGGCAGTACTATTGTCTCCATTTTACAGATGGAGACCAGAGGCACAGATGGATTCAGTGATTTGCCCTAGTTCACATAGAAGATCTGTAGCACAGCAGGGATCTGAACGTAGGCGTCCCAAGTCTCAGACTAGCACCATCCATCCTCTCTGGGAGTGGCAGTTGTATTGGGGCCAGTGACAATTCCCCAAGAGAAAAAGCTCGTGGGAGACATAAAAGCTTTCAGAGAAGAGTCCAAAGTTTCCCCTTCTATTTTCGAGCATTTTTAAATTAAAGAGAAAAATCTGAGCGCTCTCAAACTTGGAAATTCAGGGACAAGGTGCCTTGCAGAACAGAGTGAGCAAAGCTTTCTTTGTTGCTCCCTATGTTGTACCTTTTCAGAGTCTGGAATATTTCAGTCTCCTGGCATGTCGCATTTGCACTTTTAGCATGCAGAAATATACTCAAGACAGCCCAATAATCGCTTAATACCAACTAAAGAGGATTTTTCCCAACAACAACAAATTATATCAACCTCCAAACAAATCCCCATTTGTTGCTACTTTCATTTCACTCCTTACAGTTCAGCCTAGGCCATTCCCATTTATCAGGGGCAATAGTGACCCTAAAAACAGATGCCTAAGAGCTGCAAGTGACTTACTAAAGCAAGGCTAAGGCACTATACACTGAAGGATCATGTCCATAAGAAACTCCAGACTAGATCCAGGTGTACTCAATATATTTAAGTTCTAGATTCCAAGAGGGTAATTTTCTAAAAGCAGCCTAAACGGGATACCAGCGTAAATGCTGATTTCATTATGTGAGCAAGAAGATGGCGTATTCTCAAGGTAACAGCTCAGGTATTGCTCTGTTAAGTACAGGATATAGACTTTGAGAACTACACAAGGATAACGTCTACTGCTCATAAACTCTTACCCGAGTTTCCTGCTGTGGCAAGCACACAAAACTGAATTCCCACCCTCTGAATGAGCCACCCGTGAGAAGAAATATTTCACATTATGTAATTCTAGTTATGAAGTTACTGACATTTCAATAAACCTTGAAATTTCATATAGACACCCCTTTTTTATATGTGCAGGGTAATAAACAGCTAAAGACCGTTGGTCATTTTACTGCACCTCTCGGCCCTTAAAAGTTTACACTTGACTTTGGTCTAGTGGGGTCTATATGGCTAAAGCATAAGCTGGGGACCCCTAGGTTCTATTGCAGGCACTGAGTCACTGCCTGAACTGGACAAGCCATTTCATGTCACTGTGCTCCACCTAATCCATCTACGAAATGGGTATATGGTACCATCTCAATTATTTTATATCATGGAGGATACTGAATAAATTTAGATAGCGTGACAAAAATATCAATTTAATATATTGGGGAGCACAACTGTCTTTTGGATAACTGAGGTTCAGAGAGGCAACACTGCTATTTATCTAAAGCCAGGATTAAGAACCAAAAGTTTATGGAATCTCTTGAGACACTGAGACAAACGTCACCATGTCTGGATGAAGAATTAAGAGCCACATTTTCAAAAGTGGTGTCTAATTATGGGTGCCCACCTGTAGCTCCCGTGTAATTGAACAAGAAGTGACAGTGACAATAGATATATAGGAGCTGAGAGTGCTCAGTACTTCTGAATGTCAGGCCCTAGGCATCTCAGGTGTTGTTTCAAAGTTAGATACCACTTCTGGAAATTTGGGCCTGACTCCAACATAGCTGCCTAAGCAGCTGCTTTTGGACTCTTAATAGCAATTTCAACTTCGGAGCTGTCCTCATCTAGGGGTGCTGAAGCAGACAACTGTGATTCATGTGAGTCTTTGGTTCTATTTTTAGATGTTTAAAAAAAAACACCCTCCACATGCCTGGTGTGTATTAGTAGGGGCACTAAAGAGGTCACCTGAGTTCCTTGCAAGTCAAGTCCACCTAAATGAAAAATGGCAAATAGTTTGAACCTCTTAAAGAGCGGTGCTGAAACTGAACTGTCCTAAGTGCATTAAAGGGAGATCTCCATTGCCATCTTGTTGTTGTCTTTTCCTTACTGAGTCAATATAGCTTGTGATGATGCCGAGATACTTGTAATGCCACATCAATGGAGTAGGTTACTTGGACAGAAACCACAAGAGATTTGCTGATCTCCAGCAGAAATAATTTAATGACAAGACGAAGTGAAGATCTGTTTTCACTGCCCCAGCACCTCTCCCTCTCACTGCTCTGAGCAAGAGCTTCTTCGTGGATTAACATACATCTCACATTGCTAAAACTGAAATTGCATTGGCGATGCTGTTTTACTGAAAAGCTACTCAGCCACCAATATACATTTTGCACAGACTGTATTGCACTTCAAGTTACAGGTAACTCATGCCACAACCTTGCTATGACCAACACCATTAGTTCTTCGGTCTTGAGCATGTTCTTTCAGGCAACATCTTAAAGTAAATTACCCTCTTGGTTTTAAGTGTATTTGTAGATATCAAGAGATCATGTACTGCCTATAGACTACGTAATAGATTAGCTGCCTTGAATTAACACACACAGGAAAAAAGGGGTTGCAAAGATTTTTTTTTCTTTATCATGGTTGCTGTAACAAAGTCAGTGCGTATTATAACAAAGCTAGAAATGGCAGTACACTTAAACTAGCATTAGGATGGTCAGTTGTCCTGGCCAGATTCCAACTTGGACATATTTGCATTATGCCAGGTGGTTGTTCTCACTTCCCCTACTTAAATAATCAAATAATACTTGTGTAGTGTCACAGCCATTTTGTCCCCAGCATTTCAGAGTTAAATGACTCAAAGATTATCCAAAGCATTCAGAGTTCTTTTAGGAATGAAAGGTGTTATTAGAAAATAATAGGCCATTCCCACATCTAGATTTCCCAGTAAATCCTGTTCTTGGTATATGTTTTAGACTGTGGGCTTTTTTGAGTTGGGGAAGCCTTTGCTTTTCTATACCATTATAGCTCTAAATATCATGTAGGTCTTCACCAAACCATCTTAGAGGTTTTCAGTTTTGTCTTATATCTTGGTTTGGGATCTTTTCCCTAAATTTTGTGAATAGATTATGAAGGCATGACTTCAAAGACGTAAATGTCACTAATTCAATATAATCAACAGGGTTTTACAAATGACTGGCCCAAATGGATAAATCTTGAAAATGAGGAATGGCAATAGGCTGTTTTTCAGCAATATACCACAATACATTTATAACCAGAGCTGGGTGGAATTTTTCAGATGAAACTGTTTTTCCCCTCTTGAGAAATCCAAATTCAGGTTGACCAAAACATGCCACAAATGTGTGTTAAATTCTCCACATTTTTGCACTAAAAAACAAACACCATTCTTTTCAACCTTTTTAAAATAAAACTGACTGATTCAAATGTATTTTTATTTTGAATTTTACTTCAATTTTATAGTAAAGTGCATTGTTAAAAGGCAAAAAAACCCTCAAAAAACAAAATAAAAAAATGTTAGAGTCAAACAAAAGGTTTCAACTTTTTCAGTTTGGTCACCAAATTGAAAAATAGGCTATTTTCACGGCTGTATTCGAAACACACTTTTGGGGTTCATTTCACTGGTAAGAGTAAAAGGAATAAAAAAGTGTTTTATGACTGCTGACACAAGTACCTTGCCAGAAGCTTGAATAAATGTGTATGAATTCATTGTAAGCTCTGGGACACTGTTTTAAATGGCCACAAAGCAGATGTTTTAAGTCTTTAACAGTGCTAAGAGATTAAAATTTTATTTATGTATTAAAGAACCGAACAGACCTTATAACAGATTTTATTTATGTCCTCAAGCATAAGGGTCTTTTTAATTTAAACTATGTTGGGGGAGGTGGAGGAGAACTAAACAATTGCTAGACATATTCAAACACTTTAGCAATCCAACTTAATCCCACAGAAACAAGAAAATCTAAGGTTGAAACAAAGAGGAAATAAAAGCAAAGGTCATTAGGCTATCAAATGGGATTACCTAATTTCAGCTCCTCTGGAAGTTCTGTCAGCTGCAAATGTTTTTGCTGGGAGTGGCGAGATTTGGCAAGTGCTCTGTGTCATGGAGGAAAAAGCAATCTTCTCTGATTCTCTATGAACATGTAACATATGAAAAAACCCTTGGTTGTGATGGTTAGTAAACTACTCTGAAGCACTGAGGGGAAAGAAAACTTTCTTGTTAATGTGTAAACTCACACATTATGGACTGATCAGTCCAATTTAAATATTTCAAGAATGTACTTTATCACTTCAAATTCAAGCTTGATTAAAGTCCTATAAATAGAAACACCGAACTCCCCTCAACTGTAACAGCCCCTGATGTTTACCTTGTGGATGCCATATATACTAAATCTACTTGGTTCATCCTTATTAATTTATCCTTTTTTCCGATCACATCTTCTAATGATTTAACAGGTGACAATTTGCCTTGATAAGTAGCAAGACACTCGTTTATTAGAATGCTTCCATGGCATAAAATAAGAGGCTTTTTACTGATATTACTGCAGAAACTCATCAATTGTGTAAGGTTCTGAATAGTTCAATGGGAATAAAAAAGGGTACTGGCAATAAATTAGAATACTGTTGCCTTCTTTATGTGTTTCAGGTATTTCTTCACAGTTGCTACTACGCATGAATTTTAAACAGCCGCTTAGATGAGATAATTCATGAGAAGCATTACGAAACATTACCATGTATTACAATCAGCTGAGTCTCTGTAGTAGAACTTCACCATATGGCCTCGTCAACACTACGGGGGTAGGTTGACCTAAGTTACACAACTCCAGCTACGTGAATAATGTAGCTTCGGTCGACTTACAGTGGTGTCTCTTTTTACTTTTGTTCCTCATGCCTTGGTTGTTTGCTCTACCCTACTCTGGTCTCCCATCGACTCCCGTTCCCACCATAACTCCATATGTTCCCCAAGATGGAAGCCCACTGGTGGCTCCATAGAGCTGGGCAGAATTTGATTTTGCAGCTGAGCCAAGTCTCACAATAGGAGAAGAGAGAATCTTGGAACAGTGAACTACTGCTTAAGGTCTGCAGTCCACCAAGAACATCTACTTTGGCTAGCTGCATTAGGTGCCACCATGACTGGTTGGGTCTTAAAGCATTACCTACTGGCTTACTTGCAGCTTTTTAGACAAAATTTACCATGGGAAATGAGGCAGCTTCAGGGTCCGGATATTTTCCATCACTTCACTCATGCTTGTCCCTGCTTCACTCATGATAAATCCTTTGCTGGATTTATCAACATGCCCCTCCCTCCCCAGTTGGGAAGCTTAATCCCCTACAGAGCAAGTTTTGTTGCTCTTAACCTAATGATTTAATATTTCACAAAGAGTGAAGCAAACCTCTTTAAAAACTGCCATTTAGATTCTTCAAACGGGATTTTTATTTATTTATAGCACTTGCATTCGCATGTGCGCATGCACGCGCGTGCGCACACACACACACACCCTCCAAGTAAGGGGGGGGGGAATATCAAGCAGGCAAAGTCCTCTTTTCCAGGAGAGGCTCAGTTTCTCCTGTTAAGCTGCTTTGGAGGTTAAGTATGACAGGCCTAGATGATGGAACTTCGTAAGTTGCATGATAGTGCAGCAGGTGCAACGCAGGCACAATATAATGTGAGCATCGGGTGGCTGTTGTTTGTTTCCATCCTGACAGGTGCACCTTTTCTCTCCACAGGATCGAGGAAACTATAACTATAACTGACACTCCGAAGGCAAAAATTTACTCAAGAATAGCTCTGCTGAGTTACTGATGGTTATGATTTCATTCACAGGGGTTATAGGTTGGCAAATCACTGCCGAAATGGCTCGCAGCTGTGTTCTGAATTCAGCTCCCACGCATTCATTGTGGGTGGGTGTGGATGAGGTGGGCCGCTAGGAGGAAGGGGAGGAAAAGAAGAGGCAAAGAGATTTCACAATACATTTTTTGGGACAAGAATGATCAGCCTTCGGAAAGAAGCTCCCTTACCTCTCCACCACCTCCACAAAAGAAGCTACAGAATATTTATGTAACATGTTTTCTTGACAGCACTTTCAAAAAGTATAAAAGATAGAGCAGTCAGTTTTCTGCACTCTCCTCTTTCACTAAAGTTGCTACTGCCCTTTGAAAATATGAAAGCACTCAAGAGCTTTCATATTTTCAAAGGGTAAAAGTGCTAAAGAGCACTCCTGTATTTCAAACACATAGAGAAATCAGTTCACATCTGCTGAAATTGTTCACTGAGAAAAGGTAAAAACAGCTAGAAATGTCACTTAGTTACAGTCTACCTTATTTTGAAGGGATGAAGGACAAGAACTGAGAGCACAGTGGTCACCATTTACCACATTTTACGAGGCCCTTCTGTATCCCACAGCTGCAGGAAATCTACCCCTATAAAGCAATCATTGCCTTTTCACATTTTAAGCGTTCATTTCAAAAAGTAGTGATTAGAAATAACAGTGCTCGTGAAAGGTGCTGGATGAAACAATACTGGAGACTGAAGACTTCCAGTTAACCACAGAACAGAAACAGCACCTAGAACATCATTGGCTTTCAATAGTCACGTAATACAGGTCATACAGATCGACAGCGGCACTGCAATGCTTTGTCATAACTGACCTGAGGGAGGTTCATTCCCTATTCACATTCAATCTTTGGCCTCTCTGCTGAAAGGACTAGGGAGCTGATCAGTGCTAAATGCAATGGTAACACCAGTCCACTAAGATATGGGCTGAGACCATCATCTCGTTTCAGAGAGAACCAAATAGGCATCAAACAGTAACAAAGTTCAGTCATTACCCAGGACTCAAACTTGCCTCAAACATTCTTCTAAAATAGCCTGATCTTCCAGGCATGACATGGTTTTGGGGAAAGGTTAAAGATATATTTGGGCAGGTGAAGTCAGGGAAGGAAAAAGGGAACGTACTTTGTTGTTTTTTATTTATTAGCTGGCTTAGTGGATTCATTATTTGATGCTAGGTGATCACCATTTCCAATTGTAGATGTAACTGTTAGGCCACTGGGAGCTTTGTAAGGGCATTTTTGTGTGTTATTTAAATCTAAAGAACTAATACAATAAAAAAAAACACTGAGTTAGACTCGGTCGGAAGTCAGAAAGGTTCTCTATTCATTATCTTTCCACCTCCTTCCTCCCCATAAAGCCATTCAATCTGATCTAGACAGAGAATGCGCTGTGCGGATTTTCTAGGCAATAACTGGATGTTTAAACCTATTTCAGTCTCCATTGTAGTCCCTAGAAAGAAATCCATTGACTTCAGTGAGTACCAGAGAATTCTGCTATTGATTTCAATTGGAGCAGGATCAGACCTGTAATGATCAGAATATCAGTTTTGTTCTATTCCTGCTCTTTCAATCACATCACATTTCCTGAAAAAAGGGGAGGCAGGAATTGGCTGGTGCATAATTTGTGGGGTGTGCAACTCTAGTAATTAGCTTGAACTATTAAAAGGTCACATTTCCCTACAGCTCAAAAAATATAAAATAAAATAAAGCTCTCCACAATTGTTATGAAGTGTTATAGAAGCAAAGAATGGAACTAGCATCCAGACAATTAAAGCAAAGTTATTGATCTTAACAAAAGTCAAGGTAGCCCATTAACAAGCCCCAGATTCAATCGAAATATAGCAGGAATATTTAAATTGTAGTATAAATTAGATCTGTAACAATCTTTATAGGAATGGGCAAGTCAAGTAGCAAAGTTATCTTTGGAAAAAATCTATTAGCACTAATGGAGCGATAATCCTTTTAGATTCATTGATGCTGACAGATTAAATACTTTCAATTCATTTTTTATTTGGTTAGCTCATTTGACATTGGATAAGTCCTAGATTCCATATTACAGTGTGAACAGCAGGAGCTTTTCTGTTACTGTGACAAAACCGTGTATTACTGGCATGTTTTCTGGAGGGTACCAAGTAGTGTCCCGTGGGTATGGGTAATACTACACACTGCTCCCAAAAGGCAACTGGAGTAGATAAAATTGTTTTAATCTTGAAAATAGAAACACTGCGGTTCAAAGGTTAGACTAAAATTACTGAGTTTGCTTATGTTAGAGAGGCTGCAAAAGTAGATATAAGAAAAAATATTATAAAAGAAGGTGTGTGTGTTTAAACACAAATACTCCCTGTAATAAGGGGATGATATGAGTGATCAGCCTCATTTTAAGGCAGTGATTCTCAACCAGGGATAGGCATACCCCTGGAGGTACACAGAGGTCTTCCAGGTGGCATGTCAACTCATCTAGACACAGTATTTGCCTAGTTTTACAACAGGCTACAGGAATAGACTCAATGTGGAGAAAAACTTAATTGTTGCTGTTGCTTCACTGCATCCCAGAATGACAAGGCTCACAAGCGAAAACCGGGCTCAACTATCACACTGAAATGGAAGTATAATATGCATGTTCCAATCAATTTATTTTATAATTACATGGCAAAAAGGAGAAAGAAAGCAATATTTCAGTCACCTTTTAGGTGAGGTAAAACATGGGGTACACAAGACAAATCAGACTCCTGAAAGCAGTACCGTAGTCTGGAAAGGTTGAGAACAACTGCTTCAGGAGATGAGGAGGTCGCTTTCTCTGTCTCCAATAGTCAAGCTAGTTGGAAAAAAATTGATGAAATGTTTGTCTGTTGAAAAATGCTGTTTCAGCAAAAACAAAATGTTTTGCAGAAACATTTCTAGAGAAAGAAACTCACTCCAGAACAGCATGGTGGTTAGAACACCTCTGCTCCAGAATAGCCAGTAGCCTGGCACTCACCTAGGATGTGGGACTCCTAGGCTCAAGCGCCGGTCCCTAATCAGACAGTGCAGGGACTCGAACTTCAAAGTGTTTTGCAAAACAGAGTTGTTGTTTTCTGCCCAGCCCTATCCAATAGAACTCAAGGTTCACTTAACATAGAACTAACCCTTGTTAAATGGAGCTGTGCTGGTTTACACCAGGTGAGGGCCTGGTCCATTGGGTCTAACAGGATTCCACTGCTTCCCAACAACATAATACATAGTAAATTATAACATGAAGACCAATTTTCCAAACAAATCTAATTTATGACAACTACACACCCTCTCTCTTATAAAAGACAATTTCTTTGTGTGCCATATATGGGAGCTATCCAGCCGTAAATAATATGTAATACGCTAGGTAAAATAATTCAATTTCAGAATTAGAAGGATATTTTAATGTATCTATAAAAATGTACTCAACTCTCAGAACTACATGATATGCACAGCAGCATCTGGAGCATTATCTGGAGGCTTTCAGTCAGAACATAGTGCTAAAGACGTAAGGCATGCATTAAATATATGCACCACCTAGTGTCTTCAGAATGTCCACTGCATTCATTATTCAATTGCAATACAGCACTCTGACAGGCAAAGTGTTGCTAAATGCTATCTAGAATTAAAGTTTAAACTTTAAGCAAACAGTTTACATTGTACATATTTATGCTAAAAGGAACAGAATCCAGTGTATGTATCTCTCTCTAACACCAGCACTAACACACACACACACACACACACACACACACACACACACACTTCTGACAATATATGTCAGCAGTAAATATCTCCTGAATTAGGCATTTCATGCATAATATTTCAAGGGTAATGCCCATCCTCAGATTTACAGCAGTGTTGGTTTTGGCCTACTCCCAAGAAGGCATGAGGCATCTATCACCATAAAAGTCATGTACCCTTGTATGATTGTGTAGATTGGACATGATTTTATACAAAAACTTGAATTCAATTTAGTAGAGCAAATTCATTTCTAGAATACAATTTATTACTACAGAGTGTGGTAGAAGAAATGATTCTGTGAGTAGTTGGTTCACAGTTCAAAACAATTCTCTCACTTAAGCTGTGTGTGCCTATTTTATGTTTATTCTCTGAAAGCATTAAAACAATTGACTTTTACTGGCACAAACGCTCAAAAAAAATTGTTAGTTTCACAAAGCACTTTTACCAGATAAAAAAAGTTATATTTATACAACTAGGGAACACAATAATAGCATATGACTTGCAACCAATCACAAATAGGCAATTCAGCTCAGATTTTAATTGTCTAACTAGCAAACCAACTAATAAGTGAAATGCTAGCTCGCTCTCTCGCTGACCCACATTCACAAACATGAACCAATGGAAATCAAAGAGCTCATTCTGTCTGGGCATTCTCCAAACAGAAGGACAACATTCAAATAAAATATTCACTCAGAGTGAGATTTTCAAAATAGAAAAATTCATTGGGAGTTGGGCATCTAATTCCCTTAGGCTCCTTTAAAACTCCCAGCCCTAATTCGCTTTGTCTCTCTTCTGAAAAATCTCACCTTCAGCCCTTTACACTGATACACATACACACTCCTTAGGTGGAGGAGATTCAATGATGGATACAATAAACCACTCACCCCAAATGCTTTCCCCCACAAAGAAAAAGAAAACACAGTCAACCTAAACAGTGAATTTACATTTCAGCTAATTGCAAGTTTGATACTGCCTCCTTAAATCAGATATCTGTTATCTGTGCCTCACATTGTGGCACTGTTCCAGGTCACTTGGAATTAAGAGAAGACTGTGAAGCTTCATTTTAAACTCAGCTCAAATACCTGCTGTGGAGTCTTTTGTTTGTCATTCCTTTCCTCCTCCATAATTCTAAAGAACGGCAATCAGGAGAAAAATTTTGGAAGTTAACCTGCCCTTATCCTAAATTACCAAGATGAGGAACATTTTGCTGAAGTGAAGGAACATAGCCAGCCATTTTTATATCAGCTACAAGAAAATCTACATTTGTCTGTTGATCCAAGAACGAAAAACGTGCACACCGTTTGAAGTAATGCCTTTTACGAAATGAAATAAGGAGATTGATCCCTGCACATCTCTCAGAGACAATGAGGCAGAATCCCATATTTACTAGCTGGGTATTCTTTCAGACCTAGTGAACACTGGTCTTAATATGTACCTCCCAAATTAGAGAAAGAAGATGGAACATGTCAGCCTTATTTGGAGCACAGCACAAATGCATACTTCTAGAGACTACATAATAGGCGAAGAGTCCAGAATTATTTGCCCATATTGCATCTTTGCATGTGCATTGCCTGTTTTGATGTACAAGTCCATATTCTGTATTGCAGACTAGAGCATATACATGCAAGCAAAGTGTAGATGCTAAATTCTGAAGTTCTGGCCTTATATAATGTAAAAAAAAATTTTTTTACACACCAAGGACACACCTCAGCAAATACTTGTTAATATTTTTTCTCTCTCTCTCTGAGGAGAAAACTCTTTATTCACATTTGGTTTCTGGGTTATCCCTTCTTTTAATCAAATCCTATGTGTCCACATGACCACTTGACTCCTTACACACCAGTCTGAGGTGTGGTGTTGGATGCAAGACTTTGATACAACTCTTTGATGCCCATTGGACTCCAGTTGTGGTACCCCTCAGAACTGGAACTCTTTGCTTGAGCATAGAGGCAGACATTTTCCATTACCAAAACCTGGTTTTAAGGTTTCTTTTCTACATTTTATCCAGTTCAATAGGAGTTTTGCTTTGAGTGTTTTATGGATTGTAAAGTGCCTTAGGATACGCAGCATGATAAGCATTTGAGAATGGGCAGATTGTGTTGTATCGCTGAAGTTCTTGTCAAGCACAATTTAAAAGACTTTAATCTCTTGTTATGATAATACCCTGAAAGAAGCCACAATTTGATAACAAAACAAGTTGTATTGGGGGGAAAAAAACAAAAGCTCACTAAGGAAGATTCTTATAAAAACATTGTTTTCCTGTAAAGCTTTAGATCTTACAGTCTGTTTAATGAAACAATTAATGCTTTGATTTTTCATTTGTTTGCAATGACCCAACATAGTTCTCTTGTGATTCTGCAGAACTAGAAAGATCATCATCCTAAACTTGAGGAAAAATAAGCAACATTTTTAAAAAATTGACTGTGTTAAAAACAAACAAACCTAAACACCACCTTTTCTCCCATTATTATTTTAAATTGAAATTTTCTGGATCCAGTACAACTATTGTGTTACTGTAGCACTTATACTCCAGCTGAGACCAAGGTCCCTTTTTAGGAACCGTACATATACTATAAGATCATCTTAATTGTGTATAAGTAGACAAAGGAAAGGTGGGGAAACAGGCACAAAGAGCCAAAGTCACTTGCCCAAGGTCATACAGAAAGTAAGTGAGAGCTAGGAATAGATTTAGGTCCCCGTGAGTCCCAGCCCCGTGCCCTATCCACTAGAACACACTGCCTCCCTCTCCTCTGTCTGGGAAGATTTCCTAGTTATGATATTGTTAGCGTATGTTTTGCTTTCTCTCTAGAATTAGAGGTTAGGGGAGCTGTGCATTCATGAAAGGAACCAGACAGAAACCCTCTTCATACACAGAAAGGATAGAGCCCACCATTGTCATGAAGAGGGACTACTTTCCACGACTGGCTGTTTGTGGGCCCGCTCAGCGAGGCCTCTGCTAAAAGATTTTTTCCAGCGATGGTGGTGGGTTTGTGTGACACAGACATTTGCCCACTGGGAACTGAACTGAGCTGCCAACTCATTTCTTACAAGCCAGCCAGCCAGGCATTAGTTGGTAACTATTTTTGGTTACTATCAACCTTGGCAGGATGCAAAAAGATGAACTGGTGTTAGGGCATTCTATGTCCCCTTACCAAGCCCCAAAGTCTTCCCACTCCAGGCTTGTTATTCTATCACCTGCAAATAATTCCTTTTTCGGGAAGGCTTTCAAAAGGCACAAATGGGCAGTTAGGCACCAAATTCCCATTGAAAGTCAACTGGGTTTCAGTACCTAATTCCCATTTGTACATTTTAAAATCGCTTTCTTTATTGTTAAAGAACTTCTCCTGAAACAAATAGCAGTGAGCAAATTATTAGTATCACACTAGCTCCTAGACACTCCAAGAAAGATCAGAACACCATTGTCCTGGATGTTGCACAAACACATGGTAAGACAGGTCCTGTCTCAAAGTGCTTGCCATCTAAATGGACAAGACAGACAAAGGGAAGCCTTATTATTTCCATTTTACAGATGTGGTTGACACACACACACACACACACACTAACATGCCCAAGGTCACACAGGGAGTCTGTGGAAGAGCTAGGAACTGAATGTATAACTCCTGAAGGCACTGCTATAACCACAGGATTATCCTTCCTCTCTAAAGGTAAGGCCCGCTAATAATTCATAAGTAACTAAGGTACATTTGGTTTCTCTAATCATAGTATTTCTATATATTGCCTTCTTTTTTGTTACTAAAAAGTCTTCTCATTAGAACACTCCAACCCAGATTATAAATTGTGGAAGAAACAGTAGAAACAGCTAATGGACTCTTAAACGCAGCCATGAGGACAATATAGCCCAGCAGGTTTTCCCCACTCTGGTCTGATTCAAGAGAGGATTAGACATTTATGTAGATAATGAGACATCCACAGCAATTCTAGGTAGAATTTTTTTGTGAGGGAAGGATAAGGGCATATTTGTTTACTTGTTTTGGAAAGAAGTTTCCCACATGGGGAAGTTCTTCCATAGCTGACCACTGCTGGATTTCTCCCGAGCATCTGGTACTGTTATACAGGTCCCTCAACTGATTGTGGCAATTCCTGTTCTCCTACATCACCAACATTACTGGATAGTTGGATGTCTTTGAGATGGTTAGGAGGACAAAACCATCAATTGAAGTTACATAAGTAAGTTACAAAAGATGAAATAATAAGTTTAGACTTGCTTGTATTGTTAGCTATTTTCATAATCTACTTGCAACTGCATTACAACGTAGTTAATTGTCTTCTAATGATCTGCAACAGACTATAAAAACAGCATACTTGCAAATATCCATGCTTTATGGGTAGGCCAAATGATGCACTGCGGCACAAGACAAGTTCTTTAAAAGTAGAAATGGAAAATGAAACAAGTTTCTATTTTCTATAAATGAATCCGACCATCTGCTCCATTACAACAGCAGCAACATCCAAAACAACAGAAACAGCAGCCTCTGGTGTTAAATTTCTGCTCTCAGTCTCAGACTCCACATTTCCTCAGAAAGCAGGACTAAAAATACAGAAAAGATACATCAAGTTGCCCTGAGGGATCCCTTGCACCGTAAGTAATTTTCCATCTTAGTATATATCATATCATACTATTTGTATTTGCCGTCTGTAATTCACTATGAAAGTACCATTATATTAGTAATTTTCATTCTGCATTAGTGAAAGTCCATCTAGGTCTGAAATTCAGTTACAGTATCAAGGAGGACAATTGTTTTCATAGCCCGTTAAGCTCATTTCACCTCTTTAGAGCTATTCTTTGCATATGAAGAGACAGACATTATATATCCCCCCCAGCTCCTGTGAAGAAATTATGCACCGAGTAGCACATGCATTAAAAAACAAAAAAGAGAGAGACTAACCATAAAATCTCAGAAATAGGTTAGCACAAAGGAAGCATTAGGCTAGTTCTAATTACATTAATGGAACATGTCCACAGCACGCTGTCATCTAGTAAGCAAGTATACGATGGAGTTTATTTGCAGATCTGTGTGCCATGACAGTATTATATCTAACCCCTTGATTTGATGTATGGCCACGGAGGAGGGAAGTTACTGTGCTGAGCTACACTGACCTGCACTAAGTTAGAGGTAGTGTACTGCATTTTCTTTGCAAAGTAGTAATGTGCAAAAGTACTTTGCTATGCAAGGAGCATGCGGTTAGAAAAACAAAAACAATGGGTTGCATTTGCCTACTGCATCTAGATGTTGAAGTGACCACTGCCCTCTGATGTAAAGAATTAGATCCCATTCATGCTGGAAGAAACTCCGGCATTCTACAGGTGTAATCATACCACCCCACTAAAATTTCATGCACAATTTGTGGCAACATATTATCAGATGGATAATGAACTGGGAAAGTTACCAAAGAGGGCAATAAGGATGTGAGAAGATGTCAGGAGTTGACTTGTAAGAATTATTAGAAAAAAATCTAGATTTGCATTCATAAAGAAAAAGATGAAGGAAGATGGTCAAGTGGTCCAAATATAGAACTGGGACCAGGAACCTCCATATTCTAGGCTCAGCTTTGATACAGAATCCTCTCTGTGGCCTCAGGCAAGTCACTTTACCTCTCTGAACCTTAGTTTCCCAATCTGTGAAATGGAGCTAATATGTTACTATGAGTATACCAAGTGTGCATTATTCTGAAGGATACAGCAAAGGCAGATATCAGCCACTAAGTAAATATGGTGACATGAACAGAAACTGCAGGTGTTCGCTCAGGAACACTCTCTCTGCTCAGAAGGTAATTCGTGTGAGCAACTGAATGAAGAGTGATAGACACACTCTTGAAAGGTATTACACACTGGAATACCAAACAGATGGATGGACCATATTATCTTCTTTCCAACCTTAAGTCCATAAGCAGAATGCCCATGGAGAGGACACCTTAAATGACATATTCAGAACCGAATCACACAAATGGACCATAAATATTATCCACGATTATTTTCTTACATTTTGTATATTCCCTACATCAAATGATTAGAATATTTCATGTACATCTAGACAACACATTCACCACATATGGACTTTAAAAGGATCAAACAAATCAGTATGTTGACACTGTGTGGATTCAATTAGCACTTGGCAGGTCAGAATATCCCCTCCACATACTTTCAAGTTGTAAACTGTCAAATGTATTTTTAATAACCACGAAGCTTCATTCTCAGCAGGGTACCAGGTACAAAGAAATGAACCTCGGTGAGACTCTCCAGAAAACAACATACAAATAATATATTCCTTTCAAATGCAGAATCAAACAGTTTTTTTAAACACCCACTCTACTTACTCCACATATTCAAAGAAGAGGAACTAGCCACAGCAACAAGCCTCAAATGAAATGCCATAGAGAAGTGTTAGAGCTCCATTCCAGTGACTCCAAATACTAAAGAGTTCAGATGAACAATACCCCTATGAAACATGAGTCCCATTTACAAATGAGAGAAACTGAAGCAGACAGGTAAAATAAATTTGCCCAAGGTCACAGCATATCAGTGGCATAGATGGAATTAGAACCCAGATCTCCTGACTACCAGTCCTCTACCTTAACTACAAGACTATTGCAAATGGAATTCAGTATTTGTGCTTTTTTCCCAGCAAGCATTTCTTCTGGTTCCATCTCCAAGAGTGATATCCTCCAATAACTGTATTCTATTGCCCCACTGGGCCATAGAATCCTGGCCAGTGCCTCAGCTATGCAACTATTTAGACTGCTGTTGTCCTCAGTTTTACACATATATTACCAGAAGTTTTAGACTGAAAGCAGATATTGTTCCAATCCCTTGTTGGCCACAGACCCACCCTTATTCCATTACATGGGTTAATGGTGCTTTTTATCTTCATAAAATCAGTAGCAATATGCAGTGGTTGTCATGCAGTACTGTAAATGCACAGGCACCGTTTGAAGAAGAAGGAAAACACTTAATGATTCTTATTTAGAACAAAATGTACTTAGATCTAGCAATACCACCCAATGCATAGCCATGGGCTTTATAAACAAGACATAGAAAGAAGGATGTTTAATGTTTATATTTTGCAGGCATCTTTATATCAGATATGGGGATGGACACAAAGTACAGTTTTCCATGCATCAATGAGTTAATTACTAGGGAAATATTAGTGACTTTCTATGCCCCATTTTTAAAATTACCATTCTCTCTCTGTACAATGTTTATTGTAAAATAAAAGCCTGAAGCTATGCACACATTCATTCTAATAGACGTAAAATGCAATGCGAAGATTATGTGCAATCATTCCTTTTTGCTTTTAAGCCCTACTCAGAGTGAAACTCTGGAATGCAATTTCTCTTAGAGGTGGCTCTAAGACAACTTCATAAACCGTAATCTTATAGCTCAATGGGTCAGTAACTGGGGTTAACTGCTCCAGCTAAAGCTACAAGTAAACACTATGCAGCATCAAAAAATGAGAGACACTCTGCAGCCACTGAAGTGATTCTAAAAATACCTTGCTAACCCTCATGATAATGTCTAAAAAAAATTGCCCATTAGCCTGGTACCTAAAACATCCTGTATGGTACATTTTAATGAAGTAGCTGAAGCTTGTTTCTAACAAGAGAGGACAGAAGAAGAGTTGGCCTGCTGCACATGACCTGTAGTGTAAAATTTCAGATCCTTAAAGGGGCCTGATCCTGTTACTATTGAAGACAATGGCAAAAACTCCTAGTGTTCAAAATGTGCAGGAGAAAGTTGTTAAGCCTTCCTTCACCCCACACTTTCTAATATTTCAGATTTAAATACACACACTTTCCCCAGGTATCACATATAAATTACTGTATTTACAGTCACACAGGGGTGAAAAAGTAATTAAACTGCACTTTTTTTTTCCTTGTCACATTCAATCCTGAAAACAAAGTTCACTTTTTACGTATAGGAACTTTTTCCCCACAGCTCCTAAATACTGCACTTCACCCAATTACACCAAAATCGTCCCACATATCCCCTCTGCAGACACCCTTATCTTTATGCTGAACAAACCATTTGGTTTTCTTGTGGAATAGCAGATGAGGTTGGACAACTAAACACACAGGAACTATAACGAGATGTTATCAGCTACCTGCTAATCACTTATTTTATAAATTTTATAAAGACTAAAACAACAAGTACATGAGAAAGAAAATGGAATGATGAACATAATACACATGGCAAGGATGGAGACCTACACAGACATTATTACTCCTACATAATAGACAGTCACAAGAGATTCCTTCAGGATCTATTCAGACAGCATCTGATTTTGATCACTCTAATCTGGAAAAGAAGCCGAACAACAACTGATGTTTCAATCTCAAGTTCCAAACAGTCAACAACAACAAAAGCCCCACCAAAAAACACTAGCTTCCAACGGCAAATATTTTCCTTGAGAAGGATGGCAAACATGAACACCCCCCCGCAACACACACACTTGTGAGAAGTCCAGATATAATAGCCAAGGTGTCAAGGATTCCAGATTCTGAGCAGTTGACATTTTTTGGCTAGTTGCTTGGCAGATTTTCTAATTGAAGTATTTTAGCAGGAGGACGTTAAATAAAAATGTGGGAACCAGTGTGTACCAAAAATAAACATATCCCAGACAGGAGTGTTATTTGACAAGTAATTAAGTTCTCATTGCTACAGGAGGTTGTAAAGTAAGGCAGGAGGCTTAGGGATTTTGTCCAACGGGTACATTTTCACACAGGAGTCCAACTGACATTCGTGCTATATCTTTCTCACCCACTTTAACAGGCTGCAGTTCTATCTGCCTATAAAACATGCAGTCTTGTGGTAAATCACCTCTGTTCTCATTAAGGATTCGAACTACTGGCCACAATTTACACTGCAATTCTCTCTCCCCCGCCCCCCCTCCCGCCCACTCCCAATGAACTCCTGGACACGATGTCCTGCAGCAGAACATGTTTTTTTTTTTTTTTCCTGATCCTCTCCCTCCCCCCATGGGGTCTTTTTTTCAAAACAGCCCATCCATTAGAGGTGCACCATAAAAACAAAAAGGGTGATCCCCATTCAGTGCGTGCCAAGAACGTCAGGCAGCAGACATCTAGCTATAAAGGTGCCACTGAGTGGCGAGAGGAAGGGAGTAACCTCAGCCTCCCCTCTTTATTTTTGGAAGCTAGCTGAATTATTTCCCTTGCATGCATCAAACGTGTACGTACACACACACCCAAAAACGAGGGGGCTTCCTTGCGGCGCAACCTGTGAGACGTAACTAAACCCTGGGCTGCCTAAGTAAACTTTGCATCCCCAGCTAGCCGGGGATGCAATCAGCACCTAAGGAGGAGACAGCTCCCAGCTCAGTGCTCTTGCCACTCCACACCGCGGCCACCTCCCTGGGACTGACGGTGGACGGAGCTCCCTTGCCCGGTGTCTTGCTGTCTCGTCCCCCTCCCAAAACAAACTTACCTCTGAGGGCAGCAGCCCAGCTGCAGATCCCCAGCAGCAAAAGCAGCCGCCTCCTCAGGCGCGCGGGACACCCTCCTCCTGCAGCCCGTATCCCCATGCTCCCTCCACACCTCCTTTTCCTCTTCTTCACTCCTGCTTTCCTCCCCCCGCCACGGGGGGGGGGGGTAATTTCCCGTCAGGCTCTCAGGGCTGGAGTGCCCGCCTGGGACTTGCCTCCCTTGTATTACGGGAGCGGTGTCCTGGGAGGGGGCTTTGAAGCTCCGGGGATCGGGGAGGGAGGGTCAGTGGGTGCCGGGGGCCCCCTTCCCTGAGCGCCCCAGCTCCTGCCTCTCGGCGCGCTCATTCCGCATCTCGCTGCTTGCCAGGCGCCCGGCTCCCGACTAACCGGAGCAGCAGCGGCGAGCCGGCATCCCTAATGAGCCCCCCCCCCGCCCCCTCCGCCGGCAGCCAATCAGGCCAGGGCTGGGCGGGGCCTGGAGGCAGGAGGCGGAGGACGTGGTACCCGGACCCAGGCGCTAGCGAAGGGATGGAGCAGGTGCGCCCTGGCAGACAGGCGGGCGCAGGGACAGCTGCCGCCGCAGCAGAATGGGGTGATTCCCCGCCACACACACCGCTTCTTTCCTCCCCTCTTCCACGTCTTTCCTGCCGTCCCTACTTCTTGTATCGCTTTCCCCGTCCTCCTCCTCCCGAACTGCGACCCGGCCTGCTGGGAAGAGGGAGAGGGGAGACGCTGCAGCTTCATCTTGCTCCCCAGAAACGTGACATCGCTTCCCCTGTGATCCTCTCTCCCCCTGCTTGTTCTGCTTCCTTGATTGTCTTCCCAGCTATCCTCCTGCAAACCTCCTTTCCCCCCACCCTTTATTCTTCTTTTCCAGTGATCACTCCTCAAGATAAACCTTTCCCCAGACATACAGCTGTGGGGAGGCTGTTACACGGCTGGGGGCAGCCTTCAATCTTCATTAGGGAAGCCTGGGATCCTTCTAATTTCCTTTCTGGTTTTTTTTTAAGCCCTAGAGAAAGTGTCTACCCTCAAATCATGGTTGGGTGTGTGAGCGTGACAAAGCGATACCACACGTCACCTTAGGGCCAGACGCTGCTGACTTTACACTGGTGTAAGTCAGGAGCAGCTCCACCAAAGTCCGGAATACAAAACTGGTAGAAATGCATCAAGAGCTGGTCTTTAGTTTAGTAAAACATAGCTGGGGAACCCCAACTTCAAGTGCAAATCTTAGCTCATTATTAACTAGGGAGTCCTGTCCTGACTAGCACCACCACAATAATGCGTTAAAAACTACTACAACACTACCAGTCAATAAGAATACAAAGACCATTCCTGCCACCTCCATCCCTTCCATAAAGCAGGTAGGTTCTGTGCCATACTTGATTTACATTGCATCTTGCTAAAATGTATTTTTAAGTACTTTTCCTTGACGGCCTATAACTGTTCCCACCCATCTTTATTTTTTTCTCTAATCCTTCATTTTTTCCATCTTATTTTTGATGAGGGGATGAAGTAGCTGAAACATGAAATCAACTGAGGTATAGTAGATAGATTTGGCTGACAAAGTCAACCTGCAAAATTGAAATATCAGTATATGCTCTGTCGAAGAACATTATTCATCAGCCACTGATGGAGAAACTTTCCAGTATGAAGAACAGCAGCAAAGCATGATCCCAGATTCTAAACAAACCAACATTTTCAAACATAGCCTACTCATAAGATTTCAGTAAGTATTAACAATATAGAAAGTTTGAAGAGTCCACATTATTTTTTACTGAGACCATTTGGGACAAAAATGGTCTAACACTTGATGCTACATTTCTTAAAGGGACCATTTTTAACTAATTTTAACCCAAAGTAATAGATTTACCTGTAAATTCTCAGGAAACTCATTTTCTACTCAAGGAGTAAGTGCTATATTTTGGGGGAGGGTGCATTATATTCTTCATACATGACAAAGCAGTTGAATCTCTACTTTAAGAGAAAACTCAACTCATCCTAAACTAGGATCCATGATCAGTCTTCCCTAATAATATACAAATAAGCAATGTCTATCTGAGGATGTTAGAAAAAGGAGACCAAGACCAGCATAGGGGGCTGGACTTGATGACTTCTTGAAGTCCCTTCCAGCCCTACCTTTCTATGATTCTATGAAATGAGGACATAGGAAAGCTGAATCAATTTTGTGGTGTAAAATAATTTAGTCAGGGATGACAATGTTTTTAGGGGACCCAGAAATTGTGGCAAAGGAACAAACAGGTTTGTTTCAATGGGAATAGAAAGAGAGAAAGGAAGGTAAGAGTTAGTACTAATGGAGCACACATCACCTGATTCCTCAACTACCATTGATAAGAGTGAGTGGATCGTGTTTATATTGTCCCTGCTATACAGGGACTGTTTACTGGGGCTGAGCATTTTGTGTTTCTAGACAGTTCATTCCAATGCCACCTAACGGTGTAGAAATGTGTCTCTTGTCGGGAATCTGCCTTCCATTTTTGGTACAAAATTGCAAGTATGGTGTAGTGGACAAAATACAAGACAGAGTCAGGACTACTGGACTCTATTCCCATCTCTGAAACTGACTCACTGTGGGACCTTGTTTAATCTCTCTCAGTTTCCCGATGTATAAAATATGGCAAATATCTATCTCATGGGGGTAAAAAGACTTAATAGATCTCCAATTCCCCACCCGTTATGTGTTTGTGAAACTTCACTGGTACCCAATGAAGAGCAGATGTTGCAAAGGCAGAGATCAAAAACATAATATACACATTTTCTCCAGTAGCCTTAGGGGTAACCTCCATACCAAGTGGGTTCCCAAAATCATGGAGCAATAAGCTCCTGGGAAGCTATGCAGGAACCAAAATGTTGCCTGCTATACTGTATATTTCGGAGCTAGTCTGAGAAAAACCCACCCAAAGCAGTTGCTATAACAGATGTGGGCACATCACAATCAGCAGCCCAATTGTCATTATGTGGAGACTACTTTGCTGCAACACTTTCTGTGTCAGTGCAGAAAAAGGGTGCCTAAAATACGGCCTGTAGTGCCTTAGGGTCTCAGCACTAAAACACTCCTTCTCCGTCTACCCACCCAAGCAGATTTACTCCAAGCCCAACTAATTATCTATTTCTGCCCATGCCACTGAGTGAATGATTGATGCTTTGGATAAAAGTTCCAAGTTTCCTGCTTGTAATGCAATTATGACAGGCGCAGGCAAGAAGCACAAGTTGAAAAAAGGGCAACATCTGGTAACTTCAATCAATACTCATGGAAGTACAATTAAATGGAATATTTGACAAGAAACATATCTGGGGGGAATGCTGCAATTTTGAAGGGAAATCCTACTTCAGTCAGAACTTTGCATAATTTAGACATCTGTGCATGCTGATATTGTACATCCATATATAGACACAGGAGGCCCATGGCATGATATATGCAAAACCTTAATATATGGCTGTCCATGTCTTAACAGTGCAGTTGGGATAGCCTTCTGCCATAAGGCAATGCATAGTGTTTAATAAAGGAGATACTCACATCAGGACTACAGGCTGCTTTTTGATGTTAGGATCTAAGCAGGAGTGGAGAAGCAGTCAAGGCTTCTGCCAGTGGGGATGGAGGGGAGAAAGGAAATAAAACTAGTCAAGAGAGAGAATGGAGCAAAGGTTACAAAGGAGAACTCTACTCTTCCTTAGCACTCGACGGGTTAAGGCTCACAAAAAGGAATATTTGTTTTCTGGCAGTGCATATTCCCCATCTGGGACTCTCCTCCAAGAATCTGGCAGCCTGAAGTTCAGATGCAGCTGCTGACACAGAGAAACGAAGAAGGCGGCAACAAAATGTTTTTCAGCATCACCATCTTTGAACATATAAAGTGCTATAGAGATGCTGGGTGAGTTTGCCTATAACAAGGGATATTAGGCTGCTGAAGAGAGGTGCCCAAGTTTGAACAACAGGGCTCTGTATCTTCCTTACAAGGCAATACACTACACTTGACACGATGGACTCTTCCAGCTGAGTTTGCAAAGGAGCTTTCAGATACTATTTCTCTTCAAGTGAAACAGATAAAGTTTGCAGTTGTGTGATTTATTTTTGTTTCTGATTTGAAATACAAACCTAAAGGACCCGATAGTGATTTGTAATAAATCAGTACACACCCCATCTCCATGTCAGATAACGGGCATCCCAAGACACATTTTCAGTGGGAGGATACTGCTTTTTTTTTTTAATTCACTTTGTGGTTCCTGCAACTAAAACATACATGGGATGTCACTGGGATCTGATAAGATGTAGCACAGCTACGCATAATGTATCTAATAACGCAAAAGACAATACATGTATATCCAGGCCACCAGTCTGTGCGACAGTGAGTACTAGGTACTTACCATTTGACACTAATGCAATTATTCATATCTTGGTAATGGGGAATGCTGCTGGAGTATACATCAGGTCATCTGCTGTTTTACTTTTAGCTTGAGTGGAACTACAAATATGTAATTAAATAATGCAAAAGCACTTTGGAGGGGCTCAATTACTGGAACACAGAATACGATTACAAAGCTAGTTGTCTTTAGCAAGTTTCGGCTATTTAGTCTGTCTGTCCCCCCCCCATGTTCATAAATGTTCCTAAATAAAATGTGAGCTGAAGAATACTCCTAATCTTCTCACATCACAGGCAGATGAGCTAAATGCAGAGCCATCAGATTGCACTGAATACTATACCTGAAACAATATTGTTATTTCTACTGCAGTAGTACCCGGGGATATGTCTACACTGCAATTAAACACCACGGCTGGCCCATGTCGGCTGACTTGGACTCGCAGAGCTTGAGCTATGGGACTGTTTAA
This sequence comes from Chelydra serpentina, assembly GCA_037349315.1. Classification (NCBI taxonomy): domain Eukaryota; kingdom Metazoa; phylum Chordata; order Testudines; family Chelydridae; genus Chelydra; species Chelydra serpentina. Next base: position 11,372,505 of record JBAIAC010000017.1, on the reverse strand, counting down.
TTGTAGTATAGACGTTCCGACTTGGAATGGAGCCCAGGGCCACTCGCGGTATAGATGTACCCTAGGAGTCCCAGTCATACACCAGGACCCCCTGGTGCTAGGAGCTGTACAGAATAAACAGAACTAAAAGGACAGTCCCCACCTCAAAGACCTTACAATTATAAAAATGAGCTGCAGAGGAATGGGACCAGACTGTTTCAGACGGAGGAAGAAAACCCCATCTGGAATAGTTGTAGCCGTGACGAAGTTAATCATTACAGTGGTATCCAAAAGCGCCAGTTGAGATTGGACCTTGTTGTGTTAACCGCTGTACAATGACAAAAGAAGAAGAGGTACCGATTCTCCCCAGGGCAGGTGCTAAGCCAGTTTAGAGCACCCAAACAGGGAAATGGCCAACTGTCCATTAACGTAGTTGGAATATGGAGGAAAGGATTTCTGGCCTCACATGACTAGACACAACCCCTCTCCACACAGAAAGGGAGGGGGTATATCAAATTCTCCTCTGCAGTAGCACTCACCCCTTCCCTCAGGTACGATGGAGGGCTCTCTGTAGGTCTGAAAATCCAGATGTGCATCGCATTGGGAGAGGATGGACTTCATGTCCCTTCATCCACACCAGGTCTAGCAAAATGCACAAGGAGTAAGTTAATACAGGCAGGGGCTGTTCTAAGATCCAAGCTGAGGTCCCTCCAGAGTGCAGAATATCCTTGACAGGTGTTACTAGCCCGAGCTACATAGAAGTGGTGCGACAAGATTAGCTCTTCAGGAGTTCCAACTGCTCACTGCCAAGGCTCAAACCACTACTGGACCACACCTCTCTATGGAAGACCTGATCCTGAAAGACAGCAGCAGTTGCAAATGCTGAGCACTTTTCAGTGTCAGGGGTCTGATTCTTCTCTTGCTTAGAAGCATCTGAAGCCAAAGGAGCCATTACCCTAGTATGTGTGATTGGGTCATTAGGCCCAAATTTCTACTGGGGATTGCTTTCGGCTAGCCATATTGCTGATTATGAAACAGGTTTTTGTCCCAGTCCCACTTCTCAGTCTCCATTTTACTAGGCGATCCCATTGGAATTAGCAGAATTCCAAGACATAACGGTTGTGTTTCGCACCCCACTAGGTACAGTTCCACATACATGGACATTCAGCGAGAACTCAGCAGATCCTTTTCCTTTGCCCTAAAGTTTATATCAGTCTGTAGCTGCAGCTGCATGGTTTTATAGGTTTTTTTTCTAATTAATTTTTTAATTGTTGTTGAACTCTTTTTTGGCCTGGGATGGATGTGTTATTGAAAGAGCTATGGATTGTCTGACAGTAAAAGGATACACCGTTTTTTTAAAACCCCTGGATATTTTCCATGTCCTCATCCTCTGATGCTATGTCAGCAATAAACGAACACTGCAGCTGTTTGACTTTCAAAAGGAACAGCCATATGCCACCTGTGTCTACCCATTTCACAACCACCCATGCAAAGGTCTCTGCATCCATGTTGTCCCTTAAGCATGAAACACCTGCCTCGAGCTTCCCTCAACATTCTCCTCTACCACATCATCTATAGAAAGACTCAATATATAGAGATATGCCTCTCATAGAACTGGGAGGACCTTGAAAGGTCATCAAGTCCAGTCCCCTGCCTTCACTAGCAGGACCAAGTACTGTCCCATGACAGATTGTTGCCCCAGATCCCTAAATGGCCCCCTCAAGGATTGAACTCACAACCCTGGGTTTAGCAGGCCAATGCTCAAACCACTGAGCTATTCCATCAGCAAATTAATGATGGCTAAGCCCCTGTCTTGTAACTGATTCCATGGAGATGACTCCCTGTGCCCATGGGGCACCCCACTAAAATCAGTGGGGCCCTTTGTGGGCACAAGGGTCCAGCTGCATGGACTCACCAGCAAAAATAAGGGATAGAACTGGATCCATTTATAATTTTTCTTCAAAATTCCTATAATGTAAATATTTGATTGTATCTCTCTCCTTCTACCTTTCACACTCCCCTTCTCTTCTAATGCCCCAACCCGACCCTAACACCCAGGCACCTTCTTAATATTACATACTGTAACTCTTTGGAGGATTGAGGCCTTAGATTGTAAACGCTTTAGGACATATCCTCATGCATGTCTGTACAGCCCCACAGCACAATGGGGCTTCATGGAGTCCCAATACCTAGAATTCTACCTTAATATAATATTCAACAACAAATGACCATATTGGGCCATCAAATGAATGGGACATTCTGCTTAATCCATGACCTGATATCATAAATTACAAGAGCCTCCCATCACCAAGGAACTTCAGACACTGCAAAAATCATAGTAACACATTAAGATGCTAATAATAATATATGATGCTATGTCATCATATAAAAGGACCTAACACCAAAACAGAGAACTTTCAAAACATCTATTCATACCCTTAAGAAATCAAATAATTATGATCCTGAACATGCAATTATATCTGCATAAATGCACCCTTGTACCCTCTCATGACACAGAATCAGAGTTTTAAACAGGAGGCATGAATTTAAAAAAAAAAACCTACAGAAACAAGTTTTCTACACAGTTTGAGTCCCAGCTTTCTATTTCTTGTTTACCAGGAACCACACCATCTAGTGGTTAAACAATATGCTGCATATAAATATATTATTAAATACCCACCTAATTCTGATTACCAGATTGTGGCTTATACCTATTTTCCAAAGCTCAGCAAAAGCTGCTGGTGAGCATCTTATGAGATATTCCCATTTGCATGCCCTGCACTACAACACATAACTAATTGCTTGGTAAAGTGCTTTGAAGTACTCAGAGTATGAAAAGAATGACAGGCATCTAAAACCAATTTCTATTGTATCTTTCATCAAGTTACCAGGGTAGAATGTTTACCTCTGATCTGTACCGCAGTCCTACTCTTTTCAATGTACATAACACATTTTAGCCTGGGAAAAGTCTAAATAGATTTTTCTTTATTCTCAATTTTTAATATCTTACAAAGATGAAATGCTGCTCTTTGATTTTATGCTATTTTGCTTTCATATGCATCAAAATTATGCAAAACCTTTTATCCAAAAGGTACAGATCTAACATTGTCAATGATGTTAACAAAAAAAGTGATATTTTACTATCTCAAAAAGATTCCACATCCCTCACTGGAAAGCAAAGTAGCCATATGGGCAGTCATAAGCCATCACTTTTGATGAGATACAATCTATATCATTTTTAAGATGATTAACCCAAGATGAAATATGATACAACTGTGTGCATTTTTCCTGTGTGTTTACATTTTCTACAATTGACAAACACCATAAGGCAAAGTTAATTTGATACAAAGAAAAATGCTAAAGTAGTTGGATTTGCACCAGAAAGGGAATCTGTGGTTTAGAGTGCCAATTGGATGATCAAAGTTTTAAATCTGCTAATGTAGTTTAAATCATAACATTTGGGCATTTAGAGAAGAGCGTCATCTTTAACGTCTAATTCATTCCTTGAACAATAAACTTGGGAAAATCAGATCCACTTGAAAATTCACCTAGAGCATTTCCAGGAAAATACTGTATTTCTCCTCCAATAGGGCAGATGAGGTTCCCTGGGTATTTTTTTATGATGATTATTTTCATGCCCTTGTTTGATTTCACTGCACAAATGAACACTCTGCTCCCACCACATTCATTTGTCACAGATCCAGGCCTTTTGTTTGTGTTCCTGCTGCTGAATTAAGGGTAAAAGGGCAAACCATCCAATGTGCTGAAACCACTGCATGAAGAGCTCAGTAGACAGATGCAAAATGTCCATCAGTGGTACTTTGTTCCCATCCCCCTTTAAAGTCACCCCATAAGTGTCTATTACTAGTGGAGTTTATTCTCTTGGTTCTTGCTGTCGGAGCTTACTTGGCGGGAGAGAGCTATTGACAGAAGCAGAGAATACAACAGTATGTGCATGCGTGTGTGTGTGTGCGCGCATTATATTTATATTATATACATACACAGAAAGAGAGAGAGAGAGAGATAATGTGCTTTCAGAGAACACAAAGAAAACCAAAAGCAGCAGGAATCTAGACAAGCAATTCAGCAGCTCTGCTATTTGTAATTTGTGGTTAAAAAAGAAAAAAGGGTTTCACATTCAACCAATAAGGGAATTCACTTGGGAGCTTCTTTAGAACATCATATACATTGCTGTGCTGTGTAGCTCAGAGCTGGCAGGGTGCTGCTGTCTGCAAGGAGGAGTATAGTTAGAGGGCAAAGGACAAGAAACACCAGGTGAGTTTGTTTCTGTTCTGCCTACACAGAGGAAAGTGAGTGACATACCTACCCATTTTAGTCCCAGCCAGGGGTACTGTTGTTCTCAAAAGGCTATTGCTGAATGAGTTCAGATTCTTCTTGTCCAGTGGAAGTTGTGGCATCTTTGCTGACATCCAAAGTTATGCAGCACTGGGAAGAGAGTTCAGTAAGAGACTTCATCTGACCATTAACCAGTGGAATCCAAGAGGTATTCCTTGACTCTGACTGAATGCATTTGTGAGTTGTGAGATGAATGGGATCACAGATCACAAGACACTGGGTGAGATGTACAGAAAGAAGAAAAAAAATCTTTTTCCCCCTTCCTTTTTGAGTACAAATGCCCAAAATATGTACATACAGTACCTTGACAAGAAGCGCCAATTAACTGCGGAGGAAGGGAGGGTCTCAAGAACTGAAGTTAATAAGTAGATCTGGGTTTTAACCTGGACTCTGCCATCCACCTGCAATGGAGCTTTGGACAAATTATAAGATCTCTGGACTGGAGTCACACACTGCTAGTGTGAAGGAGCCATTCAGCAACCCTAAATGCCTCCAGGAAATTCCCCTAATATAGCAAGTGTCCACAAGAGGTGCAGAGTAGGCGTAGCTGGCGTCACACCTGGTTCCCGGATACAAAACACACGTTGCGGGCACAGCAGCTGAGGAAGGGAGGAATCATGGTCAGAGAATTCCTAACCCTGGCTATTGCCAGCTGCCAGCAAAGCCCATAGGGGCCACTGGAAACTGGACACACAGGTAAGGCAGTCCTCAAGGCTGTTCTGACCTGTGCTGGGAGTTGAACTGACCCCCTGCCAGTTCCTGCCCAGGTGAGATGTAAAGCTGAGTTTGGGACAGAGATTAAATGCAGCCAGGTGTGTCTCAGATTCTCTATCCACAACAACGAGCGTAGGCTTTCCCTACCTCATAGGGTTGCTGTACAACTTAGCTCAATAATGGTTCTGAGCACTGAAGAAATACCAGGCACTACTGTGATGTGGGGTCTTAGCGTGGGTGATAAACCGGTTCCAGTGCTCTTTATCCTGTAATGTAGCCCAAACTACAAGGTGCTCAGCTCCCACAAAGGGTGCACTGCACCTCACAGGTTTGGGCCCTGATTCAGTAGCATCTGCACCATCACTAACCTAGCCTCACTAATTTCAGCTGCTCTCACCACCTGGCTTTGTTCTCAGGCGCCTGCCGACTGAGCAGAATCTTAGCTTTGAGAGGAGGGGAAGGAGCAGAAACAGGCTCCTGGCACCAATCATTTACATTGTAAATGTGCTTGGCATGATTAAGGATAATTTGTCCGGCTTTGATTTGCTCAGCACATTGGACTGATCGTACACAATTTCTGTCCCCTCGCCCAGCTCACCAGAGCACTGAAGCTACTCAGCGAGTCATGAAAAATGGGAGATTATTTCCATCCCAATTTGCATACAATGTTGATGGAACTGGAAATATGCAAATCCTGTATTATCAAATTAGGCAATCGTGCCTTTGCAATGACCACATAATAACTGCATCTCACTAACAAGAGGGAAGAATGGAGGGATGGGAAGAATCCTTTGCTTTATTATTTTTGTCTTAATCTCCTGCACAAAAGCAGAGTGCAGCCTCTTGGTAACTAAGCCCCTAAATTATTCATGGTTAGTAGCACATCATGAAATGCAACAGTCTGCTGATATTGGGGTAGGTGGGGAGGAAGGGCAGTAGTCACCAGGTGACTTCCTTCAGAAGCAGAGTCCATTTCAGACTCAAGGATGAGAAGGGGTGGAAATTCAATTTAGCGTGAGGTACATTAACTGCTGTCCAAAGTGAAAAGCATCAGCCAGCACACCTGACCTTAGTCCCAAACAGCTAGCAAAGTTCCTCCCTCTGTTAATGAAGTTAGAAGACAAAAAGGACTAGATTCCTGACAGCCATGCCCCGTTGTTCTCAACATTCACATGGAAATGCACTCTAGCTACCCGCTTGGTACTCCCTGTATATTGCACTGGTCTCTGCTACGGAGCAGAGGACTTGTGATTCCTGGGATACAGAAAGGCTGGCACACCTGCTTGCATCTCCCTGCGGTAAGTGTCAAACCCCATGAATCGTTACCAGGTGGAGGTCACTGAGGGGAAGGAATTATGGTCTTTGGCTGCTCAGGGAATTCTCTGCCACCAAACTGACCAGGATCTACTATGGTACACAGTTCATAAGACTTTGTGTTGCTCCAGACCAACCATTTCATATTCTGAGGCTTAGAGGACAAAGTGCATGAATGTAGCCTTATGCCATCTGTGTCTGGGAGGTCAGGCAGACTTTGGCTAGTCTTCCACTCATTTCCACAACTGCCCGAGGTTTCTGTGGCAGTGTCTCCTATAAAAGACTCAAAGCAGCTAATTCAAGAAAAAGCTCCGACAATCCTAAATTGGAGCTACCAAAATCCCCATACTGTTTCACAGCCAAATACATGTGGGCTTGGTGGCAGGCATAGGGTTGAACTACTAACATGACCCTTTGTCTTTTAGAAGCTTATTGTAATTGAGTGAGTGGTGTCATGATGGAGGGAAGGGACGGCTGTTTGAACACTGTATTCAGCACCTGGATAAAGAGGAGAGTCATGTGGGAAAGCAGGTGGAGTCAGCAGACTCAGCTGAGCCAGTCCAGGATAAACAAGAAGCTCCCTGCCCCACATAGGGAGACCCACACCTGTACTGTCACCTATTTCTGTCAATCTTTTCCCCCACAGTTCTGAAATAGTCACACACCTTCCTTTCCTTTTGCTTCCAGTTTCCATTGAAGGCCAACCATAACCACCCCACCTGCACTGCACATCCAGCTAAAGTTGTTGCTCTTACCTTGCAGGCCAATCCAGCCTTTTAGTCACTTTCAAAAAGAAAATACCGTATCTCTGCATCAACACCGATAATGCAGAGGTGATAGGAAAGAACCTTGGTGCAGTGTCTTGCAGACAGGTAATGCACTAATGCATCTATTGTAATGGAGAGTACGTTGATATGCTGCAAGGAATGCATAGCTGTGGAGGAAAACTTCTACACTATATGCAGTAGGTGACAAGAGTGGGGGTCAGTTGGTCCTGGATTACGAGAGATCCGCAGGGGTACCACATAATAGATTATCACTGAAAAATCTTGTGATAATGCAGTCTTTGGGATACATGTTCTCAGGATAGGATACTAATTCAGCTTCCCTTTTATGGAAAATTCTGACAGAATTTCATTGAAAATGATCACCATTTTAATTATTTAAAGCATCCTATAGAACGGTAGACAGGTGACCATCCTCTGTTAAAGTCTATACGTTTTTCTACAGAAACCCAATTAAAATAAGTATCTAGAGAACCCTATTGGTCTTACCCCATTACATTCTACAGAACTTTCGAGGAAACTATGGGTATCCAGTAATATATACACAAAAAGACACATTGCCCTGTTTTTTGTATATACACCCACACACCCCCACACACACCATTGACTTACTGGTGATGCCTGTGGCAATTTTTCCCAACAGTTTCAGTGGGTCCAGTCTGACTCTATATAACCTTTGCATCCCCTCAGGTTCAGAAGAAAAGAGCTGTTGTAGCCTGGGGCATGTAGCAATAAGATGACACTGCTCATATATTTTTCTGTGCCACGGGATATCCTCCCTCCTGACCACACCATGCCAATGACCACAACACTCCCCCCTTTTAAAAGCAGAATTAGTCTTTTTTCTTCGGTGCCTTCAGCAAACTAGTTACATTGGGAGATCACACAAAAATGGATTGAATGTATCCAAGTTGGTAAATTAAAAAAAAAAAGGTGTATTTACTGTAAATAAGGAATGACAGCAAAGGGTTTATCCAGCCAGCAGTGGTGGTGTTTAGTCATTTGCAAGTTAACCCTGTACTTCATGTCTCCTCTATACAATGTTAAGAACAGTGTTAAGAACAAGCACAGAGCTCTCCGACGTTACAGCTAACAAACCTATCACATGGCTTCACAGTCTAATTTGTCATGGGTCCACTTTACTCGATTTGGGCAATTTAGCTAGAGTGAAGATGAATCCTGGTGTATATCCCATAACAGCTTGCACTGTTTGGAAGCTGCTTGCTGGAATGAACTCTTGCTATTGCTCCCCCCAGGGGTGGACAAGTGGGGAACATAATCCAATACAAATATCAGAATAGTAAGTGGGGCAGTCTTAATACAGTATTTGGTGTCTCTTTTGTAGTATCAAAGATCCAATCTATAGGTATCAGCTGAGAAAAGAAGCAATCAGTTCAGCATTTTGATAATCCCTTTACCCATCAAGCAAAACACCACTGCCTGTTCAAATGAATTAACCTATTCTGCTAGTCAGAAATCAGTTGAATGAACCCTCTTCTGAGATTCAACAAACACAATACACGGACAATTGGTAACATAAGTTGGCTGTATCAAATAAATATTCTCTCCTAGAGAAGCACACTTCCCAGTAGAGCTCTGTTTGTGTTTGTTTTTAATTCCCCCCAAATCAGTAACAGTCTTATTATTTGTGTTACAGTAGCACCTAGAGGCCTCAACCAAAATCATGGCCCCATTGCACCAGGTGCTACACATAAACATAGTAAAAGACAGTTCCTGCCTTGAAGAGCTTACAGTCTAAATACACAAGCCAGACAAAGGGGAGAGGGGAAATATCTTGCCAACAGTCACACACAAGGCCTGTGGCACATAACAATACCCAGATCTCCCTTGCCCCAGTGACCCGTCTACTAAACCCTTCTACTTCCGCTTGTTTTTGAAAGAATTTGGATGCCTAGAATACATCCTAGATCCTACAATATGGTGTACAACAAGCTATGCTATACACCATAGCCACCTGGGTCAGAGCCTCAGCTGGTGTGAATGGTCATAGCTCCATTGACTTCAACTGTATCTTCCCCCTGGAGTTTCACAGTGGAGTAGAAGTCAGACCCACTGAAGGGGAATCTCTCTCTGCAGTACACAGTTTCTGGCAGACATTGAGTAGTTCTGACTGTATCCTGCAGAGGGAAGTGCTGTGCACACAAACACACACAAGGCAGTCCATTACTGTGTGCTGAAAAAATAATTATGTTCTCAAATAAAATACAATGGACTGTTTTAAACATTCACGCAAGGGACCATTAAGTCAGTTGCTTAATTGTAGTGGCCTTCTATTAAAGGTGGAGTAGAATTTTACTCAGTGCCTATAGGAAAACATGATGATCTCTTAAAAACAAGAAAGTGATGTCCAATGCAGTTGAAAATGGAGTTCCTTTTTTCCTTTACCAGCCAACACTTGAATTCGCAAGCTGGTGTTTGACCTACAACCAACACTTAAAACAGAACAATTTCCTCTAGTCTCAGAGATGTCTTAGGGATTTATGATTACATCTGCTTCAGTAGGGGAAATGCAGACTCATGAAGTCAAATCTCACAAGGTAAGCCAATGAGGAAATACTTTGCTTGAAAACAAATTTTTAGGCTTGGACATATATTATGTTGTCTGGTGCCTCTCCACAGGGCCTAGGCACTACTTAACCCCTATTTTGATATCTCCAGTAGAACTTTACCACCCCTCCCTTAACCCCACTCCTCCAAGACAGGCCATCACGGATCACAGGGCATTAAAAATGTTATTCTCTAAAGGAAAAATAAACCTCACTCCCCCTACCCTTCAAGGTGTCAGAAATCCCACTGACCTGATGTGTGACCTTGGGCAACTCACTTCACCTTTTGGGGCCCCTGTTTCCCCTCTTGCGCTTTGTCTTTGACTATTTCAGTTGTGAGCAATGTGGGGCTGGAACGGTCTCGCACTGTGTGATTGTGTAGCACCTAGCAAAATGAGAGCGCCAATTATGTTTGGGGCCTCTAGGTGCTACTGCAATATAAATAACAACGAGAATGATATTAGATAATACCCATTCATTTCACAATACAATTTTATCTTTACAAAAAAAGAGCACACAACAGAACAAAAGAGTCCATTCTAACGAGCATAAAATCCATCAACAGCCTACTGTGAGTTTGCACCTATCTAATCCTCACCTAGCAGTGTTAGAATTATACTCTCCCCCACCACCGCCCCCCCCCACACACACAAATTGCTGGAGCAGCCAACTCATTGATTCTGCAGCAAAGAGGATTTGCCAGCAATGGAGGGGATGTAGACCAGGGAAATATACCAGTTAAAACTAAGTACAAATAGTCAGACCAGGTCATAAGGGGTTCAGGCCATATGAGAAAACCTTTGAGAGCAAATTGCTTTCAGTGTGCAGAGAACACAGACTTTTCTGACTTTCCACGACACTTAAGATAAAAAAAATATCGAATAATTGCTGTCTCCTAAGATAGAAGTAAAGGTTAGAGGAGGGTAATTACTGATTATTTAAAGGGTAATTGTAATGAACTAAGATAAAAAGACATGTCACATTTATAATCCTGATACTGTAGTTTTAACTAGGAAAATGATCCCGCAGACTAGCATTATCATAGCATTGCTCAAGTTAGAAGCACTTTCAAAAGAATTTTTACAATTAAACAAAAATTCTACAATGCTTGAATTTCTAGGTCCCTGAATCAGGATGCAGAGTTATTCCAATGAGGAGATCCTGGAGTTTGTATTTCATATGCAGTTAAAGAAGGGCAGGGGAGGGTTAGTAAGAGAGGCAACAATGAAAAAAAAAAAGATTTTATAAAAGGTGAAATTTGCACTTCAAGTGACCTGATCTTGACATGGAAAATTCTACAGAACAGCTATCAAATAAAAGAAGAAGAAAAAACACCCCTGGAGCATAACACCCTACCAGGCGTAAAATGGAGTTGGGGAATGAAAACTACAGATTCAAGCAGAAATCCACACAAAGCAGTGTTGTGGGTTTGTTTGTTTGTTTCTAAATCAATTTCAAGCTGGGAAAGGGTACAAAAAAAAAGATACTTTCAAAATGAAACGCAAGCGTGTCGAGAGAATATGAAAAATAAAGAAGGCAAGAAAAGCACCAGAGTTAATGACAGAAATGCTTGTTCCTAAGGACTCGCTGTCAGAGAGCTCGAGAATCCAGAAGCGTCAACTTCAGCCTTGCTGACGAGTCATAATTTTTCTTCTTCCTGTCAGCTGATTACTCTTCCCTTTTTATACTAGTGTCATCCCATCGTTATTTAGGACATCCTGTAACCAGCCATGATTGCGTTGTGGAATTAAGAGACTAAAATTCCAATCCAGCAAGATGCCCAACGTTAAGTTTATGAATAGTTCCGCTGATGTGCTTAAAGTTAGGCACATGCTTAAATACCTTGGTGAATCAGGGCTCAAGTCAGCTGGTCTGATTTTCACAGGTGCTGAACACCCTCGAATCCCAGAGAAGTTAGAAAGAGCACAGGTTTCAGAGTAGCAGCCGTGTTAGTCTTTGTCAGCAAAAAGAACTGGAGTACTTGTGGCACCTTAGAGACTAACAAATTTATTTCAGCATAAGCTTTCGTGGACTACAGTCCACTTCTTCGGATGCATAGAATGGAACGTACAGTAAGAAGATATTTATACATTCAGAGAAACATGAAAAGGTGGAAGTACCCATACCAACTGTAAGAGGCTAATTAATTAAGAGGAACTATCATCAGCACAGGTACTCAGCTGTTTTGAAATTCAGGCCAAACATGAATGCATAGACACTAGCTCTTCTTGGCCCCTCACTCCTTATCCAGTCAACAGACACAATACTGGATTTTGGGCCTGGAAAAATCTCTCCAATAACAAAGCATTTGCTGCCTCAGAAACTTTCACCAGCTATCAACATCATTGGCATCTTAGTGAAAGTTCTCTAACTACCAGTGCAGCAGGAACTTCTACTGATCATTTACAGAAAGCGAGAGCACGCGTGCACACGGATTTGTTGTCGATATGAAACTGAATAGGTAAACAGGAGCAGAAACTGCTGTGACTTCTGGAGGTGGCAGCTGGGAACAGAAGGTGAGGCCTGGGATCTGCGTGCTCTGGATACTGATTAGCGAGCCTTTGCCAGGCAGGAGGCAGAGTGCAGCATTCCTACCTTGAATTTCACTAGCAGTGAGGTACAAGCGGCGTGAGGATCAGAGCTTCGGCACCGGCATGGCTCCTTGTTTGATTAACGAATTCAGCGTGGGGACCATTTAGAAGGAAACAGGATTTAAAATAAATCTCTGGGAAGGGGCTCGATCCTGCATGGGACAAAAGGATGTGTGTCTGGCCTTCTGTTAGCAGCCCTCCAATCAGCCTGCTGTAGAGCTACTCACCCTCCTTGGAGATGAGCGCAGGAGCATAGCAGCACAGGCAGTACTTATTCATTTTGTGCTTAGCACCCAGAGCTCCCAAATGTGCTAGGTGCTGTACATATACATAAAAAGGCAGTCCCTGAACTGAGGAGCTTACAACTTAGACAAAGATTTTGGGGATAGGACTCCCTTTCTGGTTTGTGTTTGTATAGCACCTAGCACAACGGGGTTCTGGTCAATGATTAGGGCTCCTCTCTGCCACTGCAATACATCAGATAACAATCTAAGAATGAGATGACAAACAACAACGGGTGGATACAGACAGACAGGAGCACAAGGAAACCATGAGAGGAGATATTAGTCCGCATGACGGGTAGTGGTCTCATCATTGGCAGGTTTTTTTGAGAGAGCTTTTAAGCAGGATTTGAAGGAGGACAATGAGGCGGTTTTGTGGGTATTTACAGGAAATGCCTCTCACATACAGGAGGCAGCATGAGACAAAGCACAAAGGTGCTTGCTTGAAAATGAAGGGTCCTACAATATATTTCTACATTTATTTTGCAGCAGCATACAGAGGCCCACTCAGGAGCAGGACCCACATTATGCTGTACAAACACAGAATATGGCAGAGTCCCTGCACCAAGGGTACACTCTACAGGCATCAAACAATAATCACAGGTTGTAAGACTAGCAAGGACCATTGTACTATTCAGCATTTTCATTAATGGACTTGAGTAATGGAGTGGAGAGCAAAATTTGTGGATGACACCAAGCTGGGAGTGGTTGCAAGCACTTTGGAGGACAGGATTATAAATCAAAAAGAGCTTGACATATTAGAGAGTTGGTCTGAAATCAACACAATAAAGACAGGTGCAAAGTACTTCACTGGGGGGCAGGGTGGGGGGGAATCAAATCCACAACTACAATATGTGAAATACCCGGGTAGGTGGTAGCAAAGCTGAAAAGAATCTGGGTGTTATAGTGGGTCATAACTTGAATATGAGTCAATAATGTGATGCAGTTGAAAAGGAAAAAAAAAAGCCTAATATCATTCTGGGGGGTATTAACAGGAGTGTTGTATGTAAGACATGGTAGGTAACCGACCTACTCTGCTCCGCACTGGTGAGACCTCAGCTGGAGTACTGTGGCCAGCTCCGGGGCCACACTTTAGGGAAGATGGGGACAAACAGAAGACAGTCCAGAGGACAGCAACTAAAATAATTTAAAAAATGGTTTAGAAAACCTGATCTATGAAAAAAGGTTACAAAAACTGGTCTTGGGGGCGGGGGGAAAGACTGAGGGGGCATCTCATAACGGTCTTCAGATATGTTAAGGACTGTTACAGAAAGGACTGTGCTTAATTGTTCTCCATGTCCACTCAGGGTAGGACAAATATTAATGGGCTTAATCTGTAGCCAGGGGCGATTTAGTTTAGAGATTAGGGGAAATGTTCTAACTATAAGGGTAATTGCGTCCTGGAATAAGGTTCCAGAGGAGATTGTGGAATCCCCAGCATTGGAGGTTTTCAGAACAGGTTGGACAAACACCTGTCAGGGATAGTCTAAATTGACTTGGTTCTGCCTCCACACAGCGGGCTGGACTTGATGACCTCTCAAACTCCCTTCCACCCTACATTTCTATGCCTCTATGATTGTGATAATCTAGTTTGACCTACATCAAACAGGCCAGAGAATTTCACCAGCAATTCCTGCCTCAAGCCCAATGACCAAATAACTAGGCATAACTATAGAACAAACCGTTTTCCATTTCAGTTTGTAACAGGTTTGGGATCCTCTGGTATGAAGTCAGTCTGTGTTAATAAGATACCCTATGATTATTATAGACCTTCACAGACCGCTCACCTTAGAGGTTTCATATGTACAAAGTCCAGAACACGGATGATTACTATATCAGTACAATAGTTCTCTTTACCTTTTCTCGCTTGTACCACATGAAAGACATTTATTACCCTGACCCTTTCCAGCCTGATGTTACAGAGAAGTGAGACTGGGGATGTTAACCTCAAGTGTTCCATATTGTCATTTTAATTAAAGCCATATCCTGTTAAAAAGCTATATGCTGTGAGCTCCTGATAAGATCCTATTATCAGGAAAGAGCAAATTTGAGATGTTATCTGGGCCAGCCCATGATTATCTGCCAGAACAAAAGGAATGTTATTAAAGCAAACTCTGTTAGATAACTGGGGGAGGACAGAATGAAAACCATGCTCCAGTGAAATCCCTTATCTCTCTGGGGGTCACACCTGCAGCATGCAGTGGCTGTTCTGTGCTGAAAGCTAGTGCTTGGTGAGGTAGAGAACAGCTTTCTGGCTCCTGTTGTGTTGTGGAAAGTTTTCTTTCTTTCCTGCAATTTGTTACAGGGAGATACACTGACTGTAACATCAATTAATTCCTAGGGAGATTATGGTTTCCTGAGCACATTTTCACACATCTCATTATCAGGCAGAGTGGCTGGATTTGCCTTTCTAAATACAGGCATTAATTTTTAGGACTGATTTCTTGGTGACAAAAGAAAGAAAGCATGGTAACAAATCTCTCTTACCTTTAAGGTTTAATGATCTGCCACAAAACAAAACCAGGGGGGAGGGAATTGGCTCGCAGTAGTGTCTCTTCCTTAACTTCATCCTTTAAATTCTTTGCCTCAGCTAAGTAACATGTCAGCCCTCTCGAGGTGGATTCTGGTATTTTTCTTCATGCAGCCTCAGCAAACTTGAACTGTTACAGACTAAGGAGAAAAACAAAGAGGGAGCTGTCTCATGTCTCCAGAAATTGTCATGATCTTTCTGCTACTGCAGCTGAAACACATGCAACCTTGTATATTTCAGACAGTCTCTTTGCTGAAGGTTAATGCTACACTGCATCAGTGCCTGGTTTTTGCCCCTAACAGGTACCTAGCTAATGAAACATAGGGCAAATTGTTTTGTCCACTCAATTCCAGCAAAGTGATCCGTTTCTATAAATCTTACCTGGCAGTTATTGATGGACAATTACTGAAACAGAGGGAAAACGGTAGCCTTTGCATCTTCCTGATCTTGAATTACCCCCTGGGTCTACTCCTTCACATCACTGGCTAGGCTGCATCTACCATGCCACCCCATACTTAGCTTTCCTTTTTCCATGGTCATTTAGGTGCCAGTCTTTACTTTCTGAAATCTCTCAAACAAGTAGGATACAATATCTAATCAAATAGCAGCATTTGTCACAAAACCCTGTCTCCATTCACACATCTCCTAGTAATAAAATTATGGGAATAATAAGAAATAATAGCAGCGGTAGGGTTTAAATCATAAAGGCAGCTCAAACTATGGGTGTAAAACATTGACAGTACCTGTAAAACGTGTACATTTATATGCAAGATGTATAGACAAAGAAGGATTAAAAAGTGTACTAGCAGCAGGTAAGAAAGATAATCAGCATAAATTAAAGTGTTGTAGGAGGCATAAAATGCAAATGAATTGAGAATGGTTTTCTTAGAAATACACTTTTCTTCCTGTAATTTGTATATTACCTGTATATTGCAAGACAACAAACACAGGTATGTCAGTTTTATCCGACCTGTGCATAACTCTGATCACAGCCAGAGTTATGTCATTGCAGTCTTGATCTGCTTTGCAACAGCTCCACCTATCGGTGGCAAGGTGGGAGGGGAAGGAGATAGGAAAAGAGTGGAACTTCAAGGTTGCCTTCAAAACGACAAAGCTTTGTGCATTGTATGTCTGGGAGCCGAAAAGCAGCAGGACCCTGAGAGGCCCATTGGATTGTTGTCCTAGTCATCCTTTAAAAGGCTGGATTTAATAGACAGTACAGGCTGTCTTTGCAATTACCATGCATACATGGAAAATGGGACTCCTTACTTCCCAAGTATCAGAGGGGTAGCTGTGTTAGTCTGGATCTGCAGAAGCGACAAAGGGTCCTGTGGCACCTTATAGACTAACAGAGGTATTGAAGCATAAGCTTTCGTGGGTCAATACCCACTTCTTCGGATGCAAGCTTGACCCATGAAAGCTTATGCTTCAATACCTCTGTTAGTCTATAAGGTGCCACAGGACCCTTTGTCGCGTCTTACTTCCCAAGTTTCTGATTACCTGAACTCGGCATTAATAACTACTGGCAACAAGTTTCTCTCTCTTGGTCTGCCTACCAGATCTCTGCTGGAGTCTCTGTTACTGCCCTGATGCCCTTCCCTCTGTTTCTTCATTGTGTGCATGTTTGTGGGAAAGGGAACCACCTCCAGATTAATGGGCTTTGAACATTATATTAGCACTATCTGGCAGCAGGATCTGCCATCCCTCATGGCTGAGGCAGCAAGAGACTAGAGCAATGAAGTCTGCATAATTGAATTCACGGAACTAAAGCTTCCACCCATAAGCTTCCTGGTAACAGCTCTGCAAGTGACTTCCCTAACTAGGGGTGGAAAGGACAGAACTGTGGACGGTAAGTGTTGGGAAGCAGGTCGGGAACCTACAGTCATTTACTTACTCGCTGGCTATGGGCCTGGCTTGGAACTCTGGATCCAAACCTCTGGTCCCTATGCACTAGATGCCAGACCCAAGCTTCTCCTCTTGGATTTATGGTTCCGGCCCACATAAAGCACGGCAGCATCCAGATGATCCAACAGCATTAGTCCCAAACCATTACAGTACCACAGTAGTGATATAGCGCTTGGGAGGATAACACAGAAGCTGCCACATTACAGATCAGGGAGAGAAGGAGGGAAACCCAGCTGGGGTTACCCCTTCCTCCCCACTGTACCCCCACACTAGAACAAGAACAGTGCAGGGGAGACACCCCACTTCTGGAGTATCAGGGCTAATTTGCCCCCCCCCCCCCTTCACGAGAGACAACGTGAAACAAAATACCTGAAAGCAGCTCCAACAGGGAATCTCTGATGTCACCATCAGCTTCTCTGCCCAGTTTGTATTCCGGACAGGTCTCCCCTGTGCTGACTGGCTGTCTCCTCCCACATAGCCACTTCAACCTCAGCCTCAATCCAGCCACCCGCCATCCTTGCCACCATGTCTCATCTCTCTTTCTTTCTCTTTCGTTCTGTTTATCTAATGCCCAAGCCAATCCCCTCCCCCGACACTCCCCCCCAAATAAAAATACATAAATAAGCAAGCCAGAAACACCAACCCACCACCACCTCCAAGGCACTAACATAGAAATTGCAAGCCATCGTATTGTTCTTTACTTGTATGTTGTATCTCCGCCTACCCTCATACCTCCCACGTGTCTGTCTTGTTCATTTAGATCTTTGGGGCAGGGACTGCTTCACACTCTGAGGTGTGTGCTATCACGGCAAGAAAAGGTGTGTCCTTAACTCAGGTTAGCTAACTGGGGTGAACACAGTAGTGAAGATCCTACTTTGGGGTTGGTCCTGCTTTGAGCAGGGGGTTGGACTAGATGACCTCCTGAGGTCCCTTCCAACCCTGAGATTCTATGATTCTATGACACAGCAACTCGGCTTTTTACTTGGGTTACCAGCTCACGTTCAACGATCAGAGTGCCCTATAAGATTGAACTCAAGCTGCTAGCCTGAGTTGAAAGACAAGGTGGTGCGTCTTCATTGTATTTCACCTGAGTCAGCTAATGTGAGTTAAAAATGCCTCACCCTTTTTTGTTGGGGGGGGAGGGGCAGTGTAGACCTACCCAGTACTGTTTTTACCCAACGTTTCTCATCATCATTATTTTTGAATCTCGTGGTTTCATGATTACTAAGTCAATATTTTGGAGAGAGAGATTTGGCTCATAGTTTCTGAATGTTTGGGCTCAACAAGACCGATTACTATAGCACCTAGAAGCTCAATGAAATCAGGGTCCCACAGTGCTGTACAGATACATAGATGAGTGTCCTCTCCCCAAAGAAGCGACATTTCTAAATAGACAAGATAGGAGAGAGGAAGGATTATTATTCCAAATTTTGCAAAATTGGAAATACGGCACACAAAGAGTAAATGACTTGCCCAAGTTCACACTATATCGGTCTGTGGAAAAATGAACCCAGATTTCCCAAGTCCTACTCCAATGTCTTAACCATCCATCCTTCCTAGTATTCTATTCTATTATTGTAAGGTACTGTGACCTTTTCATATAAGGTGCCAGGGTTACACTTATGAATAGCATTAAAATGATAAGACTGTTGCTCTTTGGATCCTATTCTTATGAATGAATGTGTGTCTCATACTAATAGTGCACGAACTTAGCATCTGATATTCAAAGATCCCACAACATTTTATAAGTCTTGTAACCTACCCCCCAAAGAAATATGAAATACTTTTCATTTTACAGATGGGGAAAGTGAGACATAGAGAAGATATACACTTGATTTTGAGAGGTTCCCCGTAAGCTGCGCGGCCGTGCAGAAGACTATTAAGCACCATGCAGGTGCTCAGGGAACCTGCCCAGCCCGGACTTGCCATGGCTGGGGGAGGGGCACCCTCCCCCCGCAACCAAGCCCCAAACTTGCTGTGGATGAGGGAGGGGCATCTATCCCACGTCTGCAGCCCTGGAGCTGCCACAGAAAAGAAAAGTGCCTCTCCCCCCACAGCCCAGGTGCTGCTGTGGGCAGAGAGAGCTGGGGGAGTCCTCTCTCCCCATGGTAGCCCCAGGGAAGCCTGCAAACAAACTCCTCATCTCCGGCACCACCCCAGAGCCTGCACCCCCAGCTGGAGCCCTCACCTGACCACCCCAGCCCTGAGCCCCTTCCCACACTCCGAACCCCTCGGCCGACCCCCGCCACATGAATTTTGTTATGTGCACCAATCGGGAGGTGATGTGTCACAAATCACCTCCCAATTGGTGCACATAAAGTTCATTCTGCACTTGTGTGGGGAAAATTAGAGGGAACACTGGTGCCATGTACACACAACTCCCACTGATGTCAACAAGAGTTGACATGACTTCTGGAATCAAGTTTTAAGTGACATGCCCAAGGTCACAGGCACAGAGCACAGATATAGAGCCAAGAACAGACGCCTGGCGTCTTGATTCCCAGTTGCCTAGTCTGTCTACTAGTCCACACTGTCTCTCTCAGTTTCAATAATCTGGGTCCATCAGTATGTATACGAAACAACATTTATTTGAATCCTTTGACCAGATAATAAACTACAATTTTATACAATGCAAAAATAAAAATCACTATAAAACACAAATCAATAGCATCAACTGATTGTAAGTAGTATTTTATGAACAATTTCACTACTGCTTTGAGGAATCAAAGAATGCTACAGAGAGCTCTTTGTGTCTACTTTCTGTTGATGGGCAAGTCTGATGCTGTTCTAGCACCAGCTGAGATTTGACAATAGGCTTAATTAGCAACAAGATGCTACTGTTTACATGTGAAAAATACACGTCCTGCCTATTTTTCTAATCACAACGCAAGCCTCTACTAAAGAGAGTTTTTCACTCATTCTCCATTTTCCTCCTTCCTTCAACTTCCAAATCACTTCCTCATCCTTTGACCCCACTTTCCCAATCAAGAAGCATTAACAAAACCAGATGAAAAGACAGCCTAGGGCATCGATTATCTATATATCCAATTCCAAAGGGAGGGGGAAATTATTGTTTATCTAAATCCAGACTTTCAGTGCATTTCAGCTCGGAGGGCATTGATTCTGCTCTGCTAATCCATTCTGTTCAGAGATTTAGAATATGGCTTTGTGTCTCCTAGGAACAGGAGCAGCTATTTCTCAAGGAAGAGTGAGTAAGAATTGTAGAGAGGAAGTGGGGAAAATCTTTGGATAATAATTATCCTTGTACATCGAAAGAATTACAGGCTGCAGTACATTTATAGGGAAACGCACTTTGCAAGTTAGGACATTGGAGTGGTCAGACCACCAAACTTCAGAATTGCCAGGGCAGGACAAAGCAGCAGTATCCTGTTTCCAGCAGGGATCAGTGCTAGCTGCAATAGACAAAGGTTCAAGAAATCCAGTACCAGTCAGTTACAGAATAATCTACCTACAAGGAAAGTTTCTTCCTACTTAGAGGTTAGTTTATGCCCTGAAGCAAAAGGGTTTATAGCCCTTCCAAAACTCTTGGTTATTTATTTATTTAATCCTTGCTGTTATACCTCCAGATGTTCTTGGTATCCATATAAATGTCTAATCTTTTTCTGTACCCAGAAAAGTTCTTAGTTTTACCACAAGAAATCACTGGAACATTCTCTCTCTTTTTTTCATACTTTCCTGGTGAGGAAAAAAGTAAAGAAGTGATTTTTCTGATTCTCATCTAGTTCTTTCTTATTTTTCCAGTGGAAATTAGTGGCGTGGAAGGAAAGGAAAGATTTTTGTTAAAAATGCAGAGAAGGTGGACATTTTACAATATTTCTGAAATGGACAGTTTCAAAAATATAGAGAAAATGAATTCCCTCCCCCAATATTTTCATTTCAAAATGTTTTTGAATATGAAAAAAGTTAAATTCACTCAAGAAACATTTCATTTAAACCCCATTTTTAATGAAAACAATTGTCAAAAATGTTCACTATGCTCTACTAAGTAGCCTCTGGTAATGGATTTTATCTGAAATACATCTCAACTACTGATTAGCATCCCCAGCACCCAAAAGCCTGGATTTGAATAGTGGGCTCTCTTATGTAATTAATTGATTTTCCCTAGGTGAAATACAGATGCACTTTATCTATTGCTGAACCACAGCTTTTGTTAGGAGGATGGAACTTAGAAGATATTGTGCACTAGAAACAGCAAACAGCAGCACCAGTGAAGGAAAAGAAGTGACAACGCACAATTTCTCTAAATGGAACAGCAAGGAAAATGCAGATAAACAACATGTAATTTCCTGCGTTATAATTTAGCCAGGACACCCCGGATAAAACCCCTTGCTCTTGCAAAAAAGTACCAATGGATCTCAGCAACTTGGTAACATCTGTTGTTGCTGCTGCAGTTGGCATGTGCATACCTGGGTTGAAAAACTAAATGTCATAATGATGGATATGTGCAGTCATGCCATATATAAAGAATAGGTTTTTTTAACAAAGGATAGCAATGAAGAGTTAATGCGTAGATCAGGGAAACAGGAGCTTTTCCCCCATGCCAGCCACACCAACTCTTTAACCAGTAGAATTGATGTAGGGCTTTCTATACTGAAGGAAAGAGATTCACATTCAGGCTGATATTTGCTCCAGCCAGGGTCTTGAGAAGAAATAAGATGCTCATTGGATGGCTCATCCAAGAATGTGACATTTTCTAACCCTGGAACATGTGTCACTAACACAAGGAAGAAGAAAACTGAGAAGCTCAGAAACAATGACAACCTGTCAGCTCCACTCTAAAAATGTGGAGTTTCTCCTCTTCCCCTCCTTACCCCCGCCTCCCCCCGCCCCAGCTAGCAAAGATGTGATCAGTTCACACTGTGATTTTCCCCAGGTGAAATACAGATGCACAGAGCCTTACATAAACCAGAGCTAGCCTGAGAAAAGATAATTATCCACCGCAAGGAGCAGAAGCAGCCCAGATAATTCAAAACTACTTACCCATTTCACTACCAAAAATAAGAAAATAAATTGCAACCTGCTGCAATTCATTATTGTTCATTCACCCTCCACATGTGCAGCAGACAGACAGTTGCTACTTGACCAAGAAATCTGCTTCTTCCATGCAATGAATAGTTTCCAAATTTTCAGACACCGAGGTCTGCTCTGGCAACTTGCCATGAGATCTCCATTCCCCCAAAGCCTGTGAGATTCTTCTATGAGAACACAGAAATTTCTACCTTGGATCAGACTAGAGATCCATCTAATCCATTATTCCATCTCCAACACTGGCCTATACCAGATTCTTCAAATGAAGATGCAAGAGATCTCCAAGTGGGCAATTATGTAGTAATCTGTCAAGAGGGAAATCTTCTTTCTTAAACCCATCAGTTAGAGTTTGGGTTATGCCAAGAAGCATGAGAGTTTATAGCCCTTCTTTTAATCCTTATTCGTATAGCCCCAGATGTTCTTGTTTACATGGTGATTTTATCAGTACTACAAATGAGCATTATAATGGTTTTAATAATCAGCATTAGGTATGATGTCACGATGATCCGGTCACAAGGAGGTGGAGTATGTGGGTCACGTTTTGAGGACTTATTTGGTACCTCTAGCAATGACATCTGGCTGTCATATAAACTGTTAAACAAACAAAAAGGCTGTACATATAGAACCCAAGTTTCAGAAAAGCCAAGAAGAGTCAAGACAATACCTGACCAGAAAGATGCGCCTTGCATTGGGTTTTTTTTATACCCAGGCAAGATGGAATGAGTTCTACAGCGGTTGATGCTCCATTGAAGAAGCCATTCTGAGAGCTCTACCTTAAGGACCGATAACAAAAATGTTCAACCAGTCATGTCTCAGCTGTTGCACTGGGATGTTTGGGGAGAAGTGGTTTCTACAGGCCAGATTCTGCTATCCTTACTCACACTGAGTTTGATCTTACTTTGCAAGCAGTCCCCTTGATTTCTTGTCCTTCCATTTCTAGGGCCAGTACATGGTGTGTCTATAACAATCCTAGCTTAAGGAGCAAGGCTATATGAAAACTAAAGGAAACAAAACGATCACAAAGCGATCACTCTATATCTGACCTATCAGTCCTCATCCTCAAAGGAAACCGCAACACTTTCAAAAGATGAGCATTGGAGCTTAAATTCGTAACTTTGCTAGACACTAAAAAATCATGGACTTATGGCTTACTACAACCCACTAACACCACCCCCTCCAGCTGCCTTCCCTTCTCCTCTATAACTGGAGGGGTGTTAACCAGCCACTTCATTTTGAATGGTTCCTTGAAATATGTATTAACTACTTATGCTAAATAATCTATTCGACCTTGTATTTAGCTGTGACATTCTGAGTAAGTTTCCCAGACCTGAAGAAGAGCTCAGTGTTGCTTGAAACTTGTCTCTCTCTTTCTACAGAAGTTGGCACAATAAAAGATACTAATTCACCCACCTTCTCTCACTATATATCCTGGGACCAACACAACTACAACAACACTGCATAAAGGAAACAAATGCATTTGCAACACTGCTCAGCTTCCAACAACCCTGCAGTGCAGAAAATCCACCCCAAAGGGCTCAACTCTGCAAGGCACTGATGATCACTCTAGCCCCAAGTCCAGCAAAGCATTTAAGCATGTGCTTCACATTAAGTATGTGATCGGTCCCATTTAAGTCAATGGGACAACTCACATGCTTAAGTGATTTAATGGACCGAGGTCACAATACGAAGCACAACACAGACTTGAGCCTCAAATCAGTACCTATAAGCGAGAATACAGTAATTTAAGCAGTGGCTCTTTCAAATAACATTTGGGCAATTAAGAGATGTTTGGTGCCAGAGTAGCTTTTGTTTGATCAATGATGTAATCAACCCTGAACGGTTTAACTTAACCATTTTTAGGCTGAATTCAATTAAATAAAGATGAAACATTTCTGATGGCCCATATTTGTCTGAAATATATACATGAAACCAGTATTATGAAAACATCTGTATGAAAATAATTGTAGACGTGATTTACATGTGTTCATGTAATTTAATTTAGGTAAATGAAGAAAAAAATGGTATTTTTTACATCTAAAGTGAGGTTGTTTATAATCTTTTTAAAAAAAGATTTAAGAGCTTAAGGTGTCTAGTTAAATTCATTAAATCCAGATTTTTTATCTAGAATAATTTTTTTTTTCAATTTGTGTGATGGCACATCACAACTTTAAAAGAAAGCACAAAACATTACCAATGAAAGTTTAACAGCAATGAAAAGTGATACAAAGAATTCCTCCTCCCTGCCCCCCCACAGAGAAGAAAACAGACCTTCCCAAATCAATGCCCCTTCTCAGAGGGAGCCTGAACAAAGCCCTGGCTGGGATGATTTAGTTGGGGTTAGTCCGGCTTTGAGCAGGGGTTTGGACTAGATGACCTCCTTAGGTCTCTTCCAACCCTAATCTTCTATGAAAAAACAGGTAGGCCTTGCAACATGCCAAGAAGATCCACAGAGTAGGGCACTGTGGGACTCAGAGGGGTAAGCAAATTTCAGAGTACAGAGTTAGTGAAAGCCTTAAGACAAGTCAGAGATTGTTGGCTCAAAACTCTAGGTTAATCTCCACTGCTAGTGAGCAGCACAAAGAGAGAAGCAACGTGTTAAATGCCCACTTCTGCTTCACATTGCATAGATAAAATAAGAATGAATAAATAATAATAAATGATGATCTTGTGGTTAAGGCACTGGATTGGGATTCAGGAGTTCTGGGATTCAAAAGTTCCCAAGTCTGCTACAAACTGTATGAGACCTTGGGCAAGTAGCTTGATCCCTCTGTGCCTCAGTTTTTCCATCTGTAAGATGGGGAGTGATAACACTTCTTTTCTCCCACCCTTTGTCTGTCTTGCCAATCTCTACTGTAAGCTCTTTGGGGATAAGAACTGTGTGTACAGTGTGTAGCATAACGAGGCTCCTATCTCAAGTGGAGAACCTTGGCATTACCATCATACAAATAATTAAAATCATAATAATGGACTGAGACCACCAGTGATGTTGGAATACAAGTAATAGAAAGTTAAAACGAAGAGAGACATCATGAATTTAGTGCCACTGTAAACACTAAAGAAAATCCATCTTTGCCCAACTGAAGAAGGGGAAGACCTAAAAAAAGACAATTTCATTTCACAACACTTCTAAAACGATATTCCAGTCAAGGGAAGGGGATATTAAACCAACCCACAATTAGAACTCTGGAGTAATATTGGGCAATGTTTATTTAAGAAACTGTATACTCAGATGATACTTCAGTTCTTATATCAACTTCTGGGACACAGGTGGAAGGGGGGGAGGTTCAAAAATAAACGTACAAGTCATAACACTTCAAAAGTGTTTTTTATGATTAAAAAAACATAATTTCCTGAGGGAAGCACATGGCGAGAATTACAAGGATTGCTCCGTCAGAGAATGCTAATGTGCTACCTGACTGGGAAAACAATGTTAATTCTTGAGACACACATGTGTAAGGAGGAAAACTAATCCCTACAGCTACACAATGTTTCAACATCAGAGGCAGCCACTTTCCTAGCTGTCCTGTTCCCATGCATGGAGCTCAGGGGGTGCTGAAGGGGAGGGGACCCTCTATATGCAAATTTCCCTTTCCCATGGGGCAGCATGCCCTGTTTGCAGCATCATTTCCTCCCACTCAGTACCATGAAGGGGCCTCTCTCTATAGGTCCATGCTGGGGCTGTGGTGGAGAAAACTAGAAGGGAGGGGGCGATGGAGTAGTAGATCAGAAGTACTTCACTCACCTCCCCCTGCGCCCCACCCCCATGACAATGCAACCTGGGGCTATGTTATTACTTCCCTTTGGTAATCCTAGGCTTGCACTGCCAGGGAGAGGTAGAAGAGTCCCTGCACAGGCACAAAGCCACCATGCGGACAGCCCTAGTCTCCTGTGAATCGCCCACAATCTGCCAGGATTGAAGGTGGAATCTCCAGACTTCTCCATGAGTCATCCCTCCTTTCCAGTTCCCCCACTCCTGGAGGGCATGATGTGGGAGGAACTTCATAATGGGATTCTTGTGAAGATTCTTTGCCATGGTTCCCTCTCATGGGGATAGATGATCTAGCTAAAGGACCTTAAAAAGATATTTCCTTAGCTTCCTTTAAAGGGCCCCAACTTTTAGAAATGATGGACCAGATACTCCACTAGCATAAATCGGCATTGAAGCCTTAGCTAGGTCACATCACACGAGATCTGGCCCTATGTGCTAAAGGGCAGGGTGGAGAAGAGAGGAATTTACCAAACCTGAAAAGAAATGGATTTTGTTCTTTTTGTTTTAAATAATAAAACGTAAAATTCAAACTAGGGATGGGCTCAAATGGCAAAATTCAGACTGGGATCTAGGTTTTATACACCCCAAATCTAGCAGGTGTTCAAATCTGGGGTTGTGGCTGGACTCACTTATAAATATGAGGGGTGTTGCAAAACTCAGATCCAGATTGGAGTTTGAATTTCAAAGCCCACCCCCACCCTGTTTCAGAACTGTTTGGATCCAGGATTTCTGTTCAAACCCATCTCTTAAACACTCTCTGGCAGTGTTATGAACCTGAAAAGCATTGCGCTCATGCAGAGGAACCAGAACATTAGGCCCTGTCTACAGGTTTTGTAAGAAAAAGTATGTATTTACACTCTCACTCTCTCACCGCCCCCTCCCCATACTTTTTAAATATATGGGCCAAAACTTTTAAGAATGACTACAGATTTTGGCTGCCCAATTTGAGACTTTTTAAAGGGGTCTTATTTTCAGCTTCCCTCTGAAAATCAGGCCCTTTAAGGCGTCTAAATTTGGGCACCACCCCCCAATCACACCTTCGATGTGAGTTTTATGTTGATAGTTTCCCTTTCGTCGCACGTTTCAGAAAGCGGACTCCCACTATTAAATCTTTTATCACGTTTTGGTGACTTTATAGGACCCCGCTTTGAAAGATGCCAGCCTGAAGAAACAATGTTTAAATATTAATTCAGCTGACACACTGAGTTGGGATGTATCAAGATGGATGGTACAGTCACATTTCAATATATTATGTGACCTCTACCAACCTAATATGATGTATCAACTAAAAAATTGCAAAGGGAAGAGAAAAAATAAAAACAGAACAAAACAGCTTTTTAAAACTCAAATGTGATTCAGTGTCCAAACATAACATCTTAAATACTCCTTTGGAGTTCTTTTAAATATAAAAATCAATAAGCCAAATACCTCACAAGAGGCTATTAAGGACAATAAGTAGTCAATGTGTGAAAGGCAAATTACTGTCATGGATTAGAAGATGGCTATGAGAAAGAAGGCAAATAGTAGGAATAAAAGGTCAAGTTTCATCATGACAAAAGGTTAACATTATTATTTATCATCATGGCATTTAGGAGCCCCAGTTAACAGTGGGATGCCGTAAGATTTGTGTGTTGTTTAAGGTGTGCATAAATGATCTGGAAACGGGAGAGCAGTGAAGTGGCAAAATACAGATAACACAAAATTATGCAGGTGAGTCAAGACAGTAATACCTAGTTCTTATCTAGTGCTTTCATCACTAAATCTCAAAAAGAGTTTTACAAAGGAGGTCATTTTCATTATCCCCATTTTAAAGATGGGGAAACTAAGGCACGGACCAATGAAGTAACTTGCCCAAGATCACCCAGAAGGCCCAAGACAAATCCAGGAATAAAACCCAAGGCTCCTGAGTCCCAGCCCAATGCTCTATCCACATACAGTGTTGCATCTTGGAATGGGCAATTTGAATGTGTGTGTGTGTTCAATCAAGAATATATGTACTTATGTATAAATATATATAGTGTTGCACAGATATAGTATGAATAATTTTAGTAGACATTACATGGAGAATAAATAGACACTTTCTTGCGCTATTAGAGAATCTGAAATATCTGCCCTGACTCAACCAACTTCCAGAAACATGGAATGGCAAGTAGTAGTAAAAGCAATATGTTTTTCATTGGCAGTGATTCAGGAAAAGAAAAAAAAAAAAAAAAGCTTCATAGCAGTCACTGAAGGGCTCTTATTATATGTAGCATTTAGCAAGACATGGCTATGGGTTGTTTTTTAATTGCCTTTTATGCCTCTTTTGCTTTTGTGCGTGATCTAGGAGTTTAATGAACGTTAAAACTACTCCACAACACAGTCATGAGCATATTGTAACGACTGACACAGCTGCTTACAAAATATTTGCATAAGCAAAAGCCTAATTATGTCTACAAAAGAGAGGCTATAAAGAAAAGAAGCAAGGAGACGAATTAACAATTCTAAGCAATATCGATAGCCAAGATTTTGGAAAACGTGGGTGAAAGGAAAATAAGAGATAGTTACACTTGATATTATTACCACCACAATCACCACAGTCTAGAAAGCAGGAACAGATGTTCCAAAAAAGTATCACATCTATCCACTAATTTAAATGCAACTCTCTCGGGAGAGAAATTCACCAACTCACTTAGGCACCCTGCACCAGTTGGTTATTTAGTGAAGAAGATTATATCCAATTTTCATGATATCCATCTTGTGGCTATTAAAGCAGCCCTTAATATGAATGGTTTAGAAGGGTATGACAACTTTAAACACACACAACAAATACCTTTTCCTCATTCCCTAGAATAAATATCAGATCCCTGGGTAGATTTCTGTTAAAGATCATATTAATTCTTTCTGCTACCTCATCCCAAAATAGCCTAGTGTTTTGGCATTCTCACTACACAGGAGATAAAGTGCTCCTTGCTCATTCGCACTCCCAGCAAATATCATGCATTTTGTTTACGACTCTGAAATGAAATAAGCCTTTCACTAAATGTAGTTATTCTTGTAAATTAAGAGAACACTGCAAATATGAAGGAAGGTTAAATACGGCCAAATAATAAACATCACTTATACCAGGGTAATTCAGGAGCGACTATTGACTTCACTGCAATGAAACCCACTCACTTTTTTCTTTTTTAAATGGCATACAAAGAAGAAAAAATAAATAAAATATTGGAAAACTGGCATCCATTCGGCAGCAAGAGTTACGCCAGTGTAAATCATGAGTAACTCCATGGAAATCAACTTTTGTACAATTAGCAGTATTTTACATTCATTTTGCACACCATCCAAATGACAGCACAAGGTGCAAGGCACTAGCTGAATTGGACTACAAAGTTATATATGGAAAACCTGTGTGAAAGGATACACAGGCCCGAAGAGTGAGTCCTTCGTGGCTCAAATTATACATGGAAAAATATTGCTCCATCTTCTATTGGAACCATTATAGGTTGCTTATCTTTGCAGGATATGTGCAAAGACATTATCTAAGCTTGAATCTTAAAGTATTTTTAGCCCCTATAGACCATCCCAGTAAAATTGGCATGAGGCAGTTGCAGGTTCTTCTGGTGCCGATGCTGTAGCAGGAAGGCAGATGGGTTTCATCTTTCATATGTTTCCCTAAGATATTATTCTTTCCTATTACATCTCAAAAGAAAGGACTGAACATAAGACCCACAGGCACTCCAGACTGAATCTCAGGGGAGCCCCATGGTATTAGTCAGCATCATGAGCAGACAGCTCTTTCATTGCTCTCAACATCTCATTGTATTAAAGCACATGTATCAGGTTATAATCACAGGAGAGACTGAATGCTACTTTTTCACCTTCAGGATGAAATGCAGGATCGCCTAGACCAAACCAGATATCTCCTCAGATCTTATTAGAGAGAGGAAGCACTGAGAAAAGAGATATTCCAATAATCCCAAAATCAGGAGCCCCAATAAAACTGAAGATTGAGAGTTCAGTATTAAATTGTGTCTGAGTTGAGGGATGTAACAATGTAGAAATAGCTGAATGTTACTAAAGAACCAGAGGGGAAGGGTAAAGTGGTTAGACTAGAGAACTGGGTGCCAGGACTCTCGGGTTCCATTTGTAGTTCTGCCACTCACCTGCCCTTTGATCTCAGTCAATTCACACAAACTTTGTGTCTGTTTGTAAAATTAGTCTGAGAAATACCAACCTCTCTCTGCTGAGAGACTTACTTGTCTGATGTTTAAAAGCAGCCTCTAATTTGGGGTCTGCAATTTTGATGATGTAAATAATTGCAGATGCAATCTGATGTCATTTGGACATTTAACCAACCATGCCCACAATTATTTGAGCTTGAAAAAATGAAGCGTGAAAAATGGGAGGCTATGTTGAGGACTATTCCTAAATCGGGCTGAGTAATTTAATGGCTGCAACATAGGTTGTGGTTATACACATCCCTTTCAAAGTATTAGTACTATTATGATGTATGAAAGGTATCAACTGAGGCATAAGGAACTGAAAAATGCAAGGGGTGAAGATAGACATGGCACATTTTAGCCATCAGGGGAATGAGGTGAATATCCAACATTATAGATGTAAAGAAAATGAAAAACTCCTGGCAAAATTAATGTAATGAAAGATCTTGCTACATGCTGCATGACCTAACTAGATGGTCTTTTCCAGGCTGATAATTCTAGGTGTATCCTGATTCTGATTGAGTTAACTGAGTTGCTACAGTTTTATTTATTTTTTTTAATTAAGGTAATGGGGTCATTTAAAAAAATGATTTAGGAACTTGACAGCCTAAGTCCCATTGACTTTCAATACACACTTAGAAGCCTTATTCTCCTAAATGCCCAAGTCATTTTTGAAAATGGTATTTAGACTTGTATGTCACTTAGGCACTTCTGAAAATTTTAACCAAGACCTGTAGTTGTAGCAAAATCTCTATTTACATGTTAACTGATGTTTCTATACCTATTTTGTTGGTGACATAGAATATGAAAACATTCATGTACCGTTCCCTCTCTTTCTTACAGAGCCCATGACATCTATTAATGTTCAGACTGCATGTCTTCAAAGAAGTAATATGAAGGGAAGAGAAAATATTGAGCTTCACTATCACAGAAACAAATGACACTCAGAGAAGCACATTCTGTGACCATTATATATTTGTATTGGTGACCGTTTAAAGCTGCCAGATCCATCACAGCTCTCCCCCCCCCCCCCACTACAATGTCAGTTTCCATACTTTCCAGATGTGGCAAGGAGTAAATTACACTGGGGCTGGAGGGAGTTCAGAAAGAGGAGATGAACCCTGGATTAAGAGGGTTCAGTATTATTACTTTCATACATGTTTACCCTGCTTTATGGTGGCTGGGCAGCATGACAAACATGTTACAAAACAAATAACTATAAAGCAAAACCAAATAGTGGCTCACTGATGAAAAAGCTGGTGTTTTCAAAGCATGAGCGGAATGCACAGCCAATTCAAGATGATGTCAAGGTGAACCCATTGATTGTCCATCCCTTGCATGCTCCCCAAGACCTTTCTTGGCAGTTTTACTGAGGAACTGCTGCTGCCCAGACACAATTCCATTCTGCTTATTGGAATATCTCAGTATAATTCTACATGATGTGAGAGGATTCCAAGTCCAGAATATTTGGTGCATTAAGAAAAAAGCTTTAATTTTCCATTGAACACCATTATGTGGTTACATGAATTGTCTGGAAGGAGCATTAAAAATACAAAAAACCCCAAAGGATTTATTAAATATTCTGATTGTGTGGTTACACACAGTACTCCTGAAAATCAGTGACAGGAACTTCGGCTCAGGTTTGTGAACAAAATGACACTGACCGTGTGGTATTTGCTAGTTAGTACCCATATTTGTTCAAAGCGATGTCTATGAATATTCAGGGTAACAATAAA
This sequence comes from Chelydra serpentina, assembly GCA_037349315.1. NCBI lineage: Eukaryota > Metazoa > Chordata > Testudines > Chelydridae > Chelydra > Chelydra serpentina. The sequence goes on along the minus strand of JBAIAC010000017.1, from coordinate 11,340,730 downwards.
TTTACTGGCATAGCCAAGTTTAGTATAGATGAGTGGCTATTAGTCACAAGAAGGAATTATGGGAATTTGTAATACAAGGATTGTCTACACAGAAGACATCATCTACATACTTCTGTTGGAGGCAGATAGTTTTCCCTCTCTGGCAGACACACACAAGGGATTAAGCTGCGCCCTTCCGGAGCTGTGCCCTCCCCATAGAGTACTGTACAGCAGTTTTCCCAAAGCCCTGTAATAACTACTGTGAACTCTAAGCTAGAATTTTTAACGTTGCCTAAGGGAATTAAGACTCCAAGATCCCAAAGAAAATCCTAACCCTAGCATTTGAGATCACTACTACAGAAAATGCTACTGGTTTGGTTTTTGCTTGCTGTTTTTTGTTTGTTTGTTTTGTTTTGTAACAGCAAAGCACTTGCTAAAACTTTCCCTCTTCAACAAGGCGCAAACACATGCCTAACTGTAAGCATCTAAGTCCCATTTAAATACATGCTAACGTGTAGTACTGAACAGAGGGGTTAAGCGCATGCTCAAGTACTTTGCTGAATCAGGAGCTCAATAAGGCTGCTGCATTCTCATATTTTTTTTCATTTTGTCTTGATGTAACAATTCTTGGATCAGATCTGCACACTGACCACAGACAGGAAAAACAAAACAAATCATTGGTAGGTTTTGTTAAGAAAATGTAGTGCATAAAGTAATGGTATCATGCACTGGGAAATGAATAGGATATGCAGCCTACTTCAATCACTACATTTCTCCCTCTGTGGAGGAGGATCTACTGTACTGTATAAATCTGCTCCTTCCTATCTTTGGTCCTGATCCAAAGCCCACTGAATCAATGGAAAGTCTCCATTGATTTCACTTGGCTCTAAATGGAGTCCTTTAGTATTAGACCCAAAACTACAATATATCATGTACAATAATAAACAAGAACACTTCACTCTGTGCACTTGTCCTGATCTCCCCCCATCACTCTCTCTCATTTACTCTCATAAGGGATTTAACGTTTATATATTCCAAGCCACTAAAATAATAATTAAAAAAAGAAGTATTCCATATACAGGCACATAACATTGTAGAAATAATTCAGTTAAACTTTGATAATGACAGATTGTTGACACGGTTAACCATATGGAGAATTGAGGATTGTGCTTTGAAATGTAGGCATGTATTTAGGGCCATCCTTACTTTGGCAAGGAACAATTTTTTCTATCATGTATGCATATAGCCCTTTGGGGAATATTAAACCCCGGTCAATAAAAGGTGCATAGGATTTGCAAAAAGCATAGTGAGAGGCTTTATAGTAAGACAAGGCTATGTTCCAAATGGGAATCAGATAGGGAGATGTTAACCCTTCATTAAGAAAGATTTCTAGTGGAGGCAGGGTGGAGTCATGCAATTAGTAGGGTTTTTAATATATATTTATTTCAATCTTGTATACAAAAAACCTATACTTGGCTCTAGGCATGCCCTGTTATCAATTACACTCATAGTCTACAATAGGATCATCACCCAGCAGCATAACACAGAAGCAGAAGTCAACATAACAGCCTGGCATTATAGCAACAAAACATAACCTATCCCACTCTACCCAAAAGCATTTTTATCTGCCCATTCTTACCTTCCTCTCTTTATGGTATTTTTTTTCCTGTGTCAGTTTCATTTGGTCTCTTTTCCTTTCTGTGAAAAAAAGGAGGAGTACTTGTGGCACCTTAGAGACTAACAAATTTATTTGGGCGTAAGCTTTCATGGGCTAAAGCCCACTTCATCAGATGCATAGAGTGGAACATACAGTAGATAGATAAATAAACATTTAAAGATGGGGGTTGCCATACCAACTCTAAGAGACTAATCAATTGAGGTGAACTATTATCAGCAGGAGGAGAAAAAAAACTTTTGTAGTGATCATCAGGATGGCCCATTTCTGTGGTCTCTTTAAGAACAGTGAATGAACCTCTCCCCAATTTTAAGTAGTAATTAGTTGAACCCATCTAAGCATCCTTATTCTTCACATCTGTCCCAGTGTCCATTTTATGGCAAACCCAGCCTAACAATATACATTAATATCCTTTGCTCTATGTATCTAAGGCCGCCTGATCCGGAGGAACAAGCACACAGTTGGGAGTCTGGAACTCCCTGTTAATAGCCAAGTGTCATTATTCAAGTAAGAGGCTATGACAACCTGCCTAAGGCTCAAATTCTCACCCAACCGCACAGACCAAGTACACAGGCTGTGAGCGGGAGAGTTTGATGAGGGGAAAAGTGAGGAGAGCAGGAGGGGAGAGCAGGAGGCGGAAGATGGCTTTTCACCTGTTCTATTCAAGTGTGGATAGTCCAGCTTCTGTTAATGCTGAACCCTGTTCCCAGGGAGGGATTTGGGTGAGTAGATGGATAGTGGGTGGAGATCCAGCCTGCCTGCCCTACACAGGTCACATACAAATCCTCCCAAAACTGTGCATAATGGGATCCTTGGAATCCTTCCCCAATGCTCCTTAGGCAGCCCATCGGCTGCATCCAGGACCATCCGTACTCCCAGAAGGGACGGGGGCAAAGGACCCTAACTGAAAACAGAATCCCTCCATATTCTGATTAGCATCTTTCCTTACTGCTTTGAGGTCCCTGTGGCAAGAAGAATGCATTACAGATTATACCCTCAAATCCTGCAGAGATACTAAGAACTTGCTTGTCCCCAAGCCCCAAACACTGACACCACAGACTGTAAACAGGGGTGTATATTATTTCGTGGCCCAAGTGAGCGCTTAGTCCCTTGCTTTCAGTGAGCAGGATCTGGGAGTGCAACTGGGTGGGGTGTCAGTACGATACACCACAGGGAACTGAGTGGGTGTGGGCAAAGGAAAGAAACTGAAGTTGTGTGCATTTGGGGGGGGGGTATTTATTGTGGCAGTGGGGATGAAATGCACCCCTGAACAGAGACACCCACACCATGTTTGCACTACTTAAGAAGCCCTGCAATCAGGGCTTATGTAGGCTATAAGCCATTTACACACCTAGTGCCTTCGCAAATGCTAAAAGCTACTATACTTGATACACTACAGCATTGATTAGAAAAGTGAGATCGAGAAGGGGTGCTTTTCATGGCTTCTCAGAAACAGACAACGCCTTCCCTCCCCTACTCACTCTGACCCAACAACATCTCAGGTACCTCTACAGAGCAGCTGGGAGCATGCCTGCTAGCCCAGGTAGACAGAGCCAGCACGCTAAAAACAGGAGTATGGACATCGCGGCTTGGTTCTGCAGCTCAAGCGGTCAAGCCCACCCGACGCCATAGTCTTGATAGCCGGAGCTGCAGCCCCAACCGCAGCATCCACTCTCCTATTTTTAGTGCGCCAGCTTAAGCTCCAGTACTGGGAGTTGGTCTACCCAGGCTAGGAGGCTCAGTTCCAGCTGCAGTGTAGACATACCCTGCACAGCTGCAGTGGTACCGGCAGGGGCTCGGCTAGCCATCTGAGTATATCCCCGGGGGCTGGGCAGGTTTGCGCTCAAAGGGCTAACCCAAGCCGCCACCTGTGCCACCTCGGCCAGCTGCTATTTTTAGCACACTAGCCCGAGCAGAGCTAGCGCACATCTGTCTACCCAAGCTAGGAAGCACACTTGCAGCTGCAGCGTAGACAAGCCCTTAAAGGAGGAGGCAACATGATGCAAGAGTATGGAAACTGGAGACGACACAGGAGCACTCGCCTCACCCCATTAACCCCACAGACGTTTTCTTTGCTGTCTGCACTTTCTACTCCAGATAGTTTAATTGTGATTTCTTTTGTGCGCTGCCTCCCACACAGCTTGGTAAAACAATCTCCAACAAGTACCCGCCACGCGACTGTATTTCCCCCGCTTAAAAACAACACAATAGGATCGAGGTTGTTCAAAGGTGCTTTTGTTTAATGTCCTGGATTTAAACAACAAACAAATCAGAGAGACTTCAGACAACACATGTAGGAATCTTTCATCAGCAAACTGAAACCGACCTCTGGCAAGCACCTCCCTTGAAAACCTGCTGTGGCAGCGGAGTGCTTTATGCAAGGTGGTCTGCTTAATGAAGTGCTACCGGGTAATTTATTTGTCAGAGTCACTTGATTTTAAAACTACTAGGTTCCTTTCCTCTGCCTTGTTAGTTGGGTACATTTGCTTCCCATTTCTAAGTAATACGGTGAAAGCAAATCTTCTGCCCTGTTACTCTGAGAACAGCAAAGTTCTGCTGAAGCATGGCTAGAGATGCTTTAACAACTGGCCTCATCACTAGCTTGCTATTTGAAGCTAAATTTTCACAAGATTCAGCCCCATATCACTGGGCGTATATGGTGAAAACAGGCATAACAATAATGGGAGGGGAGGGTTGATCTTTTTGCCACCCATGAATAAGCAGGCATACAGGGCACCATTTGGGCAGGCACCCCTGGATCTATAATTAGGCAGGGGGCATGAATTTTGGCAAACGGGGCACAGCAGCCATCCAGGGAGTACGCTGGCCTGTAACTCTTGTTGTGGTCACGGGTTTTGGGAGCCAGGGGGGTAATTTTCTGTAGGAAGGGTGAAATCCATCCCAATGCAGGGGACCAACATGAGGCCAATCCACCACTTAGCCCCGATGTGGAGGCCTTAAGTGACCCACGGGCTTTGCACAGGACCTTCTGCCCCGGGACAAATTTCACTTATATCCCATTTTCTTGGGCTTTGTGAGGAGTCAGTTTCATCCTTAGTGTTAATCGACTGCATGGCTCAGGGTGGTGTGTCATAGGATATTATTGCATTTTTTCTTACTATGGGCACTAGGCAGCCGGTGAAAGCCAATGCCAACAGCTGCAGAACTTTTGTATACAAGCTGGGGATAAACTGCCCCGGTGCTACAAACATCGGCCTTGGCCCTGGTGTACTCAGTTGCAGAGTACTGTGCACTGGTGTGGACAAGCAGCTGCTATACCCAACTCAGACCATGGGAATCATCACAGGGACTTAAAAAACCAATACCTCTCCCGTGGCTCTCTCTGTTAGCAAACATCAAACCTCCAGGTATCCGTCAAGATATAGCCCCAGCACGAGAACTTAGATGCACCAAAGACTACTGTGACAAAGTTCCTCCTCTACCTCGGTGGGTCCTGCGCTTATAGGTGGATTTTGCTTGCCTCAGAGATCTTTCCTTCTGGTAGAAACCACAGACCAGGTCAACTTCTCCTGTGTCTGATCAGGAGTTGGGAGGTTTGGGGGGAACCCGGGCCCGCCCTCTACTCCAGGTTCCAGCCCAGGGCCCTGTGGACTGCAGCTGTTTAGAGTGCCTTCAGGAACAACTGCACAACATCTACAACTCCCTGGGCTACTTCCCCATGGCCTCCTCCCAACACCTTCTTTATCCTCACCACAGGATCTTCCAGCAGTACGCCCTCTCACTCAGCTCCTAGTGCCTCTTGCTCCCAGCCCCTCGCACACAACACCACAAACTGAAGGGAGCTCCTTTTTAAACCCAGGTGCCCTGATAAGCCTGCCTGTCTTAATTGATTCTAGCAGGTTCTTCTTAATTGGCTCCAGGTGTCCTAATTAGCCTGCCTGCCTTAAATTGGTTCCAGAAAGTTCCTGCTTGTTCTAGTGCAGTCCCTGCTCTGGTCACTCAGGGAACAGAAAACTATTCATCCAATGGCCAGTATATTTGCCTTCTATCGGACTTCTATGCCCCCACTTGTCTGGGTCTGTCACACTACCCAGAACTTCCCACCTAGCAGGTTATGGATAACATACCCCAGAAACACCTGACATCACAAAAACCCCTATGGACCACGTGTGATCACTTCATGTCTCTGGATGCGGCCAGGGAATGGCAAAATGTCTGGACCTCATCTACCATTCCAAATAAGCACATTATTACCGAGCCAACAAGCTGCACTCTTGGTTTCAACGTGCCATGCAGGCTTTGGACCACACTGAACCGCATATGAATAGACCATGGAAGATGCAGCTACTTGACTCTCAAATGGAAAATTAAAGACTCCCCTTCATGCAACATCCAAACCATCGAACACCTCTCAATGCAGTGCTCCAAATATGGTTTTCAAGGTAAATTGGATTATATCCCCAGCATCATAGAGAAGGCCTTGACATGGCTTATGGATCTACAACTGTATCTACAGAACATGGCTTTGCAGGTGCCATATGCTAGAGAGAGAGAGAAATTGGACCGTTCACCTTCAGGCTAGGCCATAAACTAGTGAAGACTAAAAGCTGTTACATTCTGATGCTTTTCAGCATCCCTCACACCTGTGAAGTGCAGGGGGGGGGGCGGCAGTTTCAGCCTAGTTTTTCGTATGCAAGTGTTCACAAAACAAAAAAACATGATCCTAACAAGCACTAATTAGTGTCCTCATTAGTCATCTTGACTGACAGGCCAAGGATTGAGTGGCAGTACAGACAATGTGATTTGGGGTAGGGACTGCATCTTCCTCTGTGTTTGGAAAGACTAGATCACTTTCTGGATGCTACCTCAATGTAAACAACTATATTCAACCCTAGAAGCATTCCCTCCAGCTCAGAACAGAGGCATGTTTTGGCAGAGTTTGTTAGGATTTAGGGGGAGGGTCAATCTGTGGCACTGCTGGCTGGTGAACCCATTTCTGGGGATAAACACAGGTGTACAATCTCTAGGACTGCCCTTCCAGCACGATTAACCAGGGAGGATTTCAGGAAAACACATTTCCACAAAACAAAAATGGTATATACTTCCATATACTTCTCATTCGTGATGGAATGAATTTCCACACCAGTACATAAAGTTTTCATGAGGTAGCTTTCAACAGCAGATAAGATTATACATACATTTACAGTGGTTACCATCAGAAATAAAACTAGTATAATGTCTGGTCTGCACTTAAAACTTGACATAGCTACAGTGTTCAGAGCTGTGAAGAAAGCACACCCCTTGAGTGCCTTAGTAACCTAACTCCTAGTGTAAATACGAACATAAGAACGGCCATACTGGGTCAAACCAAAGATCCATCTAGCCCAGTATCCTATCTTCTAACAGTGGCCAATGCCAGAAGCCCCAGAGGGAATGAACAGAACAGGTAATCACCAAGTGATGCATCCCCTGTTGCCCCATTCCCAGATTCTGGCAAACAGAGGCTAGGGACATCATCCCTGCCCATCCTGGCTAATAGCCATTGATGGAACTATCCTTCATGAACTTATCTAATTCTTTTCTGAACCCTGTTAGAGTCTTGGCATTCACAACATCCTCTGGCAAGGAGTTCCACAGGTTGACTGTGCTTTGGGTGAAGAAATATTTCCTTTGGTTTGTTTTAAACCTGCAGCTAGGTCAATGGAAGAATGCTTTTGTCCACATAACTGAGGGAGATGGTATTCCGACAGTGACGGAAAAAACCCTTCCTTCGCTGTAGACTGAGTCTATAGCGCAGGGTTATTCCTGCATATCTATGGTGCTGTAATGCCCATAGTGCAGACATCGCCTAAGAGATGCTTCCCCATGGAATAATTTCACAGAGACGTGAGAGTTTTTGGATTTTCAGTTATTTATTTGTTATCATAAAGAACCGCTGCCACGGGGAATCCCTCAGGACATCACCATAGCAGGCATTTAAATAGGAGTGTCTGTGGTGTATTAAAAATATTATATGAGAGCACTAATGCCTAAGAGCCTGGAAGAAACATTTTTCCCTGGGTTTTATAAAAATTGGATTATAAATTAGAATATCATAAGAGTTAACATGCAGTAAACCTATGGCGACATTTATGGATCCGACTGAATGAGTGATGTGGCCGTGGATTCACTTTTCAGATGTCACGAACAGCTATACTCATCAGAAGGAAAAATCCTCACAGAAAATAAATTGGAGACCAGTTTCTTTCTAGAAAGTTGAGTGCGTTTCAAGATATTGTTTATTAGTTTGAAAGGGTGGGTGAGCTGCTGACAAAGGGGCTGCCATAATATATGGAATCGTGGTCCTTAAATAGAAGGCTTTATTAAAGAAAACAGATATAAACTCTGATACAAACAGGCTTCCACCAAGCTTGAGTTCTGTCTTTGTCTCCCCTGTTTACCAGGGACTACACCCTATCAGGGAAAAATCCAAAGACATCTAGCAGATGAATAAGGTACTACAAGTCACCACATAACTACAGGGTTATTAATGTAGCTGGCTGGCAAATTGGGGATGGTGATGGGGTGAGCGATTGAAGAAACTTCCATCTCCATTGCTGTGGAGGTGGGGTGGTTCCCACCCTTTTCAGGTGACAGTGCTAATTGAAATGGTGTGGTAATGCATGTGCTCAGTGCAAGGGCCTGTGCGAACTTAAGATGAAAGCCAATCTCGGGGTCAACCTGACTGGTCTTCTCCTCATTCTGGCAATGCTGCCATGTGCCCACCAAGGAGTACCACATCCCTGACTGGTGTCTCAGCAACTGATGTAGTCATGCAGCACTCCCTCAGTTTAGACCATTTTGCCTTGATGTCCCTTCTGCCGCACTGGTTTCAATTTAGGAATCATATGCATAAGGTACATATCATTGAACAGAGCAGTTCCCAGGGAGACAGCTGGCTTGGAAAGGTATTCCATCTATTAAAGATGTCATCCTTTCTATGGATGAAATTCCCTCTTGTTCAGATAGCAGCACAAGTCCTATACACACTTAAATCCCACTGACACCATCAAAACAGGGCGTAAGTGGTACATAGGCTTTCTGCTATGTCTCTGTAAGCCTGTCAGTAAATTCAGTGGATCTGAAAATGTTTACACCAGTGAGGAAATGTTATTTGTACTACGACAGCATCTAATGGCCCCAACCAAGATCAGGCCCCATTGTACAAGGAGCTGTTATGAAAAGATAGCACCTGCTATGACAAACCCTGCCCCAGAGAGCTCTCAGTCATAAGAACGGCCATACAGGGTCAGACCAAAGGTCCATCTAGCCCAATATCCTGTCTTCCGCCAATGCCAGGTGCCCCCAAAGGGATGAACACAACAGGTAATCATCAAGTGATCCATCCCCTGTTGCCCATTCCCAGTCTAAAGATAATGAATGACAAGACCAACGAGAGAAACAATTAAGAATACATAGGAAAGATAAGGTAGCAGGCATATGGGGAACATGTGTTACCATCTGATCCACTGTGGATATGAATTGTTACAGGCCCCAATTACAGAGCTTTAGCTCCAGCAGTATCAGCTAACACTAAGCCCTGGTGGTCCCCAGTTCCATCCCCAGTGTGTTGACCAGGAGGCTGGCCAACAAATTTTCATAAAAAACAGTCCCAGCTTGCTGCTGTCAGAGTCAGCACTACATTTGCATCACAGCAGAGGCATGCTTTAAGGAGGATTTCTCCTCATTGATAGCTCAGTGGTTTGAGCATTGGCCTGCTAAACCCAAGGTTGTGAGTTCAATCCTTGAGGGGGCCATTTGGGGATCTGGGGCAAAAATTGGGGATTGGTCCTGCTTTGAGCAGGGGGTTGGACTAGATGACCTACTAAGGTCCCTTCCAACCCTGATATTCTATGATTCTATGATCTTAGGATTGCTGGCTTATTGGTGCTTTTGAGAGACAGATGATGAATCTTATTTGCTTAAATCATAATATCTAAACACAAAAAGAAGTGTAATAAAAGGATCAAATATTAAAAACCCTTTAACAAATGAAGTGATTTAAAAATAAATAAATACTAGCATGCAAAAGAATATACCTAGCAGAAAACATACTTCAGGTAGGACATTCTCTCTATTACCAATCACAGGAATCTTACAATTAAATTCCTTTCAGCTTGTACAGCTTTGCTTCCATAGCTTTTAAATCTCCAAAAAGAACATAAAGTTAAAATTTTAATGGCATTTCTGCAGAGCCTTTTTGAATTTTGTATTAGATCTCAACTTAGCCTTGGGTAAAGCCTTTAGAAAAAAAATTCTGATGCTTAAAAATGTAATAATCTTACAGGAACCTTCCAAAGTCAGCATCAAATAGAATAAAATATATTTTATTAATGATACAATTCACAAAATTACCAGTCCTGCCACTCTGTGTCCACAAGAGACACCACCTCCTCTGCCACACTTTAATACATACACATCAGCCACTGGTGTTTGTTCTGTCTGATTTAACGTCCTGATTGCTTTGAATGCTTAATGAACTAGGGTACTTTCACTAATGATTCGACAGACACTGGCCATTATAACGCTATTCTAATCAGAAGCCCCTGCTGTGATCTCAGTAAGGGAGACAGATGTCTTTTTCCTAACGAAGCTTTAGTCCGGGGAACTGAACAGACTAAAGGCCTAACCCTAAGAGTTACTGAACACTTGCAGTTCCATTTAATTTTAACTGGACTTGTACATACTCAAACCTCTCAAGATCAGGTCCCAATACTGTGTGTAGAATGTCAGCTATTCCATACTATTCGTTTAGGCCTGATCTTGCAAACACTGAATTGTGAAATTAGTTCCCACTCACACAAGTAGTTCCATAGAGTTCAGTGTGACTACTCACGTGAGTGAGTGTTTGCAGGATCAGGTACTTAATCTGTAGCTGGTCTTTCACTCCTGTACACCAATAACAACACTAGCATTTATGCTGTTCGGTGCTTCACCTCGTTGAAGTGCTTTGCACACATTAGGAGATCTGCTCAGCAACCCTATGCAGTGGGTCAGTATCACAATGTCAGTTTCACAGAGGAGAAAGCTGAATACTAGAGATGTGAAGTGACCTGTCCAAAGATCACTCAATAGCCAGCAGTTCTGGATTGAAAACTCAAGAATTCCTAACTTCCAATTCTACTAAGCTGGGCTGTCCCTCAGGCCAGACTAACAAAACCTGTACTCTGCAAAATATTATTACTTCAAGGATCAATATGAAAATCCATGAAGCTTGGGGAAGTTTGAATCTCAGTCCGAGCTTTCCGCTTCAGAACCAACTCATAATTCCACTGCTGACACAATTATATTCTTGCTTCAAAATTGGTGCAGTAAATGTAAGACAATGACACAATGCTCAGATGAGTGGGTTACAAATGCTTAGCTAGATAAACATGCTATCAATCTCTTTGCCCTATTTGAAACAACTCTGTGGCGAGGCACATAAAACCATGGTGGTAGTTTCCTTCCATCTCAAGGAGTCATGTCAGCAAGACACCAGGACTACACCAAATGACAGGACAGCCAGCTGAGCTGTGTGACCCAAACAAAACCTTGTTGTTCTGTCCTGCACCACAAGGTGGAGAGATTACCTTTTTACAGCAGCATTCAATGTCTTCACTATTCCCATTTTAAATATGCATATGGTGTTGCTACTTACAGTTAAACAGCAGCTACATCCCACCTCAGAAGTGGACGCATTTCAGTAGTAGGTACTTCGGTCACTATAAATCTATCATCTACTTTGGGGGCAGAGGAGAGCTTACAAATGTTCTACAGGAGCATTGATGCATCAAGCATGACTTCTTTTTTAAAGCGGATTTTATAAAAGCTACACAAAAATTTCCATAAAAATTAGAAAAATATTCCAGTGGAAATAGTTTTCTTTTAAAAACCAACAAACATTGTCCCTGAAGGGTTTACAATCAAAATATTGCTGGTGCCCAAAACTCTTAATGAGAAGTTCACTAGAAAATGATTATCAAACAAAATGAAATCGACTAGTCCAATTTCTTTTTCAAGCCATTAAAAAAAGCAAACAAGTAAACAAAGAAGACCACATGCTACAGCCACTAAAGTCAGGAAAAGTTTTTGCCGTGGACGTCAAAGAGAATCAAAATGTAGTCTAGTGAAAAATAAATTCGATTTATAGAAACTCTTATTTCCATTACAGCAGCCATTAGAAACCCTAATCAGGGAGCAAGACTCCATTGTGTTAGGCACAGTACATATAACAAGACACTCCATGCCCCAAAGAGCTTACAATCAATCAATTAAAAAAAAATTTTTTTTTTCCATTTAACTTCTCAATTCCAAGATAGGCCAGGAAATTTTTAAAAACATATATTATTAAGAACTCCTCAGCATCCTTTTATGTTTGAGAGGTGTTAGAGATTCCCCTAAAGGTACTTTATGTGAATGAGAATTATCCCCCCTGAATAGCAAGTCAGCAGGAATAATGGTAATAAAGCCCACAGGTCTGATTTCCAGCTGCCTTACACTTGATACTGTTGTAGAAACCCATGCAAGGTGGGTGTAAAATATTACCATTCAGATTCAGAGTGTGAATCGCCTTAGAAATAATAGAGGAACCGAAGACATTCACCATCTGGAAGTGAGGGTGGCTCAGTAAACACCACCCAATTCCAAAATGGCCACTTCAGAAGTACAGCTGCGCCTCTGTCCCAGATTTAAAGGCCCAGGCCCATCATGACAAAATATAGATATAAAAAGCACAACCCAGCATTGGTGAGCGTTAGTAGGGACTGGGCAGTCCACAATGGAGGTGGTGATTCTGTGCACTACCAACTACCACTCCATTATACTCTATTTATGCCAATTATTATTATTTAGTGATGAAGTAGAGACCAGCAGCTGCAAGATCATTAGTCTCATGCAAATATATTCTCCCATTTCCATTGTATTGAGGGGCTCTTCTGAATTCATTATATTAGAACAGTTATCTGACCTGTAAAGGGGAAAAATAAGGTAATACAAACCACTGAGAAAAGTATGCCTAAGTGGCTGACACTATGGAGCATCTGTGCCTCCTTAAAACAAGCATAATTAGTAGGCATTTTCTTACTGTCTTATGCCATGGATAGGATTAGTCATATTCTGTTATTTATTATATATGAGATGCTGCTCTAAAGTAACACAAATAGGAAATAACAGATTCTCTCCCTGGAGGAGAGAGTTGGTAATTCAATAATTAAAAGAACCTTGGGGCTTATATGACTGAACATCTTAGAACTTGTTCCTTCAGCTACTGGAGACGTGGTAGCTACTTTTCATTGACCATCTTAGACTAGCAGTCACCTGCTAGGAGGCAGTGTTGTCTAGTGGATACAATACTGGACTGGGGCTCTGGACACTTGGGTTCTATTCTTGGCTTTACTATTAGCCTGCTGGTCACCTTGGGCAAGTCACTTCACTTCTCTGTGCCTCAGTTTCTCGGTCTGTAAAATGAGGAGAATGATAACTGATCTCCTTCGTAAAGTGCTCTGAAATCTACTCATGGCAAACACTATACAAGAGCTAGGTATTATTAATTATTATTATAGCTCTGCTCTATAATTATTTTAATTCTTGAAAGCACCATTATTATTACTACTATTTATTTGTATTAGTGCCTAGGAACTCTAAGCATGGATCAGGACTCCATTGTGCTAGGTGCTGTACAATGTTTGCAAACAATCTCCACAAACAAGAGCATGGACACTAACTTTTTTGATTTTATTGGTCTCTCTCTCTACTTTTGACCAATGGACAGATTTCCATTCAGCTCTCTTGAATGAGTCCCCTGTCCCTTTTTTAGGCCAGAGCTCATATTCTTAGACTTGAGAAATTCTGAAAGCAATACACTTGATGTTTTCTTACTTCAATTACAATATTTTAGCAGGAAAAACTCACTGACATACCAGTATATATTTGTTGTCAAATGTTATGTCTTGGAGACAGCTGATCTAAATATTTCCATCAAAAGCTAGCTTTTTGACCGAAACGAAAATATCTGTTGGGGGGAAAAAAAAAATTGTTCTGGGGTTTTGACCAAAAAAAAAGGGGGGGGGGGCATTGAGAAGAAGAAGAAAAGCCACAACCACCAATTTTATTGATTTACCAAAAACTGAATTTCATCTTTTTAAATCAAAAATTGGTTTGAAAAACTAAACAAAGAGCATGGGTTGTTTTTACATTTCCCACAGAAAAGTGTTACCATTTTTTGACCAGGTCTAGACCTGAATATACAAATATAAAGAACACACATCAACATCCCTCACAACCCAAGACTTTGGGTAGCTGAAATTTCAACTTGAACTCAGATCAATTTTTTCAGCTCTAAATTGATACAATAAGATATTTTAAAACAGAGAAACAAACTTACTAGAAATGTTTCAACCTTCAACCATTCAGGAAAGGATATGCGCAAAAAAAAAAGAGAGATAATAAAGTAAGATTCTAAAGTGTCCAGTTCTGAGAAGAACAATGGCAGGATTTTAGTTAAGTAATGAAATCTTACTGTAAATACATCTCCAAGACTTTTTTCTGTAATTAGGGAGGTAATGTGTCCAGTGCTAGGGCACAACAATGGGAGCTAGAACTTTTGGGGACTGATTTTCCACTGCTTTACTCCTTGATTATTCATTTATACCTGTGCATAGATAGTGTAAAAATGCTACCAACTTTGAATGTTAGGCTATGTCTACACTGGCATTAGAACAACAAAACTTTTGTCTTTTAGAGGTGTTTAAAAAACAACAACCCTGAAAGACACCCACTTTGCAAAAGTATAAACAACTAAACAAGGGAGGAAATGAGATGGATCTGAATGAGATGGATCTGAATGAGATGGATAAATCACTTTACCTTCTTGTGACTCAATTTATCACCTGTAAAATGGGGGACAATACCACCAAAAGGGGCTTGTTATAAGACTTAATAAAATCCTTTACAAAGATTAAATATCTTCACACCAAAAGTCCTATGCAAGTGCAAAATATTATCACCACCGCCTTATGAAAGGGTAGCCAAATCTGTTAAAGTGCTTGCTGAGATTAAATATTACTTATTTTTTAATCAGGTCTTCCTTGGGATTTTTTTGTATATTTTTGTAATTGAATTTCCAGCACTGTTGTCCTGTGTGTATGGTATTGATCAGGGACTCAGGAGACCTGGGTTCTAATCCCAGCTTTTCTACTAACCTGTTGAGACCTTGAAGCAAGTCACCTTTCTTCTCGGTGCCTCTGTTTCCCCATCCACCATTGTTATGTCTTGTTTATTTAGATTGTAAACTCTTAGGGGCAGGGATTGTCTGATATATGTGCGTATAGCATCTAGCACAATATATAAAATAAATAAATAGTAGTAATACCTCTTCACCAGTCAATATGTAATTCTTTTCAATTTTCTCCACAATAGCATATTGCAAACAAACAACAATAAAAAACAAGAAAAGCTTATGCTGAAATAAATTTGTTAGTCTCTAAGGTGCCACAGGTATTTTTCTTGTTTTCTTTTTGCTGACACAGACTAACACGGCTACTACACTGAAACCTGTCAATAATAAACAGGCACCCTCAGCCTGTGAGTACACCCTTTAGAGTTGACACCTACATGAAAATGTCAAGTGCTGTAGCAGCAATCCTCTATTTCAGGGGTCGGCAACCTTTCAGAAGTGGTGCGCCGAGTCTTCATTTATTCAGTCTAATTTAAGGTTTAGCGTGCCAGTGATACAGTTTGACGTTTTTAGAAGGTCACTTTCTATAAGTCTTTAATATATAACTAAACTATTGTTGTATGTAAAGTAAATAAGGGTTTTAAAATGTTTAAGAAGCGCCACTTAAAATTAAATTAAAATGGAAAGCCCCCCAGACCGGTGGCCAGGACCCAGGTAGTGTGAGTGCCACTGAAAATCAGCTCGCATGCCGCCTTTGGCACCCGTGCCATAGGTTGCCTACCCCTGCTCTATTTCAAGAAAATTACATATAGGCAGCGTGTGGATGATGCACTACAAGAAACGAAGGACTCTTAATATTGATTCTTCAATGACAACTACTTGTTGAATAGCCTCTGACATGAGAATATAGTTCTCCAACGCTGGATGTATCTTGTGTCCTATTCCACTTCAACAGAACTGACATGGTCTATATTAGATGCTGTCGACACCAAGATTTATCATTTAATTATAACTAAGAACATTGACTCAATCCCAGATGCTTGGGGAAATTACTTAACAGAAATGCTGGATTCTCAATAAAACACTTGGAGCTTATTGCTGAGACACAAAACACAAGGTGGTTCCCTCCCAACCACCTCCCCCAGCCCCCATTTTTAGCACTGACAAAGCTTTTAGGTTTTCCAGCAAAGACAGACACCAATTATAAGGCACCTAATACATTACAGATTAAATAAAAGCAAACATATAGGCCACACACAAAGCATATGGCAAGGCATGATAATGCTTTCGGACAACTCTAGAGATTACCACAGGGGTTATTATTTCCCAAGGCATGCCCGGTATTAGTTCTGCATCTGTCATTTATTTATTTAAAAGAGATGGGCAAAAAAATCAGCCACTCTGAAACAGGTGTGCCTGAAATATGGGCCCCAATTTGCTCAGATGTTTGGGAACCAATTCACCGTTACCATCCACCTTGTGCGGTTATCTAACCTAGGTCAAAGAGACCGCATAGTACATATGGAAATAGTGAATTTGTTTTGGTTAGCTGGCAATTCCAAAACATTGAAACTGACAATTATTTTTTAAAAAAATATTCAGCAAATAGGAAAAAAACGTCAGGAAAAAAAAAAAAAAGCATTTCAGGTTGAACCAAAAATGTGTTCCCTTTTGAGTCAGACTACTGTTATAGAGCTTTTAAAAACATCTTTGATTTTTTATTTCATGACATTTAGGAATTCCATTCAATCTTAAGTCATTTCAAACAAAAACCCCCAAACATTTTGAAAATATCAAGACACTGTTTAGATTTTGGGGGATTTTTTTTAAGGTGAAACCAACACGAATTTGCAAGAGTGTAGTTGAATCTGCATTGTTGGCTGAAAAAAAAAGTTTAAATCAAAACCTTCTGCCAGCTTTACTTTATTCTGATCTGGTAGTGCTTTACATTCCCTTTGCACTGCTGTGAATGACCACACTGGGTGGAGAAAATTGGAAATGTTGCTAGTTACACACCAACCACCTCCATACCTTTTGGGAGGATAAGCAAGGGGGGGGGGGGACTTAATTTAACTGAGCCCATCTACCCTGAAATTCTCAATACTCAAAGCAGGCAGTTGTGGTTCTTCCCGCACCGAGAAGGAGTTGGTAAAAGCTCCCTTGGCAACCTCTGGACAGGAACTATTAGCCCTGTTAGCCCAGATCAGGTGCCAGCAGGTGTGTCATGCATCGGAGTATCTAAAGGGCAGATCTGAGACATGTGTGTATTTTGTCTTTGGAAAAATTATAACAGAGTCTTGAGGTAAGTTAGAAAAACAAATGAGTTTAGGAATAGGTACTGAACTACACAATGATAGGTTTAAGTGTAGTAGCCGTGTTAGTCTGTGTCAGCAAAATGAAAATAAGAAAGTCTCTAAGGTGCTACAAGTTTTTCTAACAAATTTATTTCAGCATAAGCTTTCGTGGGTTAATACCCACTAAAGCATCCGATGAAGTGGGTATTAACCCACGAAAGCTTATGCTGAAATAAATTTGTTAGTCTCTAAGGTGCTACAAGTTTTTCTTTCTTATTTTCATTTTGAACTACACAAGGTGGTGAAAAAGTGCTGAGCTTCCCCCCTAAACTCCACCCTCTTCCAAGTGTCCTGTGAAATATCACATGATACACGCAGACAATGAAATGCCAAGTTAGAATAAAGACATTGTCAGTACAAGCTTTCATTGGCTGATCATTTAGGGTAGGACACTTTTTTTTCGTAGCTTCTGAAAGTTGCCTTTTCCAAATTAACCCTTTTGTGGGTACCATGCACACCATAATCTGTAACTGCTCAAATTAGGGGACTATATATCACTGTACATAAAAAAATGATATTCAAAAACATGTAGCCTTTTCCTATCAAATCGGAAGGATAAAGGAGCTTTTACTTCCCCCACGAATACTTAGAAAGCAGCAATTAGATGCAATTACAGTCCATAATATCCCTTTCTATTGTCTAACTGTTTAGGTGCCATATCCTGTGAATTTGCAAACAGTATTACAGAAACGTTTTGAAAGAGCTGTAAAAACTTTAGAACATGACTTATCTCAGCATATAGAGAGTATAATTAAGGGTATTTGTTATTAATTTAAAGCAGTGATGCTGCCACGCTGATTCAACAGTTCAAGAGGGTTGCTAGTGATAGCAGGGGACTGGACTCCATGATCCAGGAGACTCCTTCAGTCCTATGTTCCTAACATATTTTTGTTTATACATTGCTCTTACTTTTCTCCACCTCCCAGTTGCAAAGTCCAAGGGCCTAGTCCCTCCACCCTCTTCCCCTCATGAAGGATACAAAATTACTCACATTAACATTACTGAGAATTGTGCCCTTTGTCCTGTTCTCCATTTTGGACTCAAGTTTTAACAGAGCAGAGAGGAGATAATTTCTCTAACCCCTTCCAGTTGCAAAAACCTACCTCTTTATATATTTTATAGCCTAATCAATACCATTCTAAAATAACCAATACTGGCATCGATAATACAAGTACCACTAATAATAAATAATAAAAAATAGGCTGATGCACAATAGATCCCTGATAAAAATAAGAGAATGAGATGTGACTTATCTCTAAAAAGAATAGTGCATGAATACTAAT
This sequence comes from Chelydra serpentina, assembly GCA_037349315.1. NCBI lineage: Eukaryota > Metazoa > Chordata > Testudines > Chelydridae > Chelydra > Chelydra serpentina. The sequence continues at coordinate 11,322,283 of JBAIAC010000017.1, read as the reverse complement.
GCTTCACCAGTAATCAGGACATCATTCTGTCAGATCCCATTGTTGTTTCAGGCTGAGTTGTGAATTAATTAATATGTTTCAAAATACTCTCTGTAACCGATACATTTATTTTAGCCCATCCTACATTCAGTCTTGTTCCTTGCCTCTTTTGCGACTTACTTTGCCCAGGGCTACACTGGGGGCGTGGGGGTCGATCTACGATACGCAGCTTCAGCTACGTGAACAGCGTAGCTGAAGTCGGCGTATCGTAATCGACTTACCTGGCCATGAGGATGGCAGCGAGTTGATCGCTGCCGCTCCCCCGTTGACTCCGCTTCCACCTTTCGATGAGGTGGATTTCCGGAGCCGACGGGGAGCGCTTTCGGGGATAGATTAATCGCGTCTAAACGAGACGCGAAAAATCGATCCCCGAAAGATCGATTGCTACCCGCCGATCCGGCGGGTAGTGAAGACAAGGCCTTTGTCTCATTCTTCCGCTCCCCGCTGCATGCCACTCCTTGTTACTGCAAAACCCTCCCCGCTTTGTAAAAATAAGGCACCTCCTTTCTTCTCCTCCATATGCTATTGTTATTTGTACTTCAGCGCAAGGACCCATTGTGATAGGGACTACACTGCCACATAGTAACAAATAGTCCCTGTCCTGACAAGTTTATAGTGTAATTGGACAAGACAAAGGATGGGCGAGGAAAGAGAGGAACAGACAACGTAAACTGACAACCTAGGTCACACACAAGCTCAGAGCCAGCAATAAAACCCAGCTCTCCAGACTCCCAGCACAGAGCCCTATCCACTCTATAACTGGGACGACGGTAGAAGGAGCCTTCTGCTCCCACTACAAAGGACAATCATATCCCTGATTATTGAGGGAGTGCAGGGTGTGTGGGGGTATAAGTGATCTCCAAAGTGATAGAGCCATACCTGCGCGCCTCACCTCCTGAACCACCAGCAGAGCTAGCCAGAGCTTTAGAGAGTGGGGAGCAGGTTGTGTCATTCTCAAGGAGGGTGGAGCTTAGGGCTCCCCCCTGCACAATAAGGATGTGGTGGAATTATTGTTTTTCCTGCTAATCTCTCCCGGGAGGAGCAGTTCCACAACGACCCAGAAGGGGAGCACGGTTTACGTAACACTTTACATTCCTGTTTCATTTTTGAAATCACAATTAACTGGCTTTACACTTTCCTGACAGAATATCATCAAAGGCTCAAAATCTCACCTTCAAATGACGATCCTCTGCTTAGACCTTCTTCTGAAACAGCTAATACTGGCCACTATCAGAAACAGGATACTGTGTGAGAGGGACCTCTGGTCTGCTCCTGGATTGCAATTCCTATGTTCTTAATTTGTTGTCCTTCATTTCAAAGCAAATGGCACCCAAACTGGATCCTTCTGTCTTGCTACCCTCCCTCCTATGGCCCATCTCCCACTCTGTGCGCTGTGTCTTGAAATGCCCGATGACACTCTTTGCATGTAAGTTGTTTAGTTGATTAAATAGAACATGGCAGAAAAAGCAAAACACTAAACCACATAGAAGATCAATTAATCAAAGTCATTTTGTGAGTGCAGTTTTGCCGGCTTGGCGCTATAGCATCAGTCACTGTGGAGCAGGGGAGGCCTGGCTGTTTCTGTAAAGCGTTGAAAATGTTTGTGGCACTTCAGTAATAAAAATCCTTTACACACCCCCTGTAGACATCCTAATGAAAAGTAAGGCCTCTGTGCATGTGCACACGCACACACATGCCTGATTTGTAAACTGCATGACAAATTTTCTATATAAAAAGTTCTAAAACCCTCCACCTGAACAGTTTGTGATGCTTAAAGATCCCCCTGGGTTTCTTCATACTAGAGGGGCTGTTAGCACTTGTGACCTAGTTACATCTCCACTAATTACATTCAGGAACCTAAGCTACCTTTACAGTTTCAACTGCATAATCTCCTATATGGGAAATATGACCCCTAATACACAGAGGGCCAAATTAATCTCTGATGGCTATGGATTTACACCAGGATGAACTTATAAAATTCTTTGCAAGCCTTTGGGTGAAGTTGGCCCTGGTATTGAGGGAACCCAGGCTGATGAAAGATGTATAGTTTCAGGTGGTAAGCAAGTGAAAAAAAAGTGGTTCTGCATTATTGTTGACCCTCTCAAACTAGGCTGAGTTTCACTTTAAGATTTTTATTCAGACTAAATTCAAAGTAGAGCTGTCAATTACAGTTAACTCACGCACTTAACACCAATTAATTACAATTAAAAAAATTAATCACAATTAATTGCACTGTTAAACAATAGAATACCAACTGAAATGTATTAAATATTTGTGGATGTTTTTCTATATTTTCAAATATATTGATTTCTATTACAACACAGAATACAAAGTGCTCACTTTATATTATTTTTGATTGCAAATATTTGCACTGTAAAAATGATAAGCAAAAGAAATAGTATTTTTCAATTCACCTCATACAAGTACTGGAGTGCAGTCTCTATCATGAAAGTGTAACTTACAAATGTAGATTTTTTTTGTTTCATAACTGCATTCAAAACCAAAACAATGTAAAACTTTAGAGCCTACAAGTCCACTCAGTCCTACTTCTTGTTTAGCCAATCGCTAAGACAAACAACTTTGTTTACATTCACGGGAGATACTTCCACCTGTTTCTTATTTACAATATCACCTGAAAGTGAGACCAGGCGTTTGGCATGACACTTTTTAAGCTGGCATTGCAAGGTATTTACGTGCCAGATATGCTAAACATTTGTATGCCCCTTCATGCTTCCGCCACCATTCCAGAGGACATGCATCCATACTGATGACACTCATTAAAAAAATAATGTGTCAATTACATTTGTGACTGAACTCCTTGGGGGAGAATTGTATGTCTCCTGTTCTGTTTTATCTGCATTCTGCCATATATTTCATGCTACACCAGCCTCAGACGATGACCCAGCACATGTTCGTTTTAAGAACACTTTCACAGCAGATTTCACAAAATGCAAACAAAGTACTAATGTGAGATTTCTAAAAATAGCTACAGCACTCGACCCAAGGTTTAATAATCTGAAGTGCCGTCCAACATCTGAGAAGGATGAGGTGTGGAGCATGCTTTCAGAAGTCTTAAAAGAGCAACACTCAGATGCGGAAACTACAGAATCTAAACCACCAAAAAAGAAAATCAACCTTCTGCCGGTGGTTCTGCCGGCATCTGACTCAGATGATGAAAACAAACATGCGTTGGTCTGCTCTGCTTTGGATCATTATCGAGCAGAACCCATCATCAGCATGGATGCATGTTCTCTGGAATAGTGGCTGAAGCATGAAGGGACATATGAATCTTTAGCACATCTGCAACGTAAATATCTTGCACACCGGCTACAACAGTGTCATGCAAACGCCTGTTCTCACTTTCAGGGGACATTGTAAACAAGCAGCAGGCACCATTATCTCCTGCAAATTGTAACCAAACTTGTTTGTCTGAGCAATTGGCTGAAGTAGGACTGAGCGGACTTGTAGGCGCTAAAGTTTTACATTGGATGCAAAAATGTTTTATTTTTGAATGCAGTTATTTTTTGTACATAATTCTACATTTGTAAGTTCAACTTTCATGTTAAAGAGATTGCACTACAGTACTTGTATTAGCGGAATTGGAAAACAATGATTTATTTTGTTTTTTACATGTGCAAATATTTGTAATCGAAAATTATAAAGTGAGCACTGTACACTTTGTATTCTGTGTTGTAACTGAAATCAATATTTTTGAAAATGTAGAAAATATCCAAAAATATTTAAATACATTGTATTCTATTATTGTTTAATAGTGCGATTAAGCAGGATAATTTTTTTTTAAATCACTAGCCAGTCCTAATTCAAAGCTGAAATAGGGGACTCTCATTCCCACACACAAAGGTTTTCCTGAGTCTCCAGTTAATTGCAGCCACCAACTTTGTGCAAGAAACACCGTGATTGCCCATTCCTGTGATGGGGGTAAGAATGGCAGTAGGGCAAGAAAATTTAAAGTAAACTGTGCTCTTCATATTCTGGTCCCTGCCTGATCCCCAGTGTAATAAGAGCAACTTCAGAGCTCCTCTAACTTACCCCATTAACCATGAGCCCCTATGATTCAGCAAATAGCCATGCCATAGCGTGTATCATTCACATCCATTTCCTGCTCACCTGCTCTTGATAACCCTGTATCCTAAAGACTGACAGGAGGGCTGGTATAGGGCCCTTACACCAGACAGGTAGGCCTCCCGCACTGGGGGCATTATCAGGAAGCTGTTTCCAGCTCATTAGGACAGTTTTACGCAGCCAGAGCAAGATAAAGGGGCCTTAATGTAACTGAGAATCAGCCCCATTATGATCAGTAGTGATATGGAAAGACCAAGCAGACCTGATGATAGGTCTAAGAGGACTTTAATAAGTGGGGGATGGAGTACTTGATAAATAAATTGGTTTGCCTGAAGAAATGAATCTTTTTAACTCTGTTGTAATAACATAATTCAGCTCCGAGAGGTGTCTCTGCTGAAAAATGTGAAGTAAATAGGAGGCAAGTCATAAATATAATCCATTTACCACGCAATGTAGGGTTCCAGCGAGTAAGTCACTGCTTGTTTGGAGTTCAGGTTAGTGAGAAATGGTCCCTGCTGTCTCTACAAGTCTACTTGCTTAAGTAATCTTTAGATAATGAAACATACAATGTGCTTGCGCTTTGGTGAGACTGAAGAATCAAAAAGAATAAAACAGCCCAGCCATTGAACCAAGGTGCACTTAACTTGCTGCTTCAGTTGGTCAAGAACTGGCATAAAGACAAGCTAGATGGGGGGAGGGAAATCTGTGTTTCATTTTTTAATGCTCTTGAAGCTAATGGTTCTCTTCTTTCTTATACAATACCAACTCAGATTTGCACAATGCCTTTCATCCCTCGGGCTCACACCATGCTTTGCTGATTATGGCCCCAATCCTGGAAAGCATTCCTGAATCAGGAAAGCACTTAAGTGGGTGCTTAAAACCCACAGAAGTTGATGGGACTTAAGCAGATGATTACATGCTTTCCTGATGAGGAAGAATGGATTTAAGCACATGCATAGTGCTTTCCTGAACCAGAGTCCTGTTCCTTCAAGATGCCCCATGAAACCAGATCCTTACACTCATAAAGAGCTTCTTTTGAGCTTAACAATGCTCCATGCGGGTGCAAGGATCCATCAGCCAATTGGATCAACTTGCAAGACTGGGGCGAAAGGACTGAATTCGGAGGTCATGACTGAGGTCTTATCTGGGCAAAATTCCCACCGCTTCCAATTGCATTTGTCCTTCATTCTTAGGCCTTGATCCCACAAGCTGCTCTGTGGGGGCAGGACCCGAACACTTAAGTCAATTGGGTCAACAGGGTTTTTCTTGGGCAGATGCAGTTGCAGAATCAGGGCCTCAGGGAACATAATCCAGTAGCAGGTGGCAGAGCATAGAGCCCATGCAAGATGAGGGGCACGAACATAATATAAATGTTTATTACTACCCTGGTAAGCACATAGGTAGATCTTTGGAGGATCCGGGACATAATTTGTAAAGCACTGTGGGATCCTATGGGCTGAAAAGCCCAATATATTACTATGAAATAACATTACTGAAAGGAAAGGAATCTGGGTATCTGTGAAAGAATGCAAAAGAAAATTTTCCTCTTCCATGTAGGTCATTTAACAACAACAAAAGGAGGGAAGGGGATTTGGAGGAGAAAATTAGCTTATGGAGGAAAATTCAAATCAATTTCCACCCCACTTCTCCAATCTGATGACCCATGCAGCATGCCATCGAGAGCTCACCCCTACATAATAAGTGTCATATTTTTCAGACTGCTATCTCTCAGAAGTGAGCTTTACAATCTCCTTTTATTTCCCAAATTCTATTCAAAATTTCTACATGTGATTTATTGCTCAGGAAGTCTACTAGAGAAAGATTTCTCTCTCTCTCTCTCTCTCTCTCACACACACACACGACTATTCACTAGCTGACATAATCCACCATTAGTAAAATGTTTCTTTAATTAAGTGACTTTTCCCCCCTCTTATGGAGACAGAGAGAGAGAGAGAGAGATCCCAATTTGAATAAACGGAAGCAAATCTATTCTGCAAGAATAACCCACTTAAATGTACATGCAGTTCAGGAATTGTAAGTGGAAACCTTACATAAGTCTTCCCAGTGTACAGGCACAGTCTGGGTTAGATAGGGGTTTGGAGACATGATCCTTGCCATTTTTCATCTCTCTTCAAAAGAGAAAGGGGCTTTGGAATTTTCCCTAGAATTTAAAAGGAAGTCAGCTTTGGATCATTTCTAGGTTTGGATATTTTCTATCATTAAAAAAAAAAAAAGTAACATAATAGCTTATTATGCAGGAGTGGGTGAGTGAGATTAAGAACATAAGAAAAGCCGTACTGGGTCAGACCAAAGGTCCATCCAGCCCAGTATCCTGTCCACCGACAGTGGCCAATGCCAGGTGACCCGGAGGGAGTGGACCCAACAGGTAATGATCAAGTGATCTCTCTCCTGCCATTCTGTGGCCTGCATTGTACAGGAGGTCAGACTAGATGATCATAATGGTCCCTTCTGATCTTAAAGTCTATGAGTCTATGAGAATCGTATATAGCAGCTTTAAACCATAAGAATTATGAATGCCTTATGAACTGGTAGATTAAATGTATAGGGATTCACTCATCAATGAAATTCAGCCTCCTCTAGGTCAAAATCACAGCAGCTGTTTAAAGGCCTCATCCAAAGCCCATTGAAGTCAATGGGAACATTTCAACAGACTTTGGAAAAGGTCTTGATGTTGTGAGTCCAGACGGCACATAAACACAGGCTTAAATCCTATTTATTTCACTGGGATGTGCTTACATGCTTTCCTGAATAAAGGTGATTCCTGAATTGAGCCTGAAAGAGCAAAGCGGTATAGGACAATGGATGAGGAAGATGAGGGCCTTGTTAACACTGGGGACTAGTACTGATTTCAGCCATTGGTGGTCAATACTGTGCAGCTATACTGATGCAAACTCCTAGTACAGAAAGGAAAAGCTGTGATTTGCTTTGGTTGAGCAAACACCTGCTTGAAACTGAGGTTAGCTCACACCAATGTTTGAGCCTTTCCCCGCCTTTGGCAGAGGCTTCCAGGCTACACTGATTGCTGAAGCTATGTGATAGCAGAAAGCAGGAATAATCCTAAAGGCACTAGGCATCCAACTGAAGATTCAGGATGAATTTTAGGGAGTCAGAACACAATTGCCTGTGCTGTGGTTGTTTAGAATATCACTGTTACGCTCAGGAAAACTTTAATTACAGCTGGGCATGTTTTTTGAAATTTCAAGATTTCTACGATACATTTTTTCCCCATAAAAGTTCATTTTTTAAAAAGCAGTTCTGTCTTTAAAATGATCATAAGCAGCGAGGACCATTGTTTTATCTCTCATCCACCAGACAGCACCTTCAAAAGTACTGAACTCCCTGACATCACCATGAGGAATTTATTCAGCACAGACTCAGTGGGAAGAGTGCCATCTACTGAACTGCCCACAGCAGGACCGGCATCACCTTTGCCTTCCATGGAAAGCTTTCTTGGACTGACATTTTTTAATTGAAAAATCTGAAAGGATCACAGCACAAAGCAGCATGGATCCAGACCATTTTGATTTGTTCCATCCTTGCTAGAATAACTGAGTAGCAAATACAGAACCAGGTGCCTTAGTTTTATTTTCACAAAGTGTCCCCGTTGGGGTGTATGTGTATATATTAGACAATGGGAGTTCCTTTCCGCCAGCATAACCCAATATTAAATTTATTTTCAGATAAATACATAAGCTTAAACAATGGAAAATCTTTCAAGCTGAGCGCGAGCTCGTTTGTTCTGAATATTTTGAAAAGCTACTGCCAAGCATTTGAAGAGCTGGTAAAAATTCAGCTGCTTCTCGGATGATCTAGTGAGCCTTGCACTTCTCAGCACAGCATCCCATTAAATATTGATTATTAAACAGTACTGAAAATCATCATCGGGCAACGCTTGCACCCAGCTGAGACACAAATCTCCCCAGCTCATCCACTCCCCTAATTAAACCACCAATTTCTGTACCTGCAGGACTAGAGTAAAGAAGATGAAAAACAACAAAGGGTACTGGTTAGGCAAGGCTATGTCCCCAGTGATATTTACAAAAAAAAAAAAAAAAGAAAAGAAAAGAAAAAAAAAGGGGAGTACAAGCGATGATCATTATGGTATTTTTCAATTCATAGTTTCATTATTTCAAAACGCACACACCCCACATTGGTAACCTAGGCCCCAAGCAGGCTTGTCAAAGTAACTGGTACTAAAATGACTAGTTATGTGAATTCATATGAGACTGTTGGTAGAAACTGATTGAACGGAGGAGATTGTTCTTAAAAGCAGGCAGATGGGATGGGGGGGGGCAGTAGATTTTTAAAAGACAGCATGAGAGACAGGCATATAAAAAGAAAGAAAAAGGATAAGCTGCTGGATGAGTGCATGTTGAGACATATATACAAATATTTATCAAATACGTTTCTCTCGTCTACAGCCCTTTTCTCCTGTAAAAAAAAAAGTTTCAAAAAGGAAGTTAGCTCTCACTATCCCCATTTTATAGCTCTACGTTATCTTCAGCACTTGTGTGGCCTCCATTACTGTTGTATCTGAGCACCTTGGTCTTCTATGTATTCATCCTCATAACATCCCTGTAAGATGAGAAGTGCTCTTCTCCCTATTTCACAGATGGAGTACTGAGGCAAAGATTAAAATGAGTTGCCCAAGGGCAGAGGGAATCTGTGGGTATGTCTACGCTGGAGCTAGGGGTGTAATTTCCAGTTTGAGGAGACAGACCTGCACTAGCTCTCATGAAAACAGAGTCAAGCATCAAAATAGCACTAAAAGCAGAGTTGAGCCATCCCCACCCAAGATGCTAAGTGTGTTCTCAAGGCAGATTAGCCTCTCCCACCACCACAGCTACACTATTTTTTTTTTAAGCAAGCTTGCTCAGGTATCTCCCCCGAAGCTGGAATTTATAACTCCAGCTAAAAGCAGAGACATATTGTGGCAGCCCAGGGAATTAAATGTTGGTCTTTCAAATCCCAGGCTAGTGACTTCATCCCAAAAAGGAGGATGGCCTGGTGGTTAAAAAAAAAAAAAAAAAATACCTGAGGCACAGAGAGGTGAAGGAACTTGACCAATGTCACTCAGTATGTCAGTGACAGAGCCAGAAATGGAACCCAAGTCTTTTGACTCCGTTCTATGTCTATATCCACTAGATTGCACTACCTCCAATTCAATAAAACCATATAAACCAACAGGCAAATCCCATTATAGGCTGTCTGATGGTCAGCCATTCTATACAACCTTCATAAACCAAATGGATCATGGAAAACCTTTTTCTCAAATCATTCATGCTCACATCATCATTTTCCAATCCTCCCCCTTTTTATTTACTGGGAATATTCCGAGAATTGCAGGGGGTTTAAGGATGCATCTTTGGCTGGTTGACTAGCTCATAAATGAGTGATTAAGGAGAGAGATTTCATATAGTTGCTTTTTTCATATCTTGTAAAGGTCAGTGACTATAGTCTCTTATCCTCAGATAAATTCTGAGGATATTTAATATATATACACTCATCCTCTTGAGCGAGTTTGCTGCTAGAGAGAGAATAAAATTTGAATTTATACTGCACCTTTCATATTCAAGGTACCCCTGCGAACTTTATCATAATGAAACTGGATGCCTGCAGCAAATGGAATGTACAAGCAAACAGGGCAAGCGTTGCGTGCTCATAAATAGCCCTGTACCAAGCCTTGGATATTAGAACCTGGTTTTAGTTAGAGACTGAATAGCAGGCAGGACACCATACTCTTAACAAGCTAACCAACATTATTTAACTTCCACTTGGGAGGTTCCGTGATGGCTCATCGAAAGAAAAGTACCTTTAGCCCTGTTCGGGCTGGACTGCTCTCCTGTTCTTGTGGTTAAGGCACTGGTTTAATATTTAAGAGAGTTGGGTTTAATTCCTGACTCTGCCCATAGACACCTGGTGTGAACTTGGGCAAGTCACTGAGGTGTTTAAGTACCTTTAAAAATCTGGGCCTAACTTTTGATTTCAATGGGAGTTAGGCTCCTAAGTACCATTAAAAATCTGGGCCTTACTCTCTGGATAAATCTACACTGCAATTAGACACCCACAGCTGACTTGGGCTCACAGGGCAGTTTAATTGTCTAGACTTCATGGCTCAGGCTGGTGCCTGGGTTTTAGGACCCTGTGAGGTGGGAGGGTCCTAGAGTCTGAGCTCGCAAGTCTACACTTCAATTAAACAGCCCTGCAGCCTGAGCCCAATGAGCCCAAGTCAGCTAGCACAGACCAGCTAGGGGTTTGTAATTGCAGTGTAGACATACCCTCTCTTTGCCTCAGTTCCCCATTTTAATGCTATTTCCTGACGGCATAGGGGTGTTCTGAGGGTGAACTTACCAATATATGTGATAAAGATGACAATCTAATTAGAGAAGAAGAAAAAAAACCACCCTTTGAATATCTTCTTAAAACGCTCCTTCACTCCTCTCCCCAAGTTACCCCCTCCCCTCAAGTTAGGTAGCTGGTACACAGAATGCAAATTGTGCTGGGGCATATGATTTACGAGGAGAGGCTGAGGGAACTGGGCTTGTTTAGTCTGCAGAAGAAAAAATCAAGGGAGGATTTGATATCAGCCTTCGACTACCTTAAGGGGAGTTCCAAAGAGGATGGAGTTTGGCTGTTCCCAGTGGTGGCAGATGACAGAACAAAGAGCAATAGTCTCAAGTTGCAGTGGGGGAAGTCTGGGTTGGATATCAGGAAAAACTATTTCACTAGGAGGGTGGTGAAGCACTTGAATGGGTTACCTAGGGAGGTGGTGGAATCTCCATCCTTAGAGGTTTTTAAGGCCCAGCTTGACAAAGCCCTGGCTGGGATGATTTAGTTGGGGTTGGTCCTGCTTTGAACAGCGGGTTGGACTAGATGACCTCCTGAGGTCTCTTCCAACCCTAATCTTCTATGATTCTATGACTAGTATTGTCTCATTGGTTACTTGCACCACCCTATCTATCTGTATCCATCCATGTCTCGCTCTTTAATTTTAAGTTCTTTGGGGCAGGAACCATCTTTTTGCTTTGTACAGCACCTAGAAGAATGGAATACTGCTCCATAACTGGGACTCCTAAGCACAATCACCACCACACAACCACTTGGTGAAAGTCTTAAGGCAACAACTTTCTGATTCAGAGCCGAGCTAGAGTACCGTATTATTGACACATATAGTGCTGTGAATACACACACACAGCTATGCCCTTCTCCTTGCCTTCTAAGTAGATATTTCTCCATCCTCCCTCCCCCTTCACATGGTCTATTCCACGAGAACTACTGCAGTAGTTCAAGTTAGAGCAGAGATGGCATGCTGATAAACGTGGCCAACGCTGAACATAGTATCAACCGCTATGCATACAACTGAGCTTCTGATAAAGAACAAAAGCTTTTTACCTATTTATTTTCATTTCTGAGATATAAAATAAAGCCTCTTTTGTTGCTTGGCTAATCCTTACACTGTCTTGGAGAAGAGGTATGTTTTTGTCACTTCCTCTTGCTGATAAGACTTGTATCAAGGTTGAGAAGGAAGGAATTGTAATTTTTCAATTTAAGTGACTGTTCATATCAACTGGAGTCTTGGTTAAACAAATCCCTAGTGAAACAAGAGATAAGGAACAATCTATTAGTATATTAAATCAAAAAATTGTTTCCCATACCGTGTGCCCCTAAAAAAAAATTATCCTGGTGTGCTCTGATAAGTAATTATCAGTAGTGCAATTAATACATTTTCTAGCCTATTAGCTGGAAACAAATATTTACCGTGGCTTACAATTATTATTTTGATGATGAGTTGACAAAGACGTTTCTAATGCCATATCTCCAATGTATTTACCTGATCCTCAGACCCTAAAGTTGCTGTCAGCCGCTGCTAGGCTTAGGCCCTTCCTATATTAATAGAGAAATATCCAGTGGTATAATTACAAACCCATAGTGTAGACACATGAAAATAGCTTAAATGGAACTTGCACCACGGCGGCTTACTCCGTTAATTTACCAGATTAAACTGCAATGCTGTGAAATTTGCTTTATATTGGTGCAGCATATCAGCATAAAGGAGTTTGTCTGCACTGGTGCAAACTCATCCATTGTAGATAGGAGGCCAATAGTATTTTATTTGACATAATGTATAGTGGTCAAAGGCCTCTGGTGCTGGAGAGTCAAGAAAGGCTTTGTCAAATAGGTTCGGTTTTCCTCTTTTGGTAGGAGCATAGGTGGGAGTTAGCACTTATAAACTGGAGGAGAGGTAAGAGCTCTTTAGGAAGGGAGTGCAATCTCTGGTTCAGAACAATAGACAGAGCCAGGAATCTTGGAATCTGTTCCCAGATCTGCCATGTATTCTCTGAGCTACTACGGGCATGTCTCTCTGCCTCAACTTCCCTGTCTTTAAAATGAGACTACTACTAATCTCCCTCACAAGATTAATCAATGCTTTTAAGCACATTTAACAGAGAGTGCTATAGAACTAAAAAATGTTACAATACTTAATCATGCTTCAGATTATTGCCAGCTGGGGTCACGAAGGAGTGTCCCTTTCACGGTATAAAATGGCACAAGGTGCATTATGAGGGGAGTGAGGAGAGAAGAATGATTAGTCCTTTTTGTGAAGCATCCAGCTTAGCCTCTGACGGCAGGCAATGTCTACACAGAGCATGTGCAGTCAAACACAAGCTAGTTAGCTTGAATAAGAGCAGAAAGGCAGCAGCATGGGCTGTAGAATCTCATCTGGGACACTGGGTATGTACTACGGTGGCCAGCCAGTGCTGCCACTGCATGAGTGCTCTTGTTATTTGAGCTCGCTAGAACAAAGCTAGCTTGCATGCATCTACACGTACTGCAATCACACCTCTGATGGCAGCGTAGAAATACCCTGAGCACTGAGCTGGACAGACTATTGTTTTATTCATTTTTACATCTCCCCATAATATGTGGTTTCTCCATGATATTCTGGCTCTCCCACTTCAGACTGGCATCTCCAAAGCAGTGAATGATGTTAGATAGTGGTTGGAAGGGGATGGGGAGAGACAAACTAAGGGTGAATACAATAAGAATCTCATTACAGATTTCTCAGAGAGGGTGGAGATACAGAGGAAGAACATACGCGATTTCAGGTAGAACCTTGCTTTGAAAAGTGTTGTATTTGAGACCAAATCAACCAAAGTGTGTTTATATGTAAACGATTTATGCTGAGTCCAGGCAACATGCCCAATTCCTATTGGCTAGAAGACTTGTGGGGAGGGGAGATAAAAAAGGTTAGACATTGTTTCAACTAGTCTTCTACATGGCACGTGTTGAATTAATGGGCTAAACTTATCTCTGGTGTGACTCCAATGAAGTAATAGAGTTACTCCAAGGATGGATGAATTTGGCCCAGTTTATAGGCAGAGCACTACTTTGGAGCTGTTGGAGACTGCCGCTTCAGGAACTTGGTTAGACTGATTTTTCAAGCTTTAGCTACTTGTAAATTTTTCTTTTTGTTCTTAAAAACAAACAAAAACTCTTAGGAAATCCCAAGGGGGCTGCACTGTCATCTTCTGCTATACAATACATTCCCTGTGTTCAGTAAGGCAGTGTTAATGCCTTTATGATCATTTTTACTCATTTTTCAGCATACCAAGTAGATCTCATTATCCTATTATTTTGGATATTCTGGAGGGCTGCGTTGTGACATTTCAGTCTCTAGTTACGAGCTAGCTGGTCCTTCGATCTGGGTTTGCCACATGACCTTGTGCACTCATCTGAGCAAAACGGACTCTGATGATCCTTATGGAATGGGAAATCAAAGGCATTCAATTTCACACTTGTGAAACCAAACACAGAAAAGCGGCAACAGCCAAGCCCCTATCTTTCCTTGGAAATTGGATGGTTAGGTGTTTCGACTGGCAGTTTTTAGAGAGGAACAAGAGATAAAGAGAAAATGTTGCAATGATAGCATTAATACCGCCGCTGATCAGTTTGTACAGCTGCTGAAAAACTGTTAGTTATGAGGGGCCGAGATTTCACTGAACATTTAGAGAGTAGCAGCCAACAACTGCTACATAAAAGGGTAAAATTCACCCACTGTGCAGAGATCTAGCACAAGGCCTGTACATCACTTATCCCCCAATTAAGCCTTCAAAATAGGGCCTAAGAAGTTATATAAGCCTGTTGCCGGCCCTCTGCACAGGGCTGAATTCTGGCCTTTTGACCCGAAACTCCCACAATTCCAGCAGGTGTGCCACAATACACAGCCAAAAAGTTCCCATAACACAATGAGCCTGTGGCTGATGTGGAGGATACTGCGTTACCTACCCACTATGCTTTTAGTAATAAAGCACGCTGTTGTGCAGACACAAGCAATGAGAGAGGCACTGGCACAAGCGGTACAGTGTGAACTCTCTCCACTGAGGTTTTGTTGTGTTTTTTTTGCATTATATCAACAAATCTTATACCAGCGCAACTTCCATGTGGACAAGCTCTTCAGCCCCACTGCAGCTAATCATTTGAACAAGGTCATGAGTCCATCCCCCTTCAGCAAAAGCACGTAAGCATGTGCATAACAATATGCTTAACGTTAAGCAAATACTTAAATGCTTTGCTGAACAGGGAGAGGAAAGAAAATGCTAGGCAGATAACTGGGTAGAGAAGGTTGAGATTGCATGAAGAACAAATTCTACATAATATACCATAATATAAATGTAACATACGCAGGTCAATTTTTTTTTTTAAATTACAGAAAGGTTCTAAGTGAATTTTAGATCTGGGGAATCATGCTTGGTTGTTCCTTGGAAATCTAGGTAGCAGGTATACCATGAAACACCATACTGTGAACTTCTCTTCTCCCCCCTACCACTGCTGCCAGCCTCACCGGACACAGACATGCCAATCCCATGGAAAAACGCACAGAAATTGGGCTTGTTTTTGGCTTAATTGGCTTGCGAGTTGCTTGTTGGCTAGTTTTTGGCTTGTAGTTTGTTGCTTGTTGCTTTTTTTTTTTTGATCGGTTCCCAGAAAGCAGGGGCAAGGGGGTGGGGAAGAGAGTCAGGGGTTCACAGCAGGCCCTCCACTGTCCCAAACTGCACGCCACGGGGACCTAGTCACAGAGTGTTGGGTTCTTAGGGATTAGCTTGTTTTGGCCTTGCTTTGAAGTGGGATTAGCTTGATT
Source organism: Chelydra serpentina (assembly GCA_037349315.1). Lineage (NCBI taxonomy): Eukaryota > Metazoa > Chordata > Testudines > Chelydridae > Chelydra > Chelydra serpentina. The sequence continues at coordinate 11,307,000 of JBAIAC010000017.1, read as the reverse complement.
TTTGGCTTATTGTGAAACTTGGGGTGCTTATTTACCACGTGAAAGTTGCTAATTGTGAGAGGCCAGAAGTTGAATGGAGCATGGAAACGACAATTAATATTTTCAAACCTGGATGCCGAAAGTAAGGGCACTAAAGCCATTTTTAGGCACAAATATATATTTTTTTAAAATCCTGCTTTTCAGAAGAGTTGAGCACCCATAAAGCCCACCAAAAGTCAATGGGAGCTGGAGGGTGCTCAGCACCTTTTGAAAAATCAGGCTGCTTAAATATGGATTTAGTAGCCCAATCTTAAGCACCCAGGATTGAAAATTTCAGCTTGAACTCCCTTCTCAGCCACAGGGATTGTTTCTTCAGGGCAAGTTTGAGGCACATTGGTATGGGTACAAAAAAGGGAAGGTTGTATTTCTCTTTGGTCCCGTTGTATTTTCTCTTGTAGATAAGGAGGCAGCTTCAGTCTCTAGGACTGTTTCTCTTGCATCACTAAAGAAAGGTGTGGGGCGAAAAAGTGTATCCCTGCCACCTGTCCAGACTCAGTGGGTTTCAACTTGCATAACCCTCTGCTCTTAATGTAATGGAACTGATTTAGCCTTATTACCACTTTCTAGCTTCTCTCCAACCCTCTTCCATGCTACCTTTAACAGGATGATAACACACGCGGATAGAGGGCTATCTCCAATCCATTACATGCTGATCTAGTGAACAGGAACAGGCTGGAGCTACTTGTAGCCTGAACCCTTTTGTGCATCAGACACCACTAGTCTTATCTGTTACTAAAAAAGCAACAAGCAGCGGCAGGCAGAGCTAGCAAGCTGGCTAAATATGCAGGAAACGTTATCACTACCTAGTTGCTCCTCATGTGTGCCCAATAGTTTTGGCTAGGATAATGAATTTGCAGAATAAATCAATGCTGTCTAGACTGACACTGAAGCAAAAATTCTTCCTGTCTGCATTCAGATGAATGTTCAAACCTAATCACAACAACGGGTGACATTCACCACCACGAACAGGACCTGCTCAAGAGCTTTGAACTACTTAAGCCCCTAACATGCAGTCCGTATCTGGGTAGGATTTAGGTGGTGTCTGGCAAGCTGACTACATGGGGGCACATTTCACCCTTTTGAAAAGGGATGGGTCAGTGCAACAAAACAAAATTAATCTCCTCACAGGACAGCAGGCTGGGAACTTGCTGCTTTATATAATTGCATCACAACAGCTTGGGAGGGAAAACTCCCACTGATTAAACAAGAAGAGTGTGTCGGGAGGGGAGGGGTGAGAAGAGAAAGAGCCACATAAGAACTGCCATATTGGGTCAGACGAAAGGTCCATCTAGCCCAGCATCCTGTCTTCCAATAGTGGCCAATGCCAGGTGCCCCAGAGGGAATGAACAGAACAAGTAATCACCAAGTGATCCATTCCCTGTTGTCCATTCCCAGCTTTTGGCAAACAGAGGCTAGGGACACCATCCCTGCCCACCCTGGCTAATAGCCATTGATGGACCTATCCTCCATGAATTTATCTCGTTCTTTTTTTAACCCTCTTATAGTCTTGGCCTTTGCAACATCCTCTGGCAAAGAATTCCAAAGGTTGACTATGCATTGTGTCAAGAAATACTTCCTTTTGTTTGTCTTAAACCTGCTGCCTATGAATTTCGTTTGGTAACCCCTTTGTTGTTTGTTGGCGTCCGTTAGTCTCGAGAGACGATGGATATGTGCCCATGGGGAATATTTAGTTGATGGTTGTGCAGCGTCTGTTGTGGCTGTAGAGCCCCACATGAGAGTGGCAGTCTCGATTGCATTTGCTGCATTTGAAGGCAGTGTCAGCTGTGGGTTGGAGCCGCTGCTTCCTTTTTCGTTGAACCCGCTTTTCCTCGGCAAGCTGCCGCAGCTTGTCTTCACCAGTTTTCAATCCAGTGGTCAGAGCATGTCTCCCTCTGCATCTGTCCTGGGCGAGCTCTTCCCAGCTGTTGATGTCGATTTGAACAGTCTTCAGGTCCCTCTTACAGACATCCTTGAAGCGAAGGTGGGGCCGTCCTGTAGCTCTGTTTCCGGAGGCAAGTTCAGCATACAACAGGTCTTTGGGTATCCGTCCATCTTCCATGAGACTTAGATGGCCAAGCCATCTGAGGCGGCGTTGACGGAGGAGAGTGAACATGCTGGAGATCTTGGCACATTCCAGCACCTCGTTGTTCGTTATTCGATCACTCCAAGTGATCCCGAGTATGCAACGGAGGCAGCGCATGTGGAAGGCATTCAGTCTCTTTTCTTGCGAAGCGTAGGGGGTCCAAGTTTCGCAGGCGTAGAGAAGAGTGTTTAGCACACATGCACGGTACACAGCGACCTTTGTGTTGATGGTCAGCATGTTGTTGTTCCACACTCTCTGTGACAAACTGGCCAAAATTGTGAAGGCCTTGCCGATTCTACGGTTGATCTCAGGGTCCAGTGAGAGGTTGTCCGTGATGGTAGATCCGAGGTAGGTGAACTGACAGACCACCTCTAGCACATAGTCATTGATGGCAATGCTTGGATGTTCCGCATCCTGGGCCATAACTTTGGTCTTCTGAAGACTGATTGTCAACCCGAACTCTTCGCAAGCTCTGGAAAAGCGGTCAATCAGACGCTGGAGATCGATTTCCGTGTGGGTGGCCAGGGCAGCGTCGTCTGCAAACAGCATGTCTCTTATTGTTGCCTCCCGTACCTTGCTTTTGGCCTTTAGTCGAGCCAGATTGAAAAGTCTCCCATCAGACCGGGTGTGGAGATAGACTCCCTCTGTGGAATTTCCAAAGGCACGTTTCAGCAACCCCTAGTTCTTGTGTTATGAGAAGGAGTAAATAACACTTCCTTATTTACTTTCGCCACACCAGTTAGGATTGTATAGACCTCTATCATATCCCCCCTTAGTTGCCTCTTTTCCAAGCTGAAAAGTCCCAGTGTTATTAATCTCTCCTCATATGGAAGCCATTCCATACCCCTAATCATTTTTGTTGCCCTTTTCTGAACCTTTCCCAATTCCAATATATCTTTTTTGAGATGGGGCAACCACATCTACACACAGTATTCAAGAGTTGGGCGTACCGTGGATTAATATGGAGGCAATATGATATTTTCTGTCTTATTATCTATCCCTTTCTTAAAGATTCCCAACATTGTTTGCTTTTTTGACTGCCGCTGCACATTGAGTGGATGTTTTCCATGTACTACCCACAATGACTCCAAGATCTTTCTTGAGTGGTAACAGCTAATTTAGACCCCATCATTTTATATGTAGCGTTGGGATTATGTTTTCCCCATGTGCACAACTTTGCATTTAGCAATATTGAATTTCATCTGCTATTTTGTTGCCCAGTCACCCAGTTTTGTGAGATCCCTTTGTCACTCTTCACAGTCTGCTTTGGATTTAACTATCTAAAGTAGTTTTGTATCATCTGCAAATGTTGCCACCTCACTGTTGACCTCTTTTTCCAGATTATGAAAATATTAAATACTACTGGTCCCAGTACAGACCTCTGAGGGACACCACTTTTTACCTCTCTCCATTCTGAAAAGTGACCATTTATTTCTACCCTTTTGTTTCCCCATCTTTTAATCAGTTACCAACCCATAAGAGAACCTTCCCTCTTATTCCATGACAGCTTGCTTTGCTTAGGAGCCTTTGGTGAGGGACCTTGTCAAAGGCTTTCTAAAAATCTAAGTACACTATATCTCATGAGTCACCCTAGTCCACGTGCTTGTTGATCCTCCTTAAAAATTCTAATCGATTGGAGAGCATGGGCAGCGGGTGGAACCGCCCCTTAGGGGAGGCTAGCCCCTGGTACTGCCCCTTCCATCCCCTCCCCCCACAACCAAAGCCCCAAGACCCCCTGCCCCTCCCCAGCGGCCGGAGGAGCCCTGAGCGCCCTGGGCTGGCCAAAGCCTCGACTCTCCCATGCCCCACCCTCCCCGTGCCCAGAGGAGTCCAGGCCAGTCGCAGCCACACCTCCCTCCCCAGAACCTAAGCCGCGGCAGGGAAAATCCTCTCACTCTCGTGCGGAGAAACTTTTGATGTGCCCCATGCAGGTTCTGGGGTGGCTGAGGAGGCAGTATATGCTATTCAGCTTCCTGGGTTCATCAGTCATCTCCCTGGCATCCCTGATGAATCCAGGAAGCTGAAGAGCAGATACCACCTCTTCAGCTGCCCTGGAACCTGCATGGGGCATAATAAAACAAGAACTTCCCCCCAAAATTCCACAATCAGGGGTCTGGCAGCAGCGGCAGCACCTGCCTCCCCAGGCCTATTATACCCACAGCCCATGTTGGAGAGGAATGATTTCCCTTTAGAAAAGCCACGTTGACTCTTCCCCAACATTCATCTGTGTGTCTGACAATTCTGTTCTTTACTATACTGTAGTTTTAATCAGTTTACACAGCACTGAAGTTAGGCTTCATCCTCCTTTAATTGTCAGGATCACTTCTGTAACCTCTTTTAAAAATTGGCGTATTAGCTATCCTCCAGTCATCTGGTACAGAAGCGGATTTAAATGCCAGGTTACAGACCACAGTTAGTAGTTCTGCATCCCATAATAGTCTGTGTAACCTAGCTAACTGGATTCACTATACACTTCACCATACACCCACTGGTAGCACTACCTCATGCAACTCCATTCATTGTAGTGTGGGTACACCAAGCAGCAATCTAAATTCTTTTTTTAAGCTTATCCTGTAACTCATTGTAAGCAGCCCCTTAAACATTGTTGTTGCTCCGCTCTGCTTTTGTCCCTGCCATTCTGGTACTGAGTTGTTCAGAACTGAATGCAATACTTTCAATGTCATCTCATGAGTGCAAGGACTATCCCCATATCGCTAGATTTGTTTCTTTGGATGACAGCCATACATTCTCAAAGGTCTGTTTTCTTTATGGAGACTTGAGATGTTTTCCACATTTTATTCTTTTCAAACAAAGCCTCTCGCAAGTGCCTTATTGCTGTTATTTATTTATTTCTCCTCTCCTGGCTGGTTAGCGCAGGCAACTGTTTTCCTCAGTCCCAAGAGAAAATCCTCCAAAGCTAATGACCCTGCCAGAGGTTCATTTGTTGCCGTAAAATGTCAGACAAGGTACTTTAAGGCAGTCAAATTGGCTGGAGAATGTGGCTCTACATTATTATTTAGAAAAAGAATTAAAGGTAGGTCTGTCAATTTCATGCATTTAAATGTCATTCTTGTCTGTTTCTGGGAGTTTTATATCAAGTTGAATATAACAGGGACTCCAATAGTAGGAGCTAATGGAACTGATTCTGCAGCTAAGTACCATTTTCCAGGGATGATGTGGAAATGCAGACAGATTTGCTGAAAAAGCCACAAGAGTAAAGGTGTTATTTTTATATAATTATTCATGTCTTGGGGGGGGGGGGGAATTCTCAACCAGCCCCAGTGCAATTTTAGGTGTGGCCAACTAATGACTTGATTGAGACAGAAACACAAAACATCCACCCAAATACCCATACAGATCTCACAAGCAGATCTCTTGTATGCACATACTCATCCATACCTGCCTCCAAGAATATATGGATACACATACTGCTGTCTTTAGGATGAGGTTTAAAATCCAGGTCTTTACCACCCAGGGTAAAGTATCTCATGGCACTTTCTGCATGTGTAGGAGTGTGTTAACCCTGGTGATGTAAGTTAAATATTTGTTTACTTGCTCAAGTCAGTCTGTGTACTGTTTGTCTCTTTATTCATTAGGTGCTAGATTCACTCCTAAGTATCAGCATGTTGCGGAACTGCCTCGGAGAGCCACAATTCCTCCCCTGCACCCCCATTTGGTGAGCTATGCCAGCAAGTTATAGAGTTTGAGCCAAGACTCTGTCCAGTCTCCATCCCATCTCCATGCACTTGCTTCAAGGGGGATGCATCTGAAAAAGCAGGGACTGTCCCAGACACAAGGTCATGGTAGGTCTTAGCTAACCTGGGGGATGAACAAGGCCTTAGTTACCCTTACTTTCCTACAACAAGGCCACCGTCTACAAAATCATCCTCCCCCCCCTTTCTATTGTAGACAAAAACAGGAAGAATTATACCAAAGGGCTGGAATTTTCCAAAAAGCATAAAGGGAATTTGGCTCCCATCTCCTACTGAATTTTATTGGGATTAGGAACTCAAATCCCATTAGGTTCCTTTGAAAAGCGCAACCAAAACCTTTGTGAGAATCTCTTGTTGTCCTCATCTTGAGCTCTCTAAACGCACTTTTCAGTCCACCATGATGATAATTTTTAAGACCACGTTGGCCTGTCCCAGCTCACTTACCTTGAAAAGGAATATGAAGACTATCCTGAAGAAATGAATTCATCTCCTGCTTTGTTCCACCTTTACGATGCTGCGTACATTTTCAATGACCCCAAGGAATTATCTGTATTAATAAAAGTAATTTTTAATTGCAGTTTACAATTTAATATTTCATGGGATGACCCATACAGTGTTCAATTTTAGAAACAGACTCAGTTTGGAGCCATAATGGCCATGCTTCAATATACATACAAGTCTCCCTCTATCTCACAGGCCCTGTTTGGGATGGGAAGGATGACCAGCTGAATCATTGGATTAATTTTCCATAAATTGTCACTGTCTCAGTGGCATTTACTCACTAGGGGCCCGATCCAAAGCCCATTGAAATCAATAGAAAGTCTCCCATGGACTTAAATGGGCTTTGCATCAAGCCCTGGGTTTATTTGTCAAACTTGCCTGGTTCAGGTTACTCACAAGACAAAAAAAACTTGGGCAAGCGTTGCTGATGCTCCACACCTTGCAGGGATCCTGCACCCATTTTTGGAGTGCAAGCCACATGGATGTTCCCCTGTAGATTTGGCTGAGGTTTTGGGGTGTCTGGATTTCTCTTTTAATTCTCCCTCCTCCCCCCCCCCCAAATGAATGCAACTTGAAAAAATGGTTCACAGGAATCTCGGAGAACTGAAACCAATGTATTGCGTAAGGCTGTGTTAAAATGACCCATGTTCAATATGCGGCTGCAAAGGACCTAGCAAAGGACCATTATTGGGAGGAAAGGAGTTGCACACTTTTCTCAGATATTAATTTTAGGGCGGTGACTAATTTTGTGGCTGGATTGGATAGACTGATCCAATGCAGACTCCCTGTTGTCTGGATCCAGGGAGCTTACTCACTATGATTTGCAGGGGGTTCAGATCTGGGATTTTACTTTGGGACAATCTCTAGAACAAGCCCAAACACTGAATGCAAAACTTGAAAATACCAAGCTCCACCCAGTTTCATGCTGACGCTACATACGGCCTGTTGTAGACTAGGGAAATTTGCACCAGTTAAACTACAGTGCCACAATTACATTGGTACAAAGCCTCGTGGAGACGCACTGCGTCAGTGCAAGGCCAGGTTTGCACCATTGTAGTTTATCCTGTTAACTTATTAAGGAAATTTGCAAGAGGGCAAACCTCTCCTTTTACTAGAGCAGCACATCTGCACTGAAGGCTTACAATGGTGCAACCCCGACAAAGCCTAAGAGGCAAGACCACAAATTCTACCTGGTTCAGATATAAGATCGACCACCTGGGGCTTTGGACTGCTCAAACAACAATATCATCTTCAGTGAACCTTAGGGAACCTGGTGAGAGGTGCACATGTGTCATGGAACCTGAGAACAAGTCAGTCCCCACAATGAACATGAAGCCAAGAGCGTTCAGCTTGATTTTGGATTTTTTTTTTTTGCTTTCCTTTTACACAGTTATCATTGTGCAGCCAAATGTTAGTGAAAGGATTTGAGGTACTGCTAATAAAAAAAAAAGCATGCATCTGAGTTAAGCAAAGATGGATGAGAACAAAAACACCACTCATTAAGTTTCAGGAGTATTCTAAGGCTGTGCCTGGGGGACAGTACAAAATTATGTACATGCTGCCTATATTTAGTACTTACAGGAGGACTTCACTCTTTAGACAAGAGATGGGGAAGTTGTGGAGGAGCGCTATTCACTCGAGCCAGAGGAATAAGGAGGCTCCCCTCCCCTATCTATACAATGGGCAGAATTCCGGATCTAGATACCCCTGAACTTGGCAGTTCTTCTAAATCCAGATCAGAATTTTGCTACTTGTGTTATGTCCAGAGTGAAGTACCATAACAGAAGTAAGGGAGTAATTAAATGTCTGGGCATTGCATGCAAGTCTAATGTGTTAATAAAAAAGTAATTGCACCACCTTTGTTTCACCAGGTTTGGCTTAATTACATGGCAGTTATATTTCTCTCTGCACTTATTCACTCTCAGCAAGAGTTCTCCTTACCATCTGCTGATATTTAATTAATATACACTAAATGTCCTACTATATTATTAAATCTCATTTAGAAACTTTGTTGGTATCCCGATCCAGGGGAGATGAAAAAGGACCTCTCTCCTGGTGTTAAATTATTTAGATTTTAAAAAAGGGGGTTTGTTAATTAAGAAGAGGGAATGAGGGGGGAGGAGAGGAAAGGGAGAGAGACAGTTTCTTCAAGAATAGGATGGAAGGGAAGGAGAATTCCTAGAGCTCTGTGTGTGGATGTGAATTATCCAAGTCCCCTCCTGAATTCTTGAAAGTTTTTACAAAGCTGCCATGAAGACAACAATGAATTTCACAGTGGTTTCTTGCTGTGTAAACTGGCATGGATATACAGCCATATCTGACAAAACACTATAGCTATCTCAGTCCTAATGCACTCACATTACAATGTACAGTGATCACCATCACAGGCCATCACCAAGGATTGAACTCAGGACCACGTCCAGCACTAAAAGCATAAGCCTCGGCCATACATAAAGTAGTAAGCAACTCCCCTCTAGCTGCAGTAGACCCACATTCTCTGCGGGTGAGCCACTAGAAGGAGCCACAAAGTTACGCCTGTGCTGTAAGACATGAGAATTGATGTGAAAGGTTGTCCAGATAAAGGGATTCATTCTTCAAGGCATCTCCTCTGACACCGCTTTCAACAGTCTAATTTCCCTCTCCAAAAGTATCACCGGTGAGATGCGTTAATTTCATTATAATAGCACCACAGCTAAAATATGCAACTCCCCTATAAAAAGGGAGATCAAATGCAGGTGTGTGTCAGGTTTGCCCAAACTAGGATGAAAACCTCATGCTTTAGTGAATAAACACAATGACTGAGATTTTCAACTCTGCCTCAGATTTGGGGATCCAAAATTACTTGGGTGGCTTTGAAAACACTCACAATCATCATCTCCAGCTTCCTGAAGTGTAAAAAGTAAAAGATTAAAACTCATGCCCGCCCACCTACCTAGGCACCACCTCCCCAAACACCATGCACACAAAGCAACAATGCACACTACTCATTAGGTTTGGTGCATCAGAGACTTAATAGGTCTTTCCCATCCCTAATATTTCTATTAAATATTTTTTAAAGGTACCTTAAATTCTTATTGCCCACTTCACAACTTTTGCCATTTCAGGTGTAAACCAAAATGTTTGCTATGCCTTGTAATCAGCTACATGCGTCTCAAAAAGCAGAACAGGGAAAGGGGAGTGAGCAAGGGTGTGACATGGAAATATGGCGTTGGGCCAAGAGCAAAGCTCAAACATCAAAAAGTAGATATTGGTCATTGCCAGTGGAATGATGGAGGATATAGAGTGCTGAATGTTTGCTGAAGTATAGCTAAGGATATCATCCTGCTGACTTTAACCCAATACTCCTCAAGCCAATAGTCTATACTACGGCTTACGTTGATGAAAGTTACATTTCTCAGAGGTGTGGAAAAACTACCCCTCTGAGCAACATAATTTACATCGAATTAAAGTGGTGTTTACACCGTGATATGTCATCAGAAGAGCATCTCCTGCTGACATTACTCCATCTCAATGAGAGGTGAAAGCTATTAGGTCAACAGGAAAGCACTCTCCCATTGACGTAATGTGTCTTCACCAGACATACTGCAGTTGGACCGATTTAGTGCGGTAGTGGAGACAAGCCCTTACTATCTTCAATGAGTCCTTCAAAAGAAGTGGCTGGTGGAGCCCTTTCCATTCGGTCTGTCCAACACTGAATTGCCCGTCCAACACTGAATTGCCTCTTTGCATCCCTGATACAGGTTGGATGCTGTCAGACTCGGGTCACTAATATGCCTCGTCTCCAGTTGAGAGACGAGAGAGATTAAAAGTCAGCAAACAGGAGTGACTGAAGAAATGTGATTCTGAATTTGAGAGCTTATCCTGCTCTCTCACTGAAGTTAATAAAAAATTAATTAAATAAATAAATAAATAAATAAATAAATAAATAAAGGATGATTCACAGCATGCTATCCAAGACATGCTTTTCCCACTCCCCCTAATTCAGGTTACTCTTCATTTCTCCAAATCACTTGCATCTGGGAATCACTGTGTTGCAAATCCAAAGGAATTATCTAATACTGTTTCATTTCTTTCCTCATTAGCAAAAGAGTGAGTTTATCAAGTTCGGTCTAATTTATATTAAAAAAACAGATTGGTAGATTTTTTTTACTTTGTAGAGATCAAAGTCTCTAGCTGCAAAAAACTGGAAAAAAAATAAGGGATGCCCATTAAGAACCAAAACTGAGAGATGTTTTTTGTTGTTATTCAGCCTAACATTAAATCTGCTCAATGAAATTATTTTCAATATATACAGGTTACTACCAATGGTGCAGCTGCAGTCAAGGGCAGACTGTATGCACTGAACAAATTGCCAAACAAGCATGGATAAAAAAAAATCCTAAACTCTTTTTAATCCAACTTTTAAATAGTTGGAAATATATTTTCAAAATTAGGTACAGTGGAAAGTGAAAAGCTCAGTGCAAAAAACAAAAAAACCAAAAAAACCACACACCACACAACCCAAAACAAAATTAAAAGGGCATATTTAAAAATGTGTCAACCCAGCAAGCTCCCGTGGCAGAGAGACAATGAAAGGGAATTTGTCCTAATGTGGAACTGGAACTTCTTACAGACTCCTGGACCAGCAGGCACCAATTCTATCATGCTTAGTGTCCTCAGTACCATCTTTGATACACGTGAGGTGAAATCCTGACCATCTTTGCAATCAATGGCAAAAACTCCAATTGACTTCAATAGGACCAGGATCACACCCCTTGTCAACCTAGAACAGGTTTAAGTCTCTGCAGCAAGAGACTCATCCCTTCCTCATCCAAACAAATAGATACATGAAATATTATTTGCAGCTTGCTCTTTGGGGCAAGCCTTTCATATGAGACTATAAAAGCTGGACATTTAGAAGCACACGTGTCTGATTTTGCATAGGACTTGTATTCCTATATCACTTAGAAACCTTCAAACAATCCTACCTGCTGTGCAGTGACATTAAATATCCCATGGCCATTGTTGTAAAAGGGATTTTTCCTGCACTCTTTAGTCAAAACTCCCCTCCTCCTGAGCATTGTGCAGCTTCCCGTGCAGCCACTGACCGCCAACTTCCAGCCTCCACATGGAAGCAGCTCAGTAGGAAGTTAAATGTTTTTTGGAATTCTACAGGCTTTGATCCTGCAAATCACATCTGCATAGGCAGACCCTTGCAGTTCCATAGAGCTCCTTGCAGGCACAAGGGTCTAATCCACACAGATCTTAATGCCAAAGAAAAGCCATAGTTTGTAATGTGCTTTGGGGTGAAATTGCTAAAATGCCGCAAGGTATGTTTTTATAGGCAAAATATTCTGTTGAATAGAGCAAAAGGAGCACTGACATGGTGCCTATTCATCAATTATCCTACTCATACAAACTGGGACAATTGAAGGGATTATAATTTGCAATATTTGTACTTCATGGGTCTGATCCATTAAAATCAGTAGAAAGACTTCTGATCAGCCTCTCTATGCATTCTCCTCTGCTTCTTTTACCATTGCCTCTTATAACTTTTAATATAAATAATGCATTTTAAAAAGAGGGAGGAATTTTGTAATAATTAGAATTATTCAGTGCATTTTATGACGACTGTATTGTAATTAGATACACCTGTTAAAAGCTAAACTACCAAGAGGCAGCTTTGATGCAAAACTTAATGGCCTCTCAGACCATGATAATCGCTACCAATTCCAGGTTGAGAGACTCCAGGCAATTACTGGACTTCAAAAAAAGATCATACTGGAAGAGCGCTGCCTTGTGTTTGCAGCTTTGGCCAATCAGCAGTGGCTGCAGCAGCTCATTCAACTGAAAGCTGCTTAACCTTAGAGGGATATTTTACAGTCTTACCTGTGCAAGATTGCTTCAGAGCCAGTTTATAGATAGAGACAGCTTCTGCACTCCCGAGGCAAATTAAAAATGAAATCCATGAAGAATTGACAGGCAACTTCCTAGAACTCTGAACAACTCTAATTATGTTACAATACCTTTCATGGCTTACACAAAATAATCTCTCTGAGATTTGCGGACTCCAGGCTTGGTAGAATTTCCCTAAAGAGCTTCACTTGATATGCTCTGGAAGTCTCCTACATTGAACATTAATGCAGGAAACAGTTGTCAGGTTTTGTACTGCTTAATTCATTACTTTGTTTTACTTGTACACCTCCCCGTCCCCAGTAATATGGAAATGTTTCATTTACAAATTTAAAGCCTGAATATTACTCTGTGTTCAAGTCAGTAAGTGTGCATTAATGCTAGAGAAAGAAAGAAAATCTTAGTGTACAAAAATATGGGGCCACTAATTAAGAGTGAACCCCTGCTGATATCACAGAGTTCTGTGAAGAAATTGAAATATATAATAGAGAAAGGCTGGTGCAATATTTAGGACAACGAGCTGGGATTTGGGAGATGTCGCTTCACTTCCTGAAACTGCTACTCATTAACGATGTGACCTTGGGCAAGTCACTTAGGGTAACATTTTCAAAAGCACGCAAGTTACCTTTCCAAGTGATTCAGACATCGAGTAGCCTACATCCCATTGACATTCAACGAGGCTTCGGCTCTTATGGGTTGGACTCCCAGAAGTACTTGCACACCTACCTCCTATTGATTTCAAATACCTCTGTGAGTCTCAGCCTGTGTGCTAGAGTTGCTTTTGAAAATGGGACTTTGGCGCCTAAATCTCTAAAGGCATGTCTACATTGCAGCATGTGTAGGTACACCTGAGCTAACTTTGATTGAACTAGCTCACTAAAAACAGCAGAGTAGCTGTGGTTGCATGGGCAGTGGCATGATTTAGCTGCCCGAGTATAATCCTGCCCAGGACCCAGGAAACATACTCTGGTGGCTAACCCGTGGCTACACTGCTATTTTTAGTGAGCTCTCGCCAATGCTAGCTCAAATGTGCCTTTATATGCTCAATCATGCCTCCCAATTGCTGTGTAAACATACCCTCAGGAGCTTTTGAAAAGGCTACCCTTAATCTCTCTGGACCTCAGTTCATCATCTGTAAATTGGGAGAAAATAAATATTATTCCCACTCAGTCTTCTCTATTTAGATTTCAGGTGAATTGGGGAAGGGACTGTCTCACTGTCCACTTGTAATGTTTAGCACAATCTTGTTTGGGACCTCTAGGAGTCTCAAATATAAATAAGAATTCTGCTTTCAAATAGCATTTGGGGGCTTCTATTCCCCCCCCTTTCCCCCCCCCCCATAAACAAAGACACATGCATGAAAAACAGCAGCAGACAAACTCTACTCTCAGGCCTGATCTACAGCAAGAAGTTAGGTTGATCCAGCTATGTTTCCCAGAGGGGTGAAAAACCCACACCCCTAAGCACTGTAGTTAAGCCAACCTAACTGCCTGTGTATATAGCACTATGTCAACGGAAGAATTTCCATCGACCTAGCTACAGCCTCTTAGGGAATGGATTACCTACACAACAGTAGTACCCTTTCCATATTCATAGGTAGTGTTTCCACTGATGCACTGCAGCAGCCCAGTCCCACCAGTGTAACTTCACTGAAGCGGGGAAGTGATGTACAGAGAGATCCAGTGATTTGGCAAAGGTCACATATGGCGTTTGCAGCAGGTCTGCTGAGGTCCAACCCGCTGCCTGATCCACAAGTCCATCCTCAATGAGAATAGGGTACCAGAGTGCATCTACATTGTCTGTTCATTCTTCCGCCTGACATGAGGGGATTCTATCCACTGGTCCTTGGACATCCACTGCTGCTGTCAATGGGAGTCTGAAGGTGTGCAAGGACTGCAGGATAGTGTCCAGGATCTTCGCTGTTAAGATATCACAAGCATCACCATGGCAAACAGGTGTGATGTCATAGAGGCCTCTTTGTGACAATAGGAGCTGCAAGGGTAGAAATGTCACAGCAACAAGGATCCTGTTTTCATGGTATTTGTCTCTAGGGAACCTGGGGGAAATTACTATATAAGCAGAACTGTGTTTAACAAGACTGTTTTTCAAAGAGGTCTATGGGGAGTCAGTGCATATTTAATACTTGTTGCATAATTTTTTTTATTGTGATTATTTTCCACAGCCATTTTCATTTATCAACAATCTAGTTAAAAGCCGCTGGGTTGATCTACTTCTAATCTCAATGCCATTAAATTGATTATTCTTATTTCTTTTCTTAGTACTAAATAAATACCTAAAATTATAATGGGTGACGTTAACCCTCAGGAACCTGGCCTTTTCCATTCAGCCTGCCAAATACATTGCCCCTCCAGGTCATCTCAGCCCTGGTGAGTAACCCTCCTCCTCTTTATTCCCATGCTGGGCCGTCAGCTCTGCCAGTGCACCTCAGTCCTGTCCTCTAGCCTGTCAATCATTCAGCTCAGGAACACTCAGTCCAAATAGCTGTGCCATCATCACATTTAATGCTGTGCCAAAACTTCCCTGTGCCAAAAAAGCCAGGGTGTTTAATAACTGTAACCTTTCATGATGCAGCAGTGGTAAAACAAAAATTCTTTCTATATTTCACAGGCTTCCTTATTCGCTTTCACGAGGATCACTAGTTCCCACTGATTACTTAAAAAAAATATCTTGATTTAATTATCTAATGTGAAGGAAGGGATGAGGATTAGCTTCTGATTAAAATGCTTACAGAAAATAGATATGATTAATTGGAATAATCCTCTGGAAACCAAAAGGCTCCATCAGATAATGTTTACCATGTGGATTGCACCCAAGTAATCATCAAAGCTTCCTACATAATTTTGCCAAGAGTCCATACTTATTGTGGAATTCAATGAGATTTGACCTGCACTCTTGTAATATGATAGTCTGGAGTGAAAAACAAAATCTTCTCTGTAATGTTCTCTCCTTCTACTTTTTAATGAGGCAGAACAAACACTCAAGGATTTATGCAGCTGGATTTATGATGCAGAACTTTTCATGAGGTATTTTATTCATTAATGTTATTTACCAACCCAGTGAACAGCTGCCCTCTAGGTTGCCCTGTTCCCATTTTAATAGTAGACTCACTGTTAAGATAAAGAAAGTGTGTAATTTCTGTTGTTCCCGTATTTCCATCATTATTCTGAACTAGCAGAATGATGTCTTGGAGCATGCTCCATGGCAAAAATGCAGCCCCATAGCCCAGAAAGCCTCTTAGTTTAGATACTTTTTCATAAAACCAAAGGATGAAAGCCCAGAATTTCAAATAAAACTGGATGGCTTAGTTGCTGTACTGACCTTTACTCTGGTTCAATCCATCCCATGTACAGAGTGACCAAAAGTTGTAACCATCAGATGATTGTTTGATGCTGTGTGTGAAACTGGTATTCTCGTTCCAGTTCCCAGAGAACAAATGCCCCCAACATAATAATACGCTAGTGAGTTTTAATTGTATTACTGGAGCAGCTTGTGATGCATTACCGCTGAGCCTGCTTAAACCTGAGTCATCCCTGAACCACAGCACAAAATGAGTCAGAGGCAAGACCTGCAGGTAATTGTGATTGGCTGAACCAAAGTTGAATGGCATGTGGCCTATCTACAGGGGAAGATCCACCCAGGTGAACACAAGGCAGGTATAGAGGCTCCTAAAGGAAGCAGTGTCTCCAGTATATTCAACATTAATGCGTGGCTGGGAACACTCCCATTGCCCATAGTTTCAACAAACTGCTTCTGCTCCAGCCCATACCCAGTTCCATGCCAGCCACCCAGCAACCCTGACAGATTTAGAGGCCCCAATCAAGATCTGGGCCACTTTGTACTGGGCACTACACAAATACATGGCAAGAGACAGTCCCTGCCCTGAAGAATTTACAGTCTAAATAGGCAAGACAAAAGACACTGTGGGAGACAAAAAATCATTATCTTCTTTTTACACTGAGCCTTAGAGAGGTTAAGTGAACTGTCCAGGGACAGCTAGGAAATTTGGCAGGGCAAGACACCTGGGCTCAAGAAATCAGAGTTCAGTCAAGTGCCTTAAAAAGATTTGCCTTCCATGTTTGTAACTAGTTGGCCCTACTTGGATACAGAGAGGCCTTGGACTGAATGGGATTTAGGAGCCAAAAACCCATTGACAATCAATGGGACTTAGGCTCTTAGGAGACTAAATCACTTTTGAAAATACTTAGGCTTCTAAATTAGGCAAACATTTCAACACCGAGTGCAGGAATGCCTACACACCTTTAAAAATGTGGGCCTCCCCGTCTACAGGACCAGCCTTGCTGGATAAGATGCCAGTTCAAATACATCAGTTTTTATTAATCCTGGCCCAGGCCTTAAAGAGCTTGTAAGAGCACCAATGGGTCCCTCGAGAAATGGGGCGACGTTATTTGAATATAATTCAGAGAGTCAGACAACCAGCCTCTCTGTCTGCAAACACTCTAGCTGTGAGGGATGCTCGTGAACAGCAATAGTTCAGTTGCAGGCCGGAATCCCTGGACTCAGCATTCCATTCCCACTGCTGTAATTATGAACCAGGGTTGGAGGCTGTTAGACCCACACTGGCTCTGAATATCAGAGTGGCTGAAGGCTACCGACTGAGTACTGCTCAGGATCAGAAGTTCAGTCTAAATAAAAGAGCCCTGATAGTTATTAGAGGCTCCTGGAATTCTCACACTGTGGGGTCAGATTAAAGCTCCCCCTCCAGATTCAGGACCAGGACCTTTAGAAAAAAATATAATGGAGAGACTCCTGCTACAGCGGAATCCCTGCTAGCTTTTACACTGACCCCAGTGGTTGCTGGAACAGAAATGGCGGTTTAGTAAGCTCTTTAGGACCAGTTCATCTTCTGTCTCAGATTGGAAGCTTCATACATTAAAATTTCACTCACTTTGCACTGTGGTTCTCAACCAAGGGAACACGTACCCCTGGGGGTATGCAGAGGTCTTCCAGGAGGCACACCAACCAACTCATCTGATATTTGCCTAGTTTTACAACAGGCTACATAAAAAGCACTAGTGAAGTCAGCAGAAACTAAACTTTCATACTCACAATGGCTTGTTTATACTGCTCTATATACTACATGCTGAAATATAAGTACAATATTTATATTCCAATTGATTTTATAATTGTATGGTAAAAAATGAGAAAGCAAGCATTTTTTCAGTAACAGTGTGCTGTAACTTATTTTTATGTCTGATTTTGTAAGCAAGTAGTTTAAGCAAGGTGAAACTTGGGGGTAGGCAGGACAAATCAGACTGCTGAAAGGGGTACAGTAGGCTGGAAAGGTTGAGAGCCCCTGGCAGAGAGTATATGTGCAAGACAATGGTGAATCAGGCACACGGAGCATTGACATGATCAATAAAGTTCATTTGATACGATGTTTTTGTTTAAGCCAGAGGTTCTCAAACTTTTTCATAGTGAGGACCACACCTTAGCATAGAGATTGCGTCATGGGCCCCTTAGTAGAGTTGGCCACCACCCAAGCACTCTGTTGTGGTCGGGGGGGGGGGGGGGGGCTTCTGCAGTGCCCTGCCTCCTCTTACTGGCCCTGTTAATCATAATAAAGTCTCTCTAGAGTGCTTACAGCACCCCTTTCTGGGGCTGTTTAATACTAAATTCAATCCGAGTCCTTAAATCACACAATAATCCAACAAAATCCAAAAATCAAACTTTACCTGAAAGTCCCAGTTCCCAGCCACCTCTGGCTTGATCTCAACCCTCTAGCCCTACTTCCAAACTAGCCCTACTTCCAAGCTCATCAGCCACACCCCTGCAGACCTTTATACTAAGCCACCCAATTCCCCTCATGTGAGGCTCCTATTATAATCAGGGCTGTTTTAGCACCAGGTTCTCCATCACACAGGCAAGCCACCCTGCGTCTAGACTAGACAAGTAGATTGTGTTTGAAAACAAGCTAACACATTTTTACACACAAGCTATTTTCAGAGCCTAGGACCCCTCTCCTGCCATTTATGACCATCGGGCTTCCTCTCCCCACCTGCTCTTGAGAGGGAACATCCTCTTAGCAGTTGCAGAAAATGTACACCTGGAAAAAATAACTCAAGAAATCATTTCTGGTTTACAACTCTCACTAGTGTAATTAGTGTTTTGTCCTGTCTGGAGAGGGAAAAAATAAGCAAAGTCTTCTTTTGTTTTTCATTTTTGCTACCCCCTTCCATTTGTTTTGTTCTTCCTTTTCCCACGCGAACATGTTCCTCTCCCTCTTGCTACCCTTTCTTCTCTTCCCCATCACCTGCTTCTTTGTTCCCCTCCCTGCCAGTTCTGCCATTTAGATCCCGGCTCATTCAAACCACACACAGTCTACACTCCTGTAAAACAGGCTTCTCTTTCCTCATAGGCTTTAAGGTCAGAAGGGACCACCGTGATCATCTAGTCTGACCTCCTGCATATTGCAGGCCATCGAACCTCACTCGAAATAGATCCCTAGCCTCTGGCTGAGTTACTGAAGTCCTCAAATTGTGGTTTAAAGACACTAGTTTAAACCTGCAAGTGACCTGTACTCCTATGCTGCAGAGGAAGGTGAAAAACCACCAGGGTCTCTGCCAATCTGACCCGGAGGAAAAATTCCTTCCCCACGTCAAATATGGCGATCAGTTAAACCCTGAGCATGTGGGCAAGGCCCACCAGGCAGATACCTGGGAAAGAATTCTCTGTAGTAACTCAGAGTCCTCCCCATCTAGTGTCCCGTCTCTGGCCATTGGGGATTTTTGCTACTGGTAGGGTGACCAGATGTCCCAATTTTATAGGGACAGTCCCGATTTTTGGGTCTTTTTCTTATATAGGCTCCTATTACCCCCCACCCCCATCCCGATTTTTCACATTTGCTGTCTGGTCACCCTAGCTACTGGCAGTTGCCAGTGGGCCACATACCATTCTAGGCAGTCACATCATACCGTCTCCTCCATAAACTTATCAAGCTCAGACTTGAAGCCAGTTAGGTTTTTTGCCCTCACTGCTTCCCATGGGAGGCTGTTCCAGAACTTTACTTCTTTGATGGTTAGAAACCTTTGCCTAATTTCCAGCCTAAACTTATTGATGGCCAGTTTATAGCCATTTGTTCTTGTGTCCAAACTGGCACTTAAGTTAACGCCTCTCCTTCCCTGGTACTGACGTATGCCTGTCTTGTCTGCTTATACAAAATAATACAACAAATAAAATGGGTCTAGTAACATTTACCTCATGGGGCATTGTGAGGCTTAATTATAATGCAGTGGTGAAAGGAGCTATGGGAACACAAAACATTGTTATTGAAAAGAGATTTTTAAAAGATTTCTGGGATGATTCTACAGTTTGAAGAGAACATAGTACATCTGTGTAGGTTCTTGTATTGTGCCCATCATTGTGGTATCTGACCACTAGACGAGTACACCCCTTTGTTTCTGTGGCAATGTTGCATTATGTATCTACACAAAGCAGGAAGGTGCAAGCTTTTCTAGAAAAATCATTATCTGTAATAACAGTTCAGAACTAGACAAATATCCCAAATGCTGGACATTGATGCCAAATATTTTTCTTTAAAGTATTTCCGCAGCACAGTTGCTACACTACCTACAAAGGCTTCAAATGCTGATGGCCCAGGAATAAAGCATCAGAGAGAGACATGTGTCTGTTAGAAAAGCCTTTTTCAGTGACAAAACCTCTTAAGACATTATCTTCTTTAGTGTCATTTCCTAATAAAATCGTAAACCAAAAATAAATACAGCAACATTTTCCCCATATTTGTCTTAGAAAAGAGTGAAGCGGAACTGCTTTTCTGAACTGCCTAAGCCGCTATTACAGAGATGGTTGTGAATGGTCTAAAAGTGCTTTTACCCACTTAATGGTAATCACTTGTTTTCCTGGCACTTATAAGCTTGGACTGGGCTGTAGCGGAGATTCCTATACAAACCGAAAATGACATTCTATCAATGAGCAAAGTTATTCTCTTCTCATGCAGTCTAGGGATATATGGGAGGAAGGATGATCTCTGTCTCTAGTACCACTCACCACAGTATCAGAGTCAAATGATTATGACACAAGAATGGGTGTCATGACAACTGGATTCTATTCCTCCCTCTACCACAGACTTCTTGGGCAAGACATTTAGGGCCCAATGCAAGATGCACTGAAGTCATTGGAAGTCTTTCCATTGACTATGATGGGCACCGCGGGGCGTGATTAACTTCTATGTCTCATTCTCCTCATCTATTGTCAATATTTTGTCAGCTAAAAGGAATGTTGAGAGGATAAATTATGGAGGTACAGTGTGCAGCTCCACAATTAAGTTTGCATTCAGATAGGTCATTAAAGCAGGAGTAAAACTTTATCTTGCAGTTTTATAGATTAGTCTTAATGTTTGTTAAACATTTGGTAAAGATCCTTTGAGATCCTTGGATGGAAAGAGCTAAGAACATAAGAAAGACCGTACTGGGTCAGACCAAAGGTCCATCCAGCCCAGTATCCTGTCCACCGACAGTGGCCAATGCCAGGTGACCCGGAGCGAGTGGACCTAACAGATAATGATCAAGTGATCTCTCTCCTGCCATCCATCACCCCCCTCTGACAAACAGAGGCTAAGGACACCATTCCTTATCCATCCTGGTTAATAGCCATTAATGGACTTCATCTCCATGAATTTATCCAGTTCTCTTTTAAACCCTGTTATAGTCCTAGCCTTCACAGCCTCCTCAGGCAAGGAGTTCCACAGGTTGACTGTGCGCTGTGTGAAGAACTTCCTTTTATTTGTTTTAAACCTGCTGCCCACTAATTTCATTGGGTGGCCCCTAGTTCTTTTATTATGAGAACAAGTAAATAACTTTTCCTTATTCACTTCTTCCACACTACTCATAATTTTATATACCTCTATCATATCCCCCCTTAGTCTCCTCTTTTCCAAGCTAAAACATCCTAGCCTCTTTAATCTCTCCTCATATGGGACCCATTCCAGACCCCTAATCATTTTAGTTGCTCTTCTCTGAACCTTTTCTAATGCCAGTATATCCTTTTTGAGATGAGGAGACCACAATTGTACGCAGTATTCAAGATGTGGGCACACTATGGATTTGTATAAGGGCAGTAAGATATTCTCCGTCTTATTCTCTATCCCTTTTTTAATGATTCCTAACATCCCGTTTGCTTTTTTGACTGCCGCTGCACACTGCATGGACGTCTTTAGAGAACTATCCACGATGACTCCAAGATCTTTTTCCTGATTAGTTGTAGCTAAATTAGCCCCCATCGTATTGTATGTATAGTTGGGGTTATTTTTTCCAATGTTCATTACTTTACATTTATCCACATTCAATTTCATTTGCCATTTTGTTGCCCACTTAGTTTTGTGAGATCTTTTTGTAGTTCTTCACAGTCTGCTTTGGTCTTAACGATCTTGAGCAGCTTAGTATCATCTGCAAACTTTGCCACCTCACTGTTTATCCCTTTTTCCAATATATATATGAATGAAGTGTAACTATTTATCGTAGAATCCAAGGATCAGGGAAGAATTCTCTCTTGGCCAGTTGTGCAATGCTACACATTTCTATCCAAAAGCATTACTGTATTAGGACATTTTGTATTCCTCTGAGCTATGGGCAATTGTAGGAGTCAGGGACACCCTACTGGATGGTCTAATTGTCTGGTACAGTGTGTGAAACCCTATGCACCTACAGAAACGTCCCTGATTTCCTTGTCTAGGCAAAGAAAACAATACAAAGGAATAGAATAAAAGGCCTAAAATAATCACATGTACTGGCCTCTGTGAAGCAGTTAACACTTTGTACTTTAGATAGAATGCAGCCTGGGGAGTTAACCTGTATGCTGTTGTGGGCTAGATGCTTTGAAGTTGCACTACAATTTCAACATTCAGGAAAACTGAAAATAAAACAGAGGAATTTATCTCCATGCTTTCATTTCCTCTTGGTGTTCCCTGAATATCTTCTCACTTTGTGGAAAGAATTTGGCCCCTCAATCATTTCTCATGTGTTTCATGTTTGATTGCCTCCTCCTTCCCTCCCGTTTAGTTTCTTGAAGCTTTTAAAAAGGAAAAATAAAAAGAATATTTTGGTCAACATGACACCATAGTTGCTCTGTCTGGAAGTGCCATATTGTGATAGGCCAGAACACAACAAAGCATCATGAGCCTGATCCAAAGCTCATTTAAGCCAATGGAAAGACTCCAATTGACTTCAATAGGCTTTAGATCAGGCCCCAATGCCTATAACAAAATGACAACATGGAAGAATGTCCCAGTGTCGTGTTAAGAAGATGGAGATGTGGTCAGCACTGCATGGGTCTGACCTGGGTTTTTATGGAAGATCCTTCCAGTGTTTTTAAGTATGAATTTTCTTAACAAGGCAGCCATATCCCACATTTTAGACTCCCAGTTTTTGACTTAGATACATAAATGCCCTTTCTATATGTCTAAGGGACAATCTGAGTAGCCAAATCCTGGATTTCATAATCTTATTTATTGTTTATATTGTAGAAGTTTCTAGACTGGAATCCCATTCTTCTAGGCACTATACATACTAGAAAGGAAAAAACACAGCAGCACTTGTTACAAATATTACGATCTAATCATATAATAAGAGAGAACAGGTGGAGTAAAACATGAACTTTAGCTCCCTAGAGTTGGGCCCGGGGTTTCTACAGTGCTACTCAATTAACTGTAGACAATTTGTGTAGTTGATAAGGAAGCTAAGATTTAGCACAAGCAGTGCCCAATCCGCTGTTCTATCTGAATGGAAGTAAAAAGAGTTAAATTTACTTGGAGTCATCATGAGTTGGGCCAAATATTACATGATGAACAAATATCCTGCAAGCCTCCCTTGACCCCAGGGTTAACCTGATCAATTGCAACTTCTCTCAATCCTAGACTATTTCTAACATCAGGCCTGTCTATAGTGTTGAACGCATGGGAAGTGGAGGCAGTCGCTGATCTGAATGGCACTCGGATAGTGAAGATCAAAATCTGGCCCACATCCTTTAGATCAGGGATCTCAAACTCAAATCACCATGAGGGCCACATGAGAACTAGTAAATTGGCCTGAGGGCTGCATCACTGAAACCTTTTCATACAATGATACAAAAGTAGAGTCAAAAATGAAAAAAAATGAAGTAATACAGTATTCTATTAAAAGTCAATGTATTAACTTTTTTAAAAACTGCAATGCAAAGAGGGGTTTTAATAAAATATAAACACTCAGTAACGTTTGGAGCTCGGCTGCCAGTGGAGTCGGCGCCTATGGCGGGCTGCGTGTTTGAGACCCCCGCTTTAAATAGTGTTTCAAAGCCCTGTGTTTTCATTATCAACATAGCCCTGGAGATGGCAGCGTTCGATTTATCAATGTAGCAGGCCCAGGATGAGCAGCTCTAGTGGTTATACTGGCACACCCATTTTGCTTGCTGGAAGAACCGTCTCTAGAGGATAGAGAGAGGTTAGCCTGTCCAATAACAATGTCATAAAGAGGTTGAGAAACTCTTGCACCAGTTGCTTTTTCTTGAGGCTTTAACGTAGCAGATCAACTGCCAAGGTGGAGGTGGCCTTTAGATGCCTGCTGCTATTACTCATGTGGATCTAATTCTATGGGTTCATTTGATGAAGGATGCATGAGTCAAGCTGGCAAAATGACACTTATCTTTTTGTGCCACAACCACTGTTTGGCATTGGCACAAATACCCACTATGCCTCAGGGGGAGAAAGACAAAGTGAGAGTTATAGGCTGTGAAAAATGCCAGGAAGGTTTTCCTTCCATGAGATAGCCAGAGAGCAACATGAATGTATTTGTGGGCAGCAGAGCTGGCATTGGGCACTATAATCGGTAAGGCTGCTGAATGGCTGAACTTGGAAGAAACATGGAGCAGCTGTGCCCTGAGATGGCCCACATCAGAAGTTATTAGGGTGATGCATCCCACAGTTCTTAGGCTGAAGGGAGACAAGGGCCTGGTCTACTTGCTTATCTGAGTCAGGCAGGTATAGGAAAATGCCGTTTAAAAAATGGTCACTGACCCTCCTCTGGTAACTGACTCAGGAGGTGATTAAGTTGTCTAGCTTGTCAAAACCTGGAAAAGAGACCTCATTAGGTCTCGTTATAACAGGGATGCATAGTGCAAGCTAAATACTTTGAAAGGATCTACATACTTATCACAGAAAAAGCAGAGTCACATAAATGTTTTACAAAAACAACAAGGAGTCTGGTGGCAGCTTAAAGATGAACAGATTTTGTTTTTAAGGGGCCACCAGACTCCTCATTGTTTTTGTGGATACAGACTAACATGGCTACCCCTCTGATAAATGTTTTACTTTCCTTTGAGTAAGCAGACATGAGGAAAGGAGTACTGATGCTTTTGATGGCAGTAGCGCTGAAGAGACTGACGGGTCTTCCTTCATTCTTCCCTCCCTCCCATTCTTGAGAAGAGAATTATGAGAAAGATAGAGAACAGATTTGTCCTGTTTAGCTGAAGGACCTGTTTTCCCCACAACAAGAAGTTCCATTTACATTGTGCTTCTCAGTTGCTTCCCAAAGGACAGCATCTTGACATGGTGGGAAAGCTTGGGCGCACCAATGACCCAGAGCTACGCTGGTGGGAACTGTAACTCCTGGTAGGACTACCCAGCCCAGACAGGACGAAGAGTAGGAACCAGATGGAAAGCAGTTCTTCGGTCCTCCAGGTTTGGTGCTGAGCTATTGGCCAACCACCTATCCTCAAAAACAAGGTCAGATTATACAAAAACCACCCACAAAGTAGCCATTCCAGCAAACAGCATGACGAAGCAAGAGTCGCTCTTGGCTGAAACATGGAGTCTTGCTGAAAGCCACAAGGAAGCCAAGACTCTGGCAGTTTATGAAAGGCAAAACGAAACTATTAAAGTATGCTTCTGGAACATCAGAACAAAAGCTGCATAGGTGAAAGAAATGGACTAATATAATCCCCAAATCCTTGGAATAAGTGAATGTCAATAGCCAGGATCTGACAAAAAGATTTTAAAATGAAAATAAAGTTATATATATGGGGAGGCAAGATAGTTACACAGAGGGAGTAGTGTAAATTAGGACATCCAAAGCAGATAAAAATCACTGCCTTTCAAGGATAAGCCAGGAAAGACTAACAGAAAAGGAACAAAGTGATGGCTAAACCACTTTCAAGAGGTGCTAAACAGACCAACACCACTAGAAACTGTTGACTTTGGCAAAAAAAAAAAATTAACCACAACCCAGAATTAGACATCATAACATCTCACATACAAAGAAGTGAAGGAGATTTTTAAAAAAAGCTAAAGATGGGAAAGCTGCAGATGAAGACCAAGTCACCGAGGAAAGTGTTGAACAACTGGTAAGCAAACAAAACAAACAAACAAAAAAAACCCTCTTCAAAGTATGGGAACAAGAATTCAACATAGACACTTGTATCAAACAAGGATTTCTCTCTCTCACCACCAGGCTATAGAGTCAGTCTCACTCTCACTGTCTCTGGCCAAATGACTATTCAAGTAGTTTACAACTAAACTAGAACAGCTTCAAGAGGAAAGGCAGATTGGGCAATTCCAAAACACCCTATAGCCTGGTGGAGAGAGTACTCACGTGGGAGGGAAAGTCCTGGATTTCAAGTCCCTGCCACAGAATGGGGATTTAAACTTGAGCCTGCTCCATCTCAGTTGAGTGCCCTAAGCATGTGGCTATTGGATATAAAGGGGTCATGGGAGGCAGGGTTGCTTCTGCCTCCTTCTTGCTTGTATGAATATACCCCTTCATTTCTTTTGATTAAAAATGCCTCAAACACAGAAAAAAATGTTGAATTTAACAGAAACAAAAAAGCCATTTAATCAAACCCAGAATTCTTTTAACGTTTTTGATTTGCTGAACATTCCAAAAGACAATTAGTTATGTTCAAGCCAAACAGATTTTTTCTTCCAGAACTTCCAGCAAAAACAAAAAAAAAAACCCACAAACACACCCACCAATTCTTCATACAACTGTACATGCAAATAAAGACCGAAAGACTGTCCAGCATAAAAAAAAAGGTGGAGTTATTGAACGGAGGGCAGGGGGGAAATCTAATGAAAGCCATCCAACTCAAGCATTATTTCAGAAGGCAGAGGAATACAAGAAGAGCGTCAATTTACCATCAGGCTTGGCAGTAACATGCCTGTCAGTGGGGATGTCCAGAAGGAAATAATGTCATAAATTGGAAAGTTGGCAGCTCTGTTTACCAGTTTAAACAAGATTTGGTCATAGAAAGCATACAACGAAGTCCAAACTACAAATCTTCACCTTAAATGTTATTTCCACTTTAACACACGGATGTGAAAGCTGGAAACCTACCAAAAGACACAGATGGTGGTCTAAATTCCTTTGAAAAATACTAGGTAGTAAAAGGAATTAATTTATAACAAATGCGGAGATTAGTCAGAGTTCAACAACCTTTTTCTCTGAAGTTATTGATTAAAAGAAAGATGGAAATATTTGCAACATGTTGAGAATGAAGCCAGAGCATCTGCCACAGTAGGTGTGCCATTAGGAAGCTGGATGAACACGTGAAAGGGGCCAAACAAAATAATCTGTCCATCAAAAACTACTCAGAAAAGGGTAACTTAGGGGACCCAACAAAGACGGTAAGCAAAAAGCAGCCCAGGAAAGACAGATGGCAGAGTCTCGCTTGTGCCCTAAGTGATATCTGAAGGCAGATTCAGATTGTGCTTCTCATGGTGAGATTTTCAGTAGCATTCAGTGCTGACCTGACTCTACTCCTGCTGAAGTAAATGGTAAAAAACAAAAACAAAAAACCACACACACACATCTCCCATTGACTTCAACAGGAGGAGAGTTAGGCCAACATTGAGCACTTCTGATAACCCCAAGTTGACAATTCTTCCTCAGGCCAGTGTCTTCCCGTGGACTGCAAGATTTAGCTCATTATGATCAATCCCAGTTGACAAAAATCTTCCCTAGTTCTATCCATGCTTCATCATCATTCTCATTGGATCCCACAATATGTATTGTCCTTTCTGGATATCCAAAGGATGAGACAATGTATAAGGATGAGACAATGTATTCTGGTCTCAAAAATTCAACAAGTTCCAGTGCACCCAGAGCCCTCACACAGCAGCATCTGCCTTCCCTAAAGGGTGCAACATTCAGTCCTACTAACCACAAGAACATTGGGTTTCAGTCCCCATTCCCCCAGCCTTTTTCTCAAACCTGCACCCTAGCCACTGGGAAAAGGAAAGTCCATTACAATACTATTGTGCACATTGCATGAATTCACACCCATGACAAAGGCCCAAGCACCACTGAAGTTTCACTACAATATTTTGAGGACTTAAATCCCAATTAAGTGGCCACGTGCTGACTTTTTATCTACACCTTGGACAAGAAAGAAGTGAAGTGGATGGGAACCTGATCCTACAATAAAACTGTTCCTATGCAATTGCCAAATGATTGCTGTTTAGCGGCAAGAGTGAGGCCAAAGAGGGAAGTGTACAAGTAAGTGCTTTGTCATCATTCCGGGCATCATGCTTTTGCCCCAGGGTTCTGCCCCTCTTTTGTCCCCACTGTGCATCCAAGCAAAGGGAGGGGGACACAGAAAGGTTGAGACTTACTACTGCCCCGTGCTGAGAATTAATTAAGACTGGATCCAAAGGCTGTTGAAGTTAACAGGAGTTTCCCCCACTCCCCACCATTGACTTCAGTGGGCTTTGTCTCATGCCTTTAGCATTAAACTTGGACCCATACTTCACCTCCTCACTTGCACTGGAAGGCAGCAATGCTGGTCATTGTGCTAAACATTGCAGGATTAAGGCCCAAATGTGCATGTTACTATCAGCCCTTGTCATACACAGAGCACCAGCCTAATTCGCAAAGCTGGCATACATAGTGCTTATGTTTTTATGTTGCAAATTAACTAGACATGCTTCACTGCCATAGCTCAGAAAATTGAAGTGAAAAATTCACCCTTGAATGTGGAAATCAATTTTCTTTTATATTTTGCTCCCGGACACAGGGCTACCACACTGACAAGCAGAGTGTTGCCTGACAAGTATCTTTGAGAACAGGGGAGACAAAAATACAGGGTGAGGAGAGGTGGAAGGGGTTAAAAAGCACACGTGACTCCTCTGTGGTTTCATTTACAAGCTCTTTACTAAAAGACATCTAACCTCTCTAGCATGCTCTGCTGATTGGCATTATCTGCAATGTGAGCAGCAGAGCCACGCAACGATGGTACTCTAATTCCATCTCTCCTCCCCCCGCCCCCCTTTTCTATTTTCCTTTAGATGGCAATCAACTGTCTTCCCTTTCAAAGAGCATTAAAAGTCAGAAATGTAAGGGAACAGAGCTTAGCAGGCTAGCCATTTATTCCCTATGAATCATCTTGCAATTTCTTCGTCTTACAATTGCAATTAATATATTTTAGTATCTGTTTTGAAAGAAGAAAGTGAATTAGTTCATTCCTTCACCGCTCCCTGTAATTTCAGCTCACTCTTATCTATGAAGCTGACTTGGGTGGAAAAGGTTAGAGGAAAATGGATTTCAAGTTTCAGAATTCCCACCCCTCCACCCTCCCAGGAAAGACCAATAAAACGTGCAAAACACTTAACATGTTGGTTTCACGCAGCGGCGAGCACTTTTTATAGTCATAGATAAGACATTGCACTATGCTGAACTATGGCCCTAACTTGGCATTTCCCAGAATCCTTTGCCTCTGGCCATCCGAGTCCCTTCTGAATGGATCACAAAGACTGCTACAAAAAACAAGGAAAACAGCTGCCATCAAGAGAGAATTAGGGAGACAGTGGAGATCCTCCTTCCTGCAGGCACCCAGTCAACCTCCACAACGGCCCAAAGATACGGACAGAATGGACCATCTCTCTCAGCTTCATGCCTATATCAGCTGTGTCTTTGAACTCTGCCTAGAATTTTCTTCACACTGAAA
Source organism: Chelydra serpentina (assembly GCA_037349315.1). NCBI lineage: Eukaryota > Metazoa > Chordata > Testudines > Chelydridae > Chelydra > Chelydra serpentina. The sequence continues at coordinate 11,277,807 of JBAIAC010000017.1, read as the reverse complement.
GGGATCCCCAATAAGTCCGATGCTGCTGATTTTTCATCTGATGCCACGTCCCAAGTTAAATGAATTGAGCTGCTCGCAATAGAGTCCAAGACATGTCTTGATGGAGAACTGTTTGTATCTATGCTAGAATCCACGTCACTCTACTCCATCTTCTGTATCTGTACATTAGACACCATAGTTAGGTGCATTATCTGGTTGTCTTTAATGCACCCATCATCATCGCATGCGAATGAGGATACCGTAAGACCCTGTCATCAGGCTGCAGCCAATGTTGCCAACTCATGATTTTATTGAGTCTCATGGTATGTGTAGTTTTTCTGATAGCCTCAACTCCGGGAGTCCTGGATGGAATGAGATCAGCTTTTTTTTTTTTTTTTTTAAATGAACCTTTTTAGTCCTCATGGCTGCAGAAGAAAGCTTGGTAACATGATCTGAGAGAAACCTCACCTCTCAGAAACTAGAAGGCAAACCACCCCAAATTTATCATTTTTAAAACTTCATTTTTTTGGCACATCTCATAATCTTTCAATGCATGGGGCTGGCAACACTGCATTTGTTCTCTTATTTTTACCCCAGTAAATCAGATGCTACTCAGTTCAAGTCAATGGACTTACAGGGGTATGAAACAGATGCAAGTGACCACAGAACAGCCTCAATCTCTAACAGGTTCCCATAGTCCCTGCAAAATGCTATTTTCTCCCTGCTCTTTGAGCTAAACTTGCATGTGGAAGCATTGTGGTTTGAGTTATAATTAGGAGGAGAGCAAGTCATATGGTACATGGCCTGCCTGGAAAGGTCACTCATTCTGAGTGTTAGGGCAGTTAATTAAATCCTCCCCTAATCAATTTACACCTTTCCATAAACAACTACAACTTTGATTTGTCATCTACCTTTTAAAAAAAAATAGCTCTTTGCAAACAGATTATAGTGAGCATGAATAGCTGGTAATTGGGGTTAAGGAGTGTGTGAGCAATTCATTACCTGCCTTGTATGCAGAGATTATTATGTGTGGGGGCATTATGGAAGTCTCCCTTCCTCCCTCTATCTATTCCATCCCTCTCATCATGCTGCCACACCTTTATCTTGGGTCCATAGAGGAAAAACTTCCCCATCTTTCCTCTTGCTATTTGGAAACCCACCTATCATTGAGACCCTTTAGTCCCAGTTAAATGGGAGGTTTATGAGGCTTTCTACAGCCCAGTCCCTAAAGGCCAAGGGTGGAGGGGGATTTAGGTTAATTCCAGATAGACTCCCACAAAACAAAAAGTATCAATAGATCTACTTACCCTAATTAAGAGCCACATAGTCTTGATCCAGATATTTGTGGTGTCCTTTAGCTTGGATATCCTAAGAACTTCCTGTTCAGCCTCAGCACTTTGGGAACCATCCCATTAACAGCAGCTGTGTAGTGGTGCCCAGCTGGGCCCTTCCCTCAGAATTCATTAGGTTTATACACCCCATCACAGTATGTTTAAAAATTCTAAGCATGTCCTTAACTATAGTCATGAACATGTTAAATATATATCGTCCCAAGCAGTAAGGGACTCTGCTTGTCAGATGGACAAATGCTTTCTATGTGTCATTTTGATGCAAGGCGCTCCTATATCTACTGTTATGAGATGCAACACACTGGGGAAAGGGAGGGACTGATAGTAGACTGAACTGAAATCTCATTACAGCTAGGGGCTGGGTTTTCAGAATATTGTTTTTTTTCCCCCGGAACTCTGTCATGTTTTCCTTCTTATTTCATTTACAAGAGACACGCAGACAAAGCAAACCACCCACATTACACACACACACAAAACCCAATCACAACCCATTGCGTGTGCGCACACAAATTCAAATACTAATCCCACTTCACACACAAATAAACACCCTATCACACACCAACAAGCAAAACAGTTCTCATTGCACGCATAAAGCCCCTAATACATGAGTATGCTTGCACAAACACCCAGCCACCTATGAGAGAGAGTAAGAAAGCACCTATCAATGAGTGTGTTAAAGTTAATTACCAAACACCAGACCAGATTCTGATGTCAGCTACACTGGTGCAAAGCTGCAGTAGCCGTATTGGATAAACCTCTCCCTAGCTTTCACTGCCATTGAGCCAGATTCTGACCTCTTTTATGGCAAAGCCAATGTGGCTACTACAGTTTTGCACTGGAGTGAGAGAGATCAGAATCAGTCTCAATGATAGGAAAGCCTGGGAAGAGATTAATCCAATGTTTTGACTAATTTAGAAGCTTTTCAAAGTGTATATTGCAGAGTGTATCCCCATATTCACTCACACACAGGTATATCCAAGTTGAAAATCCATGTTACTATTTCTTTCTTTCTATTGTGTTTAAAAGGTTGAGACAAATCTCAACTTGCTGTAAATGGATGTAGAGAATTTGGCTCTTGAGCTATCCCTTCCCCCTCCTTCCACCCCCCTTCCCCCCCACACCCCATCCCAAACCAAGTCTATGTTCACTGGACAAAATTCAGTATGTCCTTTGCGGGCGTTTTTAAGTGATGCCTCTTCCTCTCCTTTCATCTCCATTGAAACAGAAGAGATCACACATACATCCCCTTCATTTCCACATAGTCTTTTACTAGTCTGTTTAATGCAGACTAGCAAGGTGGATATATATTAATACTTCAAACTGCAGCCCATAGGTTTAATTCCCTGCAACAAAAGCAGCTTTTAGACCTTCAAGTCGATCCCCACTACGTTGGGTAAAGCACTGTGCTGCTTTCTCATTCAAGCCATCAACGATATCCCCTGCTCCCCATCCCTCCACCTTCTGCATGCCCTATTACTACTTGAACATAGTTGCAGTCTCGCTAACCTGATTAGTGTGTGTGTGTGTGTGGGGGGAATTGTTCAGGTAAGATGCTTCATTAGGAACTGCTGCCTTCCCTCCTTTCAAGCTAGCGCCTACATTTTAATTTACTGGCCAGTACTAGTGAACTCAATACAGGACCTAATGCTTGTAGAGATAATGTAGGCAAGTGCAGACTGGGGTTAGTAGGGAGGAGAGGGATGTATTAGAATGGCACAATTTAAGTTCAAAGCTTGAATTCATGTCCTTTTCTAGTTTTGCAAATGTCCCTAAGTTTCCTCCCACCCCATGGTCTGTAATGCAGAAGAGCTGAGCCAAGGTGTAGCTAGTGATTTAAACTGGGCATAATCAGTTCGTTGTCCCCAAGAGTGCAACCTTCACCTGCCCTTACTACACATGCTATAGGGTGAAATTCACCTCTGGAGTAGACAGCGGGTGCACCACTGGAGCCCGTTCCCTGCCCACATGAGGGTTTGGAATAGCCATTGAGCGACTGAGGTGATTTCCATCCTCTTCAACTCTAGCACAAATTCCACCCAACACAAAGCACAAGTAACTGGGACTTGTACAGCGTGTGTGTGTGGGAGGGGCAGGGAGGAGGGGTAGGGTGACCAGATGTCCCAATTTTATAGCAACAGTCCTGATTTTGGGGTCTTTTTCTTATATAGGCTCCTATTACCCCCCACCCCCTGTCCCGATTTTTCACACTTGCTGTCTGGTCACCCTAAGGAGGGGTGTTGTAGTTTATTCTAAGGATCTCAAGCATGTTGCAAATATTCTGTTAAACTAAGACTCAAAACAGTGAGGAAAATTATAAAACGTTATCCAGATATGGAGGGAGGGGAACCGATCAACCCAGAACAATAACAGATAAGCTCTTGCATACCACTTTTCATCCATAGGGCTCAAAGTTCTTTAGCAAAGGAGAGTCACTGACTTTACAGACGGGGAACTGAGGCACAGGGAAATAATTTAACTGAGATTTCACAGATGTTGGAACAGAATTAAGGTCTCCTGACTCCCAGATTGGGGCCTTTTCACTGGGCCACCGTGCCTATTAACCTGCTAAAGCTGTAGATTTGACCTACTGTGCAGACTCATTTTCATTTTATTTCCGACACACACGCTGCATTGTACATGAAGGTGCCGTTTCCTGTATATTTGGCAGCACTCCTCGTCCCCAGCAATGATAGCATCAAGTGTCAGGCATGAATACTGGTGCTAAAGCAGTGTCCCTGCCCTGGAATATCATTGGGATGCTACATCTGGCCTGTTTGAATGACATTCACTATAACTGGTCCACCAAGATAATGATACGCTGCAGCCAATTATGCCATTCATTTGCTCTCGAGCAAATTAGCTCTCCCTGCCCCTCTTTAGATGGTGACAGTGCAGCCTGAAACAAATATTGAGCTGAACAATGTCCTTAACCTTTAAGAATACAGACTGGAGCTTCAGTCAATACAAACCCAAGGGGCATAATTGTTCATCTTTCAGAGACTTCGCTAACTAGAGTTTGGAAAGTTCAAGCTGCGGTGTTCTCGTATCTAAATAGAGATCTTCCTATAAAGGGATGGATTCACATTTACACTACAGGTGACTTTATACTACTCTGGCAGTACAAAGGGGCTTTAATGTGGGCATAAATTGCCTTTACACTCACTTTAAGGCCCATCCAGTGTGAATTGTCATAGCTCCGTTAAAATTAATAGGACGATGACTGACTAGACCAGCTGAGGATCTGTTCTCCAGTGTGGTGTAAAATGGCCTTTGTCTAAATGAGAACTCAGGCCACACTGTCATTACACACAATATACACTCACAGTGCCATCTTCAGGGCACAGACTTACATCATCAATGTAGATACATCTAGTTCATTTTACCATACATCTACACTTTGCACAATATCGGAAGAGAACTATGTGGTAATGCACCACATATGTAGAGAGGTATATTGGTATACTGGGTAACTTAGAGACCATTAGTTACTTTTATAGCTGTGTAAGCTAAGCTAATGTTGCAAGAGTAATTATGAAGCGGATCTGATTAACTGATCAATGGCAGGGGTTCAAAGGGAGTCCTACTTGCTTGTCCCTTGCTCCATCCATTGCTGACATGATAAAGAAGGCTAGTCTTGCTATTAAAGCATTAGATAGGGAAGAAAGCACATTTAAAGGTGAGCAAATGCTTATATGCTTTCCTGAATAGGAATGGACTTAAAGATGGGTTCAAGTACTTCCCTGAATTGAGGCCACTATGTCTCATCTGTAAAATGGAAATAATACCTCCTCGCTTCTCCTCTTAGACTGTGAATTCTTCAGGACAGAGACCATCTTGTACTATATGGTGGGCACTGTACACACACAGAGTGAGGTTGTAGGCACTACTAGAATACAAATAATAATGTTGTTATGGGGCAGGTTGAGGTTTCATTCTTCCTTTGAATCATCACAACACTCTTAGAAACCATGTGGACCCACAGTATCAACTTTTAATCACTATATATAGCAGAAAAATACTGCTGTAGACATAATCTAAGGGTTTAGCTGTGGTCAAACAATTTCCAGATCAATGAGCCTAATGTAATATTTATGCAGGCTCCCTGCTTTAATTATGTCAAGACTGTAAGACTAATTTGATATTATTTCTGCTGCTCATGTTCAGAGGTGGGCAGTTAAAGAATGCATGTCCCTTTCAATCATAGCTTTAAAAAATAAGCCTTAGTTTAATAGTTCACAGCATAGGGATTTGTATATAAGCACAGTGTTGCCTAGATTCTGAATGGCTAAGCAAAACTGAAACGTCAGGCCACTGCCAACGAGTAATTCTGATGCAGTATTAAAAAAAAAAAATCCAACGTTGTTTCTAGCATGCTTGTGGTCTTATCTTTTACCTCCTTCCCATGGAAAAAGCGCCATGACCATATGGGGGGGGGGGGGATACAAAACCACCATGAGCAAGTTATATAGGCACTAGCAGGAGCTTTGAATACTGGATTAAATTTCTCTCTGCACCAGACTATGCAGCATTTAGGCCATCCAATAATACTTAAGTGACACACAGGGACACATGTCACAGGCAAGAACCCACCAGATCTGGACATACATATGGGAGGGGAGAATATGGGCTTGATAGGTGTCCCTGCGCCTATTCTCCCCGAGTCTCCTGGCACTCACGCTCACATCATCCTTCCCACCCCTTCACCTAACCTCCAGCTGGTCTTCCCTCACCTACCCATTTAACACCCCTCCCTTCACGGCAGCTCCCAAAACCTTCTCCCCCTAATTGCCCCTCCTAGAAAAGTACTTATGTCTAGTTCTCCCCCTAGAAAACAAGAAAGCTTTGGGGAGGTACAGGAGGTTGGGGTGCACTGGCAGAGCTGGGGGGTGCTATGTCTCCTTCACCAGAGCCCCCAACTTTTTCCCCGCCATCCCCATAACCCCTCTCCCACTGTTCCCCCATTCCTCTGCCCCCCTAATATCCCTTCCCTCCCAGGAAGTACTTACATGTCTATTTTTTCCGCTCCCTATACTTGGATTACATACATTCTACTGAAAATGAAACTGCCAGCCAGGACTCAAATTGTAGTGACCTCCAGCCACTCAATACAAAATTCCTTTTGGCTTAGGGGGGAAGCTTGTGATTAATTTATCTTTAGTTATGTTCATTGAAGGGCGAGTTCACAGCCATCAAGAGATCTTTAGTACCTCTCAAAATTAACAATACAAGGCAGCCAGAAAGACTTTTTTCTGATGGAGGAGCCTATAACTTGGGAACCCCTTGGTCAAGTGACCCAAATTTGGATCACTAACACTACCCCACATCCCAGTGAGGACCATCACATTTAAAAACAGTTCTGATTTTAGAGCACTTACAAGGGTCAAACGTTAAAGCATATGAAGTGGTGGGAATGGAAACCTTCTAGCCATTTTTCTGTACTGGCTCATGCCCAGTGTAATTTTTTTCAAATACTGATCTCCATCTGGGTCCCCGAAAGACTTAGTGGGTACCATGCACGACCTTGGGTAAAACTCAACAGATTGAGACCATTTTGACTTGCATCACATCAATAATTAGATCTTTAGCCACACACATACACACCACCTAGAAACTTACTTTAAAAAGGGTTATATTTTCAGGGGGTTTAAATCTCTGGAACCCATGGCTCAAATGACTAAATCTGGTTCTCTAAGCCTTAGCCTGCACCCTCCAGATGCATGTCAGATTTCAAAGACTAAGCATGTCCATTTTAGAAGACTTGGAAAGGTTTATTTTTAAACAGATGATGTGATACAACCTTAACTATAGTGGAGCTAGAATATAATACATTCCATAGGCTGAAAGTGTGTGCGTGGGGGTAGAGAGGGGAGAAGAGAAGGTATTAGAGAGAAAAAAGATCTGAAGAAAGTGGAGGCTGCAGTCTAAACTGCTCACTTACAATGGGCACAGTTCAAAAAAAGATGGATGTTCACCTCTTTGCAGTATTTACCTTTATCTCAATACATGCAGTAGTCCCTAGACTAAGAAGAGTAAATAATGTGGTAGGTATTGTAAATGTCCAGGGTCCAATGGACCTATTTCACTGTAGTACTTTGTTTTCTATTTTATATGAGGACTGAAACGTACAGAAAAAGAGTAGTGATTACAGCCACTCTTTATAATACTATGCAATCAGTTTACATCGTCTCTCCGGAATCAGCTCTTCCCCGAGACATAATCAAGTTACATTTCCTTTCTTTATGGCTTCTCTGTCTCAACTTCACATGCACATCATGCAGCTTCAGCTAATGTCTTAGCACTTCCTCAGATACCAAAGCTCCTGATTGGCCCTTAACAGGCAAGGCTGTTCTTACAAGAACCACCTTCCCTATTCATAGATAGCCTTAACCTCAGCAACAGCCTGGTGCGTCCACTTACTCAGATCCCACAGCTGTTGGGGTGGGGGGGGAACAAAAACATCTTTCTTACTTAAACAGCAATACCCAGTGAGGCAACTTCATAACGCAGCATTTGTACTATAACAGATGAGACCGCAATAGCCATGTATTGGGAGGGGGCGGGGAAAGAGATGAATACTGGATGATGGAAAATTACAGGAAGATTGCTCTTGCTCATCACTTCTGTCAGTAATGCAGACAAATACTTTAGGGCAGTTGGAGAACAGAGGTGGCTAGTTCAGCTGTCAGTGTTATCTTCAGACAGGATGTTGCTACCTGTTTTAAAAGAAGCCAACAACAAAAACCCTCAGCATTTGAAAAGCATGGGTAATATGTCTTTTTAAACTAATCAAAGCAGCACTGCTCTGGCAATGTGTTAAGCCATTTAAAGTCTGCTCAGAGTCAATAGTAATTACAGAAATGTAATCACAGTTGCCAATCATGCTGCTCTAAGCTGGGATAGGGATGAATGGTGTAGAGAATGTGACTTAGCGCCGAAAGTGGCAGTGCAGACACAGCCTAAAACTTTAGTCATTCAGGGGTGTGAAAAAAAAAAAAACTACACCCCGAACGACAAAAGTTTTAGCACTGAAAAGTGCCAGTATAGACAGCGCTTTATCGCCGGGAGCCACGTTCCCAGCAATAAAGCTACTGTCCCCTCGTTGAGGGTGGTTTTTTTTAATTCATATATCTTCATCATCGCTGGAGGAGCTCTCCCCCAGCGATAAAGCAGGTCTACACTGCCTTAGGGTATGTGAAGGGGTAAACACCACAAGAACTCAGGGACACCCAATTAAATTAATAGGCAGCAGCCTGTGAAACTGTATTAAGGTCCTAAGGCTTCTCCATGATTCTCTTCAATCGCCTTGACACAGACCCTTTCGTCATCAAAACTCGAGTTAAGCAAGGATGCGTTATTGGCCCAACCCTGTTTTCCATCTATTTAGGTCTTCATTAAAGATGACCTCCCTAGTGGAGTTGACAATCAATATAGAATGGATGGGTGGCTCTTTAAATCTTCGATGTCTGCTCAAAGTCTAAAGTCCTCAGGGCATCCATTACTGATCTTCAGTATGCTGATGATTGGATCATCCTCGTGCACACTGAGAATGACCTTCAGTCCATACTGGATTTTCTTGCACAAGCTTTCCAAAGCCTAAGATTCTCTCTCAATATTGAGAAGACTAAATTGCTCTATCGACCTGCTTCAGGTCTTGCAGATGAGCCACCACAAATCACCATCGAGGGTCAGACTTTGGAGACAGTTGAGCATTTTTGCTACCTCAGAAGCCAACTTTCTCAAAATGCAAAAGATCGATAGTGAAATCCTGCACAGGATCCAGTGTGCAAGTGCTTCCTTCGGGAAATCGATCCAACGTGTTTTCATGGACCGTGACCTATGGCAGGACACCAAGATCCAGGTCTAAAAGACAATTATTGTTCCTACATGCCTCAATGGATGTGAAAGCTGGGTGACCTATCAAGAGCACCGCAAGAGTCTGGAGAGATACCACCAACGATGCCGCTGGAAGATTCTTCGCATCAAGTGGCAAGATCACCTCACTAATGCCAGAATCCTTGCTGAAGCCAATGTCACCAGAATGGAAGCAAAGATCCTCATGCACCAACTTTGCTGGGCTGGACATTGTGTGTGGATGCCAGACTCTCACCTCCCAAAACAAGTCCTCTACTCTCAGCTCACCCACGGTCAGAGGAAATGCTACAAAGACACACTGAAAGTGTCTCTTAAGAAAACTGATGTGGACATTACAAGCTGGGAAGAGCAAGCCACCAAACGACCCCATGGTGCCATATCCTCCATCAGGCAGTGGCCTGCTTCGAGGAGAAGCGCCTTGCCCTGGAAGTTGAAGAGAGAGAGAGAGAGAGAGAGAGGGAGGGGAAGAAGGAAAAAGAAATAACTTTCTCCCAGCAGGCCTCCGGCCCTCCACAAAACGTCTGTACCTACTGCAGGCTGATTTGCGGTTCCAGGATTGGACTCCTGAGTCATCTCAGGACCCATATGTAAATCCATGGTAGAGATTATCCTCGAATCGAGGTATCACCAATCAAAATCAATCATTAGCCAAAATGGTCAGGATGTAATCCCATCCTTTGGGTATCCCTAAGCCTTTGACTGCCAAAAGCTGGGAGTAAACAGTGGGTGGATCACTTGATCAATTGCCCTGTTCTGTAGAAGTGACAAAGGGTCCTGTGGCACCTTATAGACTAACAGAGGTATTGAAGCATAAGCATTTCGTGGGTGAATACCCACTTCTTCGGATGCCCTGTTCTGTTCACTCCTTCTGAAGCATCTGGCCACAGCCACTGTTGGAAGACAGGCTACTGGAATAGAAAGACCATTGGCCTGACCCACTATGGCCATTCTTATGATGTGTGTTTTTCCCTGCTAAGCCAGGATTTGTCAAACATGACTTATTTTTCTGGGGAACAATCCCCTTGACATTTATTTGGAGATGTGGATTTTACTGTTTGGGGAAGGGGTGGGAAGAATGCTAAAGGGTTCCTTTAACCAAATAGAGTACACAGAATAACCTTCAATGCATCTTTGTTTCACAACAGATGTTAAATGAACGCCTCAGGTTACAGGAATTTCATTAAACGTGAGACTCACACCTCTCTTCTGAAGATGAACCCTGCCAAAAGAGAGACAAGTTTCCCCAAGGGAAAATTCAGCCCCAACTGGGCTAGTACCTCATTCCTTTCCCAATTCTCCATCAAGCCTTCAGACCAAATACAACAAGACAACAGACTGTGAGACAAATGTCTGAACTCCCATAAGAACAGGAAGGTATAAGGAAATACGCAAGCCCACTTAAATACATTAGGACATTTGTATAGCAGTTCCTCTTCCATATTTCACATGACCATGACCTTGAGCGTATGTTCTGTAGCACTTCAATTTCAGAAGCATTTCTAAGTGTTCAGTAACCTTTACTTTGACTTATTTAGAAACAGAATACCAGATTCTGCCCTCACACCAGTTTTACACCTGTGCGTGGACTTTGTAATGTGATGGTGCCCCCAAACTGAAAGCATAAGCAATGCCTTGCACATGAAAAAGCATACAAACCAACAAGAACAACGGAAGCTGCAGGGTGCTGAACACTTTTGAAAAGCTGGCCAATATCGTGTGGCAGACTGGATTGTTAAGGCAATCCATGAGGAGTTATTTAATGTTTTGACTTATGTTAGTAGTTGGAATTGAATGCAAGATGATTAAGAAAGGTTCCTGCATACCATATCCACATGACTAGTCCCACTGAAGCAAAGTGAACATGACTAAGATTTACAGGATGGGATCTTTAGTATAACTGGCTGAATTTTCTTCATCTAAACATTCTGTGGTGAAAATGGCCTTTTTGACCAAAAACAAACATTTTCACATCATTTTCATTTTGGTCAAAATCTGATTTTCAGTGAACACCAGAAACAATGAAATTAGAGTTAAAAATGTGAGAATTTCAGATTTAGGTTTTCTTTAAAAAATTGAATGTTTTAAAAAGCCAAAGGTGTGGGTTTGGTTTTTTTTTAAAAAAGCTTTTAATTAAAAAAAATGAAGATAAATGTCTGAATTAAAGCTTAGACAAGTTTTAGCACCAATGCAAAATGCAGACTCCAACACTCCTAGTATAGACACAGTCTTGGTGAGGGACCAGTTAATACTTCTGACCCCCGTCAAAAATTTTTTTCTGAAGAACAGAAGTTACCTTATAATTGTGAAGATCTGATGCACTCAAATGCTGGTCTTTAGTTCCTGTGTCTCCTACTAGGTTCAGATTCAGAGATCCAAAGATTTTATGACCAGAAGAGACCATTATAATAATTTAGTCTGACCTCTATCATAACAGAGCATAAGATCCTCACCAGTAATTTCTCCATCAAGACCTAACTTTTGTATGAGCTATAGCATCTCTTTAAAAGAGACATCTCAGGGAAAAAAAAGGGATAGGGGTGGGGGTGGGGGTGGGGGGGGGGGGAAGAGAGAAGAGATGAGAACTTAGCCTTACTAGCACAACAGAGGCCCGGAAGGATGCCTGGCTTAATGTGAAAGCTGTTTCAAAAGTTCTTTATCCTTGCGATTCCTCTAGAACAAGTAGGGTGACCAGATGTCCCGATAAAATCAGGACCGTCCCGATTTTTCATCTTTTGTCCCACGTCCCGACCGGTGCTTGGTTCGGACGCCTTTTGTCCCGATTTCTGGTCTTCCATTTTTTTGTTGGGTTTTTTTTTTTTGGCTCAACAACTTCCGGCGGGCGAGGGTTTTTTTTTTTTTGCTCAACAACTTTGGGCGGGAGAGTTGTCACCCTAAGAACAAGGTATTAAACAGGTACTACTGGACTCCAGAACATTTGTTTAATGTTAGAGTGGCAATACACAGTGAACGCTGGAGATGCTAACAGCCACATGCAAACCTTTCACATATCCTCTATACCAGCAGTTCTCAACCCAGTGTTCAGGGTCCCCTGGGGGGCCGCAAGCAGGTTTCTGGGGGTCTGCCAAGCAGGGACAGCATTAGACTCACTGAGGCCCAGGGCAGAAAGCCAAAACCCTGTCATGCAGGGCTGAAGTCTGGGGCCCTGAGACCCACCACCCAGGTGGGAAGCTGAAGCCTGAGCAACTTAGCTTTGTGGGGCCTCCTATGGCATGGGGCCCTGGCCAATTGCCCTGCTTGCTACCCCCCAATGTTGGCTTGGGCTTTTATACACAGAAAAGCCATTATTGTGGCACAGGTGTGCCATAGAATTTTTTATAGCATGTTGGGGGGGTGGGGGGGAGGAGAAGAAGAGAGGGGAGATCAGAAAGAAAAAGGTTGAGAAACCCCACTCTATACCTGTCCAACAAAATAAATATATAGATATAGATATATGTGCATGTGTTCTGGAACACCATACTCCGTTTTCTCTCAAAAACTTTCGGAGTTTCTATCTTTCCTTCTCCACGTCTGTGTATTTTAGCCATGCTAGATGAGTTAACTCGTAATACCAACATTAAGAAAAATTGCAGTAGCTATTTTAGTGGCCAAAAGTTACTTTGAGAAAAGTGGAAAGCTGCAATTCCTCCTTCATATATAATCTCTCATAGTGAGCTCTCTACTACTGCATTAATGGGGTGGGGGCGGGGGTGGAATACAGAAAAATATGAGAATGTCTCATATTTGGAGGGGAGAAAACTATTGCATACTTTGTTTAGTATATTAGATACTCAAATAAGGGAGAACATAACTTTAGTCATTTTAATAATTGGTGCACGGCGTTACCTCTATGGGTTCAGGGGCTGGTAGTGGTGGGGAGTTGTTTGTTTTGGTCTCCACGTTTTACAAATAACAAATGGTGAATTTTGTTATTTATATGCTATTTCCATCCTCTGCACCTCTCTATGTTTTGGTGTGTTTTTACATTTTATATAAAAACAATAAAAATAAAAGTTCAAAAAGACATCCAGAGTGGATTTAAAGAGAAGTGGTGGGCACATCTCTCACATCCCTAGAATGCTAGCTTCCACTCTGACAGATGCTTATTTATTTCAAAAGGTGCTCAAAACTTACTCTAATCCATTTATCTAATTAGAGAAGAGGTACCTTTTTTGGATATCATAACGCTCAAGGGAATCTCACCCCTGCCCCTCCTCCAGCTTTCCTGTATTTACAAGGGACGTTTTGTCTGCCTCTATTCTAGTTAAGATCTGTTGGCCTTCTACAGTTCTGCTGCAATTAGCAGTGAATAAGGCACATTGTTGTTGTTGTTAGCGTCCATTAGTCTCGAGAGACGATGGATATGCGCCCATGGGGAATGTTTAGTTGATGGTTGTGCAGCGTCTGTTGTGGCTGTGGAGCCCCACACGAGAGTGGCAGTCTCGATTGCATTTGCTGCATTTGAAGGCGGTGTCAGCTGTGGGTTGGAGCCACTGCTTCCTTTTCCGTTGAACCCGCTTTTCCTCAGCAAGCTGCCGCAACTTGTCTTCGCCAGTTTTCAATCCAGTGGTCAGAGCGTGTCTCCATCTGCATCTGTCCTGGGCGAGCTCTTCCCAGCTGTTGATGTCGATTTGAACAGCCTTCAGGTCCCTCTTACAAACATCCTAGGAGCATGCATAATGACTAGTCTTTCATACCTTCATAAAATATTCAGCAGCAGGGTATTACTTCTGTTAGTTATCCTAATCTAAGTTGGGTGGTGGGGTGGGAAAGAGAATGGGACACCAAGCTTTTTTAAGACGTGTGTGTAACCATTTCTTTCCATCCTTTAAAAAACATCCTGGAAGAGAGTAGGATGTGAGGATGAAAGGGAGTTGTGCTCAGTGCTTAGTTTAGAGCACCTTAAAATAAATGCTGCCTTACAGCTGGCAGAGACCTAAGTGTGTTCTGCAATTGAAGCAGGTAAAGCGAGGTTGGGTTTGAGACAGCCCGTGGGAAAATGCACAGTCATTTTTAATCCTTGAAGAGTTCTATGTAGTGAATCCCGCCTCCGCCTCCCCCTACCTCAACTTTTTCTTAAGTGAAGACTGCCATCAGCAATTTGCCTCGAAGGGCTATAGCCAATTTATATATAATAGTGCAAATTGCAGACAGCTTTTCCTTTTATACACAAGCACAACACAAAAAACCCACATCCTCTTCTATGAAGATTTTTACATTGCTCTCACTGCAGCATCTGAGCACTTTCCAGTCATGCATTAGAGAATAAATAAAGCAGCATGACTAACATTTATCACATAGGTTTATTCTCTCTCCCCTCAGAAGGGAAGATGTTTGCAGTGTGGTATAGTTGTGGCAATATATGGAGGTGTGGGCATGCACACATGCCTTTGCGGATATAAGCACACTGCATATGCAAGGTCAAAGAAGTACACCCTGCACTGGGAACAAGAGGCGGGGAGGTTTGTGGTGGTTCTTGGTTCTAGTGGAAGTTGTTTCCACACTCCTGATGTGGCACTTAAAGAGGGAAGTTGTTTGGTGTGAAGAAAAAGAGAGTTCCTAGAGTCAGACCAGCATGGACAAAGTTGCAAAGACCACGCCAAGGAAGAGCAGTTAGAAAAGAAAGTCTAGGGGAGCAAATGAAAGAAAAGTGAAATCCAAGATGGAGGCAGGGTGGAGCTATGCAGATCCTTAAGGGGATGTAATATACACCACTAATTACATTAAATCTATATACACTAGACTATAAAAACATCATGTTTTAAATTAATTGATTAGTGATAAACAATGAGCATGAATACAGGAGGGACCAATTAGTTAACTGGGAGTGTTATTGCCTGAATTTGGGATACTGATTTAATCCCAAATCATCTTCTCAGTAAACTTCTTTCAGCAAGGCATTGCTCTTGTTCTGATTTGGTCCCGGTCTCTTCTATAGAGCAGATCGGCATGGTTAATTCAAACACTAGGGATTAATTAGGCAACTTTCTGTGCCATGTGAGCATCTCAGGGAATTGGCAAACTCTTTGTCTGTGCAGATCCTTTGTTTCAATCACATGAATCCCCCTCCCTTTCACTTCATAAATACAGATGCGCAAGGGGAGTGGATGCAAAATGTCATACTTGTGTGCACTACTTAAAATATGTATCCTTTATCCTCCTTCCAGCCCAATTAGTTCATGTTCTCACAACTGATTTTTCTGTCCTTGTAATTTAATTATTTTTAAAGTGGTGTTGAGCAATGTTCCCTCTAATTTTTGACAGGCCGTGTGCGCAAAAACTTTCTTCTGTGCACATTTTTGAAGAAGAGTTCAAATGTATGCACCGTGAGGCAAATGCACCTAAGCGAGTAAAATACTTATACAAGATGTGTGGGTCCCGACCATCCCCACGTGATCAACGTTCCACATTCAAAATGCTGTCGGGGAGGGGTACCATTCATTGCCCTCCTTTCCCTTCCCCACCCCCTTGCAAAACAGTAGAATCTGGCTGTGTTGATAGATGGCGGGCGAACAATGTCAAAAGTCACCCGTAAATGATATTTCAGACTGGCTCCGATGTAGTATGTCATTTTTTGTGCATTTGTGTTTCACCATGTGCATGGGGTTCAGGATCTGGGTACGGGTGCACAGCTTAGAGGGAACAGTAGTATTGAACAGAAGGCTGCACCAGTTGTGCAGAAAGAAAATATTTTCTAAGAACAGCTGAGCTATGTCTCTACACCTCTAGACTCTCTTTTCATGAAAAAAGAAGTTGTACTTAGAGTAATGTGGGGATGTCTTGGAATCTCTGGTAGAAAGACAGTTGACATTGACTGGAAGTACAGTTTCTTACCTCTCTGATGAAGCTGGGGTGTTCAATTCTGATCTCTATTGCAGGAGTGGAAATCTGGCACAACTCCAACACCAATAGACAATATAAAACCCTGACAAATAGTGTTACTCACTCCTTTCCTCCACTAGAGGATAGCCACTTGCTATGGCCAGCAAATTGAGTGACCTCTTTAGCTCAATGGGTGGCAGACTGTGCTGCAGTGATGAGGGGTTCTGTTTTCAAACTCTATACAGCTTTACACCAGTGTAACAGAGAACATGAATCTGGTGTTTATCAAAAAGAGGAAGTAGACTAATTACTCTTGTACTACTGATCATTGGGCCAGCCTACAAATGCCACCTTCACATGTGAGGATATGGGAACTAGTCCTCAGTCGAAGTTACTGGGTATTTTACCGTTACTTGTATGTCACCAGGAATAGGCCCTGAGTGTTTGGTGACGATCACATGACACATCTGACTGGTCCTGTGATCTCACAAGCTGCAAAACAGGCAGGAGACTGCCCAGAGAATCGCAGGCTCTGTTTTGGAAAATTATTTTAATGACTCAGTAGGTGGCACTCTTTCCTCTGAGTCAAGGCTGGACCAAATGCCTCAGCCAGGTAATACGGGTATGTGTGCTGCTGGTGAGGTCATCTTTAATATGAGAAATTTAAAAAAAAATAATAATAATCAAGGTCTTGGCAAGATCTGGCCATGAACCAAGACGCAAAATGAAGGCTAATGAAGGCTAAACAAAAAATAAATAAATAAAATAAAATGCTGCAGGAAGTCAGAAATGACATCTCTTTAGTCTAAAGTTTTCCATCATTTAGTATCAACATAAGCCAGAAGACAAATGAACAAATTCAAAGTTAAAAAAAAAAAAAAAAGTTACATTTGAGACACTTTAAAGTTTAATATTTTATTTTTACATATTAAATGCTTTGAGATCTCGAGATTGAAAGTGAGTGTTAAGCGTAGACATACCCTTAGTTAACGCACTACAGTGGCACTGCTGTAGCATTTCAGCAGAGACACTACCTACCCCAATGGGAGAGATTCCTCCCCCCGCCCGCAATCAGCATAGGTGGATAGAAGAATTTTTCTGTTGACCTAGCATGGTCTACACCAGGGGATAGGTCAGCTTAACTGTGTTGCTCACGGGGTGTGGATTCTTCAGATTCCTATGCAACATAGATAAGCCAACTTAATTTTCTAGTTTAGACCAGGCCTAAATTGTCACAACCCAGACAGTGAGTTAAGTTTGTATTACAGCTACTTTACAGATGTAGATGGGGAAACTGAGGCACAAAGAGCACAAGTGACATCACCAAGAACAGCAACTGACTCCCTGTCCCATAAAGGTATGTCTACACAACAAAGACAAGTCTGTAGCTGGCCCATGCCAGCCAAATCAGGCTGCAGGGCTGCTGTTTCATGGCTGTGTAGACTTTCAGGCTCAGGCCAGAACCTAAGCTCTGGGACCCTCCCATCCCAGCACAAGGTCCAAGAGTCCAGACTTTAGCCAGAGCCCAGAAATCTACACAGCAATAAAACAGCCCTGCAGCCTGAGCCTCATGAGCCCAAGTCCACTAGCACAGGTGTCTAGTTCATGTAGAATACCCTAAAGTTCTGGTCCAATATCCATCATGATCAATTGGATCTAGGGTGACCAGATGTCCCGATTTTATAGGGACTGTCCCAATTTTTGGGTCTTTTTCTTATAGAGGCTCCTATTACCCCCACCCCGTCCCGATTTTTCACACTTGCTGTCTGGTCACCCTAACTGGAACCATTCCACTAACTTTGATGGGCATTGGATATGGCTGTAAAGCACACCCACCTCTGGTCACTGGAAATCCGGTTTACCCTCCTGGAGTCCTTTTCCTGATTAGTTAAAAAGTACCGGTTGTATATATTTGCACATTGGCTCTTGGATTAAATGGTCAACTGCTTTGGAGAGGTCAAGAGATAAAGAAAGGACACCCCAGGCACAATTTCTTGGATCATCAGGGCTATGCTATTGATTACAGGGGATTTTCTGCAACTATGTTGGAAAAGATACAGAGCAGGAGGCAAGAGTCCATTACTGACAAAAGAAAAGGCCTGTTAGAAAACCCCAGGCAGCAAGGATGTTGCTAAGATCAGTACAGGAGAGTTTCTGCAATCCATCAAGAGAGCTGTGTGCAAGTGACCCAAGAATCACCTCACACCATTGTACTTTGCAGCAGGCAGTCCTTGTTGGAATTTCCCCTCTGGGCGATGAAAGCACTCTATGGGACACCTGTGAATTTGCCCTTTACTGCTGCAAACCCAAGCTGTTAAATATCATGCTCTTTTGGCTTTGATTTACTCCATTTATGGACCTCCCTCCCCCCCGCAACCTCTTTCCTTCACAAGGGATCAATTCCAGACAACAAAAGGCAACAGTGGCTTTAATAAAAAACAGAAGGACAGGAAAGATTGATTTAGTCAACAAAGACAGGCCAGAGCAATGGAGAGATGGAGGGAAAGGAAGCAAGCAGACAAGCAAGAATAATAATAATAAAAGCCACATTGGTAGCTACACAGACCCAAAGAGACAGACACAGCAGATGAAACTAGTTAGTTTTCTTTTTCCTTCCCTCTGCAATGGGCTCTTCTAACTGAAAGATGGGGACCTGAAAGTGTTCTTGGGGTTCCTTCTACATGACCAGAAACCACTCCAAAAAAAGCATGGTCCAACAGTTATAGCATTGGCATAGGATTCAGGTGATCTGGACTATTCTAGGCTCTGCCATAGACTTCTTATGAGACCTTGAGCAAGTCTCTTAACTTACCCTGTGCCTTATTCCTCCCCAGGTAAAATGAGGACAATCACACGTCCTTGCCTTGTAGGAGTTCTATCAGAGTACAAGCCATTCATAATTGTGAGGTTTTCAGATCATATAGCAATGAGGATCATGTGTGCAGATAGGGAGGGATGAGTGTCACTAAAAACAGAACCAAACCAGCTCAAATATCAAATACTTGCAATATGCTCCTCGCGTACAATGTGCATGCATCATGCACAGAAGTTACTCAATTTTCAAACAAACGACAAACTGTTGTCTCCTTGTGCACGTGAGTAGAAAAGTAGTTGATTCTGCCAAATAATTTTTTGCCTACTTCTAAAGACGACATCTTGTCTACACACGGCGTGTCTTCAGTAAGAAAAATAAAGGCATGTTCTTAACTCAAGTTGGCCAACACATAGTAACCAGCATGAGGTAAACGTCTAGTGAGAACTACAAGCTTCCTTGTCTTCACAAGTGCTAGCCAGTAGTGTTAACGTCTATGGAGGACCCTATTGTTTACCTTGACCTGCTAACTCATGAGAAAACTACATAATGGCTTATCTTCACTGGGATTTTACCTCATGCTAGTTGCGATATGTTAGCTAACAAGTTAAAGACACAACTTTCTTCTTCTTCGGGGGGGGGGGGGGGGGAAGGTATTGGTTTAGCTAAAGGTGCTATTTTAAATCCGTTTAGTTAAAATGCTGCAAGAAGCTAGGTGAACACTCTTTATTTTAGTTGAGCTAAAGTCTCTTCTACAGAGCAAACCTACCCTTTACAAAGCCACCACAAAGTTCAGCATGACTGCCCGTCCCTGCTCAGAGGACTGGATCACTGGAATGTGACAGGTCAGCACTGAAAGACTTTGGGAGAACTGTTGATGAGGCTGTGCATTATGTTTGGCTCCTGCCTGCATTATTTGGACTTCCACTTGATCAAGTAGAGGAATCAATAACCATTTAGAGAAAAAAATAGTTATTAGTTTGCCTCAATATATAGCATCCGTTAGCAATTTTCTCTGGGAAAATGGACAAGTCACTTCAGTGTATTTCAGATTCACCATATGTAAAATGGGGATAATACCTACCTCACTAGGATTTTGTGATGGTTAATTAGTGTCTGTAAAATACTTTTATATACAGCTTTTCATCTGAGGCGCTTTTCAAGGCAGTCATAGTTTAAGTGAAATGAAACTACCACTAAGAGGCCCCAACCAAGACCACAGTTCTGTCCCCCAAAAGTTTATAATCTAAATAGATATAGAAAAGATAGATAAGTGGGAGAAGGGCATAGTAATACTTCCTATTTTACTGACGGGGAACAGGCACAGAGAGATCAAGTAACTTGCCCAAGGTCACAAAGCCCGTGGCAGAGTCACAAGCTGGGCATAGACCTCCTGAGTCCCATTTCAATGCCTTAGCTGTAAGACTAGCTTTCCTCCCTCTTATGGGCATATGGTTCCCCCTGATTTAATGTGTAGGAAGGGTCACACAGCTAAGCCCCCACAAGAATCTTTTGAAAAATATATCAGTTGAAGTCTTCAACCACATTGGGGGGGGGGGGGTTGAATAAAAAGATGAATCTGACATTATGGTCATTACCACAACATATTAGTTTAAATATTTAAAAGTAATTTCTCATGGAGTTTAAGGATCCAATTTTCATAATGATTCAATAGATATAAAGTAAAAAAAAAAAAAAACAAAAAAAAAAAAAACACAACAACAACAACAAAAATAAACCATCAGAAGTCCAGTGACAGAAACAGTACAATGCTAATACGGTATGTAGGAGGCCACATTAATCCAGCTCATACATAACTGTCTCCCAGAAGCTAATTTGACTGTAATCGTGCTGCTAAACAAAATTGTTACATGATCTATAGATTGAGACCTGTGGCAATCCGAATGGCAAAGCACTGTACTGTACATATTCTGCCTTGAGGCTAAGGTTTACAACACTTTGCACATTAGGAGTAAAGAAGCACCAGTGGCAGGAAGCATACAAAACTCATTATCGAGGTACGTGTTTCTAACAAAGACAAAAGGCCCTGCTTCTTTACTACATGCGGTATAAGTTGCGGACAGGGACAGACACAGGAAGCTGCTTATGACTCCCCGAACCTTGGACACCAGCAGATGTTTGGAGTAGGCCATGTGTTCTATTTCTGCCAGTGGCCAAAGCCCCGTAAGGATTTTCCAACAGCAAAGGATCAGGTGTAGTGATCAGCTCCACCCATTCCCTCCTCTCCATTACACCGGGGGTTGGGTAGGCATCAAACGTGGAAGGCAACTACACCATTGTGCCAGCTTTACAGCAGTGGAGAAGCCCCCCCTGCCTGCAGAAATCCTGGTGGATATAAATTCCCTTTCCACTACACAGCTGGTATAAAGCGTAACTTGGAGGATTGGAGAAACCAGCCCAAACTGCTGGAGAAATGCACATCTCAGGAATGATTTTAATAAATCAATAATGAATCCCCTTTTCATTCCGCAGCTACCCACCCCAATCCCACTAACCCCATAGGGTGAAATTAATCCCTGTGAATAGGGCCACCAAAAGGTATTTGCACTACATAATACCTATTTTAATTGCTTAAGTGATGAATAGGTCTACTAACAGCCCTCTGAACAAAGGATGAATTTCACCCTTGTGTCTTTTATTCTCACTCCTGCACACTCTCCCAGAACTGGGAAATAGAGCCAAGTAGTCCTGACCCCCAGCCCCTTGCCGTACCCTGTGGCTGAACAGTTCCTTCTGGTCTCATCAGGAAAGTCATTAGGACTCTACTTTCCTGGTTAAGCTAAGTGAAAGGCAAAAGTCCTGCTTGACTCGTTTGTCTGAACTGGTTGTCATGATGCTGTGTATTAGGAATTGAGTGAATCCTCCAGCTAATGATACAAGACTAGTTAGGGGATAAGAGCAACCTGAAGCCTGCCCTAGTTTCAGGAGCAGGTGGGCATACCCTGAGCCCTGTGACACTAACACCTAACTGTTTTACAAGTACAATGCAGCTTAGTTTCAGTCTTGCTTCAGCTGACTAGTTGCAAGCCTTCTCAACAACATGTAAGTGGAAACCAGGGTTGCTTTCATTTTGTCACGCCTATCAGGTAGCTCATCAGGCTCACACTGTACAATCTCTCATGCCAGCACTCAGCCTCCTTGCCATTTGTAATCATTTGCAAAACCCAAACATGTTCTCAAGCCAAATGAATCTTTAATAGGTGGAGTCAGTGGTGTCATCTCAACATGCATTTAAATGTATCTGGCCCTCCCTGAAACCCAGTGCTAGAATTGCACAGAGGGGGATAAGTCAGGCTTGGATTTTGCCAGCATTCATGTGAAACAAATGCATTGCTCTGAAACCTCAACAGCAATGTACTTTTCAAAATAGCCCAGGGCAAGATTTTCAAGAAAAATTAAACCTACTGCTACACAAAGCCACATTCAGCAGGCAGATTTTTGATTTCATGTCTCTGGAACAGGATTATATATTGCACGGAAAAGAAATATACGAGACCCTCCAAAAGAAACTAACACTCCTTCTTCCCCACACATACATATAATCCATCAATTGACATTTCTGACTAACAAAACTGTGGGCCTTTGGGACACACACTGAATAAGTGAAGTGTTATTTTTCCAGAGATTCAACAAGCTGTGACCTGTATATTCTCCCAAGCTTTGACGTATATCTAAAAATAAATAAATAAATAAAACACCCCAAAAAAGACCAAAAAAAGGAGGTGGAGCATCATTATATCAGGGATCACAGGTGACATTCACTCCTACGCAAATGGTCAGTACAAGCAAGGCTTATGCAGCATATAAATCCCACTTGTGAGTGCTAAAGTGAAACTGAGGTGGTGTACAGACTTCATGTTGACTCTTTCCACAGGGATGGATTTCATTTTATTTAGACTATAAGCGCCACAGAGCCAGGATTTAGTCTGGATATAAAACACCCACATTACCACACTACAGGCTCTGTATAAGTAATTATTGGCATAACTTAGGATGGCCAGGATCGAAAGCAGAGATATTTTAGTGGCTCTACACCAGAGAGGATTGGCTCATGGTTTTCATATGTTAAACCAATATTCTATCCTAAAATAGATGCTGTCCTAGAATCCTAGAATCTCAGGGTTGGAAGGGACCTTAGAAGGTCATCTAGTCCAACCCCCTGCTCAAAGCAGGACCAATCCCCAATTTTTGCCCTAAATCCCTAAATGGCCCCCTCAAGGATTGAACTCACAACCCTGGGTTTAGCAGGCCAATGCTCAAACCACTGAGCTATCCCTCCCCCCCAAAAAAGGTTGTTTATTTCTTTGAGTACCAAGATAAAACATCCTATAACTCAATTGAGTTACAAGACTAACCAAAAAATGAGCTGGCTGTGGTTCTATTCAAAAGAACCATCAGAACATTCAAAATGATAAATAGTGACATGCTGTTTTGTTATACACATCTCTCTGCAAAAGTTTTAGGATTATGGGTCAAATCCTGCTCTTACTTACATTGGTATAGAGTCTACAGTGATTCCACTGAGGTCATCAGAATCATTCCAGATTTCTACCATTCTACATGGGAGAATAATGTGGCCCCACCTTGTCTGAGATGACAAATCTAATTGAGAAGTAAATATTCAATTCAAAAAAATAGTATAGGTCAATGTTGGATGTTGCCTAAAGTAATACATACAATTTATAGAGCAGTAACGTAACTAACAATTGAAATGGAAAGTTAACGGCCTATGAAGGGAAGCTGAAGGAATTGGGTTTGTTTAGTTTGGAAAAGAGAAGACTGAGAGGGGACATGATAGCGGTCTTCAGGTATCTAAAAGGGTGGAGGAGGGAGAAAAACTTCTTCATCTTAGCCTCTAAGGATAGAGTAAGAAGCAATGGGCTTAAACTGCAGCAAGGGAGGTTTAGGTTGGACATTAGGAAAAAGTTCCTAACTGTCAGGGTGGTTAAACACTGGAATAAACTGCCCAAGGAGGTTGTGGAATCTCCATCTCTGGAGATATTTAAGAGTAGGTTAGATAAATGTCTATCAGGGATGGTCTTAGACAGTATTTGGTCCTGCCATGAGGACAGGGGGCTGGACTCGATGACCTCTCGAGGTCCCTTCCAGCCCTAGAATCTATGAATCTATGAACTAGGGAATGTAAATAAAATATAATTTAGTGCATTGGGAATCTTGGGAGTTAAGTATCTCTACTTTGCCTTGGTACTCAGTTACAAAGCACAGACTTTGAAAGGACTTAAAGCCTTTTTAGAAGGCCAATTTGGGTAAAGCAAAGTGGAAAAAGCTGAAGAAAAACTTGCTATTCAAAGCATGAATGCCCCTTCAACCTAATATTTCCATTAAATTTATAGACTATTCTTATGAATACATGTCAGGCACACTGCTAGGTTAAGGGTTCTCTCATCTATTGATCTCAGCACAATAAAGAGTAAGCAGAGCCACTGAAAATTTGATTTTTACGTGACAGAAATGTGCCGAGTCATAGATTGTTATACCCCTGTATTTCAAGAACATTTCTAAAGCAAGGGGGTTCAATCAAATCAGACTCAATGCATGTAGGATAAGTGTCTGCAGAAGGCATTGGAGGGTCATCAAAATAGATCTAGCATTTAAAAAATAAATAAATAAAATAAAACCCCCAAACCCTAAAATAAGAGAAAAAGCCAGTGACTGTTACAGAGACACAGAAAAGAGTATCAAAAATAAAAACATAAATTCCAATTCAAATAATATAGCTTAGAATATGTATAAAATTATATTGAACAACAGTTATTTATACCATCAGGCACAACCCTCTGGGCTTTAATAGATTGCTACTGCTTACACCACTGGTAAGTTTGGCCTATTATGAGCCCAATTCTAAGACCACCTGAACAGCCTCAAGTCTGTTGTAGTCAATAGACATTGTATGTCCTCAGCACTCTGCAAATTCAGGCCAGAGAGAGAACACTTTAAAAGGTTTGTTGTAAAAACCTTATTGGCATAAATCTGGGATAGTTCATATAACTTACTAGGGGCAATGCCATTGCAATAGTCAAGTAGATAGATGTAGATCTTCTCAAATGCACACCAGTAAAACTAACAAAACACCTTGCACCATGCTATGTCATCATACACTCTGTATATGCCAATATGTTACTGTAACAGGGTTCTCTACTCACCACTGGGGCTCCTCTCTGTAACTAGAGAATAGTTCCCCCCAGTTTGACACCCTCTTCCATCTCTTGTTCACACTGACTTCTCTCACACTCCAGAAGTTACAGTGCTCTCTCTTTCTCTGTATGCAGTGTAGCTCCACCTTCCAGCCAAGTCATTAGAGTTTTCCCTTCTAGAATATCAAAGAATCATGGGACTAACTTACTGAGTATTCTTCCCAGAAGTCCTCCAGTTCAAGCCTATACCACTTCCCAGTGGCTAGTTGGGGATACCAGCCCCCCCGCCTTAGGGT
Organism: Chelydra serpentina; assembly: GCA_037349315.1. Lineage (NCBI taxonomy): Eukaryota > Metazoa > Chordata > Testudines > Chelydridae > Chelydra > Chelydra serpentina. Next base: position 11,252,504 of record JBAIAC010000017.1, on the reverse strand, counting down.
TCCAACCCAGGACCCCTGCCTTTAACAGCCAAGGTCTGCTCTATCCCAGACCTTGCTTCTATTTTCCTAGGCTGCGTCCTACTCTGTCTCTCAGGCTTCCTTATGTACCATCCTTCCTGATCAACCCTTCCCTCAGATCAAGTAGAGCATCTACTGTCTCCCTAAATTTCTTCCCTTTTCTCTCTCTAAGCTCAGAAAATAGCTACAAACACCCACACTACATCTTTCTACTACAAACTTCCTGCCTCTATACCTCCTGTCCAGCTGGGCTCCATTCACCATCAGAGATTGCCTATCAAGACTAACTCCCCTCAGATGTGCCCTATTAAGTTACCTAACTGCTTCTGAGACACATTCACCTCATATTAGCCTGGAAAGTGTTACTCCCCATCACAGCTACATTAAACTGTTTTAAGGACATCTTAAAGAATAGAGAGTTTTGCTTTTTGTTTAAAAATGGGGTAGGTGCTACTATTGTTTTCTGTTGCTCAGAGGTTTGAGAAGCATGATGTGATAAATTGAAAAGGTTTGTGATAAATAGCTATGATGTGCCTGTAGAATTTATCACATGGATATCGTGTATGTATGTATATATGCATTGTTAGTATAGCTATGTTGGGCCCAGGATATTAGAGAGAAAAGGTTGGTGAGGAAAATATATTTTATTGGGCTAGTTTCTGGTGGTGAGAGACAAGCTTTTGAGTTTACACAGAGCTCTTCTTCATGTCTGGGAAACTAACTCAGAGTATTACTGCTAAATACAATTATTCCACCTTGTATTTAGCAATAACACTGTGAGTTCGTTTCCCAGACCTAAAGAAGAAGGCTTATCTCTCACCACCAAAAGCTGGCCCAATAAAAGATATTACCTCACCCACCTTGTTTTTCTGTGTGTATATATGAAAGAAAGGGAAGAATGACAAGGTCTGATTTTCTGCTCTTACTCATTGATGTAAACTGAAAGTACACTAGGTTAAGAGTGATGTAAGTGGAGAATCCCTCTCACAGTGAACAAGTCTTGGTTTTGTGATGACTGAGGTTTTCTTTTTCTTTAATAGAATTGGGTCTCTGATTTATAAAAAAAAATTCTGATAGGTTTTTTTCTTAATAGATTATCCCCTTTTTTAAGAGTGTGGAAGCATAAATACCTTCTGGTTCTCCCTTACTCCTGTTTTTCCTGTTCTGGGAAAGGGAGTATTAATACTTCATGAGAAGTTACTTATATTTGTAAAGTTTTAAACAGTGAAGATTCAAAGTCAAAAATATTAGTTTGAGACTATTATTTACAATTTGTTGCTTGTTAGGCTGAAAGTTAATTGCTATAAAATGCCCCCCCCACACACACTTAGAATAAATGTAGAATTACTACCCTCAACTTTTAAAAACTTGAACTAGGCACTAAGCTCAGCAGAATATCTAATAATAATAATGCTTTGCAGTTATATTACACCTTTAATCTAAAGGAACACAATTAATTTAGCCTCACAATATCCCTGTTGGGCGGGGAAATACTATTAAAACATATTTACAGTAAACTGAGGCACAGAAAAGGCAAGAGACTTGATAAGGTCAGAGAGCCAGAAATAGAACTCAAGTGCCTTAACTCCCAGCTCTAGGCACTAGATATATTGTGCATGCACATATGTGTGCACACACACACAGCCTTTATATCTCAAGAGTTGCTAATTCAATTTTCAAAGATTTGGATTTTTAAGTGCACTGTTAAATTGCTACCATGTTTCACCCCAGGTGGCAGCCACCAAAGGAGAATCTCAAAAAAACATCTAGTCTCATTAGCGACCCCAAATTACACCATTTTTAGGGGGTTTAGATATATAGATATATGAAAAAAACAAATACAAGTAGGAGCTAGTTGTCCAGTACATTGGGCCAAATCATGGTTAACTGACTCAAGTGATTAGTTCCACTGGATCAAATCAGCTACACAGCTATAAACCAACAGCTCATACCACATGTGACAAAATCCCAACAGAAACCAAACATGTTTCCAATGGAACTTCGCTTGCCAGGCAGGATTCCATCAGAAATCTGCTTGGCTTCCAGACAACTCGCCTGCCTGGCTCCTTGGCAGACCATCTGGCAGGATGCAGTGAACCCAGGCTCCCAGCTCCTCAGCTGCCTGCCTGGTGGGCTGATGGGAAGCTGGGAGCCTGGAAGTTGTAGGAGTCCCAGGCTCACGACTCCTCACTAGGCCGGGCTGTTAGGGTCCCTGGCACTAGCACAGCCCACTGGGTAGTACTACTGTGGATCATGGGCTTTAAAGGCTCCCAGGTTCCCCAGCTCTGGGGCAGCCCTCCAGGCTGTGTTAGAGCTTGGTGGAGATCAGTAATTCCATTTCACAGAGATTTCAAAATTGTTGGTTATCATTCCAAATGAAATCTGATATTGAAATAGTAAAATCCTCTGCAAAATTACTGTTCTCCACTCAGCTCTATACATTAGCTTAATTAGTTGTCATGTTTCACCACAGAAGTAAATATATTTCAGGAACTGCTAACAAAAATACTAATTAATGCCAAATTCAATGATGGCTTCTGTGATCTGGACACCTGTCCATGAGGAAGTGGACTAGGACCTTCTAATTCATTTCACAAAGGTCAACTGTCATTTTGATTTTTTATCATGCAAAGGAGAAAAACAAAATGTATTTGAGCCTGGTTGCAATACAAATGTAAATGGCTATTATTTACCTTGGACCAAAAAACATCTTTGAAGCCTTTAGATTAGCATGGCTTAGATTGTGCAACACACAGTATGCACTGTGATAAGTGTCTTTATTTCCTTCGCCTTGTCAGGCTGTTATGTTGATCAACACATCCAGGAAAGGTGCAAAAGTAAATCAGGGCTGTGGAAGTGATCCCTTGGGTTTGGCTGGAAGGGAACAGAAGGGAATTCAGAGGATTGTCATTTGGACAGGAATAAGAAATCAGGTCCTTCTAATATCATACAATTTTAATAGTGAAGGCTAGTATAATAAGTCATTCCATAAATCCATTATTAACTAGCAGCAGGACAAATAAATTACACTATCAGCCCATTATCTATAGTTCAAGCTGAATTCTGCTTGGTAATATAACTACAGAATAGGTGACCTAAACATGACAGACATTCTGAGATAAATGAAGTAATTCAAAGCAGCACCTATGGATGTGTATTCAGCTGCATTTTCTAACCCTATTTTCCAGTACATTTCAGGCAGGACTACTACTTGAAATAGGAAGGTCAACGTTTGCAAACCATCTTGAATGTGATTTTAAAAAAACCTAATCTACATATGTCCTCTGTAAACACTTATTCCCTGCTATCTATGTGGATTATCATGATAGTACACACACACACTGCCTGCCTGCATTTCTTAAGGGGGGAATAGTGAACAGAATTTCCACGTAACTCTAGTATGGTTTAAAATTAAAGGTACTGGATTATGACATTTTGTCTCTTGTAGATATAATTGTAAAACTATAAGCTCTTTATTTTCATGTGCTATAAAACACATCCATATAATTAAATCAAGGTTGAGAGTCTTTTGCCTAGAAGAGTCAGTTAAGCCTCTATGGATAAAAAGAATAACCTTGAGAACACACTACACTGATGTGTTGATAGCACCTCAGCACATTTCAGTGAGCAGGTAATTCCCTTTCTGATGTCCGTGCCGGGGATATCTATTTACACTAGAAACTTTTGCTGTATCTTTTGGCCATACTGGCCCAGATCCTCAAAGATGTTTAGCCATTATGGGAGTGAGGGGCCTAAACATCTCTGAGGATCTGGGCCGCTGTCTCTTGGCTTCTTTTTCCCGTCAGTGGAGTCCGGCTGTGCAAATGGGAAATTGCTGCCTAAGGCTGGGAGAGGCCCAGCTCCTCCCTGGGCTGATGATGGGCTCTGCCAAAGTGCCTGGGACGGCACCGTGGTGCTGGGGTCGAGGGAAGCCAGGGTGGGCTTGGTACTAGAGCCTGGGCAGCAGGGATGGGGCCAGGCTTGGCGCTGTGGGGAAGCAGGTGCAAGCAAGCTCTGGGAGCTGCTGAGGAACAGCAGGGGATGGCTTGGTCCCCCCTCCCCCCGTCCCCATAGGAAGAGGCCAGGGTGGGCGCAGTGTAGGGGCTGCCGTGGGAAATGGCCTGAGAGGTGAGCTCTGCCCCTTGCAGCTCTGGGGCCAGCTCTGCTCAGCACTGACCCTGCTGCCACCACGGCACCAGGCACCAAAACAGCCCCGGGCACAAGGGCTGGATGGAGCCCACACGGGGCCACCAGGGGGTGGGGCTCGGACCGGGCGGGAATGGGTTCGAGAGGGAGGGCGTTCGTTCGGTGAGAGGGAGGCTGAGTCAGCTCGAGCCCGGGCCGGGGCTTAGAGTGAGGGGACGGCGGGAGCCGACTGGGAGGCAGCGCTGAGAGAACCTCTGAGGCAGCACGAGCTGGGGCAGGGGCAGAGGCCACGTGCCCAGGGGGGGCCCTGGGCTTCGAAGCGCTGATGCTGCTCCAGGCCCTCAGGGAAGGGGGAGCCCAACGGGGAGACACGGCAGAGGGAGGCCGCCCCAGCACTCGGAGCTGCCAGCAGGCGGGAAATGCCGACGTCACTGGAGGGGGTGAGGAAGATGATTCGAGGCAGCAGGCTGGGCAAAGATCAGAGGTGGCATGAGGTGGGGGATGGGGCTCGGGCTGAGGTGGGAAAGATCGAAGGTGACACAAGAGGAAGGGCTCAGGGTCTGGGCGGGAAAGGCTGAGGTAACATTGGAGGAGGAGCTCAGGGTCTGGGGGGGAAAGGCTGAGGTGACGCCAGAGGAGGGGCTCAGAGCCAGGGCGGGAAAGGTTGATGTGATGCCGAAGAAGGGGCGTCTAAACACTGTGGAAATGCTCATGGTTTTTCTATAACTTCCCTGGAGTGATGAGAATCTGCACTGATGTTACGAAACATAAAATGTGTGGGTCCAAAGAGATTCTTAGGATAATTAAATGAATACAGCCTTATCTAATTAATGGTGCAATAAAAGGTTTTTCACAGAAATAATAAAATGCACAGCTGATATTTGTTGGGAGAACTTGGGACTTGATCTAATATCTGTCTTCTACCATATCAGTCTATTTACAGCACTTCCAAACACAGGAAGAACAAAGCATCTGAGAAGTGTCCAGGAAAGGAAGAAAAGTAACTGAAGACGGAGGAAAAGGAAAGGGACTCTGGGCACAGTAACCTCCCTGTAATCAGGCCTCAGGTTATGTAATAACCACGGGGATCCTGAGTCTTAATATCTTGAGCAGCGTGACCACCCTGTAAGCAGGATCCAGGTCTGTACTGCTTTGTCCTTTTGACATTCTGCTCCATTTGCTGGCTAGTGAGAGCGACTGCCCTGTAATCAGGGTGCAAGTCACCTCCCCCTCGCTTTGGAGGGACATTCAGCTCTTTGGTAACTTGAGCAATGTGACCGCCCTATAACTAGGGTCCGGGTCTTTGCTCACTTGCTCGTTCGGCATTACGCCTTGTTGTGGCCCTCTTGTCAGGATGACAACCCTGTAATCAGGGTAAAAGTGATATTCCCTTTTCTTCTGGGGGATACTGAGCTCTTTGGAACCCTGAGCAGTTTGACTCACCTCCCTGTAATTGGGATTCAGGTCTCTGTCCTCTTGATGTTTTGGCATCATGCCCTGCTGACAGTTGAGTCACTGTGACCACCTGTAACTGGGGGGTGCATGTCACACCATTCTGTAGCATGGGAAATACTGAGCCCTTTGATACCGTGTGGAGCGTGACCTCCCTGTAATTCAGGGACAGGTCTCTGCTCTTTTGCTCCCTGGTTTTATGCACCTTTATCTTCTAATCAGAGTGACCACCCTGTAATTAGGGTGCAGGTCAAATCCCTCTCATTCATCAGGGATTAGGGTTATTTTAGGGCCCTTAGGAACGTGACCGCCCTGTCATCAGGGTTCAGGTCTAAAGCTGAATTCTGTGATTATGCTCCTTCACTCAGTTAGTCAGAGTGACCACCTTGTAATCAGGGTGAGAGTCACCTTCCCCCTCGCTTATGGGAGCTACTGATGTCTTTATTACTTGAGCCATGTGACCTCCCTGTAACTAGGGTTCAGATCTCTGTCCTTTGCTCTTCTGGGATTGTGTCCTGTTCTCAGCCTGTTCAGTTTGACTGCCCGGTAATTAGGGTGCAGGTCACGCGCCTCTTATTTAGGGAGGACTAGGTTCCCCTTAATGCACTGGGCTGAGTGACCACCCTGTAAGTAGGGTTCAGGTCTCCTCCTTTTCTCTTACTTGCAATGTATTTTCCATTGATCGGCAAGCCCGAGGGACCGCCGTGTAAGAAGGGTTCAGGTTCTTTCAACTTTGGCTGCTTTGGGTTGTTGGGCTAGTCACTTGGACCCCACCCTGTAATCAGGGGGCAGGTCTTGTCCCTTTTCCCTTTGTTTTTTTGAGGGGAGGAATATTGGTCGAGTTTAACACTGAGGGTCGAGTGACCTGTTACGATGAGCTCTCTTTCTGTTCTGGGAAGTCCCCCTTTGTTTTGTACGGATGTGTTTGTGAGAGCTCGTGATACAAGTGGGTGTGCAAGCTTTTTAACTTTTAGTTATTTATTTTTATTTTTTTAAGTTAAATCGCTGCAGCGCTTTTTCTTTACTCTTCTCAGAATCAGAAAAAGAGCTCAAAGTGTATTAAAGTATTTCTCCTCCTCCTCCTCCCCACAAAAGGGAAGAGTAAGGGCTCAGATGCCATCTTTTAGTGCCTTGGACAGTGTGACCTCCCTGTAAACAGGGATCTGGTCTCTCCCCTTCTGCTCTGTTTAGGTTGAGCTCTTTTTAGTGGGCTGATGGCAATGACTGGCTATTTAGGAGGGTGATTTAAGTCACATGCCTGTGACTCACAGGTAGTGCAGTATCCATTAGTACTTGGGCAGCATAACCACCCTGTATCCAGGGTTCAGGTCTCTGCCCTTTATTCATTTGCAACCATGCTACTTCAGCCGGTTGGTTTGAGTCCTGACCCTGTAATTAGGGGAGACTTCGTGTACCTCTGGCTTCTGGGGGATATTGAGCTCTGTTGAACCCTGTACAGTGTGACCGCCCTGTAACTAGGGTTCAGGTCTTTGCCTACTTGCTCATTTGGCATTGCGGTATGCTCGGGTCCACTAGTCAGCGTGACAGCCCTGTAATCAGGGTGCATGTCACAAGTATCTATAGAATGGGACATATTGAGCCCTTTGATACTTTGAGGAGCTTGACCTTCCTGTAATTCAGGTTACGGTCTCTGCTATTTGGCTAATCCCAGTGACCACCCTGTAATCAGGGTATAGGTTGCATCTCTCTTTTAAAATCTGGTGTATTAGAACCATGGGCAGCTTGATCTCCCTGTAACCAGGGTTTGGTCTCCGAGGCCCTTTGGGTCTCTTGGCATTGTGCTTTCCTCACAGCCTGAGGCGAGTGACTGTCCTGTAGTCAGGGAATCGGGTCTTGGCTCTCTAGTGTCTTGGTATTAGCCCAAGTGCAGCCAGCTGGTCTGAATGAGCATCCTGTAAACAGGGTACAGGTCTCATCAGACACTATTTATGGTGTTCCCATGATACTGTGTCCAGAGTCCTAGCCCTTCACACTGTGCTTCCAACTTGCCTGGAATTCTGCAGCCAAGTCTCCTGGTTTCTTCCCAGCTTACTGTGCTCTTCGAGAACCAACATCCTGCTGCTGTTGCAGGTAGGCTCAGAAAGGGAGGGTCCTGTGGCAGTTTTAGATTAAGTCAATCCAGGCAGTATAACTTGTGACACTGATTTTCAAATACTTGTCAATTAATTCCATACTGCCCTTAATTGTCCAATTCCACTTCATTTTGTATGGAGGCTGCCTGGTGTAATAGTTGTTAGGGGGGAAATCTGAAGATTGTGGCTCTGGAGTCCCATTGGTTTGGTACTTTTCTCACTCAGTGGTACTGGGGAGGAGGGAAAAGTCCTTATGGAAGTGTCTGAGGACTGCATAGAATTATCTTGGAGCTGAATATCCAGGCTGTCTCCAGACCCAGAAAAGCACACTGTATCAGTAGTTTACACTCCATTTGTGTAGGGGATGTGAAGTTGTCGTAAGGGCATCTGACTGACACACTCCTGTCTGCTCCCTCTCTGTTTCAGGCAGCACCAAGCACAGGTGGACAAGAAGTGAGTGTCAGGAATGTCAATCACAGAAGAGGAAAGAAGACAAGTCACTGACGATGGAGAAGAAGCAAAGGGACTCTGGGCACAGTAAACTCCCTGTAATCAGGCCTCAGGTCATGTAATTACACTGTATGGGAATCTTGAACCTTTTAATTCCTTGAGCAATGTGACCGCCCTGTAACTAGGGTCCGAGTCTTTGCCCACTTGCTTGTTTGGCATTACTTTGTGCTCTGGCCCACTACTCAGTGTGACAGCCCTGTAATCAGGGTGCCTGTCACAAGTATCCATAGAATGGGACATATTGAGCCCTTTGATACTTTGAGGAGCTTGACCTTCCTGTAATTCAGGTTACGGTCTCTGCTATTTGGCTAATCCCAGTGACCACCCTGTAATCAGGGTACGGGTTGCATTTCTCTTTTGAAATCTGGCTGATTAGAACCATGGGCAGCTTGACCTCCCTGTAACCAGGGTTTGGTCTCCGAGGCCCTTTGAGTCTCTTGGCATTGTGCTTTCTTCACAGCCAGAGGCGAATGACTGCCCTGTAATCAGGGAAACAGGTCTTTGCACTCTAGTCTCTTGTCACTAAGACAAGTGAAGCCAGCTGGTCTTAATAAGCACCCTATAAAATAGGGTACAGGGCTCATCAGACCCTCCTTGTTGCGCCCCATGTAACTATGTCCAGAGTCCTGGCCTTTCGCACGACACTTCCAACTTGCCTGGTCTTCCTTTTGCCAAGAATCCTGCTCTCTTCATCACGTACTGTGCTCTTGGAGACTGACATCCTGCTGGTGTTGCTGGTAAACTCTGAAAGGGAGGGTCCTGTTACAGTTTTGGACTAAGTCAATCCAGGCAGTATACCTTGTGACATTGATTTTGGAATACTTGTCAGTTAATTCCATGCTGCCCTTAATCATCTAGTTGTTCTTGATTCTGTCTAGAGATTGCCTGGTGTAATAGATGTCAAGGGGGAATCTGGAGATTGTGGCTCTGGAGTTGGGTGGGTTTGGTACTTTTCAAACCCAGTGGGGCTTGGGAAGAAGGGCCAGTCCTTATTGAAGTGTCTGAGGGCCCCATAGAATGGTCTTGGAGCTGAATATTCAGACTGTCTACAGACCTAGAAAACCACACAGTGTCCTTACGATACACTCAGTTTGCATCAGGGACTTAGGGCTGTCTTAAGGGCATCTGACTGACACATCCCTGTGTGCTCTCTCCCTCTGTTTCAGGCAGCTCCAAGCACAGGTGGACAAGAAAAAAGTGTCAGGAATGTCAAGCAAAGAACAGAAAACAAGACATGTCACTGAAGATGGAGAAGAAGGAAAGGGACTCTGGGCACAGTAACCTCAATGTAAACAGGCCTCAGGTCATGTACTTACAGTGTATAGTGATCTCAGATCTTTTCATACCTCGAGCATCATGACCTGTAATCAGGGTCCGGGTCTGTGCTGCTTTTTATCCTTTTGACATTATGCTCCATTAGCTGATTAATGAGAGTGACTGCCCTGTAATCAGGGTGCAAGTCACGTCCCCCCCGCTTTCGAGGAAATTGAGCTCTCTGGTAACTTGAGCAATGTGACCACCCTGTAACTAGGGTCCGAGTCTTTGCCCACTTGTACGTTTGGCATTACGCCATGCTCTGGCCCACTAGTCAGCATGACAACCCTGTAATTAGGGTGCATGTCACAAGTATCTATAGAATGGGACATATTGAGCCCTTTGATACTTTGAGCTTGACCTTCCTCTAATTCAGGTTACGGTCTCTACTATTTGGCTAATCCGAGTGACCACCCTGTAATCAGGGTACAGGTTGCATCTCTCTTTTGAAATCTGGAGGATTAGACCATTTGTGTAACGTGGGCAACTTGACCTCCCTGTAACTAGGGTTTGAGTCTGAGACTCTTTGGTCTCTTGGAATTGTGCATTCTTTGCAGCCTGAGGCAAGTGACCGCCCTGTAATCAGGGATTTGGTCTTTGCCCTGTTGTCTCTTGTCACTGTTGTCTCTTGTCACTAGCACATGTGCAGATAGCTGGCCTTTGGTCAGGAATGTCAAGCAAAGAGGAGGAAAGAAGACAAGTCACTGAAGATGGAGGAGAAGGAAAGGGACTCTGTAAAAAGGCCAAAGGTTATGTAATTAACTGTAGGGGGATCTCGAACCTTTTCATACCTTGAGCAGCGTGACCGCCCTGTAAGCAGGGTCCAGGTCTGTGCTGCTTTGTCCTCTTGACATTATGCTCCATTAGCTGGCTAGTGAGAGCGACTGCCCTGTAATCAGGGTGCAAGTCACCTCCCCCTTGCTTTCGAGGGACATTCAGCTCTTTGGTAACTTGAGCAATGTGACCGCCCTGTAACTAGGGTCCAGGTCTTTGCCCACTTGCTCGTTTGGCATTATGACTTCTTGTGGCCCTCTAGTCAGGATGACAACCCTGTAATCAGGGTGCAAGTCATATTCCTTTTGCTTCTGGGGGATACTGACCTCTTTAGAACCCTGAGCAAGGTGACTCACTTCCCTGTAATTCAGGGTCAGGTTTCTGCCCTCTTGCTGTTTTGGCATCATGCCCTGCTGGCAATCTAGTCATTGTGACCACCTGTAACTGGGATGCATGTCACACCATTCTGTAGTATGGGAAATACTTAGCCCTTTGATACCGTGCGGAGGGTGACCTCCCTGTAATTCGGGGACAGGTCCCTGCCCCTTTGCTCCCGGGCTTTATGCACCTTTATCTTTCTAATCAGAGTGACCACCCTGTAATTAGGGTGCACGTCGCATCCCTCTCATTCATCAGGGATTAGGGTTATTTTAGGGCCCTTAGGAGCATGACCGCCCTGTCATCAGGGTACAGGTCTAAAGTTGTCTTCTGTGATTATGCTCCTTAATTCAGCTACTCAGAGTGACCACCTTGTAATCAGGGTGAAAGTGACCTTCCCCCTCAATTATGGGAGCTACTGATGTCTTTGTTACTTGTGCCGTGTGACCTCCCTGTAACTAGGGTTCAGGTCTCTGTCCTTTGATCTTCTAGGATTGTGTCCTGTTCTCAGCGTGGTCAGTTTGACTGCCCAGTAATTAGGGTGCAGGTCATGCGCCTCTTATTTAGGGAGGACTAGGTTCCCCTTAATGCACTGGGCTGAGTGACCACCCTGTAAGTAGGGTTCAGATCTCCTCCTTTTCTCTTACTTGCAATGTATTTTCCATTAATCAGCAAGCCCGAGGGACCGCCCTGTAAGAAGGGTTCAGGTTCTTTCCCCTTTGGCTCCTTTGGGTTGTTGGGCTAGTCACTTAGACCCCACCCTGTAATCAGGGGGCAGGTCTTGTCCCTTTTCCCTTTGTTTTTGTGAGGGGAGGAAGATTGGTCGAGTTTAACACTGAGGGTTGAGTGACCTGTTGCGATGAGCTCTCTTTCTGTTCTGGGAAGTCCCCCTTTGTTTTTTACGGATGTGTTTGTGAGAGCTCGTGATACAAGTGGGTGTGCAAGCTTTTTAACTTTTAGTTATTTATTTTTATTTTTTTAAGTTAAATCGCTGCAGCGCTTTTTCTTTACTCTTCTCAGAATCAGAAAAAGAGCTCAAAGTGTATTAATGTATTTCTCCTCCTCCTCCCCACAAAAGGGAAGAGTAAGGGCTCAGATGTCATCTTTTAGTGCCTGGAACAGTGTGACCTCCCTGTAAACAGGGATCTGGTCTCTCCCCTTCTGCTCTTATTAAGTTGAGCTCCTTTTAGTGGGCTGATGGCAATGACTGGCCTTTAAGGAGGGCAATTTAGGTCACATGTCTGTGACTCAAGGTAGTGCAGTATCCCTTAGTCCCTGGGCAGCATAACCACCCTGTATCCAGGGTTCAGGTCTCTGCCCTTTATTCTTTTGCCACCATGCTACTTCAGCCGGTTGGTTTGAGTCCTGACCCTGTAATTAGGGGAGTGTTCGTGTCCCTCTGGCTTCTGGGGGATATTGAGCTCTGTTGAACCCTGTGCAGTGTGACCGCCCTGTAACTAGGGTCCGAGTCTTTGCCCACTTGTTCGTTTGGCATTACGCTGTGCTCGGGTCCACTAGTCAGCGTGACAACCCTGTAATCAGGGTGCATGTCACAAGTATCTATAGAATGGGACATATTGAGCCCTTTGATACTGTGAGGAGCTTGACCTTCCTGTAATTCAGGTTTTGGTCTCTGCTATTTGGCTAATCCTAGTGACCACCCTGTAATCAGGGTACAGGTTGCATCTCTCTTTTGATATCTGGTGGATTAGAAACAAGGGCATCTTGACCTCCCTGTTACTAGGGTTTGGTCTCCGAGGCCCTTTGGGTCTCTTGGCATTGTGCTTTCCTCACAGCCTGAGGCAGTTGACTGCCCTGTAATCAGGGAATCCGGTCTTGGCCCTCTAGTCTCTTGGTACTAGGCCCAGTGCAGCCACCTGGTCTTAATGAGCACCCTGTAAACAGGGTACAGGTCTCATCAGACCCTACTTCTGGTGCCCCAAATAACTGTATCCAGAGTCCTGGCCCGTCACACTGCGCTTCCAACTTGCCTGGAATTCTGCAACCAAGTCTCCTACTTTTCTTCCCCGATTACTGTGCTCTTAGAGACCCGCCATCCTGCTTCTGTTGCAGGTAAGCTCAGAAAGAGAGGATCACGTGTCCATCTTTTTAATGTTAATATGTAAATTTTTCTATTCATATTGGTATCTGTGCCTTTTAATGCCATTCTGCTCTGGATCACCTATTTCCTGCTTATTTGGGGTGAAGACTTTTGAACTGCTTAAGGCCGTGTTTCTCAAGACTTTGGTCTGTGGACCAGCACTTGCTCCTTAGCTCTTCCTGACACAGTTTTGGAACTGAGCAATTTGTATTAAAAAGGTTTAGAAACTCTCACTCCTCTAATTATCAATGAGAAATTTGGAAACTTTTGCTTTGTAATAGGGTTTATTTAGTTACAGTTGTGTGCCTTTTTGCTTTCCCTGAATTGTGCTAAAATAGTGCGTCATCCAGAGTTACGTTTATTTAAATATATTGATAATCACTTTAGTTATTTCCCCTTTCACATGTGAGGCATTGTTCTCTGCGAATATATTTTTATTCCATTTGTGGTTCTATAGCTATGTCCACGTTATTGCTGCATTCCAGAGCTTGAAAGGTTACCAGTCATTTGAAAATCAGTCTCTTTTTGCAATAACCGAATCAATACTTTAGCTTTGTGTCTACTTCTTTTTGAAATGTATTTTGTACTGCCTTTAAACATTTAACATGTGTCTGTTATTTGTATCTAGAATTTCAGATAGCATTGCAATTCTGCTATAACTGTTTTGCACATTGTTTATATCCTCTTAAGGAGAATTGGTCAAAATGGAAGTACCCAACCTAAAAACAAATAAAGAGAAGCTAAAGGCCTGTGAAAAATAAGAACAGAAACAAATGCTGAGCTCAAAATATAATTGTGTGATCTTTTTCAAAAGTAAATCATGCTAAAAATTCACATAATGAATATACATTCTTCTAACATAGTGCATTAATAGATTTCCTTATGCAATACTAAATATTTCTTGTGTAGCATAATTAACATGGCATTAAAATAATATTTTTGTTTTCTCTTCAGGTTTATACCATGTCCAGCAGCATGGTATATGAGTGCATTGGAAGGATACATTGAACAAAATGACTAATGCTGATTAATGTTAATAGACAATATATAACTAACTCTAAAACTCAATTACTTGTGTTACCACAACACTGCATGAAGACTGGAGAACAGTTTCCTGCTATGACCTTTCAGCTTTGTAACTACCTGTGCCACATGAAAACTGATATGTCATCTTATTTTATAATCATGTCCTCTCAAATTGTCTTTTACTAATGAGTCCATAAAGCGTGCTTTGTTTATCATACTTTCTTATGCTCCTAGAAAAGCAAGATGTATCTTTTTTATTTAATTCATGAAATTTAAGCTTTACCATTCTTTCATGAGTCATTTTCATGTCATTGCTTGGTGATTTGAGCTTCTTTATGGCAAGCAGTCAGTTTTACTTTCTTAAAGTCTCTGTTGCCTACAGCAAGTTGTTCAAAGCTGAACTATTTGAAAAGGATCGAAGAAAACTGAGATGTAGGGTGGCCACCCTAAAGAGTGTTGGAAAACCCTTTTCATTCAGCACACTATTAATCTTTCTCCTTTCTCTCAGACCAGAAGAAAGTCCATTTTTTGATACCAAAACAGTACTATAGCTATGAGGCCATATGGAATTAAACTAAGTTTCTACCTATGGCCGATTAGAAATTATCTATAGAACTGATGTTGATTTCATGTAGATATGTAACCTAGTATTTAAAATGTATGTTTTACCAAGGTGACTACCTGATTTTATATAAAAGAGTTACACACATCTTACAAAATATATTCCTTTGACTTAAGTGTGTGACTTTTATATAGTTGGGTGACTAATACTTTATGTACCAAGGAATAATTGTGAATCTGTAATGCAGAGACCTTAAACACACAAGCACTATAAGAGCATAGCTCACTAAATCATAATTTCCTACTGGAAGTTAAAAGATGTAACTGAAGGGAAGGCGTATGTTTGTTTTCTCCACTCACTCCCAAACCCCTCCAAAAAAAACCACAAAAAAACCTCTTCAAAGAAATTTAAAGTTGAAAAGATTAACATTTACTCCAGATAACACCTAACTTAATATCTGTAAAGCTCTGAATCTCTCACACATTTCTAAAAACAAGCAAACAAAACTAAATGTTGTTCTGGAAACTGGCAGTTACTCCCCGCACTTCATAACTTTCAAACACATACTCTACTTAAATGGTCACACCAACCAAACTGTACCACACATGCAATTTTTACTTTGCACCCATTGTTTCAGAACAGGTGGAGTATTTTTGGTAGTTGCTTATATTGATGTACGTGGTAATAGTGGTGTTTTAATGAGTTTTTATGCTTATTGACTTAAGTGGATGCTCGAGGTTGATGACGTGGCTGTTTTATGTAGGTATTTTTTTTGTTAAGTGTTAATGTTTATGTAGAGCTGCAGTATTTTGTGATGACTGTTTTTCAGGTATTGGTTTAGTTTAGATTGGTTTAGATGTTTTTGTATATGTACGTTACTAGATGTACTTAGAGGGCAAAGTTGAGGTTGCCTGTTTGGTGCAATTTTATTGGTGTGAAAGTTAAATTAGGGTAGGTGTTTAAAAGCAATGAGGTTTGAATTTTAAGCTCAACAGGGATCCAGGACCCACCTGGCTAACTCAGTAATTCCTAATTCCAAAATCTGGAATAAAGGTGACCGGGGAGAATAAAGATATCTCCAGAGACTTTCAAGAGTTTAGCATTTGTGCAGCTTTAGGGGATCCCTTAAACCTTATTGAGCTTTTTAAAGTGTAATTAATTGTGGCAAACTCTTGACTTCTACTTCTGCCAGTGAAGTGTTGTCCTGTATTCAAAGGTTTATAGTGGTAGTTAATTCTGCTCTGTACTAAGATGATTTTGTTAAAATCGCCACTTTATGATGTATGAAATAAATTAACTAGGTTTGAGTATATACACCTACTTGATAAAAATTAGAATATTCCATGTTAAATTTCTAGTTTTAACTTTATGACTATTATATCACCGTATTTTACTTTCTATAACTCCTTATTAATGTATTTATTAATATTTATGTAATTAAATTAATACATTGTATACATTCAGGTATCATCTGAGTTCTGTCTTCTGGCTAACCAAAAAGAATTTGATAAAATTTTGAAGAATTTTGGTAGCATTAATTTTAATTATAATCTCTTTTTACCTTTTTCATGTGGTCATTGGAAGTAACTACCCTGTAATAGTGCAAGTTTCATTTTTCTCTTGCATCACACATATTTTGGCAGACAGCGGTGTGACCTTGAAATGCAGATGAAGTTCTCACTGTCACTTAAGTGCATAAAGATGCCCTCCTGGAACTTCTAAGGTGCACAAGAATGGGATTTTAGTTCCTTTACTGCCCTCAACCTTGTGGATTGCTTGAGATCTGCAAGTCCTAGAGATCACTTTGTGAGCACAATATATGAGTCCACTGTGTCTATAAGATTGATATAAAACTGGCAAGGGCCTCTGGTTTCTTCAGCATTCCAGCTCAGAATTTTTTTAAAAGACTGAATTAAATATGAAAATTAATATTATATTAATCTCATGTTTTTTTCAGAAATTAACCTTTATGGTGTACTAAATTTTCAATATACTTCTATATGTGAGGTAGTGTGGTCTAGTGATTTGGAGCACTGGACTGGGATTCAGGAGACCTGGTTTCTATTCCTGGCTCTGATACTGGTCCACTGGATGTCCTTGGGCAAGTCACTTCACCTCCCTGTCAGTTTCATCATTTATTTTTTTTTAAAAAGAGGGGAGTGATTGTACTGACCTCATTTGTAAAATGTTTTGAGATCTACTGAAGAAAAGCACTAAGCAGATATTCAGAATTTTTACTAAAAATGAGACTACATATGGGTGGGAGAGAACTAGAGATTAGCTTTGGTAAGGGTGCATGAAGATATAATTCACTATGTAAGTATTAATTGTGTTAATGCTCTGAAGAAAACTGTCTTGCTGAATAATGAATTAAAACAGAGTCTCTCTTGGTATTTGATCATTCATTTCCAGTGTACCAGATGATTTTTTTCCCATTGAAATATGTCTGGGGATGTGCTTTTGATTTATTATCCTTGCCCTATGGTTTATTATTCAAAAATGGGCAACTTGGAAAACAAATATTCAGTATTAGGTGACTGTTTGTTTGCTGTACAAAAAGCAGGTGAACAGAAGTCTACGGAAAAGCAGAAGCTGGAACTATATAGATGGGACTAAGAAAAAAATTCAGTATTCCAACAGTAATTGCTAGAAGTTGAAACAATTAAACAATTAAAATATGTACCCAAAATGGCTTTAATGCTAATGCAGAAAAAGGGGTTTCCAAAAAGAACTTGGAACTTGCAACTGAAGTTGAATCAATTTGAATTTCATAACTTATTGGCACTGTAGATCTATACTGTGCTATTCACAGTAGTGACCTGGTGCTATGTTGAATAATGGCATGTCCTAGGTATTAGAGTGACTGGCACCTTTAAAGCCAGGATGGATCTAGTATCAGGGCCTGAAGAGCTCTGTGGCCTTGTCTTCACTAGAAAAAAAAGTGAGTTCTCAACGCAAGGTAAAATCCTAGTCAAGATATGGGAAAACATGATTTTGGCAAAAGTTAGCTGGTCAAGCTAAAGACTGGAGGGGAGTCTATGGTTTATCTTGACCGGCTAACTTGTGCTAAAACTACAACCTGCCTTGTCTACACAGCACACTCACTCAATTAATTGGCACTTGAGTTGGCCTAGCCTTAGTGTGAGCAGCCACACTGCAAAGTTGTACTTGAGGTACTGTCTCTAGACTGGTGCTGTACTTATGTGAGGCTCTAGGACTTTTGGGAGAACAGGCAATGGAATTTTACCTCATGTTAACTCCTGTTAGCTAACAAAAATTAAGAATACACCTCCCCCGCCCCCCAGTGTAGATACATCCAGTCCTAGCTGTACACATGATGCCAAAGTATAAAAAAGGAAGATTTTCCCCACCCCAGATATGGCAGAGGGGGCTAAAGTTGCTTCTTTATTAAAAGGTCATTTATCATTCCTGATAACTCATGTACCCACATATTTTGAACAGTGAGACAGACACTTTCTACTGCAATCTCTGCTGTGTCACATTGCTTCCAGTCAGTCTTCTGTATTTGGACTATGCTTTTGGTTTCCTAGTGTCCTCTAGTTTATGGTCCCTGATTATTTGTTAGACTTTGCCTTAGTTTTGCACAGACATGTTCTGAGTAGCTCCAGTCTCTCAGACTGCAGAAAGCAATTTTTGTGAGGTTGGCCCAGCTTTCTTATGGGTAGAGATATGTATCCTGTGTGCAGTTTCTGAAACCATCTTCCAGACAGCTTTGAGACTGGTTCATTCGTTTTCAACATAGGGAAATATTTAGGGACGCTTCTATGTTCTATTCCCAGTCCTTGTTGGCAACCTTGTTAGCACCAAGAATTGTGTATGTAAGAGTTATAAGGGTCTGTTTGATAATCTTAATGTTTAATGTATTGTACCCGAAGCCTGATTATAGTCCAGTGTTTAACTTTTAAAAACAGAACCTTTCTAAAAAGCACTTTTGTATTTTGTAGCCCTACTTCATGTGAGATGTTAATATCAAAACGCAGTACCAGAGAATGTACTTCCCATTACACACTGTGGCTCTCATGCCTTTTTTTGCCTCCTCAGGAGATTAGATAATTGATTGTGCTCTTCCTCTGATGAGTCAAAGTCCATCAACACAATTGCTTTGGCTTCAGAGGGCTTTGTAAAAAGAAATCCCATGCATTGATGTGTTCAGCAACATTGGGCTCTCAGAATTGAGAGCTATAGTGGTAACCACTGTGAATAGATATGAGAAAAGGTTTGTTCCTCTAGTCCAAATTTTTAGTCAAGTTTACAGAATTTCCTTTGTTCGTCTTTTAACATCACCAAACGAAACACCCTCAACAACCCATTTTCCCTATAGAAATCTGCATTTCTTATACAGCTTATAAAAATGTTAACTAGCAAACAACAATGAAAAATGAACTTCATTTTCTTTTTCCTTTTCCTTTTAGCAACACCAATAAAAGTCAGAATTATCTACTCTACCTACATACTTACGGAAT
The DNA here is from genome assembly GCA_037349315.1 of Chelydra serpentina. Classification (NCBI taxonomy): domain Eukaryota; kingdom Metazoa; phylum Chordata; order Testudines; family Chelydridae; genus Chelydra; species Chelydra serpentina. The sequence continues at coordinate 11,233,646 of JBAIAC010000017.1, read as the reverse complement.
TTATATGGCACTAATAACTTACTTTCATTGGTGAAAATAATACAAGTTACATCTGTGTAGCAACTTTCATATTGAAAGGTCTAAATGCATTTCATAAACTAAGGCCAGATCTATCCCTGCACTCATACAGATCCCAACCCAGAGATGGAGATCGGGTAGCTTGCATATTCCCTGTTCAGAGCATAATTGGAGAGGGTTCAGAGAAGAACCACAAGAAAGATTAAAAAGGATTAGAAACCAGGCATTATAGTGACAAGCTCAAGGAGCTGAATGTATTTAGCTTAACAAAGAGAAGGTTGAGGGGTGACTTAATTATAATCTATAAATATGTGTGTGGGGAACAAATATTAATAGTGGGCTCTTCAATCTAGCAGAGAAAGGCATAACATGATCAAATGGCTGGAACTTGAAGCTAGATAAATTCAGACAGGAAATAAGGTGACAGAGTGTAATCATTGGAACAGTTTACCATGGTTTGTGGTGGATTCTCCGTCACTCACTGTTTTTAAATCAAGATTGAATGTTTCTCTAAAAGATATGCTTTAGGAAATGTTTTTGGGAAGTTCTGTGGCCTGTTTTATACAGGAGGTCAAACTAGCTGATCACAATAGTCCCTTCTGACCCTAAAATCTGAATTGGCCATAACATGATTAATTTGGCCCTATATACTTATGGCACTATAGAAGTGAACCTAGCTCTGGGGAGGTTGGAGGGAGATGACAGTTTGGCTACCAGGAAAAAACCCTGGTCTTTGAAAAGAGCATTGGGAAGTAATGTCTGCACAAAGCAGACTAGACCGTAGTTTTTTAGGTCTTGTCCACACAGAAGCAAGGAGAACACGTATTTCACTGTTAAAAAGCACCAATTACCCATCAGCTGTATCAATAAGAAGCATATGCAATAGCCTCTTTTAAAAATAAAATATGTACGTTAATAGTGATAATTATGAAAGTTTGAAAATAAATTTCCATGACTTTCATATCATAGATATTAGAGATGGAAAATCCCTATGTAGTAGTTAAGCCTTTAGATAAGCAAGATTGTTCCCTATACTACATTCTCCATGATGCTACTATAAAAAAAGATTAAATCCACAGGTTTTTTTCAGTATAGCCAGAGTTCCCTCTGGGATCTCTCTCTTCATTTAACTTCCCAACTCCATTGGCTGAAAGGCCCTGAATCACGGCTACTCTCACTCTGGCCAGAGGAAGATTAACAAGCCACTTTAGATCCTATCAATGCTATCTTCTGAGAAGCATTGCTTAGGACTGGTGTAAAATGCTCCTCCCTCCATGTGGGTATGAGGATATCTCAACACTGCTGGGAAATCTACTGGAAATCTACAGTGATGGTGTCAAGTGGTGGAAGTGCTAGTGTTGAGAGAACGCAATTATTTCTACCACTGTGCCTATGTCTTCACTGCCAAAAAAAAAAAAAAAAGGTGATGTATACACGAAGGTCATTACTCTTGTTCAGAAAGCCAGCACAATGCCTATGCACCAATCTTTGAGCCCTTACTTGGCATATAAGTGGCATATAGCCTTGAGTTGGCCTTTTGCATAGGGTTGAATTTCACCAGGGCAGACTATATCCTTTTTCCTCTGTTCTCTTACAGAATTTTGCACCTATTCCCTTTCTCAACAGTAAACAATCTCTAATATCCTCAACGTCTTGCATGCATCGTGGGAAAACATAGGTTTTATTGCCCTCCTTGGAAACAACTGGATAAACTTAATTCAATTGTCTCTAGCATAACTGTTTCCTTTAAAAATTAACTTGGTTAGAATATACAATAAGTAAGTGTGAATTATTTAATGCCCATCTCGTTCTCCACTTTCTTTTTATAGTTGTTCTACTCTGCTCCCCCCCCTCCCCCGCCCTCCTTTTTTTAAAAAATGAGGTATCAGGCCTGTTAAAAATTGATGAAGCATTTGTAAACCCTTAGCAAATGAACAGTCAAGTGACACATGAATAAAACATCTGAAAAATCTCATGCTCTCCTTGCCAGCTCACACTGTCCTGACAGAGTGTGTGAAACACATGGGTCACATTACTGTAGAACAACATTATGTGCAATGTGAAAATAAGGTCAGGGGAAAGGATGGTCCTCCTAAGAGGGGACTTCAGCATAATTCCTTCTAATTTATCCTGGTGTAAGTAAGTATATAATCTATCCCACAATCTTCATTGCAATTTGCACCTCTTCCAAAGTTATCATCGTGATCAGGCCCAGATTAACCAATGTGCACTCAGTGTACTTGCACAAGGCCTCCCTCCCCGGGGAGAGGGTCCTGATCACCAAAAAATGAACAAAAAAACCCACATGCACAAAGACACCAAGACTGGAAAGAAAGCAGAGTGGGGCGAACCTTCATGGCACTTGGCTAGTCCATTGGGACAGGGGCCACTGTGGGGTGAGTGTGGGGCAGGCTCAGTCTGCAGCCCATTCTTCCTCCCAGGGCCTCCCACCCTAGGGACAGGACCCGGCCCTCTCCCCACGACATCACACGCCCCTGGGGGCAGGACCCAACTACCCCCTGGCTTTTGAGCCCCCCCCCCCCCCCCCCCCCGCCCCGGCCCCAACTCCCCTTGGGTAGGCCTCCTATCCCTTTGGGCAGGGAATGTGTGTGTGGGCTGGAGGCCCAATTGCAATAGTGCAAAGGGACTCTAAATGCTTTAATATGTCCTGGGTATCAGTATAGTTACATCTCTTTCTTAACAGCTAGATCGGTGCCACCCTCACAGTATGGAGGCAGTTATACTGGAATAAAGGTGTTTCTATCGGTATAGTTTGTTTCTGTACATTTTCACTATACTATATATTGCTACAGCTGTACCTTCATTACTTGAATCAGCCTCTCCTTCTTTCCCAAATCCTCCTTGTTCCACACATGCACACATCTCTTCCTGGCTCTTCGTCCCATGCAAGTGTATCCTTTCCTATCAGTGTAAAAGAGACAGTGAAAATGATATACTTGTGCAGCACAAAATGCGGAGATCAGTAAAACGTGACATGACCCTAATCACGCTTGAATGGTGCCCCATAAATCACCAAATTTAACCTTTGTTGGACCTTGTTCCTTTGGAGTGCACCTTTCTCGTTCCTTCTGAAGCAGAGCCCCAAACTTCATCAAATAAACAAACAATCCATCTAAACCTATCAGGCTCTTAATAGAGGGATAACTTAAGGACACATCAGCACTCAGACAGCAGCATTAAGATTTCATCATGCTGCCAATGAGAGAGGATTTAATTAACTCACTTTACCTGTCTTCCCTGGCACAAGACAAATGCAACGGCGCCTCTGCAGAAGAATAATTAATGTGGAGTTTAAAAACGAACTTGAATGTAAGAAACTGTGGCATGTCAGTCAGACTTATTGCTAGGGATGGGACTGAACCAAAAACCCATGTTCTCAGCTCCCTAAATTTTGGTTTCAGATCAGTGGTAGAGCTTGGAATGTGTGTTTGAGGGGAGAAGGCCACTAGCGTTGGCATGGGAAGTCCTTGATCACTGCACAGCACGAGACAGAAGAGTTTCGTTCATTATGGGGTTTTCTTCTCTTTTTGAGGGTAATGAAAAAAGCCTGTTGGGTAGGATTAAGACTTGAGAAGGATTAGTCCATGCTGGGTGAAACTCACCCGTGTGCAGAGGGGCAGCACAGGATCTATGCACTGCTTTCATCATAATCTAATCATACAGGTTAGAGGGCTTAAGGAGAACGCAAGCGGTTCATTGACCTTGTGCTTGTCCTCTGCACGTTGGTGATTTTCAACAACTACATAGATACTCAGAGTAGGTGTCTTCGATATACCTCACAGATCATTATTTGAACAGAGACCCACAACATTTTCATAAGTAGCCGCTCATTGTGTGTGCCTCAGATTTTGGGTGCCTAGCATGAACTGACTTGGCGCTGATTTTCACAAGAGCTAAGCACTCGCGGCTTTCAAGGATATCCACTGGTGCGGGGCTGCTTATCACTTCTGGAAATTAGCCTCAAGGACTCTAAAGCAGTACTTCCCAAAATGGAAGCAACCTAACTCAGTGTCCATTTTTGAATATCCATGCATATTTTTGTGACCAAGAGAGATACTTTGGTTGAGACTTTTCAGGGGAAATAATGAACTTGAAATGTACCTAGCAGAGGATGAAAAACTATTCCTTGAGAAATCCACATTTACAGAATCCATCTCTATCCATCTAGAAAACCCACATCCCTTCAGTGCATAATTAATATTGCTGGTTTCACTAAAAGGTCAGCAGAAGCCACAGAAGGTGCTGTTTCCATTACACACCAGTCAGACTCACTTCTCCCTGCGTTTCTATTTGCCGGTTATAGATTTCCTGTATTTTTCAATTATGTTCTTTTTCTGCTAGGTTAAGTCCGCTGCTGGGGCAACAAGGGGTTAATTAAGTGATCTCAGAATAATTATTTATTAGATAACAGTTCCTTTTAGCAGTGGCATTGGTTTGATTATTATAGCACTACCATTACTAGGTGGAGCCGGGGAGGGGAGATGCTGACTGAGTTCTCTGGAGGTTTTGATCAAAAGTCAAAATACATGTTTAGCTGTCAAATGTGCTATTAGGAAAGTTATTGCAAAGAAGAAAACTAGGGTGTGAGAAAAAAAAAAAAACCTGTCTCCATTGCTCAGGAATGTTTGTACATTTTAAGTGACAGCTTGAAATGTGATAACCAAAAAAACCCCGCTTGAGTGATGCATTTTTTAAACTTCACTTCTACTGCAAAAAAAAAGGAAGGGAAATACCCCGATGGTCCTATGATTAGAGCCACTGGAGCACAGACAAAAGGGCTTGTAACTTTAATCAAAGAAAACAATAGAGAGGGGATAATAAATGTGTACTACATAGTTCTGTCTTTAAAAGCATCTAAAATAAATTCTTTCCTGTAGAAATATTTATTAAAACACCATTTGGAGAAAGGTCAATGTATCAGATACAAGAGCAGAGCTTAAAAGTCTCTGGAGTTATCCATCTACCTGACTCTTATGTTGAGCTAACTGTGGGCAGATCCTCAGCTGGTGTAAACAGGTGTGTGATGATCTATATCAGATGAGAATCTGACACATGCTGCTTGGAAAGAACAAGTTTCACAAACTATCTGTAGCCAATAATAAATTTCTCCTCTTTTTTTATTTATTGTGATCCTAATTAAAATGGCCACGTTTCTGCCAGCCGTACTCGCATCGAGTAGCATTCCGTGGACTACTCGCAGGAGTAAGGTACAACATGAGTAAGGGTATCAGAATCTGACCCTGTGACAATAAAACAAAACATAAGTAACATGACAGCAAGCATTAACAATTGCCATGCAATAATACAAATATCAGTCTAATTATAGGACTGGAAGGGACCTCGAGAGATCATCTAGACCAGTCCCCTGCACTCATGTCAGCACTAAGTATTATCTAGACCATCCCTGACAGGTGTTTGTTGAACCTGCTCTTTAAAATCTTCAATGATGGAGATTCCATAACCTCCTAAGTATTTAATCCAGTGCTTAAGCTCAAATTAGCTTTAAAAACTCCTGATCAAGATATTCAAAGTTACTAGTGATTTTAAGTTTCTGAGAGGGGGAAAACCCCCCAAAAGGTCTGGATGGATGATTCAAACTTTTATAAACAAGGGGAGGGAAACAAAACTGGCTTTTAAGGTAGAAAGGAGTCTTGTAGAAAGGAGTCTTCATATGTAAACATATTTGCACTAGCATTCGTGAGGTTCACACTTTCAGGAGATAGAAAGAAAAGCACTATCTTACAAATGTGACTGGAAAACTAATAAGAGAGGCTGAAAATTTCATCAGTATATTTGTGGCTTTTAATCAACTGAATAATTCCTTGCAGCACTGGCCCAGCTCTACAGATGACCGAGGAAATAAGTGCTTTTAAAATAATGCTGCTGTATACTTTCCTTTAGCTTACAACAGAGTCTAACAAGTGTTGCAAATCTCTTTGTACTCTACTGTGCTGTAATGCCACATGTCCTGGAAAGAGACAAACATTTCAACCTGCTGGCATATTATGAATTGAGTCTCGGTCAAACATCCACGTGGTATTGAAAGGAGAAGAGTAGTTACACGGCATCCACTTAAGGTAAGAGCAAGTTTGTGCTAAGAAAGCTGACTGACACTTCTTGGTCATGTAGAAGTTGTAGAGTTCTCTGATTTCAATCTGGGCTGGAGTAAACAAATATAAAAAAACCTCTACTGCTAAAAGAACAGAGTGTGTGGTATACAAAGAGATTTACATGCAGTACATATCTAACGGAAGGAAGGAAGGCTGCTGTGAAAAAATTCTTGTGTCATTCTGAACCATGAGAGCAATATTAAAGTTGGTCAGGATGCCAAAATCACAAACTCTTGAAATATTAATTTCCTTGAGCATAGTTTGCCTATTCTATTCTCTTCTATAAAGGTTCTTATACAGCCTTCAATCACCGTATCTGAGTGCCCTGCAGAAGTGCATTAAGCGACATCGCTAACATCTGTCATATCTGATTCACTCTCTCTCATCCTCTCCCAGGGGAAAAATTGAGAGTGCATTTTAGTGTTATGTTTTGGTAGGTTTTTGTGTGTATATCAGAGAAGATCCAGTCAAAAAAAAAAAAAGTGATTTGCACCTGGAGTGGAGACTGAGGTGGTTTTTTGCATAAATTGTTTTCACCCTTGTTATAATTGTAACGATAGCTATCTCTTAGATAGTGCTATTCATCCAGAGATCTCAAAGCACTTTACAAAGGAGATCAGTATCATTCTCCCTATTTTACAGATGGGGAAATTGAGATGCAGGGAGGTGAATTGACTTGCCCAAGGTCATCCAGTAGACAAGTGGTAGAGCTGGAAATGGAACTCAGCTTGCTTGAGTTCTAGTCAGGTGCACTAGCCACTAGGCCACACTGTTATCCATCCAGTTTATAGAGTATATAATTTCTCTCCTCTCTCTTATACCTCTCTATTCCATGTGGAACATAGGGTCCTCACTACTGCCTTCCATATTTGCTGGTCGCCTACTGCATTCTCAGCTTCTTCCCATGTCAATCTGATAGCTTTCAGTTATGCTTCTATTGTGCATTTCCATGTTATCCTTGGTCTACCTTGTTGCCTTTTGCCCTGGGTGTTCCAGTCCAACACTTGTCTTATGTTACTCAGCTTTTTCCTCCACGTATGTCCTAGTCATCTCCATTTTTGTTCTGTAATTTCCTGTCCTATCAGTTTCTATGTTGTCCTCCTACAGAGTTCTTTGTTTCTGATTTTTTGTGGTCATCTGATATTGAGGATATGTCTAAGGCAAACGTGGAATTTAGCAAGTAAGGTCTTAAGTCTGCAAGTTTCCACACTATATAGGAAGACCAACTTTACAATTGTGTTAAATAGTCAAAGTTTAAGATTTCAGTTTCTCTAGATTGACTTTAGAGTTGCAAAGGCATATCAGACTTTCACTATTCTGGCTTTAATGTTGTTGCTGTTCCACCTGATGTACATACAATGCTGGCAAGATATGTGAAATATCAGACCTCTTCAATGTCAGGCCCAGAAAGCATTATTGGTGTTTTTTGTTGGATGTCGATTCTCATTATTATTATTATTATTTAGTACTGATTTTCAACCCTACTAATTGTGCATTGGCCTGGAGATCATTTATTTTCACTTGCATGTCCCTACAGGTCTGGGATAGCAAGTTGATGTCATCAGCAAAATCAAGATCCTCTATCTTGTTTGTAAAAGTCCATTGTATGTTCCTTGATTGTTTTTCAGTCTCTCATTACCCAACCCACTACTGGTAAAATAAATCCTGAGTGACATAAGACATCCTAATCTTACCCTCACAGTAACTTTGAAAGGCTTCATCAGTTCAATGTTATGTATTACTCTGGCCTATCATATTTTCATAATAGTACTGAATGATGTCTCCCTCAGAAATCTGTGAGCGTATAAAAGGGTAACATTCACAACTAGGCAGAAAGGTCAGTACAAGGCCTATGCACAATTTAAGCTCTTGTGCCCAGAACCACAAAGGCACTTAGATTCCTAATTTCCATTGAAATCAGAAGGGGGGGACTTAAGTAGTGCATGTTACAAGAGTGTGCTACAAAAGATCTATCTAATATCATTAGATAATGTGCCATTAGATTGTGATTAAGAATATATAGCATTTTTCATACGTTTTGTAGGAATCATAAAAATTGTGTTATGCATTGCAGTGGCTTCCAGTGTGCAGCTCTTTACATTCAGCTTTTAACAGTATACATGCTTGATCCTAGCCCCTTTGCAAAGGGGAGAAATTCAACAAGTAAATCATTTTGGGAAAACATTGTGACATTTGTCAGATAAAATGCATAACAAATACCTTTTTCCCTCCCATCATTCACACAGCCTTTCTTTGTACCTTTCTCTCCTGCTTTCCTCATCTTTAAGATCTATTCCTCCAACTTATGCATGTTACTAACCTTGTTCCCGACTAACCGTTTATCTCTGGTCTATATAATGGCACAGAATTTATATCAGCATGAACCATACACCACTGGAGTGGATCATCCGCTGAGGGACAAGGATGTGATGGAGCAGAGTACCTGCAAATCTAATCACACTGGTGTGTGTCCATATGTGAATGCATTTGAGCGTGAAAACACATGCTACTATTGCCTGAAAGCAGCTTTTCTCAGAGACTACAGGAGCCAGAGCTCCTATGGAACTGAAGCAGCCAAGAGAAAAAATAAAAGAAAAAGAAGCGGCTGGCTAATCAGTGAAGAAAAGAAAAAAACAAACAAAAAATGCCAAGTGGCACAGTAATGACCTGCCCACCCTGGAAATTAGTGCTCAGGGCTAACACCCTTCTTACCCGCCCCTAATACCGGCCCTGTGTAAAGCAGCCACCCTGAGAACTGGCACCCCAGGCCGTTGATCACCATTATTAATGTTTATACTTATTAGATCATCCTTCTTCATTACTATTCTTAATAGTTTCATTTGAGGGCCAACTGCACTTTGCCCAAGACAGGTTCCAAATGGAAAAGAAACCCCTGCCCAAAACTGGTTTCACTCTTACGCGGTATAGAAGAGACAGGGCTCAATCCTCAGGGCACTCTGGTCTTTGTGTACTGCTCTAAATTATGTTGAGGGACAAATTGGTTCCTGGTCCCCAGGATCAGGGAGCTATGCAAGCCTTCCCCCTGCAGCTCTGGGTACTGGATGCAGTTCATAGATTCATACATTTTAAAGCCATAAGGCCCCATTACAATCATCTAATCTGACCTCACATAGGCCAGAGAATTTCGTCCAGCAATTCCTGCATCAACTCCATAACTTCTGCTTGAGCTATCTTTTAGAGATCCAGCCAGTCTCACAAGTGATAAAGGATCTACTATATCCCTAACTAACTTGTTCCAATGGATAATTACCTTCACTGCTAAAAATCTGAGAACTGAGCTCACAATTATTTTCTTCTCTTATTTACATACAGAGCCAGATTCTCAGCTGGTGTACATTGATCTGGTTCCATGTGCCAAAATCTGCTCTAATTTACACTTGTGTAAATCTAGAGTAACCCCCCACTAATGCCAATGAATGTATTTTGGATTTATACCATATGCACTGAGAGCAGAACTGGGCCATGAATCTGAATCACTGTCCAACATGAATGGAGTTGTGCTATTTCCTTGCTAGCTAGTTTCTCAATGAACGCTTGCTAATCCGATATCCTGCAATTAGCAGTTGCCCCTGCTATGTATTTGGAAAGGAAAGTAACCAGGTATAAATCTTTGGCTCCATCTCCATCAATACCTCTATCTCAGTCTGTCTGTCTAATTGCTATCGACTGTGGAAAGTAGTTTTTGATCAAGGCATGAAGTAAAGTGATATTGATTACAGTAAATGAACTTTTCTGCAGTTGGTGAGTCAATTAGGGGTGAGGGATGGGCAATAGCTGGCATTTTCACATTGTGTATGGTAGGAAAATACAAAACCCACCTGGGCAACCTCTGACTCATTTCTGGGTGGTTGGGCTCAAGATGGTGTGAGGTAACCACGAATTCCTCTCCTTTAATATCAAAACCCAGCTGCCCTGAGTTTGAGTGGAATAAAAATCAGCTTGGCCTCCTTGCTCTTTCAAAATAGAACAGAAGGAAATTAAACAAAAACAGATTTAACTTTTAATCCCTCAAGTAAGGAGCTTTTGCCATGTAATTTTTTTATCACAACAACATATTTCATCCCCGGGGAAATAGTGATGACAAAGCAAAGTAATCCATATCAACAGCACATTTGATTTATACATCTGTCGGGACCTGGTGCCATGTTCTGCTCTTTTCTGATCAGAGATGGGTAAGAGGGCAAGCACCTCGCTGCGATTCCTTGATAGATTGAGAATAATGCCCAGGACACGCAGAATGCTGCTGCCTGTTTCAATATTCCTAAGCTGTGTATTCACCTCCATTTTACCTGCACCTGCTCCCCCATTCATGTTAAATTGCAGCCTTTGGACCAAATTCAGCTGTAGCTTAACTTTAAGTATGTGCATAAGTCCCCTTGGTATAGAATTGACTCCTTCTCTCCCCATCCCCCATCCTCCTTTAACTACTATAGAAATTATGAAACTACTTGCAACACCAGCTATTCTGCTCCATACAGGTTTAGTGTCTTCTGTTTCATTCATACGAGACAGTGTCCTCCTTCGTATCCGATGTTTGCTCCATTGGTTGCTCATTGCATTGCAAAATGTGAGAGTGTCGTGTTTTTTTTTAAAGACAACTTCATTACAATATCTACTTGCTATACTAATTTACTGTAACACAATAATTAGGGTAATTAGATTATGCCATATAATTAATCAAATCCTTACATTCCTATTTTCCTATGTCTTACAGCATAGACTGGAGCTCTTAAGAGAGCAGAACATCTGTCAGGACAATACGACATTATGGAACTATGTATGTGGTTTAGATTCTAAACTCTTCAGTGCTGGCATGGTCTATGTTTTGTGTTTTCTTCAGCACTTAATGAATAAAATAAATAATCATAACAATCAGTAATAAAACAAACATCAGGGGCTTGGGGAGCCTTTTTGGATAAATTACGAACTGATGTGAACCACCGCCTACATATTCAAACAGAATCCTGCCCCAAACTCATAGGACAGCTTTGTGGAGAGATGACAAAAGGTTTGTCAGAATCAGCCCAATTTGGTAAGAAATACCAAGCCAGATCTTTGTCACCACCATCGACCTGATCCAAATTCTGTTGAAATCAGTGGGAGTCTTTTCACTGATTTCAATGAGCTTCGGATCAGGCCCTCGCTGAGCGGCGACAGCAGTAAATAAATAAATAATAATAGTAAGTAAATAAATAAAAGTAAGTAAATGAGACTTAAAGCTGCCTGAAGTGGGCAGCTGAGTATTTCCCCAGTGTGGAATAATTCTTGGCTATTGCACAGTTCTACACCACCCCTCCATTCCAAGCTAAGAGGACATGATGAGACCATGGCTGGAGCACATTGGGTCTAGTGATACCCATGGACATAAAGGTCCCTACGGGGCCATTACAAGATGGCACAATTTAGAGCACTCTTGAGGCTGTTCCGAGTTTTGTGTGAGGGTGGAAATAACCCTGAGTTCAGGGAGATGAAGGGTCAGGTACATCAAATATTGTTCTGCTGAAGCTGAGGACCCGGCTCATAGATCATTTTATGTATGTAACAAATGCACCCAGCATGCATCTGTTGTTCCTCTCGTACTTGTCATCCCTCTTTTCTTTCACACTTCCTCCATTTTTTTCTTACGTCTTCCTTTGACTGTATTCATTTTTCTCTCTCCCTTCTCTTCTTTTGCCCTATTTCTCTCATTCGTCTTGTTTCTTCCATGAGCTAACTTTTAAAAATGTACGCTTTTGTTTTACTGAAACCTTTTGGTTCTTCCTGTGCTATTTTCCATGCCTTTGTTATTTTTAATGTTCAGTATTTATTGTTCCGTCGTTATAGCTTTCTTAATTTATTGCTTTCCATGCTTTTTTTCTATTGGAACATTAATTTTGTATTTTTGGCAGAGAGGATCTGATTTTTTCTAATTTTTTTTTTAAATGTGAATGCTATTTTTATTTAATTTTCTTATTTTTTTCACATTCTGATCTTTTGACAACTTCATTACAGTAATTGTTCCTTGCTTTTTCTCTTATTCACTCTCTCGTCTTTATTACCCTATAATAATATGTCTTACCGTATAATGCAATTAATTTCCCCTTCTGCGATGTGATGAGGAGTCAGGACTCCTGCTTCTAGTCCTATTTCCATCACTGACTACCTGTGAAACTTCAGGCAAGTCTCTGTGACTCTATTTCCCCTCCCACTTTTGTGTCTCTCATCTGTTTAGATTACGAAGTCTTAGGGCAGGGAGTGTCTCTCACTATGCATTTGTATGACACCCAGCACAATGAAGCCCCAATATTATATTATTATTAATTTTTTCCATTAAGCACCTCTCCTTTTTTTCCCATTTCAATGCATAAACCTAGATTGCCCACTCTATGAAAATGATACAGTCTAGTGCTAGAGTCCACTCTTATGTAACATCATTCTTGGTCATCATCTTTAAGCATCTGACACACTAATTCATGCCATCATGCCTCACGGGATCTGGCTGTCAGGTTTCTGACATGGTTTGGAACTGAGAGAGCCAGGGACCATACGACAGCTAAGAATAGTCCCATACTGAAACGTGCGTGTATATATATCAATACAATTTAAGAGAGAAAGAAATCTTTACTAACCATCTTGGCCAGATATACTCATATAGATTGAGACAGTGGGGTATACGATTTCTTTATATAGGACTTTCATTCAACACATGGTATTAGTAGATTCATAGATTTTAAGGGCAGAAGAGACCATGTTGCTCTAGTCTGACCTCCTGCATGACTCAGGCTAGAGAACCTCATTCTATAATTTCTGCATCAGCCCACACCTTCTATTTGAGCTAGAGCATAACTTTTTGAGAGACATCCAGTCTTGATTTAAAGACTTCAGATGATGGAGAATCCATCACATACCTAGGTAAGTTGTTCCTGCAGTTAATTACCCTCACTGTTAAAAATGTGCCCCTTACTTATGTAACTAAATGGGAGATGTATCTGTATGAGAAATGCCAGAAGGGACCAGTAATATGTACAGATTTGACTATGATGGGTTACAAAGTCAGAAGTAAAGCACATATGTTCTTTAACAGCATGGACCATAAAGATCTATGTGACTGGACCCCACATCACAACAGCCTGGATCTTCCTCCCTCTCTAGTAGCTGGTTCATATGAAAGATTAGTCTACCTCTGCTTCCAGTTTCAGGACTTGGGTAGGACTTGTGCTTATGCTGGACACTGTCCTAAAAAGAAACGAACATAACCACATGCTCAAGTGATTTATTGAATCAAGTCCTTTAGTGCTTTAGCTGAAGCAGTTTATGCTTTTAGCACTAAAGGTCAATGGGCTCAAACCCCACTGAAGATACAAAAGGGGCTGGTTACATTACCCCTGATTAAGAGAGAAGACAGAGATAGAAGGAAAATAATACCTAGCTAGAGCTCATACAGCACTCTTCCTTAATAGATCTCAAAGCATTTTACAAAGGAGGAGGTATCTTTATCCCCATTTTACAGATGAGGAAACTGACACACACAGAGGCAAAGTAACTGCCCAAGCTCACCCAGTAGCAGAGATGGGAATAGAACCTACCCCTCACCCCCAAGTTTCAATTCAGTGCTCTAATTACTAAACCATATTCAAAGGGAAGGTAGGGAAAGAGTATTCTATACCATTCAGATTTGTATACTGTGCCCAGCACCATGGTATCTGGCCCCTTCAAGTGGCACACTCAACAGCCCAAATCTCCATATTGCCAATATGCTTTATAAAATACAGTAACACCCCCACCCCAGGTGCTTTCGGTTTATTTCCCATAGTGATTTATGCAATATCTGATCCAGGTATGGATATTCCTCACATTGCTCACCACCAAGCAGAAATCTCCAAACCCCCTTTCTTCCTCAACTCATAACGTGAGTGAGGAGGAAATATCAGTGAGGTTTCAAGTAGGGATTTTTTAAAAAGGCTGCTAATCACCCTGATTTTAGAAACGACCATGGCTGGTGGGAAACAATCTCCTGGTGTTTCAAATCTCAATTAGCCAGAATCAAAGGTTCTCCTTTAAAAACAAACAAACAAACAAACAAAGCACTCCTCAATATATTATAATCCTCCTTGATCAGGCTTCTGTACTTACATCCAATTCTCTTTCAAGGGCTTTATGGAGATTTTTTTATGGAAACATCAATAGTTTCCCCCTCTCTCTGGACTCATTTAGTCTGTTTACAAAATACTATCAAATGTCGGTATCTCCTCTTTGATTCATTCCCTGACATTTAATTATTGTTCTGTAAATCACTTATCTGAGGAAAAGAAAAAGTGTAATGAGATTTTTTAAAATATTGGTGATAATTATTTTCCACTTAGTCTTAATGAAGCCCCTTGGTGTAATAAAAGAAACCGAACACACAACTGGAAATATGTCTCTTAAATTCTAGCTGTGGCAAGAGGCATAAAGGATTTATAGAGTGTCTTAGAAATATATTTAAATAGTAAATAATAATATCTTACATTATATAGTGTTCTTCATCCCGGTGGATCTCAGAGCACATTAAAGTTTCTGGGTGTGGTTCTCCACTTCCACGCTTCTTATGTAATCATTTAGGGTTTGGCTACACTACCGCTTAAATTGATGTAACTTACGTTGGTCAGGGGTGTGAAAAAGCCACCCCCCTGAGCGATGCACATTACATCGACTTAAAGCTGTGTCTACATCATAGAATCATAGGGTTGGAAGAGACCTCAGGAGGTGATCTAGTCCAATCTCCTGATCATGCTATGTCAGGAGGAGACGCTCTCCCATTGGCAGAGAGCATCTTCACCTGCCGCGCTACAGAAGCACAGCTGCATCGATGCAGCTGTGCCAATTTAGCACAGTAGTGTAGACTAACCTTTATGTAGGGTGCCAAGTAGGAGTAAGATACTTTCACCTGTGTAAGGCATCCCGATTCAGCACAGCGCTTCAGCTAAAGTTGAGTATGAGCTTAGGCATCTTCCTGAATCAGGGCCCAAACTAATGGAGAATTATGTTTCGTTAGTACCTTTGCCCTCACTTTCAACAGGGTGGAAATGCTGTGCACAAACAGGCTGTGTATAAACAAATGATCCACCACTCAAAAACAGCCACCAATAGTGTGGAATGTATCAACTGTTTTTCATGGTTGATACTATACAATGATTTTGGGGAAGGGGAGGGAAGAATAACGTCTTCAGTTGAAAATGAAGGGACAATTTAACATGAAGTAAGTACTGGAGCTAACTCCCCTAACTCATGGGAAACTGGGGGTGGGATTGTCAATGAAGAAAAAGAAATGTTACCATTTAGGGTGAAATTCACCCCTTTACAGAAGCCCAGAACTCAATTAGTCTCAAGTATTATAATAATAATTTACTAATTAATTTTACAGTGTATTGGTTTTAATTTCAGTTTACTAAAGACACATCTAATGCAGTTTTTCGTAGCTTCTTTTAAAACACATGGATCATAAAATTAAGCAGAGGTCAAAATGTCATGCTGACATGGCTGCAATTATTTTTGCTGCTGAGAAATTTAGTCAGAAGGATGGATAAGGAAATCTCTGTGTCATTTTTATTTCTGACCTTGAGGGACCTGGAGAGTAGCCATCAAAAGCTGGAAAGTTTGCCTGCCCTCTTTGCAATGTCAAGCTTTTAGGCTGCTGTATGACTAAATAGCAGGTCCACTGGAGCAGGGAATAGTGCAGCAGGAGGTTATTTGAGTGGTTTGATTTCCTTTGGAAAATAAAACCCCCGGATAAAGTGTTGTAGGCTTATTCCTCCCCTGTCCTTTCTGCATTCATCCAGGGCTGTAGACAGAATATAAAGAACCCACCCTTCGGGGCATAATTATACCAAGAAAATCAAACATTAGAGAAAATAGTTTGAGGACTCTTTATTTGACTATCATTAAATGAAGTGAGAGTGAAAGATGTAAATAACTTCACTAATTTATAATCGTTATGAAAATTCAGTGCTGGAAGGAAGATTCCTCTGAGTTGGTTTGGGGATGATATCGAATTATGTTGTGTGTCCAATATTAAGGTTTTCAATTATTGCTGGAAGGGCAGAGAGATGAGATAGCTAATACATATCTAAACCATAGACATCCCATCAAAATAACCACATACAGCTGTAGGGATAAAGCCCATTCCCACATAACATGGCTTGGATACTCAAGATGCAAGTGAACGTCAATCACTGCTCATAGGTTGTTTCCAATATTTCATTTCTAATGATGTATCACTGGTGCTTTGTGCTTGGCTATATACCTCTCATTTGAGATCTTCAAGTGCTTCTCAGGCATTAATTAATTAAGCCTCAAACCACGCCTGGGAATCAGGGAAGTATTATTATAGCCATTTCACAGAGAGGTTAAAAGGTTTGCACAAAGTCACAGAGAGTCAGTGTGTGGCTGAGCTGCAATCACCAGTCCCCACACTCTACTCCTTAAGTACACGGAATGCTAAGGCTGAACTGTCACGGAGTATAGGGGAGTCCGGCCCTGCACCCCTCTTCCCCGGATTCACTGGGAGTCTCAGCCAGCCAGTAGAACAGAAGGTTTATTAGAGATGCCAGGAACACAGCCCAACCAGAGCTTGTCAGTACATCCAGGACCCCTCAGTCGGGTCCTTCCGGGGGGCAGGGAGCTTAGACCCCAGCCTGGGGCTCCCTGCATTTCGCCCCACAGCTCCACCGGGGCAGTGAGGCCAGACCCTGTCTGCCTCCCTCGCCTCTTCTCCGGCCAGCAACCAAAACTTAAACTCTCCGGCCCCTCCTCCGCCTTTGTCTGCTTCCCGGGCCAGGAGGTCACCTGATCCCTTTGTTCTCACACCTTCAGCTCTCACCTTTGCCGGGGAAGGGGCCGGGCCATTTGTTGCCAGGAGACAGAGCCCTTCTCTGTGTCCAGGCCTCTGCCTTCTAGGGCTTTGTAACAATCATGCACCGTTGTCCCACCACCTAGATACTCAAGCACCGCATAGGGGAAACTGAGGCACCCACACAGTACTCAGGGAAACCTTAACTACAGTCCTAGTTCGTCACATGAACTAAATAGCATATTGAAGCAGGCAGGAAAGGCCGAGACCCCTTTAGTACACACCATGCTAAAAACCGATCAAGTGGGATACATATCCAACTCTCGTCTAAAATAGATACACAATGAAACCTGATTAATGTTTGCCAGAAAGTACAGTTTTCATGATACCAAGAGAAATACCCTCTGTGGCAAATCCTCTGAGGACTTGCTGCTAACACTGCTTATGCGTACAGTTTTTCTCTTTCAGATTCAATGATAAGAGAAAGGATAGTTCAGTGGTTAGGTCATTAGTCTATGTGTTAAGAGAGACTCGGGTTCAATTTCTTGCTCCGCTGCAGCTTTCTTGACTGATCTTGGGCAAGTCACTTAATCTTTTTGTGCTTCAGTTTCTCATCTGTAAAATTGGGATAGTAATGCTTCCTATTCTGGTGTGTTGAGAAGATACATTAAAGACTGTGAGGTGCTCAGATTCTCCAGTACTGGGGGCCATATAAGTATCTTTGATAAACAGAGCGTATACGTTTCAATAAAGCTAAAATGTATTATTTAGGCTATTCCGCCACACCAAGGGGCTGAGAGAGTGCAAATATTATGACCTTCTCCCACGCCTGCCCCAACATGTGTCACCAGCAGGGTATGAGCCTAGCATATATCTTTGCCACTTGAGCTAAGGGAGTAACTTCATTATCCAACAGCGGTGATAGACTGTTATCCATTAGTGAATCATCCACACGTGCAGGAGATAGCACACATTTATACTTCCCCTATAAGAGGAAGCTTGCCCTGTTTGTCAGAGGCTTGCTAAAGTTCAAGTACATTGCTTTGGCTCCTCTTTTTCAACATAGCCCCGTGTGCGTTATGGGCAGGGCTGGAACCTGGGACCTTCAACTGGGATCGTTGCTCTGCAATAGTTTCTCGTCTGGTAACGGGGCCCTTCAACTGGGTCAGCATTTACTCCACCGTTTCTGGGGTTATGAAGTCCAACAGGATCACTACCAAATGCCATCTCCAGCTGGTGTTCGGCCTCGGCTCAGGCTCTGTAACAACACTATACCAGTGACTGACCGGGGAATCCCACTCCCTGTTGCTGTTTCCCTTTGCGCCTTCCTACCCAGCCTCTCTATCTTGCCTTTTTCTGAGTTTGCCACTGGAACTTATTCTACTCACAGTTGCTACTTATCCCTCCTAGCTTCTTGCAAGACTCCTTTCTCCAGAGCAGGATTCCAGGGCTTGCTCTACCCCCATACTTCCTGCTTACCCCTAGCAACCCCCCTCCTCCGAGGGAGTGACTATAAACTCATTCTGCTGCAGCCCCTTTCTGTTCTCAGCTTCTTTCCCTTATAGTGCTGGCCTCACCCTACCACAGCTGGGCTTCACTCTCAATCCCCTGGCTCTCCTTCTCTCAGGTGACCAGTGACCTAACTGGCCTCTCAGACCCTCATTAACCCTGGTGTGCGCTGGTGTGCGGGTGCACACCCATTACAGTCTCTCTCTGTTTTTTCATGAAAAAAATGTGATAGGTCTTGATATCGTCCTATTGCAAAAACAGGCAAAAATCTCTGAAATCTCAGAATTTTTTGTGAAACAGCAAACTCTTTTCCCACTCAGCTCCACTACTGGTTTCAATAGGATTGCACACAACATTAAATCCTACACCCACTAGTAAGTGTTTGTAACATCAGTCCTGCTGTGTTACTCATTATGGATTGTGCCATTTACTAAGCCATACAATCAGCTTTCTGAACAAATTCTCCCAACCTCTCTTATTATTTACCCCAAAGAGGAAGAACCCTATGTCTGTTTTTCCATCTCTCCCTCATCGCATAGTCCAGTGAAGATATCATTCTTGTTGTCAATGACAATTCAGTTACACTTGCTTAAAATCTCGTATTCAGGGCTTAATTTACTGTTTCCTTTGTCTCATTCTGGCAGCTCTGCTCACTTCCCACAGAATAAATTTTGTGTCCCCACTGAGGCTTTGCAAATGGCCAACCTTTAACACTTCCCCCACATCAGCAAGGCTGTAGGCCTCATTCCTTTCAGTCCTAAGCCATGGCTAGGCTCTAGAGCTCAGGAGATCAGAACATCACTGAAGAACAGAGATTTCCCTCCCACTCCCATATTAAAAATACAAATCCAAAACTTGTTCATAAATTCTTAATGTTATGCCAGGAACCTTAGCTGCTTGGGAAGCCTGGACTAAATCAGCAGTCACTGAATGGGGCTGCATACAGAGCACATGGTCACAATGGGGATAATGTTGCTTGAAACCACCATGTGTTAAAGAGACAGTGGGCTCATGTAGTTTAAGCTGAAAATAAAGGTGTCATTAAAAGAAAATTATGGGGTGAGATTGTGTTACCAAACCACATATACATAGGATATATTTTTCATTGTCTGTTTCTTCTTAAATCCAGTTAAACACATAATTTTTACTCTCTAAACTCTAGTGGGCTAGTGTATTCAGAACTAGAGGAGGAAAATGGCCAAGATACTTTCACCTTCTAAGATCAGGGAGATGTAAAATGTAAGTAGAATGCTGCCAAAGCAAGAAGGGTCCTACCTGCACATACTTACATGGCTCCCATCACCATAGTGTGTAAGAACCTCACAATACCCTGTGCGGTTGTGAAGTGTCATTTACCCCATTTTACAGGTGGGGAACTGAGGCACAGAGAGTTTATGTAACTTGCCCACGGTTATGCAAGAAGCCTGTCACAGAGCAGGGAACCAAACCCAGATCTCCCATGTTCTTGACTAGTGCCCTAAACACTACACACAAGCCTTCCACTCCTTCGCTCATAGCTAGGCATTCTCCATGACTTTGCAGCTTGTCCCAATTTTAGTTCTGAAATAGCCTGAATCTGATGGTGACCGTCAGGGCATGTTGTTTTCCCCAGTGATCTGGAAATGGCTGAGAATTAAGAATATAAGAGCGGCCATACTGGGTCAGACCAAAGGTCCATCTAGCCCACTATCCTATCTTCTGACAGTGGCCAATGCCAGGTGCCCCAGAGTGAATGAACTGAACAGGTAATCACCAAGTGATCCATCCCCTGTCACTCATTCCCAGCTTCTGGCAAACAGAGGTCAGGGACACCATCCCTGCCCATCCTGGCTAATAGTCATTGATGGACCTATCCTCCATGAACGTATGTAGTTCTTTTTTGAACCGTGTTATAGTTGTGGCCTTCACAACATCTTCTGACAAGGCTGACTGTGTGTTGTGTGAAGAAAATTGTTAGAGTGGGGAAATACTGGCAGGGAAGTTTTTTAGATGCTTAGACTGTTGGTTCTGGATTACATTAAATTATACTTCCTATACATATAGGATATGATTTACAATGGATTTTCAATTTGATTTGATGTTAAGGGCAATTACAGTGTTAGACGACCTGATAAATGGTCAAAAAACAGCATGAGGAGAGTTGGGACTGGGGATTGAATGTAAATTTTGTTGAATTTTTTCCTCCCAATATTTTAAAATTCAAATTTTCAACTGAACATTTTATCTAAATTATGGCTGTTGATGAATTTCAACCAGCCCTAGTTAAATTATGTTTTTAAGAATGAAACAAAACTTGAATGGTACAGGGTGCATAGACCCTCTGTATAAGGGTGCATTTCACCTTTAAGTCCTATTGACTTCAGTTACTTCATTTGAGTAAAAACTGCATGCAGGACTGGGTCATTAGAGTGAAATCCCAGTGCATCCCAGTGCAAAAGACATAAATAAGGCCCTTAGGTCTGCTTTTACCTCATGTTAAGGGCATAGGTGGACCTTAAGTAGAACATGAGTCCTTGTGCAGATCTGTGAGAATTTCAAGTTCTATTATTGTTTGCAGTGCCATTGTAGCTGTGTTGGTCCCAGGACGTGAGAGAGACAAGGTGGGTGAAGTAATATCTTTTTATTGAACCAACTTCTGTTGGTGCAAGAGAACAACAGAAGTTGGTCCAATAAAAGATATTACCTCACCTTGCCACCCTAATCGTTATTGTTATTATTCATTATTTGTTATTATTCATTGTGGTATCACCTCATCATAGACCCAGACCCCACCAGGCTAGGTGCTGCACAAACACAAACAAACAGATGGCCCCTGCCCTAAGGAGTTTACAATCTAAGTATAAGATGAGACAACAGATGGATACTGATGAGTGGGGAGTATAAGGAAACAATGAGACAATAATGGTGAGCATGACGAACAGTGGTCTCAGCACACCAGCAGTCAGAGTGTGTGCAGTGCGTATGTGGGCTGCAAAGACCGATTCTGTGCCCTGAAAATGAAGGGCCTGCAGCATTAGCACCTATTTACCACTGAAGTCAAACCGTTAATTAATCTGGGGGCAAATCCAATTCACCATACTCACAGGAGTAGCCCCACAGATAACAACTATCTCATCATATTAATATTTTATTAACTCTTACATAGTTTTGCCCTGGGTAGTCACTGGGCGCAATTGCAAAGATAACTGTGAAATGGGGTTTTAATATCCTCAGCTGGTTTCAGCTTTGAAAATAGTTTCATTAGCAGGAAGAATGTTTTTTGGGATACGTGGAATTATTCCTTCTATGCATTCTACAGGTTAACAGGTATCAAGAGGTGAACATTAGAAGGTCTAGAATTTAAGTGTAGAGTTTGGATGCTAATAATAATAATAAAACAATACTTTTCGTTATTATCAAGCCTTTCCTCTGAGGAACTTTTTTTTTTTTTTAATGTACCCTAAGGCTCAAATTTCCAAAATTGGTTTTCCTTTCTGGCAAATAAATACTATTGCTTATATTTCTCTCTTTCTCCCATACTGAAGGTTCTTAGGCCAAATTTTCCAGACAACTCAGGGCTACATTTCCAAGTGCTCAGCACCCACAACTAAGGAGAGATTTTCTAAAGACCATCGCTCATATTTAGGCACCTAAATAAGGACTAAATTCTCACAAGTGCTCAGCAGCTCTCACTGTGAAAATTTATGGCCAGTTTTTCAAAATAGCACAGCACCTGGTGTACTGAAGACTTCCGAATATCTATTTTATAGATCTTCCTTAGGTTTTTATGCTGCTGCCCATCACCATAGTATCTGAGAGCCTTCCTTGTAAAATCAATACCATTAGGAAAATAGGTTTCATGGAGTTTCTAGCACTTGTCTCTCTTCATGGTCAAAACCCTGCTTGAAGTAGGAGTATTGGTTGGGGGAGGTAGTTGGGGATAAAAGAGGTGCTTCAGTTGTGAGAGTCATGTCTGGTGGAAAGGCTTTCTCATAGAGAAAGGCCTTGCAACATTCTCTAAAGATGATTAGACTCTGGAGCATGTTCTACTCTGGAAGATTGTCCCATAGCCAGATCCCCTTAACAGAGAATGCTCTCTCACATGCTTCATCCTGGCTTTGAGATTTGAATTGTCCCAGAGGAGTGCAGCTGTTGCAGTTGTTCACAGATGGAAATTAAATGATTGATGTAGCTGGGGCGTGATCCATTAATTGCTTTGTTTAATTAATCTGGCCCTTAGGGTCCGATTTTCAGAAGTGCTAAGCACCTGCCACTCCAGCTGAGGTCAATGGGACTAAACAGCTGACCCCACAGGGGTCTCCAAATTGGTTAGATCATCAGCATTAGGCGCTGCATGGCGTTTTTTCAAGTATTAAGTGTGAATCTTCTCTCTCCTCTTTGGACATTGTATACCAGGCTTAGACTCTGCTGCTTTGAGCTTCTCATTGACTATGTTGCCTTTAGATCTTATTTTGTTTGCTTGATTGCCTCTTCCTCCTTTTTTATATCAGACACTTTATGGAATTAACTTCAAATGTGTTCTTTTTTCAGACATTCTTGTTTCTGCAGTTTGTCCTTTCAGCCACCAAACCCATCTACCCATTGGCACCTCTCTGTCCACTTTGCACTTTGATTCACCAGAGAATGACAATTTCACTTGATTTACCCTGACTTGTTTATGTCCTTGTCTCTCTCCAAATGACCTCAAGCATTAACAGGCTAAAGGGGACAAAGGGAATAGTTACCTAACTGAAAAATATACCACAAAAGCAAACTTGATAGAAAGACTCAAATGATAGCACTGAGGGGGAAAAAAGTAGCCCCACTGTGATGTTTTCCAAACAAGATCAAACCAGTGAATATAGTTTGAGAACAGAGAAAAGTGAATTATCTTAAGTAGCCAGCCTCTTACTTCTTCAATATATGCAAATACAGAGTATTGTTTTGTCTTATTTTAGTGAGTTTTGCAAAGCAAAGGAGTTAGACACTGGCAATATAATGACTGTGGACCTGATCCGAAGTCCACTGAAGTCAATGGAAAGACATAGTCTTTTAATCAGACCCTATGTAAGCAAATCATAATGCCCCATTCTGCACTCACTGATAGCTCACCCAGAGCATTAGAATCAGCTGTTAAGAGAAGAAAACATTGGCCAGGTCACCAGGGTTCTCCCCCTATACTCATTGGCAAAATGCTCTGACAATTTGGAGCAGGGTTGCTTATAACTGAAGCAGTATTTAAATGGAGGATTTCCCAAGGCACAGATGAGACAATAGACACCCAGGTTGGCTAACTGCCCTATGTACACCTTTAAAAATCTTCATTTTATACATTGTATATTACAGCAAGAGCTTAAAGCAGTTTCAGATGTTCGTGAGTACAGTGTGAACCTCACTTTAACCTCTCTATCTCTAAATATCCCTGTCTGTAAAATGAGGATAAAATTACCACTCAGGGACAGTGTGACTCTTAACCAAACCTAAGGCCAAAAATTTCAAAAGCATCCCCTGACTTTAGGTGTCTAACTTGAGATACCCCTCTAGAGCCTGATTTGGGGAGGGTCTGAGAACTAATAATTCCAAATGACTATGGACAACTAATGATCAGGCTCCATGTGATTGTCTCAAGTATCCAACTATCAAAATACTTCCCGGATAAATTAAGTTCACATGGTGAGGTCCATAGAGAACTTAATGGAGTTTGCTTCTCTTCTCCCTTCCCAGGTTATAGGATGCTCTGCTTGGGTTTTGTATGTGTGTGTGGTTATATATAGATATGCTATTGATTCTGTGAAACTTTGACTTGCTAAAAAAAATAATCTAGGCTAGGCTATGACAGATTGGTAAAATTCCATTTGCCAAATCCTAGAAGAGATAAGATTCTTCTTCTACAAGTTAGCAAGTCCTCTCTTCAGAATTTTGCAATGTGACTCCAAAAACTCACCATTTCCCAGTCATCTGCTGTAATCAGTGCAACTTGTTGTACATGCAAATCTAGTTTTCAAAGGTTTAGTCTCATTTTAATCAATGGTACTAAAAGGACCTAGTGTTTGCCTTTCATCTGGCAGCAAATTAATTATAAAAGCTATATGTTAATATTAATATTGTCTCACTGTAGATGAATGGTTTTTAATATCTTTGATTCTAATATTACCCCTTTGATGACAAAACCTAGCTGTATAAATCCAGAAATTGAGGCTGGTAAATTCAGGTAAAGATTTAAATGGAAATGTTTTATCTTTTAATCTGTTGACCCAGTTTAAAGTTCAGAACTGTAATCTATCTAAGATGAGCAATTGTTCACTTTTATGGAAATAATTTAAAAGAGTCCAAAATAGATGTTCATTTTTTTTTCCTCTTTCAGCAAAGCTGGCTGCAGGTTGCTGTAGAGGCAAGGTGAAGGGCAGGCAATATAGCCAGAAACCCTTCATAGCTTTCAGTCTGATTTCTTCATATTTTTCCTCATTCCCACTTGGCACAGGTAGAAGGTGGATTCTTGCACTGTCTTTACTCCTTCTAGGAATCAGCAAACAACTTCTAATTAAAATATTAGGAAAATATTTACTGTATTTAGCTGTTTTGTTCTTTTTGCTGTTTATTTAGTCCCTCTTTTTGCAACGCACTTAAGCACATGCTTAACTTTATGCCTGTGCCTATACCACCGACTTTCATGCATCATTGCTTCAGTGGGAGTTAACCACTTACTGAAGGCCCTAATTCAGGAAGATAATTAAGTACCTAACTTTAAACATGTGAGTAGCCTCACTGATTTCAGTGGGACTCCTCCTGTGCTTAAAGCTAGCATGTGCTTATTAAGTACGTTCCTGATTTAGGGACTAAGTGCTCTTCTGATTCATGGCCTTAATCTCCCCTTCTCACTGATTGTCTTTGTCTCTCTTCTCCTCTGCCACTGATTCCCTTCTCCTCCATGCCCTTGGAAGTATTTCCCTTCCCCTGCTCGCTTTGCAGTGGCTCCTAGTGGAGGCAACTGTCTGACTCCTCTTCTTGTTTCCAGCTGGTCCTACAGGCATCTATCCAGACTACGTTTTACAGAGAAGATCCTAGGTGGAAACAAGGACAAGTCATCATCATGTGACTTACCAGTTCTCCATGGACCACCCAGCAAGAGCGCCACAGCCCCAAGTGAAAAGATGCTCCTATGAGAGGAGGTATAGGCCTGTGGTAAGGCACTACACTGGAAATCAGGAGACCCAGGTTGAGTGCCCAGCTTTTCCCAAGACTCTCTGTGTGACCTTAAGCAAGTCCCTTAATCTCCCTGTGCCTCTTCTCCACATCTGTAACTTGAGGATAATAGTATTTCTGTACCACATGGGGGCAATTCATTAAGACTGACAGTGACGGAGGGCCATGTTAGTAGATAGATATCTAGTGTAAGAACCCCTGAACTATGCAATGGGCTTTCTTCTTGCCACGCTACTCCACAATCTGTTATATCTCATTTTTGCATGTTTTCCTCACAATAAAACATGATCATTTCAAAAGACAGTTGTTGCTGTTTGTTCTTAATATTTTTTTTTTTTGCATGCCAGGGAGGGAAAGTGAAGATAATGAAAACCTTTATTTTTTAGTGAGGCAGCCGTAATGAGCTAATGTCACACGGCAGCAGAACAACAAAGCCAAACTTTAGACTTTGCAGCTCCTGATCTCACTGTGGGATCTGCTGGCTTTGATCTCACTGTTAAAAACACCTTGATTTGGTGGCAATACTTCACATTAAGGCTCTGTAGTACTTTGCCTGTTTCTTTGTCTCATGAAAGTTAGTCATATTGCAGTGATAGAGGCAAGCCACCATATTTAGATCACTCAAATTACTCATTTGTATGCAGGAAGTGGACTTGTAAACCAACTTTCCCCCCTCTTTTTCTTCTTTTAATTATGATTTTGTTCATAAGGTGGAGATTAAATTGAACGCTCCAGATCAAGGCAGAGAAGATGACAGTTTTAGTGTGCCTTGAGCCATGGCTTTAGCAAAGCACGTTGTGGGAGTGTTTTATCTTCTGTAGTGAGTGAAATAAGATGAGCATTACATTGTTTTGTTTGTTTATGCAAGCTTATGTCCACTTTCTTTATGGTCACTTTTTAAATAGCAACAGAACTTGAAGGATGCAAGTATTTTTTTAAATCATGAAAATTCCACCACACTTTCTCCATCTCTTACTGATCTAAACTCCACCCATTAATCTCAGCCTTTCCTTCTGACCTCAGATTCCACTACTACATTCCCATCTTCTCCCTCCGTCCTGATCTCCACCCGCTCATTCTTCCCTGATGCCATTATCAATAATGTATTTGTTTGCTTTGCAGTAATGTCTAGAAGTTCCAGTGAAGTACTGGGGCTCTATTCTGCTAGACACTGTACAGACACAACATGAAAGGATGATCCCTGACCTGAAGAGCTTGTAGACTACATATAAGAGACAGGAGGTGGATACAACAATCAGGTGTGGGGAGCACAAGGTAACAGTGAGGCAGTCACGATGATCATAATAAGCAGTGGTCACAGCACACCAGCTGCCTAGCTAGTGTTGTTAGTATTTTAAAGGCATCACACCAGAGGGAGTTTTAAGGAGGGATCTGAAGGAGAGAATGTCGTGGTTTTGCAGATTCAAATTTTTATGGGGCATTCCTCTCATGCATAAGAGATGGCATGGGAAAAAGCAGGAAGGTGCTTATTGGAAAAATTGACTCATGGACAAAGAAGGCTGGCTTTGTAGATGGGTGTTGCAGGCTCAATAGCAGATAAGACATGCTAGGTACAGATCATATCCACTCACTCTTGTCCTTTGATACTGGTCTCTGGCCCAGTCCTCTACAGCTACCTCAACTTTGACCATTACTCTTCCAATTGTTCTGCTTATTCCTTCTTTCTGAATCTCCTTGCTTCTTCCTGCCCTTAAAAACCTTCCTTTTCCCTTTGACTCTTTCTATTAAAGAACCTGCAATTCTGCATTCTGAGGATATCATTGCATTGTTAAAGGGGGCTAATTTAACTACTTGACCTGCCTAAGCAGATAAAATAGTCCAACTGTTCAGAATTTAGACTGAACTTTCGCATTGTTCACACTAGAACTTCTCAGGTGGATGCTGGATGGATAGGGTTCTTTATTTGAACATGTATCCAAAACCGTGTGAGACTTCTATGGACTTCATTATCCTTTAACCCAGAAAATATGATGTTATATTTGAGCATTTTAGGAGGACTCTGTTCTCTCTAGTAACCCTTTACTGCTGGAAACAATTTAATTATTGAAAATACTTGCTGCACATGAACATTTTCAGAGCTGAAAATATGCCAAATAAGTTAGATAGTTACTTAGTTTTCATTAAGTAATGATTGGAGTTGAAAGTAATGTTTAATGGCTCATCTAGTCCATTTCACTATCCCAAATACCATCTCACATAGATGACTGTCCAATCTTTGAATCAACCCACTAGTGTCTATACAAGCACTCTGGGCCAGGGACTGTCTTTCTGTACAGTGCTTAGCACTCTGACACCCTGATTCTTGATTGAGGCCACTGTAAAACAAATACTGCTGCTAACAACAACAACATGTTGTGACCCTTGGTGTTCACACCTCAGCTGCTAGAAGAGGGCCTCATCCTCCCTGCTTGAACTAACCTTGTTATCTCTAGCCTGACTCTTCCCTGCATATTTATACCTGCCCCTGGACATTTCCACTGCGTGCATCTGACGAAGTGGGTATTCACCCACGAAAGCGTATGCTCTAATACCTCTGTTAGTCTATAAGGTGCCACAGGACTCTTTGTTGCAACAACAACATGGTAGCTTGTCTCTGCTCAGATTCCGCAAAAAAAAAAAAATGCCCAGAAACCATGGTGATGGGTGCAATAGAAATTGTTAATATATTTGTTAATATTTGATGTTAATATATTTTCTCTGACATTAAGCATGACTATTTTTTTGTACTTCTGCAAGCCATGGTTTCATAAAATGTCTTTGGGTTAGTACATATGCAGCATAGCTGCATCTCCTGATAGTCAGTTTTCTGGAATATGTTTTGCACAGTATTTTAAGTTCATCTAAAGGTTAACGGAAATACTTTAGAAATAAATTCAAATGGATGCTTTAGTAGCTTAATAAAAAAAGATACACGTGAGTATTTAACAATTACAAATACATATGGTTTGAAGGTGAATTAAAAGGCTTTCTTTTACTTAGCAAGACCCGAGTTCAGGGCTTTGTTCTTTTGAAAGAGCTGATGACAACACTAACACTTAAAACAAGGCAGCGAGATGTTTTCTTTACTCTGCTTTAGATGATAAGGAGGTCACCAACTGTTGTTGATGAACCATAAAGCAACCTTGAACTGAAGTCTTTCTTTTCAGAGACGGAGATAATTTAATGAGGTAATTATCTTCACTGAGATTACATGAAAACTTAGATTCTATTATAGCTGAGATGTAATACAGCACTTTGTAATGACTCACCTACCTATTTTTTTGAAAAAGTAAAATAGTTCAGTTCCCTTTTAAATATAATAGGGAAATCAATTATATCTGACTTTTGGCCTGTCCTACAACCTATTACTTTATTTCTTTCATTTGTAATAGATTGCTTTATTCTATAACCACCAGTTAGTTAAGTATAAATGATAAAACACACACAGTGACTTAAACAGCTGTTGCTCTTCTGGGTAATGCACCGATACAGTGCATGCGTGACCATGTCAAGCCCTAGAGGAAGAGATTCTAACTCTCTGTGGCAAGTAAAGGAATGCTTCCTTTGTCCCACTTACTTTTGGGGTCTAATCCTTACCGTGATAAAGTCAATGGCAAAACTCCCATTGATTTAAATAGTGTGGGATTTAAGCTCTTGGAAGCAAAATTCCTGAATGCAGGGTCCTCACTGAAGACTGTGCTTTGTCCATGTAGGCTCTGATCCTGCAGTCTCATCTCTGTGTTGGCCCCGCCCCGTATGCCTGTGTCACACTCTCTTCTTGTTATGAAGGTTCATGTGCACAAAGGGCTGCCCATGTCCATCACATTGCAAGGCTAGGGTCCTAGGGTGCTACCATTGTAACATAGCCCCTCTGCATAGTCCCATATGCTTGACCCAGCATTAAACTGGGATTTTAAAAAAGGTACCTAAGGGTGGTTAGATGCCTAGCACCCACTGGATTTCAATGGGATTTAGGTGCCTAAAGCACAAACCAAAATTTAGAAATAGAGCTGCTCAAAAGGACCATGTGGGGACATATTTTGGTTGAAATTGGGGCGGGGGGGAATGGGAACAAAATTTTGCAAAATTATTGTTCAGCTCCATTTAGAACATTAACATCTACCCACTTGACCTGAGGACAAATCCAAACGCCCGTTTTCATTCACTCTTTGCTAAGGCAAAATGCCTGTGCAAGTCAATGGGAGGTTCTGAGTGAGTAAAAAAACATAATGCATAGAGAACACCTCCGGATTAGGCCCCTTGGGTGTTACGAAATTAATATGGGGGAGGGGGGTTGGTTTTCACAAAGGAACATTTAGTTTAAATTAAATATGAGCCAGGAGCTGAAGTAGAATGCTATGAAGTGCGCACCTTTGGCAAACAGCTGTTATCTGCATTTAAGATGGTTATGAATGTTACAGTCAATTAATTCAAAGATTTGTTCCTGGTAAGTGCTCAGAATGCTCAGGAGCTTGGGGCTCTGAACGGAAAGAAGTTCATTTTATTGACTCTTGTCTTGGTTTTTCTGGGTTGTTTTATTTTCTATTTTAAAATTAAGGGGAAATTAAACCCTTAAAGTCCATCCCCCTTCTCCTTCACACTGTGATGGGGCAGACCAATTCCCCACCGCATCAGAGCTTAACAGTCTGTCCTGTGTCACCCTCATTTGTTATCAATACTTTGACTCCTGTCTCTGATCTGCCTATGATGCCAGCCTTCACTGCTCACTTTTTGCATTTTCATAAGCACCTATGTGATCTCCTTCATGCTTGGGAGGCGCCCCCATAAACATCCACAGAGCCACCTTGTCTTCCATCAAATCCCTCCTTAAACCTGTCCTCTGCCTTTGATGCCTACAAAAATCTTGACAGTAGTTAGGCAGCTGGTGCACTGAAAATACTTCCTATCATGCTGACCAGCACTGTCTCATTGTTTCCTTGTGCTCCGCCATCTATCGGTCTCCAATTGTCGTCCCTTGTCTTAGATTGAGAGCTCTTTTGGGTAAGGACTGTCCTTTGTTCTGTGTTTCTACAGTGTCTAACACAATGGGGTCCCGGGTTCATGACTGAGGCGGCTCCAACATGCTACAGCAATACAAATAAAAACATATATATACAGATAGAAATGATATCCATGCCAATATTTGTGGAGGCAAAACCAAGAACCCTTCCCACACATCTGCTCCTCAAACTCGATTCCCAACCAGAACTGCCGCCCATTCTCATGCAGCAGACAGCAAGCCCCTGAACTCTCAGCATTTTAGATGTCCACTTAATTTAAAACTTTTCACTGAAATAAATCTGTACCTTCCTCATCACTGTTTCCCAGAACAGAAAAATCATTCGATAAAATCCAAGCAAGGAAGAAAAAAGGGTGCATGCACGCACACACACACACACACACACACACACACACTTGTGAAAATCGGCTACAAAACGCCAATAAGTAAATTTCTGCTCTGACATAAAGCCAGATTTTAAACAAAATTGAAGTTTCATTTCAAGACTGTCTTGGAAAGAGATTTTCAAGTAAATGTAGATTTGCAACTGCACATTCACATACTAAACTAGTAAAGGGACCAAATGCATGCCTTATATAACTCCACTGAAGCAAGGGAGTTGCACCATGGATCCTAAAGGCTGAAGTTCTGGGGCAGTATCTATCTGCTCCCAGTTGCCCTGGTGTAAGCCAGATTTCAGTGGAGTTACTCTGGATTTACACTTGTATCACTGAGAGCAGAAGCTGAATCCGTCTTTATCTACAGAACAGGCGAAGAATGGTCAGCAGCCCTGCAAGCCTCTCTTCCATCCTCATGCTATTTAGGAACACAAAGACGTACATACCATGCATAGACCACAAAACTGCAGCTGTTAGAGTCTACTCTTCAAGAGAAGATGCTTTATCTGAAATTGAATCCCATGCCACTGAATTATCCAAAGATAGGATGCAGCACAAAAATAAACTCATGTTAGTTACCAGTGACGGAGAATGTGTACTTCAGGCATTCAAAGCAAGTGGATAGATAGGAAGAAAGATAAATGAAGAACTTTCAGGCAAAGGTCAGCAATAAGACTGATTTTAAACAAAATCCTCATAACCCATGTAATTTAAATAAGACGGAAAAGAGTAAAGCTGGGATGCAAAATGTCTAAGTCTTGCTTTTCCTTCCAGTATACAAATCACAGACAGTCAACCTTTAGGAAACATATATTGCATCCGATGAAGTGGGCTGTAGCCCACAAAAGCTTATGCTGAAATAAATGTGTTAATCTCTAAGGTGCCACAAGTACTCCTGTTCTTTTTGCTGACACAGACTAACACGGCTGCTACTCTGAAACCATATATTGTATAGTGGTTGTATGAGAGTTTCAGCCTGAAAACAAGTTACATGCAGTTGCTGCCATATGTGTCAGTGTCCAAACCATTTGGACAGCTTTTATTTTATTTTTAGCTGTCGGCTGCTTTTGATTATTTCTTTTAAGTAAGCGAATATTAAGACAAAGAATATTTCCATGTTCAGTTTGGAAAACTGCTTAGCATAAAATGAGACAGAGGGTACTGATGCATCAAGAGCATATGCTGCATAGTCTCAGGGATGTTTAAAATCTGCACTAATGTCTGAGCCAAAGTCCAATGAAGTCAGTGAGGAGACTCCTCTTGACTTCAGTAGGCTTTTGATCGGGCCCTCTTTGTTGTTGGATTTCTTGAAAAACTTTCCTACATTGTAACATTAGGGTCAGTGCAGGACTTATTCACCGCTTACATCCTTAGAACCATGGGACTTGAGTGGTACAAAGTCCTTTTGTTTGCCCTCTGGGTAAATTTCAACCAACTAGCCCAAATAGCGACTGATTTCAAAGCACTTTTCTCTGTCCAGTTGCTGATGGACAGATGTCACCATCACAAAACTTACCGCTATCACTAGCCAGAACCTTCGTTGGCAGTAACAGCAGGACAGAATGGACCCTGAATTCACTCTTGCTCATAGAAGTGGTCCCTACAGATTAGGGTAGAAGGACATTGATGGTGGATACATGAGATGGAGAAGGGGATAAGTTCCCTCTGCAACTGCCTGTGCTGTACCTGTTCTTTGGATAAATACAAGACTTCAGGCAGGGAGATAAGACTTGGTGATGGATGTAGTCTCTAAAATCTATGAGGCTTGACTTAATCTCCTGTGCTGTTGATCTGGCACTTTAATATATCTGCTTCTTGTAATCTCATAAAGCACAAGACCTTGTGATTCAGCCACTAACCCCACACAAATGGTGGACTGGGTTCAAAAAGGTATTGTTTCTTTTTTTATATTGGGATGCTTGAGCCACAGCAAGATGACTTGCTTCCATCTCCAGTATCTCTCTGGAGACTTATTTGCATGAATTGCTGGAAGTGTGCTAGCCCAAAATAGTAGATACCTGCAGAATGTAGATGTGTAATGGTTGTGAGAATAGTGCTTGGTACATCTCTGGAAGGCATTCAGATTATACGGTGATGGGCACAGGATAAGAACATGGATATGATAGAATAGAATACAGAGGGATAATCAAGTGAGTGACTAGTTAGCAAAGTTGCTAAGGAGTGGATGCATGATCGAGTAGGGACTGTTCTTCTAACCATAGTCTATTTTATAAAAAATAAAACACAATTTGAGAAAGGAAGCATATTGGAAGTCTCATCCCGACACGTCTCCCTCTAATTGCCTCATCCTCCTTCTTTCAAAGGTTGTTGGTGACAAATGTTATATTTTAAGGTTAATTACAAAACTTCCTGCTGTTTAAGTTTTCATCTGATTGATATAATTGGAAACCTTGAATCAAAGATTAATAATTATTTGCAATACAGACTTGAAAGGATGTGTGTGAGAGAGACTTTGAAATCTTGGCTATGTGTTTGCGTGCAAGTGGGAATGTACTCTTTTCTCTGCACATCTAGTGAGCATATGCCTGGGTGTCCTGTAGGTATAAGAAAAGTTATCGCAACAATTTTGAACCTTTACAAACATTCTCAGGAAGCTGCATAAGGAAACTCAGAGGCATCATTTCATGGGGATTCATATGAACATTTCCGTCAGTTTCAGCCTATGGAAATTCATTGTCCCTGTGTCTTAGAATATCAAAGTGAAAATCACTGAAAGACACCCAGCTGGCAAACCTGTGAATGTCATACCGTTTTGGTGTAAACACAGTAATTAACCCTAGGTTTGCTTAATAAACATATGAACCCTCTGAAAAATCCTGGGTTGATTTTTGTTTCAGTAACAAAACTCAGAACCAGATGCAGCTCACCTGGCTTTGGGCTTCATTGCAAACATTTCAAAGAACTCTAGCTGAGACAAAGAGCTGGCCTGTGGTTAAGACTGAGGATTATAAATCAGATTATCTAGGTTCTAGTACCAACTCCACCAATGAGTGACCCTGGATACATCAGTTTTCCCCATCTATAAAACTAGCTACATAACATTCTTCTGCCTCACAAGTGTGCTGTGTCTACACCAGGGGTCTCAAACACGCGGCCCGCAGAGATATTTCCTGCGGCCCCGCCATAGGCGCCGACTCCACTAGCAGCCAAGCTCCAAACATTACTGAGTGTTTATATTTTATTAAAACCCCTCTTTGCATTACAGTTTTTAAAAAGCTAATACATTGACTTTTAATAGCATACTATATTACTCTTCATTTTTTTCATTTTTGACTCTACTTTTGTATCATTGTATGAAAAGGTTTCAGTGATGCGGCCCTCGGGCCAATTTACTAGTTCTCATGTGGCCCTCCTGGTGATTTGAGTTTGAGCTACCTGGTCTACACTATGAGCTAGGGATGTGATTCCCAGCTCACATAGATGTACTTGAGCTAAAAGTAGTTATGTAGCTGCAGTAGCATAGGCTAGCGGTCCTGACCACAAACCCACATTAATTTCACGGGTATGTGCTCAGGGTGGCAAGCCTTTGCTTCTCAACTACTTGATGTAGCCATAACTGATGTTCATAAGCTATACTGAGATCTACAGGGTTGGTAAAGACCCATCCGGCAAGGTATTAAAATCTTGGCACTCCCATTGACCTCTGCTGGAGTTGAGGATGCTCAGCAGCATACAGAATCAAACCCCAAACATGCACGTGGTGTTATCAGCTATGGCTTCATTTCAGGTTTGGGTTGCAGGGTTCTAGTTTTATAGGAAGGATCCTGTTTGCTTTTCCCTGTTGCACATGTGTACGGGGGGAATGTAGAATATATTGGTATGTCTATGGAATCTACGTCACTGTATCTCCTTTCTTTCCTAATGGAGACTATTCAGAGGAAATTGCTGTCTCTCTCTTTTGGGAAATATCATATTTGCTTCACATCTCTCTCCTTCTGTGTCTATTTACAGCACAGAAAACACATGAATACAAAGTCTGACAATATTAGTCCAGCCAAATCATGTCATTTCCCTGATACGACAACTACAACACCTCCGAGCTGTAGCAAGGGACATGAAAACCTACAGTTTGCGCTTTCATTCTAATAGGATTCCTTGTTCCTTGGGCTGGAAATCTCACTGACTTACTGGTAGCATCTTGCTCATTTCTCAGAAACTGGCAGGCAAGTCTTAAAGAACAGAGGCACAGAGCAATGTATCTATTTCCCTTTCAACCAGAGGATTTCTGCGTAAACCCACAGAGGGATTTGTTGAAACATACTTTTGCCTCTTGGGGAGATCATTTATATAGGAAAATATTCAGAGAGATGAAGTAAACTGCTCAGAATGTACTAGGCTTAGGTAGCTGAGCAACACATCTGTATGTGTTGCCAAGGAAAACCAAATACGATCAAGGATTCATAAGAAAAATAAATGTGTAGTTGGTAAGATGGCAATTAAAAGCAAAATGTATTTTAATTTGTTATGGTTTCTGATCCTTCCTTGCCCCTGAGATGGCCGTGTGATATTATTGATTTCTTTTTATATGACGTTGGATTATGACCTTGGTGAAGAAACTGCTAAATCTTCTCTAACTTCCTCTCTGGTTTGGTTCTTCTTATTTGTATAAATAGTCATAAAGCATTACAAAAAAAACCCCAACAACACAGCACTAATTTGAAATGTGCCTGTGACTGTTGGTTCTCTCTGTCTCCTTTGATAATAATTAATAACAATACTTTGTACTTTTATTGCTCTTTTAATCAGGGGATATTAAAGTATTTTACAAACATTTAACTGTAGTCTCAGAATGCCCTGAGAGATACTGGGTAAAATTTTCAAAAGACCCCCAAGTGACTTAGGAACCTGAACCCCATTGAAATTCAGTGCAACTTAGGCCAATACTTTCTAATGTGACTAGTGATTTTGGGTACCCAACTTGAGACACCTTAAAAAGACATGATTTTCAAGGGGGAGAGGCTCAGGATTTTCTGAAAATCAGGCCCCTTTGGGTATGTGCTCAAGGTGGCAAGCCTTTGCTTCTCAACTACTTGATGTAGCCATAACTGATGTTCATAAGCTATACTGAGATCTGATATTGCACATGTGTACAGGGGGAATGTAGAATATATTGGTATGTCTATGGAATCTATGGAAAGGCCCCTCAGTCTCCCAAAAATGAAGACACTTGAACTCACAAGTCACTTTTGAAAATCTCTCTTGGGCTCCCAAATCACTTCCAATTTTACATATTAGGGAAACTGAGGCACAGAGAGCCAAAGTGATTCACCTTCAGTTCACAGAGCCACTCAGTGGCAGAACTGGGGACAGAACTCAGAAGTCCCAGTGCCCAACTCTCTGCTGTAACAATTATATTTTCCAGACAGCCCAGGGGTTCGCATTCCACATTGCTGTTTTTTTTATTGATATACCAGTATATTCCCTGTTTTGTCACCTGAATGATTTTGGTTTAGCCCAATGAGGATATGCCCATTCCTGATGTGTCTGGTTCTATTCATATTTCCTTTCATTCACCTTTCATCTGATGGATGTTTCTGATAGTCTCATCACATCTGCTCTCACTGTTCTTCTAATGCCTGAAGTACTATTATTTTGTGTTTTTACCTCGACCCTTACTTATATCTGTCATTGATTTTCAACATCTTCCATGCTATGCTAGTACCCCATCCCACCCTTCCCAACCACCACTGTGCTGAGACTGACATTCTTTGACTTTAGAGAAGTGCTGTAATTCTGCTTCTTTTTCATGTCTTGCTGCATCCTATCATCTTTTCCAAAAGACACATTTAATCGCCATTGTATGCTTTCTACCTAGTTTTAGTGGTGATGCCAGCATGAAAGCCTTTGGCTCATAAGCAAAAAGCACCTGGATCCCCTCTATTATTTTATAGTGTGTCTGGAACCAGGTATTTATCTATCTATCTAGGCCCACAGAGGTGCTGTACAGATCCAGAACAAAATGGCAGTCCCTGCCCTAGGGATCATACAAAGCAAGTAATTTTAAAATAAATTACATTTCTAGCCCTCATTGTCATGGGGAAAAGCTTGAAAAATGTGACTCAGGTATGACCCTAAAGGCTCAGAAACCTGAAGACAAAAGAACACAACATTTATTTTAAAAACACTCATGATTTTTTATGACAGTCATGTGAGTTTTGGAGTCCTGACTAATGATTTTTTTTAAATGCTGGCAGTTGGAAATGCTGCAACCCTCTGATGCTAAGATGTAGATTCAGTAATGGCTTTGAGAGAAGGGTGGCTTCTCTCAACAGAAGCTACAAAGGGTCCTGTGGCACCTTATAGACTAACAGAGGTATTGAAGCATAAGCTTTCGTGGGTGAATACCCACTTCTTCAGATGCAAGCAGTGAACCACAGGACCCTTTGTAGCTTCTACAGATCCAGACTAACACGGCTACCCCTCTGATACTCTCAACAGAAGGGCACTTTCAAAGAGGTGTCCCGCCTACCCACAGATTGACCCTACTGATTTAGACCATAATCCCAAAAAAAACAAAACAATCTGCCAGTCTTTCCAATTTTTTCTTCCATGATAATAAAATCAGCGCTTATCCCATCTGGACCTGGGGTGAGTGGAGACACAGAAAATATTTCCTTCTATAGCTCACTCTGCCTCCATTCTTCATCATATCCTGTACTTCAGTGTAAAAATCAGACATGAGCAGCACAACTCTGCTAAGCCCTCACAAGGGGGGACAAGGATACAATTTCCTTTCCTTTTTTTGTATGTGATGCCTTGTGATATAACAACAATAATATTCATTCCTTTGTCGCACAATTACAATAAACTGCTGTGCTGTGGCATTTAGTCAATTGCAGCAGCCATTTATTGCCTCCTGTACAACAAAGCCACAGAGATTTCCATTTAAAACACACATACCTCTTGGCTATTATACTCTCACACGTAAGGCAAATATTATAGCTGTATAATGACAACTGATCTATAAGTAAGTATATTCATGTAAATAAATTATAGACACTAGACATGCATTATAATGATGCTGACAAATGTTAGTTTCTTTCGAATGAGCCACATGAAACAGATTAACAATATAATGGAATCACATTCAGCATGGAAAGGAGAATATGGAATGGGAAATAAGTTATGCGTTTTCTATAAAGTGAATTAACCACTCAGTTGTTTCTCTATCTAGCAACCTAGACATCTATTAATGTGCCCATTACTATAAGATCTAGATAGTCTAGATACCCATTATTTAATCAAACTAAATATAAAAATAATGGGCTTGATTCTTCTCTCATTTACAGAGTATAAATTAAGAGGAATCCCAGTGAAGACAATGGAATCACACCAGTATAAAACTGGTGTAAAAAAAGAGAGAATTAGGATATTAGGAAAAACTTTTTCACTAGGAGGGTGGTGAAGCAGTGGAATGGGTTACCTAGGGAGGTGGTGGAATCTCCTTCCTTAGAGGTTTTTAAGGTCAGGCTTGACAAAGCCCTGGCTGGGATGATCTAGTTGGGGTTGGTCCTGCTTTGAGCAGGGGGTTGGACTAGATGACCTCCTGAGGTCCCTTCCAACCCTGAGATTCTATGATTCTATGATTCTATGAATACTGCCCAGTATCTTATAGTGCCTTTCATCATAAAT
Source organism: Chelydra serpentina (assembly GCA_037349315.1). Taxonomy (NCBI): domain Eukaryota; kingdom Metazoa; phylum Chordata; order Testudines; family Chelydridae; genus Chelydra; species Chelydra serpentina. The sequence continues at coordinate 11,194,928 of JBAIAC010000017.1, read as the reverse complement.
TGCCACGCCAAACCAATTTGGAAAGAAATGCTCCCCCATTGCTTAAGTGTAGTCATCTCTGGGGTGGAACATTTTAGTTGTTTAACAGCATGCAGCAACACTGCATAACAAGTCAGGACAAGAACTGAATGAGGGTACTTTGACCATCTTGTTTATCACTTCAAAGGTTTTTCTTCCCCTGCTGTTATGGTTCCTCTCAACTAATTAGCCTCTTAAGGTTGGTCTATGCACCTCCACCTTATCATGTTTCTCTGACTGTATAAATATCTGTCTACTGTATGTTTCATTCCATGCATCCGATGAAGTGGGTACTAACCCACGAAAGCTTATGCTGAAATAAATGTGTTAGTCTCTAAGGTGCTACAAGTTTTTCTTTCTTATTTTCGTTTTGAATGAGGGTAGTCCATCCTAATGTAGCACAGCATGGAACACCAAGCTGGGAATGGTTGCAAGAACTTTGGAGGACAGGAGTAGAATTCAAAAGGACCTTGACAAATTGGAGAACTGGTCTGAAATCAATATAATGAAATTCAGTAAAGACCAATGCAAAGTACTACACGTAGGAAGGACAAATTAAAATGCACAACTACAAAATGGGAATAACTGGCTGGGTGGTAGTACTGCTGCAAAGGATATGAGAGTTACAGTGGCTCACAACTTGACTGAGAGTCAGCAATGTGGTGCAGTTGTGAAAAAAGGCTAATATTCTGGGATGGATTAACTGGACTGTTGTATGTAAGACATGGCTGGTAATTGTCCCACTGCTCAGCACTGTGCGGCCTCAGCTGTGACCAGTTCTGGGCACCACGCCTCAGGAATTATGTGGAAAAATTGGAGGGAGCTCAGAGGATAGCAACAGACATGACTGAATGTTTTGAACCCCTGATTATGAGGAAAGGTTCATGGGCATGTTCAGTCTGGAGCAGTGGTTCCCAAACTGAAGTTCGTGAACCCCTGGGGGTTCACACAGTGTTACAGTGGGTTCTTGGGGGGAAATTCCCTAACGGCAGACAGAGCTGTCCCTAGGGACCCCAGCATGATGCCAGCAGCCCGGAGCCCCTGGACTTCTAAGAGCTACGCCCATCAAAGCAAGTATATCTATCACATTGAGGAGATTTAAACTTCAAGACTCCTCATAAGAAATGGAAAGGGAGGTGGATATTTTTTGCTGATTTTTTAATTAAAGTTAAATAGGTAGCTAGTGTTGTTTCAAAAATTATTATGAAGAACAAGTTTAAGCTTTGTTGTAACATGCGTTGTTTGCCTGGACTGCTCGAGACCTGAATGCTTGTGTAGGACAAACTCTTTGAGTTGACTTCTTAAATATCTTCATGCTGTTTCACATTTGATACTCCTTGATGAAACATAGGAGCCTTGTCTTATAACAGGCTTATTCAGAGTGATACAAGCTACGAAAGTGAGATCTTGGAAGAGTGTTGCCATTTTCATAATGTAATAAAAATACTGTAATGATAAATAATAATAATAAATAGTGTGCAATAAGCATGTCATAAAACAAATTTTATATTTCCATGATCACTGCTTTTATAAATTTATACTCAGGTTAAGGAGAAAATTCCTGGAAATATTCACTTTTAAGAGCGGGTTTGCGAGACTTGACATTTTAGTGAAAGGGGTTCACAGGTTGTTAAAGTTTGGGAACCACTGGTCTGGAGGATGGAAAACTGAGGGGGCACCTGGTAGCAATCTTCACATGTTAAGTTTGCAATGTTGTTGTAGTCGTGTTGGTCCCAGGATACTAGAGAGACAAGGTGGGTGAGGTCATATCTTTGAAGACCTGACTAAGAGTTCTGTGTAGCTCTAAAGCTCATTTCTTTCACCAACAGAAGTTAGTCCAATAAAAGATATTGCCTCTTTCAAACGTTAAGGGCTGTTATAAAAAGGATGGCGATCAATTGTTCTCCACATATGACACGAAGCAATGGGCTTAATCTGCAGCAAGAGAGATTTAGGTTAGATATTAGGAAAACTTCCTAACTATAATGGTATTTAAACTCTGGAATAGGCCTCCAGGGGAGTTTGTGGAATCCCCATGATTGGAGGCTTTTAAGAACAGGCAGGACAAACACCTGTCAGGGATGGTCTAGGTTTACTTAGTCCTGCCTCAGCCTGGGGAGGATGGATTAGATGACTTCTCAAGGTCCCTTCCAGCCCTCTGTTTCTATGGGGAATGTTAATCGGCAGAATGTAACAGCAAGAGATGGACCTTAGCCAGGATACCAGAGATGCACCCTGGGTATACATTTACTGTTTTCTCAATGCAAACAACGTGGCTCTGACCCTGAGGCAGCTTACCCTGGGTTTGAACCAGAGTACCTCAGTTGGGTCAAATTCTACTGTCCAGGTATATCTACATTTGGCCTGGGAGGTGAGATTCCGAGCTCATGTAGAGGTACCCTGGGTTATGTAGGCAGGCAACTAGGCTGAGCCACCGACGGTGCTGCCACAGACGCACTGTTTTTTCAGGTGCTAATTCAACTAGAGCTATCCCAGGTACATCCTGCAGAAGAGAAGAGTGAGGGGGGATTTGATAGCTGCTTTCAACTACCTAAAAGGGGGTTCCAAAGAGGATGGATCTAGACTGTTCTCAGTGGTAGAAGATGACAGAACAAGGAGTAATGGTCTCAAGTTGCAGAGGGGGAGGTTTAGGTTGGATATTAGGAAAAACTTTTTCACTAGTAGGGTGGTGAAGCACTGGAATGGGTTACCTAGGGAGGTGGTGGAATCTCCTTCCTTAGAGGTTTTTAAGGTCAGGCTTGACAAAGCCCTGGCTGGGATGATCTAGTTGGGGTTGGTCCTGCTTTGAGCAGGGGGTTGGACTAGATGACCTCCTGAGGTCCCTTCCAACCCTGAGATTCTATGATTCTATGATTCTATGATCCCCCCTCTCAGCGCAAATGTACACACAGCCTTACGTACACGGTTATAAATCCATAGTCAGCTCATTGGAAGAAGGGAGTTATTTAGGATTTACACCGACTCTGACGGTATGGCAACCAGACAGGAAGTGTGAAAAATCAGGACAGGAGGTGGGGGGGAGGGGAGGGGGTAATAGGCTTCTATATAAGAAAAAGCCTCAAATACCAGGATTGTCCCTATAAAATTGGGACATCTGGTCACCCTATCTGATGGAGTTATTTATGATTAATACAGAACACTGCAATGAGCTTCCTCAGCAACGCTGAGCACATCAAACCTGTCCGCTGTCTACACTGGCTTGCCACAGACTATCAAATTCAATTCAGTTTCTCAGTCCTTCAGTTCAAGATGCTCAGTGGCCTGGGCTCATTTTTGGGGAGATCTCAAAAAGCCGAACGCTCCAGGACGACGACTATGGTCGACAATTCCATTCCCCATGCCCAATAAAGCTTTCTGCCACAAGGGTAAAGCTCGTATGTGCAGGGGACAGAGCGTTCTCAGTGGCCAGTCTGAGGCTGTGGAATGAACTCCCCCAGGAACAAAAGCCCATCCCAAACTTCACCACCTTCTCCTCCAAGTACAACATGAACTTCTCCACCCTGTCTCCTCTAACAAACACACTTGAAAAACAAACCCAAAACTAAAATCCCTACCAGAACAAAATACACCGCTGCACACACAAGTCTCCTGCTGAGAGAAGATGAGAGAAACAGCGATCCACATGTGACAGAGGTCATTCATGTCACTTAATGAACCACTGGAATGTGCTCAGACACCAGAGTGAGGAGCGTGGTATAAGAACTTACATAGAATAGAACAATACCTGGGAAAAATTACATTGGTGTTAGCAAAAGGGGAATCAGGCCCTAAATCTTTCCAGGTTTTTTGTTCTGCTGCTTTTAGTTGTCTGTTCATTATGGGGCTTTTCCTGTATTTTGAAGCCCTGCGTAACCTGTGTGTTTTGCTGAAGAAGGAGCAAAGGGGAAATTGTCCTTCCTGTGATGACAAATTACTCAGCTACAGTTTTGTTTTGGGTTTCCCCTTTTTTTCTCCTCTTCAGAAATGTCAAAGTGAGGGGGCAGGGACCAGGAGAAAGGAATACGGAATGTACCAGATACAAGGACAGAGAAAAGGATAATCTTCTTGGATACTGAACAGGAATTTAAGGGATTTGGGTTCTGCTCTGACACAAGCTTCCTGTATGACACTGGGTAACTCACTTAATCTCCCTGAGCCAGAGTTTCAGTGGGGTTACAAAAGAACCTAAGTAGGTTAGGCACTAACTCCCTAACCTGCTGAGATGTTTTGGAAAAACCTCACTGGGCATCTATCTCATCTTTAAGCATCTTTGAAAATGTGGCCTTCTGTGGCTTGTTCCCTGGATAGAAAATGGAGATAATGATACTTTCCTAATTCACAGGGATGTTGTGAGGATAAATACTTGGGAAGTGCTCAGATACAACCACCATAGGAGTGGTATCAGTACATAAAAACCTATCTGCAACTAAAATATGCAGATAATGACTTATAGCTGAATATATTATATTGTCATGTAATTATAACCCTCCTACCCGCCCCCTCAAAAATCAGACCATATGCCATTAAATGTATCATCTCTATATAGCATTAATAAAACCAAAACCACAGGCACATTGCTTGAGAATGCCTTCTGTTATGAATGAACATTATTGTCCAATGCTGCCTTAAGCCTCCAAGCTTGTCAGGCAGTGCAAGTATGAGCTAAGTTCTTTTGGTGAATTCAGCGGGGACACGTGTTTCACTGATATACCCCAGCCTGTCCCACAGCTGTTCCACAGCTGATGTACAGTTCCCATAGATTTTATTTCTGTACAGTGATGATAAATCACATGCACCCACAATGGGAAAAGCTGGTTACTGCCAACACAAAAAAAGGCAATAAATCTGCAAATTTATGATGTAATTTTGTCCTAGTTACAACAACATACAACTACGACAATCAAGGCTGCTTTCTGCAAACAAATTTATTACCACTGGGTGCTCTTCTATTGCTTTCAATAAGAAATGCCAAAATAAGTATGATTTAAAAATGCTATCAGCTGATTTGAATACTCAATAGATTCAGTGCATTACAATAAAATCCGCCTCTAAGTGTTGTACTTAAAAAAAGAAGAAAAAAAAAAGGGGGGGGGGGGGGGGACTTGTATGGACCTAAATCCTCTGCTTGATGCTCCACATTTATGCCTTAAGTATTTACTGCAACCTATTGGAAGACAGTCATTGGATTCTAATTTGCATATTTATAAGGCTGTCATACAGCTTGAAAGGAATTTTTTACTTTGTTATAGCACTTTATATATTAGGACTTTTTTATGCACAGTTTATGCAAATCCTACCTTGGGCACATCACTTCCTTGATGTTGAGGTTATAATTCCATGGCAGGCTGGCCCATTAATTTAGGGGTAGAGGTGCCTTGTGTAAAATCACTGTACTGGAAAAGGCTATTTCAGCAGAAGGCTCAGGGGTCTTAGCACCCAGGGAGGATGAAAAAAAAATATAAAAGCCAGATGAACAGGATCCATGGCAGGAGCTCTAAACTTCCTCACTCAGCAGTTGCTTCCCAACTAATCTAATCCAAGCAGTGCTAACTGCCTCTTTGGCCTTCTCCACACCCTTCTTACTGGAGGAGAGCAGGTGTGTGGTTGGAACAGGAAGGGTTTAACTGGTGTGAGTACAGCAGAAAATTTGCATTTGTTCTGTGCACCTTGAGCAGTGGAGTAGATATGACTGTCTGGAGTTATAGCAAGGCCAAGTGGAAGGAGGTGAATGGGAATTCACTGAACAAATCTGGATAATACTATATGTTGAGAGAACTCTCAAATAGAGAACATGAGAACGGCCATATTGGGTCAGACCAATGGTCCATCTAGCCCAGTATCCCATCTTCCAACAGTGGCCAGTGCCAGATGCTTCAGAGGGAATTAATAGAACAGGTAATCATCAAGAGTTGGGGAAATATGTTTATTACTAGCCATGCTTGTCTGCTACCAGAATGACCGCAGACTTGCTGCATGGTGATTTTCCTCTGGGAATGTTTAAGTTGTTATTTACCAAGATTTAAAAGGAGCACTGGAGTTGAGTGGGTAGGGCACTGAACTGGGAGTCAGGAAACCTGCTTTTTATTCCCAGCTGTCACTTCCCCCACTGTGCCTCTGTTTCTTCTTCCAGATTTTGTCAGTCTTCTCTATTTAGACTGTAAGCGCTTTGGGGCAGAGATTGTTTATTATCACATGTCTGCACAGCACTCAGCACAATATGTCCTGGTCTTAGGTGGGCCTTCCAGTTATTCATATAATTTGAGTAACAACAACAAATTCAATCTATCAAAGACAGAGAAAGGAAAGCCTACGCTCTTTGAGCACATGGTTTGGTGGAGTTCCAAGTCTGCTGGATAACAGAGATAACAGATGGCCAAGATTAATGTGATGAGCCTGGAGTGCTCGATTTGGGACCTTCTGCACTAATGTTATGGGCCTCTGCCACTTGAGCTAAAGCAATAACTCCATTAACTGGTTGCAGTAGAAGGTTGTTCTCCTCGCTACTAATATGACCCTCCTCACCAAAGCATCTAAGCACTGCACAGTCATTAACAGATTTTATTCTCAACACACCCTTTTGAGGCAAGGTAGTATTATCCCCATTTTACAGACGGGGAACTGAGGCACAGAGTAGACGGTCACCTTGTACACGGTCATACAGGTAGTCTGTGACAGAGCTAAGAACTGGCCCCATGTCCTCTGATCCCTAGTTCAGTTCTATATCCACTATACTATCTTCCCTAGACAGCACCTTCTCTGGAGGAGGACCTGGGACATCCTGAGCTACTGTGCACAAACAGAGGCCCTGTCCAGTATAGCACTATATGTCCTGTAGAAATACAGCTCAGAAAAGACTATTGGGCAGCACTGGATTCCACAGCCAGGGCAATGCATGATTTGGATGCTACTGAAATGTAACCGTCTAATGAGATTTATGTCACTGTCCAGATGTCTCCCTTCCCTACTGCATGGGAACACTGAGATAGCCAGACATCTGGATCATAGACCGTTACATCTCCCATTTTCCAGGGCACATTCAAGAGCATGAGACAAACAATGGCTTTCCTCCAGTGCAATGGGAAACCAGATGGCTTCAAAAGACCCTAGTTTGCCTCCGAGGCAGCATATGGAATATTAATTAATAATAGATTAATAGACCTTTCCTCACTTAAAAATTTAATCTGTTTGTTAGCAGAACTGTTTGTGCCAGGGAAGCGCTGCAAAACGATGGCTGCATTCAAATGGTCATGTCAGCTCTTCTGAGATGCTCTTCACGGGTCCTTGAGGAAATTACATCAGACGAGGCCTGGAGACACAAGGCGAATCACAAATGCTTTTATTTATTTATTTATGTGTTAGTTAACTGGAGCTGTTTGGAAACTTCAGAGGAGTGGAATGGGGGGGAGGAGGAAAATGATTATAAAATGGGGAAAGCTGTGAGCCCTCAATTTACCTATGAAACACAAGGTGCGGCAAGGGAGAATAATTTGCTGAGGCGTATACAGTTAGGGTTCATTTCAGGCCAGCGTGCATTTCAAGTCTAGCGCTAACCTGCTACCATGTCAGGTGAAAAGCAGTAGCTGACGAAATCTTTGCTAGTGCAAAGCTGGTGGAAGTTGCCTTTGGGTTGCCAGTTATTTTGTTTGTAAGCCCAGGGTGGCAAAGAGGGGCAGAAGGATGGGCAGTTGATTAACTTACAGTGGATTTCACAAGGCTTATGAAATGATTTTTCCCTCCATAAAGATGTATTTAATTACTATGTGTCAGTGCAAGTATTTGTGTGCGTATGTGTGTGTATATCTGTCTCCTCTGTATTCCGCTTCCATATGATAAGCAGGGATAAGCAGTTTTAATTCAGTGTCAGCCCAGTTTACTGAATTAAACAGGGCCAAGAAAAATCCTATTACTTTTCCCATACTGGGAGTGGAGGTGAATAAATGTGTATCTTGACTAATCATGTATTAGACCCTGGTATCCACTTACGGCCTGAAAGGAAATGTCTGTTCAGTTGCCTAGCAATATCGTCGTACATGAGTCTTAGCATTTTGAAAAAAGGGTCAATTGCTAAATAAGAACCCAGAATCTCATTTTCATGCTTTTTTTGCAAGCTTTATATTTGCTAAACATGATACAAATAACCAGCAAATATGAGATTAGAAAACTAGACAATAGCGAGAGCTCATACTTTATATGCTGATGACTCAGTCAAGTCTCAGCGCTCACGCCAGATAATGCAGCCATCGTGTAGAGCGGAAATAAAAAAGGAAATGGGAATGGTTGACAAGACAAAGGGTGGGTTTTTTTTTTTAAGCCTATGGATGGGTGATCGGACAGGGGCCAGATTCTCAGTTGGTGTCAATCAGAATAGTTTTCATGACTTCAGCAGAGCTGCACAAATTTGCAGCCAATTGAGGTGCTGACCCATGGAGTCTGGAGGTCTGCATTCTATCCCTGGCTTTGCCATAGACTTTCTCTGTGACCTGGGGCAAGTCACGTAACTGCAGTTGGCCTTCATTGACATGCCAATCCTTCCTCTCAAAAGAGGCAAGAAGATAGATGTAGATAGGCGTTCCTTGCTACTTGCTTGTAAACTATTTTTAAATGTTTCCTCTTGAAACTCCCCCCAATGGGGGATTTGATTCCTTCCTCAAGAACCCATCCGCCTAGAAACTGCTGAGTGAGAGGTGCCTTGTGGGCAGTCATTGGAAAGACGGAGTAATTCCGTGATCTGTGAAGGACCCAAGTGTGTGTTGTTAAATGTCAATGTTTTTCGCTAACAGCTGGAAAGAAAAACATTCCAGAAAACATTCCAGAAAACAAGATATTCTTGTTTATCATCCTGCAGCCTCCCAGCCTGCATGGGGATGTAATTTGGTTCAGCCATGGGACTCAGAATATTAGTCACACTTTCAGATTATGTTAGCCCATGTTGTTTAGAAAATCTGGCAGGAAAGACATGGGATTTATTCTCTCTGGTTTCTCCAGGAGCATGAATTTGTTGTGCATAGCTCTACCCTGGAGACCTTCTGAGGTGGTCACACCAGATACAAACAACATCACAACACTCACAATGTCAACAGCTCTCCTCTCCCTGCATCCCTTTGATAAAAAGAAACAAAACAAACAACCCAAGCAGGGCTTTTGATAATCCAAACAGGTTTAAGAGCCAGCAATGCCTTGAAATCTTTTAGTGGTTTTGCTATCTCCAATCTAATTACAATGCAAGATGTTCAGATAGTTTGATGATGGGCAGTAGCACAAAATGATAGACAGATAGATGTGTGAGAGAGAGAGATGTAGGAAGCAATGAGGTTATATGTTATTTCTCTTATAGTACATAGCCTCATTGTTTCCCATATCCACCAGTATTTTCCTGTTAATTTTGTACCCCTTTTTTGATTGCATGCTGTATGTCTCATGGAATAAATCCTTAAAACATTCCAGAAAAGTTGGTGTTCTAAAACTTAAAACATTTTAAAGGTTCCTAAGGCATGGAATGTTAAAAACTACAAAGGATTCAAAGAAGAGCTACAAAAATGATTTGAGGTCTGGAAAAATGAAAGACTTAAGATGCTCAATATATTTAGCTTATTAGAAAGAGTTTAGAGGCTTCTTGATCACGGTCTGTAAGTACCTACCTGGGGAGAAGATATCTGACATTAGGGAGTCTTTTCATCTCACAGTCAAAGGCATAACAAAAATCTAATGGCTGGAAGTTGAGGTTAGACAAAATCATCTTAGAAATTAGATTCAACTTTTTAACAGTGAGAATAAGTAACCATTGGAACAGCGGGTATATTCATCATCACTGGAGTATTACAATAGAAATCAGATGTCTTTTTTAAGTGCTATGCTCTAGTTCCAACGTAAACTCTTGGGCTCAATAGTTTTTACTTACATAGTAGGAAAGCATAATTCCCTTCGCCGCAGGAATAACTGGGTGAAATTCTATGGCCTCTGTTTTGCAGGATATCAGATGAGATGATTATAATGAACCTTTCTGGTGTTAAAATCTATTAATCACTTCTAGGCTCTCCCATCTCTAAGTGATTCTGTACTGCAGTTTCTCTCTGCAGTGAGAGCAGAGATTCAAAGAAGAAACATAAAGCAATCACATGTTTTTTCAAGATTTCAGATTAGTCAAAGAGATGATATGGATTTTGTAAAGTTTTGCCATTTTTTACAGAAGTAAATACTTGTATCAGCCCTGTCAATATTTTTGACAGTCAGAGTAATTGCAATACTTTGAAGATCTTGATTTCTAATCAATTTTTTATTGCAGTGAAAAAAAACACTCTGATTATATCTTTGTTTAATCTCTAGGTGGCACCTTGTGATACAGCTTTTTGGCAACTGGATTTTCCAGATTATTATTATATTACAGTTGTACCAAAAATCCTCAGCCAAAATCACAGAGCCGTTGTGCTAGCTGCCATACATACAAGTAGCAAGGGAGATAATTCTTGCCTCAATGAACTTACAATCTAAACAGACACCACAGAAAGTAGCATAACCCCTATTTAACAAATGGGAAACTGAGGCACAGAAAGATTAAGTGACTCACCCAATGAGTCTGTGGCAGAGCTGGGAACCATACCTAGATCTCCTATGTCCTAGCGCTAGTGCCTTAACCACAAGAACAAACCTTCCTCTATCAGCTCCTTTTGCTTGGATGAATAGAGCTGTCTGATTCCTTTAAATAGGTATCCAGAGTGACGGATGCTAATAGTAACTTTGGGTAAGGCACACTGACAATTCTAAACACTCACACTATTCATAAAGCATCAGTGATGTCAAGGAGCGTGGAATAGCTATGATATGACCCGAGCATCATAATGATCAAATTTGTTTCATTTTGCCTGAGAAGTTGCGGGGGGATGTGGGGGGGAGGAAGTGTCAGCTTAATGTTGTAGATTTAAGACTTGGATTTTCCACCACATGGATTCTAGGTCCCAGGAAACAAACTGCTGATTGGCCCTCAATGAAAATGCTTTATTATATGAAACAAAAATGGAGAACAAATGTTAAATCCTGCCATTTAGATTATTTGTCTCTTATGCCCTGAGACAATCAGGCAAAAGGCCTGGCTGGAGGTTTAAAGCTCTGTATTACTCAGAGACTTTAATCAATGACATGACCTCAATTCTTTTCAGATGATCAATTATTCATGGGAGAAGGGGGAAAAAAATCAGGGATTTGTTCTAAAAAGTGAAAGGATTATATAATCTCACAGCTTTATTCCACAGTGAATAAAGCACACTTAATCCCAATGCAAATTCAAGAGGATAATAATGTTCTGGGGCTGGCTTTTTTTGTTGGTTTGTTTACTCTAGGTTTGTTTTGTGTTTTTGTTTTTTGCAGGCTTCAGACTGCAAGTGACAAGCCTCAATGCTGAACTATTGCAAGTTGCTAATGTGCACTTTTCACCGGTTGAGATGGCATAAATTGTATTTTTCCCACCTCTCTATCACAGCCCCAGGGAACAACTTGCAAAGTATTGTAGTGAAAGACCATCATCTTCTATTTCCAGCTGAGGAATCCAGCCTCCATCTTCCTGTCATTATTATTTAGAATTATTTGTTTTATGATAGTGTTACATATAGACAAATATGAGTACACAGTTTTACGTGTATTAAGGTAGAGCTTAGAGCCGCAATGAAGATTGGGACCTCATTGTGTTAAGGACACATAGTAAGGGATAGTCTCTGCCCCAAAAACCTTACAGTCTAAATAGGCAAGGCAAATAAACAGTGGGAGAAAGTAGCATTATGTCCATTTTACAGATGGGGAATTGAGGCACATAACTTCCCCCTCTTGCAGCCCTTCAGACTAGATTAAATCTCCTCTCCAGCCACATTCCTCCCATAGCTTTGCATTCTTAGAATGACATTCAGCCATCTGCAGACGGCTGGCACAAAGCACTTCAGGTTTAAGTAGGATTTAAGAGGTGCATAGCATTTTGCTGGCTCACTGCATAGGCTGAATTTCACCATTAAAGGGCCATGGCCTGGAATACCAGACTTGTTACAATGGAGTGGAATTTTCTAAATGGCATATTGGACATTAACATTCTTGCGGGTGGTTCTAAAAATTTTGAAAAGACAAATGAAATCCTCCAGCCCTTGGAAGTGCAGCTAATGTATGTAATACAGCAAGAACAATCCATTCATGCATTATGAATTCCATAAATACAATATGAAAGGTGCGTTTGGAGTGAGAATCCATAGCAGTTTGAATCTATCATGCCATATTAGCAGAATTTGCCAATAAAACCCCTTCAGTCACCAAAATATGACTTTTAATTTTTAAAAAGTGACTAATGATCTTGAAATCTCATTACACTGCAAACACCACACAACAGATTTTACAAGCTCCGTTCTTTGGCCACAACATAGTGTTACATTAACCACTGAACAGCTGGACTATAATAATGGCAAGCCCCTTTGGATGAGCCTGATGAAGAGTACCGAATCTCCAACAGCTCACATTTCCTTACCGAATTTAGCCAAAACCTTCCATACTAGTGAAATGACACTGAAGAAAGACTGGAATTGATACGTCACTCGCTCAGTGCTGCTGCACTGGGTAGGTGGAAGGAACAACAATCTCTTTTGCCAGTGCCTTCCATGCCTGCTAAGTTTTTGCTACTTCTTAACCCCCCAATAATGTCTCGTATGTATCATCCTCACTGCCCCAACCTCGATGGAAAAAGCACAGGAAAGTTAGCACAGCCTGACATAGCTGCAACTTTTCATAGAATCATAGAATCTCAGGGTTGGAAGGGACCTCAGGAGGTCATCTAGTCCAATCCCCTGCTCAAAGCAGGACCAACCCCAATTAAATCATCCAGCCAGGACTTTGTCAAGCCTGACCTTAAAAACCTCTAAGGATGGAGATTCCACCACCTCCCTAGGTAACCCATTCCAGTGCTTCACCACCCTCCTAGTGAAATAGTTTTTCCTAATATCTAACCTAGACCTCCTGCACTGCAACTTGAGACCATTGCTCCTTGTTCTGTCATCTGCCACCACTGAGAACAGCTGAGCTCCATCCTCTTTGGAATCCCCCTTCAGGTAGTTGAAGGCTGCTATCAAATCCCACTTCACTCTTCTCTTCTGCAGACTAAATAAGCCCAGTTCCCTCAGCCTCTCCTCATAAGTCATGTGCCCCAGCCCCCTAATCATTTTCATTGCCCTCCGCTAGACTCTCTCCAATTTATTCACACCCTTTCTGTAGCAGGGGGGCCCAAAACTGGATGCAATACTCCAGATGTGGCCTCACCAGTGCTGAATAGAGGGGAATAATCACTTCCCTCGATCTGCGGGCAACGCTCCTACTAATGCAGCCCAATATGCCATTAGCCTTCTTGGCAACAAGGGCACACTGTTGACTCATATCCAGCTTCCTCTCCACTGTAATCCCCAGGTCCAGTTCTGCAGAAAACTTTCCCATAACCCCTCAGCATGCTGGGGATCCCTTGCTTCCTGGGGATACCAACAGGACAATATTATGGCAGCTGTGCGGCCAGAAAATTTGATAAGGTAGGAGGAGAACCCAGACCAATATGGATACACACACACAAATGTATATGTGTGTGCATAGAGCAATGAAGACACTGATACAAAGTGATCGGAATCATGTGTTAAGTTGGACACAAGCAAACGATATTCATTTTAATATGGCCAAATGTAAAGTCATACATCTAGGAACAAATAATGTAGGCCCCACTTACAAGATGGGCAGGGGGTTCTATCCTGGGGAACTGTGACTGAAAAAAGACATGGTGGATCATCAGCTGAACATGAGCTCCCAGTGATCCTTCAATATAAATAAACAGTGGAATGTTGAACGGGAGTAGGGGGGTTATATTACCTCTGTATTTGGCACCTCTAGTGTGACGGCTACTGGACTACGGTGTCCTGTTTTGGCATCCACAGTTCAAGAAGGATGTTGCTAAACTGGAAAGGACTCAGAGAAGAGCCATGAAAATGATTAAAAAACACGTCCTGCAGTGATATACCTCAAGACCTCAAACGTTTAACCTTAACCAAGAGAAGACTAATGGGTAATTTGATCACAGTCTGTAAGTACCTATGTAACACCGACAGACCCCGGTCGGTGGCGGGCGGGATCGAACCTGGGACCTCTGGAGCTTAGTGCATGAGCCTCTACAGCAGCGGTGTCCAATACGTTCGCCGCTAGCCACATGTGGCTAATGTATGTGGCTTTTTATAATGTGGCTAATAAGAAAAATTCAAAACCACAAGTGTGGCTAGCAGTGTGGCTAGCATCAAATTTCTATTGGACACCGCTGCTCTACAGCATGAATTATTACCTAAGGCTGTAGAGCAAACTCATTTTATCTCTCTAAGTTGTCTCGGTGCCATTAGATGGGACAGACCACCACACCCAGGAGGTGTGTGGGTTACACCTACATGGGGAACAAAACTTTGCTAATGGGCTCTTCACTCTAGCAGACAAAGGTATAGCAAGAACTAAGGGCTCTGTCACAGGGTCCACTCACCAGAGTGTCACCTCCTGCTGTTTGTCTCAGGGATTAGCTCTCTCAGCTAGCATGCGCTCTCCCAGTGGTGCCTCTCCTATGCCTTCTCCACCCGCAGACCCATCACAGATGGGACCACAACATCCTTTTCATCACTCAGCCTTCCGGCTGTGCCACCATCCGTGTTTTCCCCCTTCCTGCTTTTAACCCTTTCATTTCCAGTGTGGGGTGAACACCCCATCACAGACTATAAATTGAATCTAGACAAATTCAGACTGGAAATAAGGTGCCCATTTTTAACCATGAGGGTAACTAACCATTGGAACAATTTACCAATGGTTGTGGTGGATTCTCCTTCACTGGCAAGCTAAAAATTAATATTTTTTCCTAAACGATCTGCTCTGTTCAAAGAGGAATTAAGTCAGGGAAGTCCTATGGCCTCTGTTATGCAAGACGTCATATTAGATGATCACAGTGGTCCCTATTAGTCTATCCCCAGTTCTGCCACTGGCTCACTGTGTGACTTCCCTTCTCTGTGCCTTAGTTGACAGTCTTTACAATGGGGATGCTATTGGAGTCAATGGAAAAATTCCCATTGACCACACTTTCTTGTGCCTTGGTTGCCAATCTGTACAATGGGGGCAATAGAATTTGAGTTAATGGAAAGATTCCCTTTGACTTCTTTTCTCCATGCCTTAACTGCCAACCTATACAACGGGGATAATAATACTAACCTAGGATCAAATCCAAAGCACCCTGCCATCAATGGAAAAACTCCATTCCTCTCAATGGGCGTTAACCACAAGGTTCAATTTATTAACATAAAATCAGAGAAATGAAGGGCTGGAAGGGACCTCAAGAGGTCATCTAGCCCAGCCACCTGCACTGAGGCAGAACCAAGTAAACCTCACTCATCCCTGACAGGTGTTTGTCCAACCAGTTCTTAAGCACCTTCAATGCTGGGGATTCCACAGCCTCCCCTGGAACTTTATTCCAAGACTTAATTGCCCTTATAATTAGAGCATTTTTTCTTAATAGCTAACATAATTCTCCCCTTCCTATAGATTAAGTCCATTGCTTCTTGTCCTACCTTCAGTGGACATGGAGCACAACTTATCACAGTCCCCTTTATAACAGCCCTTAATTTATTTTAAAACTGTTACCAGGTCTCCTCTCAATCTTTTTTTCTTAAGACTAAACATGTCCATTTTTTTAATCCTTACTCATGGCCAAGTTTTCTAAACCCTTTATCATCTTTGTTGCTCTCCTTTGGACTCTTTCCAATTCATCCACATCTTTCCTAAAGTGTTTGCACCCGGAATTGGCCACATTACTCCAGCTGAGGCCTCTGCTAAACAGAGTGGGACAATTATCTCCCTTGTCTTACATACGACACTCCAGGTAATACACCCCAGAATGACATTGGCTTTTTTCTCAACTGTGTCACATTGTTGACTCATATTCAATTTGTGATCCACTATAACCCCCAGATCCTTTTCAGGAGTACCCCCACCTAGCCAGTTATTCTCCATTCTGTAGTTGTGCATTTGTGTTTTCTTTCTTAAGTGCAGTACTTTGCACTTGTCTTTATTGAATTTCATGGCAATTTTCTAATTTGGCATGGTCATTTTGAATTCTATTTCTGTCCTCCAAAGCGCTAGCAACCTCTCCAAGCTTGGTGTCATCCTCAGACTTTATAAGCATACTCCCCACTCCATTATCCAAATCACTAATGAAAATATTGAATAATACCAGACCCATGACTGGCCCCTGCAGGGTCCCATTAGATATGCCCTGCCAGTTGGACAGCAAACCATTGATAACTACGCTGAGTATGGTCTTTCAACCAGCTATGTTCCCCTACCTCATACTAATTTTATCTAGACCACATTTCCCCCGTTTGTTTTTGAGCAATTGTATGCAAAATGCATTGAGATCCTTGGCTGGATGGTGCCGCAGAAGGGAAAAAGTAGTAGTATTATTACAAACTCTCTCTCTCCCTAGCCTCTCCACTCTCCACAATGGAAATTCAAAAGAGAGTCATTATCAGGCATGTTCCAAGTGCCTATATTTTAATTAGATTTTCTTTCTCATTTTAAAATGGGTCCAAAAGAGAAGAGCAACATCCATTGGATGATATCATCCCAGCAGGAAGCCCAATTAGCTAAAAATAAAATCTCAAATGCTACTTAAAGTGGCACTGGCAATCGGCTTCCTACAAGCATGGTAATCGAACTGCACTAGTATGATTCTATGTGATCTTTTCCATCCCAATATGTTATTGTCCTTAGTGCACAAACCCTTGGGGAAAAAAAATCCCAGAATAAAATGTAGGTTTTTTTCTCCTCTCCTATTCCTTTGATTGCTATTGCTTACAGTTACCTGGGCAGAAAACATCTGCTTTTGTCCCATTAAGGAGCAATGATTACTAGGTTTTAGTTAAACTTGGCATTATATAGTTATTTACTGGGACTTTGGAAAAAAAAAAAGAAGTTGGAACCTAATTACACAGCAGATGCCGAGAGTGGTATTTATTCACCAAAACCGCACAGGTCATTCATTAAAATCTCAGTTTTAATTAGCAAACACCTGTTTTGTGTTTGATTTTACACTGATATGTACTGTCTGCAATTTGCTTTCTTCAGTACAAGCAATTAGATAGCCTTGACAGTAACAGTTAATCTAATTAGAACAGGGGTGCCCTGGGAGCCAGACACTGACTTCAAGAAATT
Organism: Chelydra serpentina; assembly: GCA_037349315.1. Lineage (NCBI taxonomy): Eukaryota > Metazoa > Chordata > Testudines > Chelydridae > Chelydra > Chelydra serpentina. The sequence continues at coordinate 11,177,675 of JBAIAC010000017.1, read as the reverse complement.
ACACAAACATGGATCACAGCTCTATTCCATTATCAGTTGAGGTTGTTGTTATGTGTGGGTTTTTGCCCTTCTTTTATGCTTATGCAAAGGTGTTTCTGTTGTTCCCAGGGTTTTTTTTGTTTTAAAAGGAGCATCTCTGGGTGGAAAATAAAGATGATTTTATCCTAGAGGAGGACACGTGAGGGCTGAAGAAGCAGCTGATGTTTTCAGACTTGATCTCTTCTTAGTCCTGACTTCCAGAGCAAGGATGGAATATCACAACTGACCTGTCAGCACAACCCGGTCACGCTAAACATTCCCCTTGCTGTCATCTAATGGGTCTTCATCAGTTTAAGTTTCTTCTCTATCTCTAGCTTCCATATACTTGGTGGAGAAACAAGAGGCAACCCTACCTCCCTGTCATCTCCTCTAGTGATGCGTGGAGCTCAAGAGGTTTTGGATCAAGAATCTGAAAGGTCTCCTTTAGACAAGTATAAAATTCAGTGCAGTAACTCCAGATGGACTTTAGTGGAGCTACTCTAGATTTATCCCAGCTCAGAAGTCTGACCCTTGTAGTTCAGGTTCATTTTGGAGAAGCATGTAAATACTTGATTGCCTGACCCAAAGTCCAATGAAGTCAATGGAAAAAACCTCCAACATCAGTGGGCTTTGCCTCAGGCCTTGAATGCTTATCTGAACTATCGGTATAACTGTGGCCAAATTAACCACAGTCAGTGGGCTTGTATGGAGCACAAGTCAGGTCAGAGTTTAGCCTTGCAAGGTCTGCAGAACTGTGCTGGAGACCTCATAAGAGCCTAATAGGCTGTGTCAAATGTTTGGAACATGACAGTGGGAGTTTAGACTCCGGGGTTGTATTCCAAGCCCTGATTTGGTGTGTGTTCTCAGGTAAGATCACTTACCTAAGCCAGATAAAAAAGGACTATGGGATAACAAATTCACCCATCTCTAGTATTATAGTCATGTTCCCCTCGCCATATTTTATCTGCGATAGTTTCTGTATCCCTAAATTATCCTTGCCGTTTCAATTGGATAAGACATTGTTTGCTTCCTTTCCTAAAATGTTGTGCCACGTGGCTGAATACTGTTAATCAGCTGCTAAACTTTACCTCAAAGGTGGTGCATTACCGTAGTGGGTAAAGTAATTCCTTATTGTACATACCTCACATGAAAGCTACTCAGCAAAGACAGAATATTGTTTATTTATTTAATCGCTGAGGGACAGATATGGTTCTGAAGACAGGCTAGTCCAGAGTTATTCTGGGCAGGTTTTAGAGATAAATTTTAGAGATAAACATATAAATCCAATCCTTTGCCTGTGCTTAGTTTCCCACAGACGAAGTCTAGCCCCAAAGAAAAAAAAAAGCGGTTAGCCTGCAAGTGAGATATGGTACAGATTACATTTTAATATGAACTGAGGGGAAGAACATACACTACGTAAGTAAACTTACAGGGAATCTTGTTTTTGCTTAGTGCTCAACTAAATACAGTGTTTGATAGCCTTGTTTTGTAGAACCAGAGCCTGTGTTACCGAAGAAAATGTATTTTTAACTGCAGTGCTGAGTTGATGTGCGTGTGTATGGAAGAGAGAGCATTATGAGGTTTTGGTTGAAATATATATGTAGTTGATGACTGTATTCTAAGAACTATTATCACAAGTTGCACACTGTAATGTCTCTGGGGACTTGTCCTCTTGTGTCACAAGATACACTTGTAAATTGCCCTCATAACAACTATGTCTTAAAATATCCAGTCAAGGTTGTTTTAGGTGGGTGCAGCTTGTTTTTCCTCTATCTCAGATGTCACGTTTCGGTGGGTTGGCTTTAGCTGATGTCTCAAATAATAAGTGCAGGAAGCTATTTATGGCTGTTAATTCATGCTCTGGATCTAAAACCCTTATGACTCCATGTAAGGGAGTGTTGAATCTCATTGGATTTACACTGGAGGAAAGTCAGGGTAAGATTAGTTCAGGGACTGAGTGTTAGATGGGGTTCTTTTTTGCCTCCTTTACCCTGCCCCTTTTCTGGCTGGGAGTTGCTACTCAAGCACAATTAGATGGGGAAAGAAGAAGTGGGGCTTCTATTGCTCTTATAAATAATGTAATAACCAGGGTATATAGAACTATGAGAAGAATTCAGCCTCTCTAGCTCTTAACTTGAACACTAATGCCTTGTTCAGATAAGAATAAATGAGTGGTGTTAGCTAACCGGAGTTAACTAATGTCTGCAAAATCTAGTGTAGACAAAGCAGTTTATATTTTAATATGTGCTAAGCTGGTTGAGTTAAAATGCAGCCTTTTATGGGGCAGTTTAGCATATGTTAAAAGGACAGAGATTTATCTGCACTAGACTTTTCAAACATGCTAGTTAGAATTGTTTGCTAGCACAGTCTAACAACACACACCTTTTATTCTCATCTAGAGAAGGTCTAAGTGAAGGGTGGTGCTGGGAAAGGCCAGAATGGTCCTACAACTTGATACCCTCCTCATACTGAAAAAAAATGATGCATCAGGAAAGAGAAGGATGATCTTGTTAAAACCCTGGACAAGAACTTTGGAAACCTCAGTTCAGTTCCTGACTGTACTACAGACTTCTTGTGTGCCCTTGGGAAAATCATAAGGGGACAGATGTTCAGCATCTACAACTGGGACCTTTAGGGACCTAATTAAGGGCCAGATTTTCAAAAGCACAATGATTGGGAGAGGACTATGTACCATGATGATGGGGGCCATATAAGAAGACAGATACAAGTGATACATGAGATCACGAATATATTAAACCTAGGGGGGTTTTTTTAGATTTCTTATGAAAATATTCCATGTCTTCCATTTACTCTTTTTTTTTTTTTTTTTTTTAAGTGAGTGAAGTGGTTTGGCTTCCCCATTGATCTTAAAATATCCAATGCAAAGAAATCTCCCTGGGGTGGGTGAGGAGGTTTTGGAATAAAGGAATAAGCTAATTAAGTTTAACTGTGTCAACCTGGGTAGGCTGAATACCATAATTAATTAATCCAGCCCTCTGATTGTCCTAGAGGGGAATGATGTTCCTAGATGCACAGGGTGAAATCTGTTTAAGGAGATATGGGGCAGTTCCAGCTTTCTCTGACTGAAGGGAAATGCAAGTCTCTCAGCAGGGGAGTTTGTAGGAACACTGAGTTCTCATTAATATCTCAGAGTATGGCATGTTGCTGGAAAGATAGGGAACGATAGGGAGGCGAGTGTGGGTTACTCCACGAATCATGCAAATATGTCAGTGCAGAGAGTGAGTCCTGTGAATTAATACAAGCAGATTGCTGCATTGTGTTGAAATGCAAACCTCAGATATAATGCACAATGTGCATTTTAAATCACTTTTCCCCCAATGCTTTAGTCCAGTTAAAGTATCTGGCCTGTTACGATTCAGCTGTAAAGTTGTGCCATAAAAAACAGCACATAGCAATATACTCGTGTAGGTGAGACATCCCTGGATGGAAACAACTTCATCCCAGAGATTTCTCTCTGCCTTGTTGTTGATAGTTTGGAGCCAAATTCATCCCTGGTGCAAATCCTTTGAGATTGGTGGATGAACTTGGTCCCTTAAAACTAATCACCATGAAGTAGGATTGTCCTCCAGTTATGACTGGGGAAGTTAAATATCATTATGCCCACTTTGCAGAGAGGATGCAAAAAAAACTTGGCTGAGGAAAACATGCAAGTCAGAAGTTCTGACTGCAAGAGCTAGACCCTGACACCAGCTATTGCTCCTTTGCAACACTGTGGGGGGTCAAAAAGGGACAAAAAGTTGGCTTCAGCTGTCGGCCACCCTCCGTTTTAGCTTACAGAACAAGGGGTGTGGCTGGATCATGCCATGTTCCAGAGATGCCTGGAGTGGAATGGCCTCTTTGGGGCTTTTGCACCTCGGCATAATCTAGAGCAGCCCTAAGGCTGCTCTGGTGTTATTCTGGAGGCTGTCCCATCCCCTATCAGCTTCAGGAATTGGAGGAGAACAAAGGTGGTTTAAAGCCAACTTCGTACAACCCCTTCGGCTTCATGTAACCTAGATCTGGCACAGCTGAGGATCTGGGCTCAAGTCTCTTACTCTCAACTCCTATTCTTACAAAAAAGCTGGTTAAGAGTCTCCAGATTTCAATATCAGTTTGAAATCTAAACACTGTAATGCAGGGCACCATATACCCCTTTCTGATCGTGGGGAAGTGTAGGCTGTGCCTTGCTGCAGCAGCTGCTGCTGCATACTTACATCTCACCCATCCTTCTGAGAAGAGTGGAAATCTTCCTTGAACATTGGGGTGTAATGAGATGCATATGGTGCACTGTACCAGTCAGGAGATGTCGGATTTAATTGTGTCACACAGCATGAAACAACCTGAAGGGATGTGACACCTGCCGCTCTTCATCATGCTGTCAATGACTGTCTCTCTCTATTTATAGAAGACACCTTTCTTATAGAATGGGCACTTTGTTTTTGCCTCTTTGCAGTGATGTGCAAATGATATTTTCACAAAGAGCTCTTAATAATCACCCCCTTTTTAACCTGCCATAAACCCCACTTTTGTACAATCACAGGGAGCAAGGGGTAGGGACTAGAATGCGTATTCACCTACAGAACAACAATCTCTTGCAACACCAAATGGTAAACAGGATGCAAAGATTATAAAGCAGTGTTCAACTTCTGTGACTGAAAGTGTATGTGCACAACTTGTAAGAGTGCGTGTGTGGCGGGGGGGGGGGGGTTGTTTTGTTTTAAATGCAATTTAGTGCATTCCAAAGGCAAACGACAAGGAGGATGGTCTTGACCATAGACTGGAATTCAGGAGACTTTATTTTAATTTCTGGCTCTGCTACAAATGTCCTGCGTCACCTTGGGCAAGTCACTCAAGCTCTGTGTGTGCCTCAGTTCCCCATCTATAAAATAGGGATAAAAAAAATAATCCTTCCTTTGTCAGTCTTTGTCATAAATGAAGGGAAGGGGGAGAGGGTCTGATGCAGTGCTATAAAATCCTCTTACCAGTAAAGGGTTAAGAACTACAGGTAGCCAGACTGACACCTGGCCTGGCTGGCATCTGACCAATAAGGGGACAAGATACTTTCAAATCTTAGGAGGGGGGAAGGCTTTGTGTGTGTCTCTTTGTCTGAGTCAGAGTGATCTTGGAAGACAGAAGGAACCTACAGAAAATCAAACCTCCCTTTTCTGAAGTAAGTTTAGATAGCATAGCGAATAGATTTCTGTTTAATTTTGCTTGGTGTATTCCCTGTGTTAGAAGGGGCAGAGAGGGGGCGTTATTCATGGTTTTCTGTAACTTGAAGGTTTTGTCCAGAGGGGGAAATCTCTCTGAGTTTGGAAATTAAGTGCCCTGTAAAATAGTTACCATCCTGATTTTACAGAGATAATTTTACCTTCTTTATTTTTAATAAAATCCTTCTTTTAAGAAGCTGACTGTTTTCTATGGTGTTAAAACCCAGGGGGTGGGTTTTTAGATCACTGTGTAACCAATTGGTTGGGAGATTGTTCTCAAGCTTCCCAGGAAAGGGGGTGTACGGCTTGAGGGGGTATTTTGGGGGGGGGGAGGGAAGTTCAAGTGATTCCTTTCCTGGATTCCTGTTAGATACTTGATGGTGGCAGCGAAAGAAGCATTTCTCAGGGTGCAGGGAATTTTGTACCTTGGGGGTTTTAACCTAAGCTGGTAAAAATAAGCTTAGGGGCTCTTAATGCGGGTCCCCACGTCTTTACCCTAGAGTTTAGAGTGGGGAGGGAACCCTGACAGTCTTGTTTTTTATATTATAAATTCTTCAGGACAGGGACTATTCTCTCATGATGTACATCACCTACCACAACAGCCCTGATCTCAGTTGGGGCCTCAACGTGCTACAGATAACAATAGTAATGAATAATTATAGCTATTTGCTCTTCAGCAGGTCATTTTATGAGCCTGTCTCTGGCAGATAAACAGGACATAAGAAGTGAAAGACTGGCACACTTTTTCCCTGCTTCTCCAAAGCCCCGTGAGTCACAGAGCGGGTGGGAGGTTAGAAGGGAAGGGAGCGTTTGCAAGCTCTTCTTATGCTAATAATCATTCATTTTCATTTGCCACACAGCCACTGCTAACTGGGGCACCACCAATGACAATCGCATTCATGACCAGTAATTTGTGACTGAATGAAAATCATATAATGGTTCATTTGTGAATTGTGCTTTTTTCCCCGGGATGTCTCCCTGAGCTCTCCTGAAGAGGAAAGATTCATTTCTGTGGAATTTCTCCCAATGAAATATTTAAATAGATGACAAGGCCATTCTTTAGCATGCTCGGTACCAGCAGAAAAAACAAGACCCTCAAAATTTATGTGCTGAATTACTCTTAGGTTAACAAGTGCTGAAATGCCATGGAAACGTACCCCTAGAGTTTCATTGTGGGTTAATGGGCAATCATCCAGATTTTCCTTTAGATTATTACAATAATAAACTCCAGGCAGCTCAATCAGTTAGACATTGCATCAAGATTACCAGTCAAGTGGACGGGCAATTGATAGGACTTGCTGAATTCCCCAGAGCAGAGTATCTACATCTGCATCGGTTCCCATCTTACATGGCCTCCGCGCCCTGGAATCTGAGAAGAGATGTCGTTAGTGGCTTTAGTTTGAGAAGGCCCACCTTGAAATTTTTAACCTGTCACTGTGACAGGTGAAAAGCATTAGCTAGGGAATTGTGACAGGTCTAAGAGTGCCGTCAACAGATGTGTTTTTGTCTGGGGTTGTTACAGTTTCTGAGATTGACAGGTGCGGCTGGATGTTGTGTGTTATTCATGTTGTTCTCTTCTTGGAATACTCATTAGGCGGGAGATCCGGTAGACACAGTTCTAGAAACTGTGTTCCTCCAGAGCGGGAAATGTCACAATAACAGGATTAAACAAAGACTGTGAATGACTAGACAACTACAAAAGCAGTATTTCCTCCCTTGGAGTTCACACCTCAACTGCTAGAAGAGAGCCACATCCTCCCTGATTGAACTAACCTCGTTATCTCTAGCCTGACTCTTCCCTGCATATGTATACCTGCCTCTGGACATTTCCACTGCATGCATCCGACGAAGTGGGTATTCACCCACGAAAGCTTATGCTCCAATATGTCTGTTAGTCTATAAGGTGCCACAGGATTCTTTGTCACAATAACTTCTATTCACCTCCTCAATATAGGCGGATGATGGGGCCTTCTAGCGGAGTTGAGACTCACCAGTGCGGTGCCTCCTGCTGGTCGTCCAGGGAATTAGTTCAACTCCAGTTTCGTAGCGCCCTCTGCCGGCCGGTGTCTCGCTTGCCTCAGGCCTCTGTGTCCCTCATGGACCACGGTGCCCCTTTATCTCAGGGTTCTGCCCCAGCAGTACCCCACCACCCTCTGGGTCTCCCCTCCCAGGAGAACCCCCAACCCTCTCACCCGCCTTGCCTCAGTGGCTACTGCCAGTCATCATCTAGCCCCTGCTCACTGGGGCAGACTGCAGTCGGTATTGGCCACTCATCATTGTCAAGGAGGTTGGACCAGCTGCCTCTGCCTATCTCTGGGCTGCACCTCCCAGCCCCAGGATCTGCATAGGCCTTTACCAAGGCCTCAGCCTGGGGAGTTGCCAGGCTGGAGCTCCCCAGCTCCTCTGGCCTTTCCCCAGTCCTGCTCTGCTCCAGGTACCCTTTTCTCCCAGGAAGCCAGGTCCTCCTCTCTCCACAGCTAGAGAGAGACTGACCTGGCTCCTCCCTGAGCCCTTATAACAGAGCCAGGTGTGGCCTGATTGGGGCGTGGCCCCAGCTGTGGCTGCTTGCCCACTCAGCCTAGCCTTTTCTCCCAGGAGCGGGGTAACTGCCCCGTTCCAGGCCTACTGGATGATGTTCATGTGGTTGATTTTGGAAGTTCCAACTGCAGACCTGGTTTATGTGGATTTTTACTAGAAAGCCGAAGTCAAACTGCAAACCCAGATTCCCCATAGTCAGTATCTGTGATCTGAAAATGTAACCCAGCCTACAACTCCACAAATGCAACACCATTCTGACGTGTAGTTGGCTGGATATTCCAATTCTTGGGTACCCACATAGTTCTATCAATGCATCTCAGTCAATTCTAGCCTGTGAGTCCATTGCAACTCCTATCCTGGCAGACCATACAACTCCACCGGTGTACTTTAATTCTGACATACAGCACCCTGCTGTACCATTTCTTAACCCCCACCCCACCCCCCCCCACCCCCCACCCCACACACACAGCTTTGCCAATGTCCCTTTATCTAGACTTATAGCCCCCCTGATATCTCAGTCCTTGCATGATTTTTTTTCACCCCACTGTCTTTGAAAGAATCATCGCACAACAGCTGCGAGGCTTGTTAGTGGGAATAGCTTTTATTGGCTCTAAAAAGGCTCTAATCAGTCGTATTAGACTTCAGAATCAAAAAGGACTTGCAATAATGTCATAAGAATTGCTTTTTTGGCCACTTTTGGTCAGCATGGGACTCCTACATTAAAAGCAGCACTTGCTCTGCAACATCTACACGTGGAATCCTGGACTGAAGTTTTCACTTTATTATGTAAGGCGTTTATTTGAAGCTATCTGGGATTCAATGTGGCTAGAATTCCAATTGTGGCTTTTGCTTTCTTAGTCCTGCACGCTAAAGCGTAGAATCTATGGAGGTGGCAGGCCACTTGGCCATAGGCTCAGCACTTCGGGTCAAATTCTGATCTCAGTTGTAACAGTGCAAATCTAGATTGAATTTGTTGATTTATATGGCGCTGAGCTGGATTTATGTCAGTGTAACCCAAATCGAAATCTGGTCCGTTATCTATTTCGGATAGCTGGGGTCTGGCAACCAGATAAAAGTTTGGTATTTTTAATTCCATCGTTTTCAAATATATTAATGAAAATATGTGTGTTTCAATATTTGTAGTACGAGTCAGACTGTGGCCCCATCTGTGTGGTTGTGCAGGGTTAAGAGGAAAAGAGTTCAAGACAACCTCTCACCTCGCATATTCCTGCACATCTCCCATGCACCTCCACTGAGTCACAGAGTTTAAGACCATCAGGGACCATCAGATCATCTAGTCTGACCTCCTGGGTAGCACAGGCCACGAGCACCAGCCAGCATCCGCACACTAAACCCAACAACCAAAATTAAATTAAAATAATGCAGCCCACAGGAGACTAGACTATGATGAGCCACAGACAGAGACTAGGAGGAACCGGGGTGGACCAGTGCCTGAGGACCCAGCAATGGCAGGGAAATGGTGATGTGAGGTATACCCAGATAATCCTGCAAGTGACCTGCACCCACACGCTGCAGAGGAAGGCAAAAATCCGCTAAAGTCACTGTCAATATGAGCTGGGGTAAATTCCTTCCTAACCCCACCAATGGCTATCAGTTAGACCCTGAGCATGTGAGCAAGAACCAGCCAGCCAAGCAGCTGAGAGAGAGAATGCTCGGTGCTGCTGCAGATTCCTGGGCCTCCCCATCCTATATCCCATCCCTAGCCGTGGCCATCCCTGATGCTACCGAGGAAGGAGATTAAAAAAAAAAAATACAACAGGGGAAATCCCTTCCTGAACCCTGCCAGCGGCCAGCTGAAACCCTGAAGCATGAACTTTTAGAAACATCAGAAATAAAATGGAAGTGAGCCCTAGACTACTGAAACCTGCTCCCTACCATCACAACTTTACAATTGCACTTGTCAATTTATCCACCGCAGATGTGGAATGGAAAGCATAGTCTGGACATCCTGTTCTTACCCACACTCAGCGAAGTTGGATGGGAAGTGGGCAGAGTGGGGTAGGAATGGGTGGAGCCAGAGGGTCCCCAAATGTGCTTGCCAGCACAGTCAAACAACTGCGTGGATTTAGGGAGTAATAAACTGCTGCTTGTGTGGGCCAGAAACAGATAACTACTTGCTAAGAGCACGAAGTGAGCAGGGAAGTAACCGCGCTCCTCTGAGGAACTGTACCTTGTGCTGGGCTACCAATGGAGGGACAATCTAGCCCTCAAAAACAGCAATTCTCCTTTTGGAGGATGGGAATATTTCTGGCTCTTTCTTTGGACACTTTTTTCTCCCTTTCTGTAGCATATATTCCACATTCCATAGCATGTGCTTTTTGATGTGGAACACCAAAAGCAAACAGTTTGTATAGTCCAGAGACTATACAGTAGAACCTCAGAGTTATGAACACCAGAGTTACGAACTCACCAGTCAACTGCACACCTCATTTGGAACCGGAAGTAGCAGAGACCAAAAAAAGCAAATGCAGTACAGTACTGTGTTAAACGTAAACTACTAAAACAATAAAGGGAGAGCAGCATTTGTCTTCTGCAGAGTAAAGTTTCAAAGCTGTATTAAGTCAATGTTCAGTTGTAAAACTTTTGAAGGCACAACCATAACGTTTTGCTCGTATTGTGCTAAGTGGCGTTATGAGCCATCTCACACAAGACAGCGTATTATGGGCACAGGTAGGATTGTAACTAACAGGCAGGGTCCCTATGCAGCCACCAATTGAATACTAAACCCATGCAGCTAAACAATAGCTATAAAAGAATGTGTCTTTAGTTCTGTTTGCTGCGGCTCAAAGGCTAGGGGTGTTTAGACCACGATGGAAAACAAAGCCTCATTGTGTCTATTGTACAGTGATAACATTGTCACATCCAAACTTTGAAAAAGAAGGTTTCCCAAAGCAATAGAATGGGTGAAGTAATTACTTTTGAAATTATTTCTCACTATCTGGGAAAAACTGGCTGCTTCATGCAGACACCGAGAGCTATTGTTCTATATTTCTTATAATTTCATTGCTCTTCTGCTCATTGCTCTAATGAAAATTTTTCAGTAACTAGCAACTTATTAAAAAAAACACTGTCGTAGGGAAAACTGTCAGAGGCCAAATTCATGCCATGAAAAAGCAAAACACTGGCAAAATTCTACGTTTATTTTGATGTTTTTCCCCAAAAAATGTTAATATAGTTTTACCTCTTGAGGAAAGAAACCTGGATTTAGCAAGGAAGAACAGTCCTGTAGATAACGGAATGGAGTCAAATTCATAGGTTTAGGTTTGGTTCCTGGCTCTATCACAGAGTCTCTATGTGATCTTCACCTCTCTGGGTCTTAGTTCTCCATCTGTAAAATGAAGATAATAATTCTTCCATTCTCCCACCCTTTCTCTGTCTTTGTCTATTTAGACAGTAACCTCTTTGGGACAAGGACCATCTCTTACTATGTGTTTGTACAGTGTAAGCACACTGTATATACCCCAAATATCGGTGGGGGCTGTTAGGCTGCTGCTGGCATAGAAATAATAATAACTGCTGAAAATGCAGGATATTTTCAATGACATTTTCAGTGTGAATGTAACTTGAAAGAAAGAGCGAACTGAGGTGCTATTTAACATTTTTAGCACTTTTTAACATCTTTAGGACCCCTTCAATAAATTTTTATCGGGCGATCAACTCTCATAACTTTTACCGCCACCTCCAGTTTGATAAAAAGAGTTCTATGCACAGGATAAGTATGTAAAGCAAGCACAACACAACAAGTTTGAATTAGGAGTGGGCAAAAATATGACGGAAGAAACTTCAGAAGGGGAATCAATCACCTGTTTTCATTCCCGTGTCTTGGAAAAAGCTTCAAAATTTCTCTAGGTACAGACTCCGTGTGAAAAAATGTATGCAGAATTTTTTTCTTCTACAAAGACAGAGCCCAAACCAGACTTTAAAGGAAGCAGTGTCACACAGCCTTAACTTTGGGGTCACGTCTGTGACTTCCTAATCCACGGCATAGTAAAGTAAGCCTTGGTCTACACTGGGCGGAGGTGGGAATCGATCTAAGTTATGCAACTTCAGCTACGTGAATAACGTAGCTGAAGTCGACGTACTTAGATCTACTCACTGCGGCGTCTTCACTGTGGTGAGTCGACTGCTGCCACTCCCCCGTCGACTCTGCCTGTGCCTCTCATGGTGGTGGAGTACAGGAGTCGACGGGAGAGCACTCGGGGGTTGATTTATCGTGTCTAGACTAGATGCGATAAATCGACCCCCCACTGGATCGATCCCTGCCCACCGATCTGGCGGGTAGTATAGACATACCCTCAGTCTTTTCTTCTTCTACTGCTCCTCCCAGCTCTGGCCTACATGCTGAATTTTGATGGCCCCTGATAGATGCGACCTCAGGCAGTGTTTATCAGAAGATATATTCAAATACTGCACAGTCAGAGACAATTTCTATTCTCACCAATGACACTGTTGTAAATATGAATAGAATTTGGGTAGACTAATCCAGTGGCTCTCAACCTTTCCAGACTACTGTACCCCTTTCAGGAGTCTGGTTTGTCTTGCCTACCCCCAAGTTTCACCTCACTTAAAAATTACTCGCTTACAAAATCAGACATAAAAATACAAAGGTGTCACAGCTCACTATTACTGAAAAATTGCTGACTTTCTCATTTTTACCATATAATTATAAAATAAATCGATTGGAATATAAATATTGTACTTACATTTCAGTGTATGGTATATAGAGCAGTATAAACAAGTTATTGTCTGAATGAAATTTTAGTTTGTACTGACTTTGCTACTGCTTTTTATGTCGCCTGTTGTAAAACTAGGCAAATATCTAGATGAGTTGATGTACCCCCTGGAAGACCTCTGCATACCCCCAAGGGTACACGTACCCCTGGCTGAGAACCACTGGACTAACGCATGTGCTTAAATGCTTTCCTGAATCAAGGCTAAAGTGCCCACGGTTAGCCAATTATTTCTACTATTTCAGTTTCCTTCCATTTCTAGTTATGATCACTAGAATATTTCCTAGTCAAAACACAGGCAACGCATTTACCTTTCAAGAAGCTGGTATCAAGATACATTGGATCAAAGTGTTTTTCTCACAAAAACATGACACAATTCTGAAAAGAGAAATATACCTGAGGTGCAACCTAAGATTCCCTCAGACTCCAGTATCATATCTAGTTATTTACTGAGGGCAGTGCATTCGAATTATAAATGTAATTAATGCACAGTAGCTCTGTATTCAGCTTAAGGTAAACCCAGATACAAAATGTGTGTTGATTCTGCTCAGCCCCATCAGAGCTGAACACCACACTAAGTGAGCGTAGCATATTATGCTTATCCTTTACCTCTTGAAATTCTTTTCACTTCTAATGGACCTTCCAATAAAAGGTGCTGGGATAATATATGTCTGTATCTGTCCAGGTACTTATATGGCTTCCGCTTTTGAAATAAAGTACTGCATCTCCCACTCTTTAACGTATTTAGCCTAACACCACCCGTGAGCTAGGGCAGTGCCTTTATCCCCATTACAGACAAGAACTGAAACACACAGAGACTAAGTGACTTGCTCAAACTCACTTAGGAAGTCTATGGCAGAATAGGAAATTGAACCAAGGTTTCCCAAGTCACAGGCTAGTGATCTAACCACTGGACATTGCATCCTCTCTTCTTGCCAGTAAGTGAAGGGGTTAGAAAGGGATGGTGGAAAGGTTTGGACACTCCATATTACTATCAAAAAAGCTGTGGAAGGAAATGAAAAAACTGACTATAGGAGTTCAGGGTTTCCATTTAGAATACACTACTGCGGAAAGAGATACTAGCTTTTTCTAGTTTTAAGAAACCTTTTATCTCTTTCCTAAAGAAGCTTTGTCAATGTAAACTGAGCTGGCGTTGTAACTGTTTAGTGATATCTTCACTTTTCTATTGAGTGCCTGTGGCTTTATAATGCTTATGTTGTAATGAGATACGCTGAAGTAATGCTGGCACCCTGCGGCCCTCCAAGAAATAATGGGCTAGATCTAATGGCACTATGCCAATTTACGCCAGCTAAGGATCTGGCCTGATATATGTTTTATAATGAAAGTATCCCTGTAAGCAAGGTGGCTCATTCCATCTTTAGGCACAGCAACCTCATCCTTGAAAACCTAATATATCAGGGAATGAGCTGACCTCTAATTATTGGGTCTTAGGAAGAAACTCTCGCTGGGGCAAGGTTATCGCATAATTGCTCACTGCAGGGTTTCTTGCAGCTTCCTATGGCGCATCTGCTACTGAAGAGAGGATACTGGAGTAGCTGGAGCCCAGTCTGATCCATTATGGCAATTCCTATGTCGCTGTTCATTATCCAAGACAGCAAAGTTGTACTTTGCAACAGATTCACTTGTTCTCAGTGAAGAAATAGTGCCTGGTTTTCTTAGAGAAATTGGGACAAAACAAAAGGACTCTTTAGAGAATCGCAAAAGGTGTGTGTTACTTTTTAATAATCCTTGCCCCTACTGCCTCAAAATGTTCATCTGGCCAAAACAAACCAAACAGAAAACACACAACTGTTTCACTTTTTAACTTGATTTTTTTGGCAGCTTGTATCCAAGATAAATTGAAGAACTTGCACACACAACAATGTCTTTATAGATAGCTGTTCAATACCTCTGTCAGTTTAAAGCATTATTTGGGTTACTAGGGTTTTTTTCTCCTCCTCCACCAAGAATAAGATGGATTCTTAACAAGACAGGGAGGCAAATTATATAATATATATATATATAAACCCCCCTGAAGAGACAGCTCTCCTTTTAATAAGCGTTCATATCAGCATATCAGCAGCACCCTCTACACTTAGGCCAGAAATGACAGTTTTATTATCCTTTCTTTTGAAACTGATAAATTGGTTCAAGCTAAGGGGAGCCTTTTCAGCAGCCACACACACACACAAAAAAGGAAGTATAAAGAAAGTGACTAGCCCTGGAGTTATTTAAAGCTCTATAGAAAATTCAAATAGACAGGAGATATCATATTGCAGTCACCTTGCCTCTGCTGAGCCATGGAGGTTTTAAAATGCAAAAGTGCTTTTTAAACTCTCTGTATGTCTGTGCATCTGTCTGAGACTTTGGCGGCTTTGGCCATTCGATATCTCCCTGCATAAAGGAACAGTTTATAGGACATATCTTCAGCTGGTGAAATCACCAAAGCTCCAAAGTGCCAGTTTTCACCAGCTGGGCATCTGGCCTTATAGTCTTAAATCTTCCATTAAGAGCAGAAATCTTAGGCTCCCTCCAGTAATTCCCCCACCCGCTTTAGACACCGTTTTCGTTCGGATGATTAAACGGATGGGTGTCCTTAGGAATAATTTATACATCCTGTGATTATGTAAGAAATGAATCAGGGCTAATGAATGCTAACAAAAGAGAAAGATTCAAAACTGGATAGGCAATAAAGACTCACTGTGGGGATGGCTGCAAACAGGGAAAGGGAAAGCAACCAGACAAGAGGGAACAGAAATTTAGGTGAACGGCAAAGGAAGGTGAATTATCCTCCATATTGGACATACAACCTGATTCCGATTTACTTCCCTGGGCTTTGGATCAGGCTTTTAGAGTATACTTGTGCAACAAGTGAGGCCTCTGCAGCTGAGAAAAACTCTTAAGGGTGAAATTCCGCCGTTGGTTACAATGGTGTAAATCAGGAATAACTTATGGAGCTGCTCCAGATTTGTGCTAGCTACGCAGGTGCTAAAGTACTTTGGGAGACTGGGGCTCATTGGGTTAACATCTGGTGGGGGAATCTCAGAGGGAATGGAAAATAGTCAAGAGATGGAAACTGGCTTCCTTTGATCAGCTCTTCACCACAGCACCTTATAAATTACCCATCCCTTTTCTGGCACAGGGGAACGTAGTTAATGAAAGTAATAATAATTAACAACTTCGCATTTTTCTGGCAGCATGAAGGAACGTTTATTACAGGCTGACTATACTTAGGGAGAGGAATGCACCATACTGAATCAACAGCATTGCTTCCTTTCAGTACCTTGAATGGCTATTATCCAAACAATGATCCCACCTAACACTGCTCTGTTTATGAAACAGTGTGGGTCATGTTAACATAGCAGCATTACTGAGTGGCAGATAGACACTAAATGTGGGTATCTTTTGGCAGATACTGTAAAATCATTGGCCTCTTTGCAGAAAGAGTCTGATTCTTGTTATATCGGTTTGGATGGAGCAAATGCATCAGAGGTGAGACTCACAGGAGGAGCTAGAGAGGAGGAAAAATCTTCAGATCAAGAGAGCAAATATTTGCCTCTGCTGAGCCCCATAATCATCATCCTTTAATACCATGGGTGAGCAATCAGAAAACAACTGCTCTGGTAAACCAACATGCTTGAGCCCTCAGGAAACAGGAAACACAATTCTGCACAAACTTGATGGAACTGAATAAAGTCTATGGACATAACCCTAATTAATTTAGTGTATTTGGATTCCTGTCCTCCAGTCTCTAATGTGTAAACTGCAGCAGCTGCAGCTGTATTGCAATGAGAATCAAATCGTGCCAAATATTATGTGTATTTCAGTTTGCAAATATTTGAGGCTTCAGCACTGGAAGGTTGACATAGCATTGCAATCAATTAAACAAACAAGCTACAAGGGTGCTATTGACTGGGAGCAAAATGCTTCAGCAAATCTGGCCATTGGAGTGAATACACAAGAAAAAAATCCACTCACCATTGTGAAATCCATCATCCTGTTCACTTTCAGCACATAAAATCTAAGGGCTCGATTTATTGCTGGCAAAATCCAGGCTGCAGGCCCAATGGTGAAGGGCCAGAAGGGCACAGTGACCTAGAGCTTGCTGCCGCAGCCCTGACATTGAGTGGGACCAGCTGGAGACAGGGTGAAGCCAGAATACACTTGATCTTAGCTCAAAGAGCCGAGATGTTCACCTCTGTGCAGAGAATCAAGTCTGGTACCGATGTGAGCTTCACTATGTAGCTTATGTGCCAATTAAGTCTCCCTCAAGTTCTCAAAATAGAGTTTAAGTGGTGCATTTGGCTTGTGCTGCATAGGGAGTGAATTTTACCCCAGTTCACTAATGAAAAATACGATCAGCACATGCCTCCAACCGGACCATTTTTTATTATTATTTAGTATTTGTAGCGTGGAAGCAGCTAGGGGTTCCAATAATGGATCAGACCCCACTGTGGAAGGTGCTGTACAAGCTCAGGAAAAAAAGGCCGTCACCGGCCCCGAAGAGCTTCCAACGTTAAGTGCCAGATTTGTTTGGGATATCTGACCCATTTGTGCATGCACACCCACACCCACATGCACACATCTGTGTTTACACTTCTTCCAACACCCAGCATAGCTGTAGACCACTTCACATGACTCACCCGCTATGGGAGAAGGGAGAAGAAAGAGTCTTTTGATTGAGTAGAACCAACAGCTGTTCATTTCTTAGGTGGACTAAACTCCGGAACAAGCCTAGGTCTTTAAAATGGAAGAGACTCCTCTGGGCCGTACTCTCATTGATTTCAAGGGGCATTTGCCTGAGTAAGGACCGATAAGGACCATAGGATGCAGCCAATGTACATAGCCTAGTAGTGATGCTCATACAGCAGTTGACAAAACCTGGCCCTCGCCCATGACATCTGTCATTCTTTCTGACATTTGTCAGACAGATTTAGGAACCCGATGGAGCTGACGAGCTCTTCCGAGTAGTATAAATAGGACTCGTTCGACATGTGTTTAAAAATAGTAGATCAGCTTCCTCCTGCCTTCTTTTATTGTTCTTGTCACAAGCAGAATGCACTCCTAACAAACGGAGCGGGGGCAGGCTACTGACTGAGCTGTCGCTCCTCCACCGTCCATCTGTATTATACCCTGGGCAGTGAGGAGATGAGCCGCTGCTACATCTAGTATTCCTCAGCTACTTGGCACAACAGTCAGATGGGCACCTTGGTGGAAAACAGATGCACAGTTCATCACTTTGCTTTCGGGTTTGCAGACGGCACC
Source organism: Chelydra serpentina (assembly GCA_037349315.1). Classification (NCBI taxonomy): domain Eukaryota; kingdom Metazoa; phylum Chordata; order Testudines; family Chelydridae; genus Chelydra; species Chelydra serpentina. The sequence continues at coordinate 11,159,893 of JBAIAC010000017.1, read as the reverse complement.
GGTCCGGCTATATATCTGAGGCCTGTAAATGTTCCCCTGTTGACACTTGAATATGCCGTGACTTTGGAATGTTGACAGGTTCCGCTCCCAGCTCTTCTCAAAGCTTGCTTAGATATTGGGAAGAGCAGAGGAGAAGCCGGGGAAGGGGAGGGTCAGAAATTTAAACAAGCACAAGCATTTCAAAAACGTATGGCATCGAGAAATAAGAGACTGGACCTAGCCCCAGAACAGGAACAGCCTGGCCTGCAAAAGGCAACAGCGGGCAGCTGCATGGATGGAACTGAGTTAGGCCCTTTCTCTCGTGTCAGTGGGAAAGGACTGAGGTGGTTATTAGAACCTGTATGACAGGCCAACAGCTGGCAGAGGAGAAGCTTGCTTGACCTGTGCCCAAAGGAAGGTCTGTGATGGGTGTAGGGGAAGGTTTTGTTCCTGGAGGTGTGGGAGTGCTGGGTCTGGGAGAAACATCCTTCAGCGTTCTAAGGGTTAAGGTCCAAATCCTGGCATCACTGAAGAAAATGGAAACTTGTGCTTTGACAACCAGTTGGCCAAAATGATTTAAGCTTTTCTTTAATCAACTCTTATGCCTTAGTGTTTGCAGCCACTACATGGGGAATCTTACAACAGATTTTTGAGGCTGCAATCTGCAGACACACAAGAGAATCATGATTTCAGTGCATTAGTTCAGCATTGCCTCTACAATTCCCTAGCTTTCAAAGTTTGAATTCCCTCTTTGTAATGTTATTTGATCATGGTTGTATGTGGTCTGATTTCTGTAACTGTTGCAGTGGCTTCTGGAAGAGCCAGTCTGCCTTTATCTCCGCTCTCTCTGAAGCTGGATGTTCCCAGGGATGATTTGACTTTTGAGTTTCACACAATCATTATTATTATCAGTCCATATGAACATTGCTTAAAAACGGAACTAGATTTGTTACTGGTGAGCTATGCCCACTTGGAAAGATCAGGAAAGCAGGGCAGGGACAGTCAGCAGTTCCATTGTGCCTGTGGGAAAGGCCAGGCACACTACAGCAACATTCACTAACAGTGTAGTTCACAGCCCACTCCTTGGGGAAAAACAAACTTTGTGGCTGTTTCTTATTCAGGAGGCAATGGGAGGGTGACACATGCTGGGCTGGCCCTTTAAGGGAGTGGGCTTATCCCTGACCTGTGAATAATTAGCTGCCACCCAGGTGATTAGTCTGAGGCCAGAGATCAGCTGATTCTGAGGGGATGGAACCAGAAGCGATGGACTGACTGGCTAGGTTTATATATTGTTAAATTTATATTGGCTTCTTTTTGTTAGTGAAGTAAACCCGTCCTTGAATAAAGGCTGCAATTCAGCTATTGGTGGACGCTTATATTTGCTGTGCCAGATGGTGAGTGGGCGCCAGCGACTTACAGAAGAAAAGACAAATTAAAAACACAGGGGGAAATGGTCCTTTTCTCATAACCTGTAATGAAGATTTTTACTCACTTGGGGGGAGGGGAAGGGAACACCCAAACAAGCTATTCTTACAAAGTTCTATTTTCTGCAACCATGAAACAATGAATAACAAAATGAATATTTTATTTCAGCTGCCAAGAGCAGAAATAAAACAAAAATACACTGTGGCATTTAAAGGCTGCTATTAATACTGTACTATCCTGGCCTACTCTGCTATAGCATTTGCCAAGGTGTTCAATTATTAGCGTTAAAAATACATCTAAAAAGGAAGATTAAGGAAAGGACTTTTCAGTGCAAGAGGCTGTGGGAAACATGCAAACTTTATACTAAGGGATTTTCTAGATTAGGTGATATTTCTTACACTAGTGTAGGTACAAACTGGAGTAAGCTGCACTAGTGGAAGCCCTGATTTACACCCCTGCAGGGTAACCACAATGGGGTTTGCATTAGTGTAGTTACACACCTGCCTAAATCCCTAATGTAGACAAGTCTATGTGTTCTGAACTCCACATTAATAACACACAGTTTTCCCAGCTAGTGGGATATTCTGTGTGATTCATCAAAGCTCATACAAAATGTGATCTCCAGCTGAGACAAGATCCACAGAGCTCCTGCCAATTCGGCTCTTGTCTCACCTGGTAGAACCGCTGCTTATAGATCATGAAAGTCCTGGTTTAATTCTCAGTAGCGCTAATTTGCAAAATGTAAACAAAGTGTGACCACTGGGGGAGGGGGCTCTAACTCATGGTGTCCCTTCTGGTGTCTGGCTGTTATTTGGCGTACAGTCATGGACACAACTACCATTTCTTGCCCAGCTCCAGTTCAAGTGCATCCATTGAACTTGAAGGAGGAATTAATACAGGAAATGCCTATGATGTTTGTTACGCATGAGGTCAAACTAAATGAGCACCATGGGCCCCTCTGGCCTTAAAATCAATGAATATGAATGTGTTAATCTAATTAGAGCTGCTACTTATTACACTAATAATCATTTCACTGCTACCTTGATTTATCACCATCTTTTTGTAGTACGCTATTGTGTCTCAGATATTTAGCCTGGAACCAATTGCGCGGGGGAGGGAAGAGAGATTTTTCCTATGTGCGTTCAGCGTTTAGCACAATTGAGCCATAATCTCAGACTGGAGGCTCTAAGCAATACCGCAAAATAAATGATTATTTCAGTGGGTTTTGTAGCAGGCCTCTACTGAACACAAAAATTCATGAGATTCAGTTACATGAAATATTATTTCAGGGCCAAGGCCCGCTTCCCACATGCATACCTTATTTCAGCTTTCTGGGTCCTTGCTGAAATGTGGAAGATCCCTTTAACTAAGGTGAGTAGGAAGAAGCAATAATCATATAAAATGTGTATCTGAAGAAGAGCTTTCTGATAAGCATCCCATAGGAACTATTCCATAAGGATCTATAAAATTGTCTGTAAAATGCAGCTATCACTTGTGTTTTCTTTAGCTTTACTGGATAGTTTTTACATTATCCCTTTTTTTAAAAAATCATTAAAGTGACTTCGTTCTCAAGTTATAGCATGCAGAGCATCTTCAGGACTGACTACACCTCCTCTCAAGTAGAAAAACGTATGATTTCACCCAACAGCTAGCTTTTACTGTGGTTAATGCATTTGGTACTAGAGAAAAATACACATTGAAGGTGGCAGTGACCTAGAGGGTCACCTCATTTTGTATAATTAACTCCTGGACACAAGATATATGCACCACTTACGTTATTTTAAGAGGGGACAACCCGACACACACTTTTCATGGTGTTATACCAGCTTTTCAGTGGACAAACCTCTAAGGATGAGAAAATGGCTCAGCCTCCATGGCCTGGTCTGCTATTGGCCTCTGTTTTGAAACTCTGACCATAAGCAATTTAGCAGTAAATGAGATGGTGTTTGTGTGTGAAATGGACACTGGATCAAGACCAATAACTCATTTCACAGAGGCCATCAGACAGCTGTCCAACTTGCAGTGATAATTACCTGGGCAGAATTCAGCAGCTGCTTGCAAGAGACAGTAAAGTGTTCCAGGTCCTGGGAGCAATTTCCATGCCAGTAGCCACTGCTGACATTTCCAAAAGCTCCTAAGTGAGTTAGGGACACAAGTCAATGAAAGTCAATGGACCGCATGCTCCTAACTCATAAAGCTGCTTTTGAAAATCCCAGTAGCCAAAATGTTCAAACCTGAGTGCATGTGCAGAGCAGGGGATTGGACTAGATGACTTCCTGAGGTCTCTTCCAACCCTAATATTCTATGAAGGTTGGCTCCTACATCCATATTCAGACACCTAAATAGGGCCTTGGCTACACTTGCAGATGTACAGCGCTGTGAGTTAAACCCGTCTTCGTACAGCTGAGTAGGGAAAGCGCTGCAGCCTGTCCACACTGGCAGCTGCCAGCGCACTAATGTGGCTACATTTGAGGCATTTGCAGCTGTATTGGGAGCGGTGCATTATGGGCGTTCAAGTGGCTGCAATGTGCTTTTCAAATGGGGGGGGTGAGGGGGGAGTGTGACAGGAAGCGTGTGGGGAGAGAGAGTGGATTTTTGGGGTATCCACAGTGTCAGCTCATTATCTCCTAAGTTTACACACCTCCACATCCCCTGCCTCTCTCTCAATCACTGAAAGCAAGCAGCCGGGGCTTGATTTGTTTTTAAAGAGCAGATAAAAGAGAACTCGGGGAAACGGAGCCCGCCCCCTCCCCACCCGCCGTTCTTTCCGACCCGCCCCCCGCCCCGCCTCTCTCCAAGCCAACTGTTCTGCAGCATTCCTAACGGAGCCCCCCACCGCCTGCAAACAGTAGCTGTTTGCTTTTTTTTTTTGTAAAGCAGCTCCAGACGGAGCTCTGAACTCCAACCCGGAAGTGCTGTTTCAAAACAAAGGAAGCGTCCGGAGGTAAGTTACTACGAATTCCCTGGCTATATTGAAGCACCAGCGTTCCACCCACTGCGCAACAAATGTTATTCCTCTCGAGGAGGTGGAGTACAAGCAGCGCTGTATCTGAGGAGATGCAGCGCTGCACGTGGCTTGCAAGTGTAGCCAGTTAGTGAGTTACAGCGCTGCAGGCAGTTTTATTGCGCTGTAACTCGTAAGTGTAGCCAAGGCCTAGAAGTGGCCTGATTGCAGAAGTCCTGAGCAACCACAACCACCACTGAAGGCAATAGGAGCTGTGTGCATGCAAACACAGGCCACTTTTCGCCAGGTTGCAAACATCAGGCTCCCAAGTTTGAAAAGGTTGATCAGTATGAATGTGATTTGCTTATTAAGAGCAATTAGCAAGAGAAGGCCACATATTGTACCAAACTCTGACAAAAATCCTCTACAAGCCGCCAAGGGAAGGAGTAAAATATATTCATCACTGTGTCTTTTTTTGTCATTCCTTTTAGTGCTATGTACCTGCATTTATGTGATTTGTGCAGCAAAGTATGTTTATATTTGTATTTACATGAATCTCATTAGAGAAATACCTTCCATTCTGACATTGCATTTACCTTACTAGAGATTTGAGAGTCTTATTCTTTTTTCTCATTTTCTTTTCATCCTACCCGGAAACGTGTCCTACATTCCTGTTTAGAAGAGGAGATGTTTGCATTATGCATTCTAAATAAGAGATTTTTTTTTTTAAAGGCAGGTTGACAGGGTCGTCAAACAAAATGTATTCAGAGTTAGTTTCCTGTCCTGAGGGAGTTATGCTTAAAGAATTTGATTTTAGGGTAAGATTAAAACATGATGCAGTTTAGGCGTAGAATGGCCAGTTACTGTATGTTAAATTTTCCAGCTGGAGAATGAAGCTTCGAGACATATTTTGCCATCACACGGTGTATTGTCAGAGCCAGTTTAGGAGATTGAGGGCAGGCTTGAAATAAAGCTGCATCTATTGAATCTATCTATGTGGGGGGAAATTTTCAGGGGGCCCCAGCACCCACTGAATTTCAATGAGTTGTGCACCTAAATGCCCTTTGTCGATCTCCGCTTTAGGTCCTTACACAACCCGCATCACTATCATATTTAGTATAGTATCTCACACATTCATGAATTTGCCCTCATACCGTCCCCAATGAGGTAGGGAATTAGTATCACCGTTTTGCGGATGGGGAACGGAGAGATGAAGCGTCTCACCCCAGGTCACACATGGAGGGTGTGGCAGAGGCTGGAACTGAAGCCACATCTCATGAGGCCCCGTTCAGTGCTTTACCCACAAGACCACCCTTCCTTTGAAATGAATGTGCGTATTTTAAGTACTTTCCTGGGAAGACACAAGCATTATCATCTGGATGACGCTGGGAATATAATAATCATGAAGCACATCCTCTACTAGGGGGCTGTATCTTGTGCTTGCACATGTATTGACTCAGTAATTTAACTGTTGTTTTGTTCCTTCCCCCATCTCTAGAGGAAGCATGGTCTTGCAATTAAGACACTGGAGTGGGACCTCAGGAGATCTGGATTCAATACTCAGCTCTGCTAAAGAATCCCTATATTACCTTGGGCAAGTCACTTCATCTCTCTTTGCGTCATTTTCCCATCTGTAAAATAGGGGTAATAGGACTTCCTTTGTCTATCTGGTCTATTCAGACTGTAAGCTCTCTGGTGCAGGGACAGTCTTTTACTATGTGTCTGTACAGCGCCTGACATAATGGCACCCTGATATTGGTTGTGGCCTGTAGGCAGTACTGTAACACAAATAATTAGTAATAAATCTCTTACTACTTTGTTCCTATACTTCACCCCAATGATGGTAACACTGCTAGGGGCACTTCAATCCAAGACTCTCAATGGTCTTTAGTCAAGCCTTTCACCGCCCCTATGAGATTGGCAGCAATTGCATGTAATTTTAAAGATAGGAAATTGAGGCACAAAGAGGTGAAGTGACTTGCCCAAGGTCACAGATTCAGTCAGTGGCAGAGCTGGGAATAGAAAACAGAAGTCCTGACTCTCAACCTTTCCACTCTAACCACTAAAGGAAATAAAATAATGGAAAGGTCCCATTCACATGAGCAGACTGGCTCCTATTAATTCCTTAGACCCTATTTTTTGGCTGCTGCTGTTTAAAATTCTGGTATAACACTACTGATTTTAATGGCATCTTTATCCTTGCAGCAGGGATAAGGATGCTAGCACTCACTTATATATCCCCCCTGTAATTTTTCCTCCATCAGGTACAGCTCTGCTTGGCAGACAGGGTACAGAATTGTTCCAGGCAGCATTCTTGTGACATTTCATTAAGCTGGCCTTTTTAACTTTATCATTAGACATACTGGAGTCTTGCTGGAAGAACTTAATTGCATCCTGTTTTCCCAGACTGAAGATGCATTTGAAGAGTCAGCTTGCATGTTGATTTTCCTCCAGTCTCTGCTGGGTACGGTTATACATTCACACTCATGCTGGGGTCTCCACGCTCTTGTCATTCACATCTGCGACCACTGGACTTTCCCAACTGCCGACATTTCTGCAAACTTCATGAGGATGTCTGATGTCATGCAGAGGAGACCTGGCACTCTCCAGGGAACACAGAAATTGCCAGATTGGATCAGACCGGGGCCCATCTAGTCCACGATCCTGTCTCACAATAGCAGCAACAGCTGCCTCAAAGCAAGGTGCAAGAAACATGGTAGTAGGCAACTATTCACAGATAAGACAGAATGAACCATTATGATCTAGTCTGACTTCCTGTATAACTCAGGCCATTGGACTTCCCTGAATTAATTCCTGTTTGGACTAGAGCACATCTGGAACAACAGGCCCCCAGGGAAAGTTTCCTCCTAATTACCATGAAACATTAAAAACACCAGCTCTTTGAGACAGGGGGTCTCTCTTTCACTTTGTATGTGTACAGCATCCAGCACAATGAAGCCCTGATTCTGATTGGGTTCTCCAGGCACTAGGATTGGCAGAAATGTTTAAATTTACTAAATCTTGATGAGAAATGTCATTTTGAATTTTAGAGAAGACTTTTTGCCAAAATTTTGAATGTCAATGAAAAAAGGAGAATTTTTTTCAAACATTTTCTCCCATTTTTAAGACTGTTTTACTAGCCCTTACTGTAGTACAAAGCAAAATTAATACTAATACATGATGGAAGGAGTAACAGCAGCAGAGTAAGGAAAATGGACTTCAGAAGAATAGATTTTAACAAACTCAGAGAACTGGAACAAATTATTAAACAATCTATTTTTAAACATCTAACGAATAATAGGACTAGCCAACATGAATTTATCGAGAACAAATCATGTCAAACCAACCTAATTTCCTTCTTGGACAGGGTTACTGGCCTAGTGGATGGTGGAGGGAAAGCAGTAGACATTATATATCTTGATTTTAGTAAGGCTTTTGACACATTCCTTCAAGACAGTCTCACAAGCAAACTAGGGAAATGTGGTCTAGGTGAATATACTATAAGGTAGGTTCACAACTGGTTGAAGGAAAAAAAAACAGTACTCAAAAAGTTATCAACGGCTCATTGTCAACCTAGGAGGAGGTATCTAGTGGGGTCCTGCAGGGGTCTGTCCTGGGTCCGGTACCATTCAAAGTTTTCATTGACTTGGATAATGGCGTGACTTGCTTATAAAATTATAATATAATAATATAAATGGAGATAGGCCAATCTCCTAGAACTGGAAGGACCTTGAAAGGTCATTGAGTCCAGTCCCCTGCCTTCACTAGCAGGATCAAGTACTGCCCCCTGACAGATTTTTGCCCCAGATCCCTAAATGGCCCCCTCAAGGAGGGAACTCACAACCCTGGGTTTAGCAGGCCAATGCTCAAACCACTGAGCTATCCCTCCCCCCGAATTTGCAGATGACACCAAGACTGACAGGGTAGCTAAGACTTTGGAGGACAGGGTTAGAATTTAAAATAACTAGATACACTGGAAAGATGGTTTGAAACCATCAAGATTATCTTCAATAGAGGTCAGTGCAAAGTACTACACCTAGGAAGGAAAAAAAATCAACTGCCCAAATACAAAATGGAAAATAAATGGCTAGGCAGTTATACAGCAGAAAAGGATGTGGGGGTTATAGTGGATCACAAATTGAATGAGAGCCAACAATGATGCAGTTGCAATAAAGGCTAATATTCTGGGTTGCATTAACAGGAGTATTGTATGTAAGGCATGGGAGGTAACTGTCCCACTCCACTCGGCCCTGGTGAGGCCTCAGCTGGAGTACTGTGTCCAGCTTTGGGTACCACACTTTAGGAAAGATGTGGACAAATGGGAGAGAGCAACAAATATGTTAAAGGTTTAGAAAACCTTACCTATGAGGAAAGGTTAAAAAACCAGGCGTGTTTAGTCTTGAGAAAGGAAGACTGAGGGTGGACCTGATAAGTCTTCAAATACGTTAAGGGCTGTTATAAAAAGAGATGGTGATCAATTGTACTCCTTGCCAACGTAGGACAAGTAGAAATGGGCTTAATTGCAGCAAGGGAGATTTAAGTTAGATAGTTTAATACTTCAATAGGTTACCAAGGAAGGTTGTGGAATCCTCATTAGAGGATTTAAAGAACCGGTTAGACGAATGTGTGGCAGGGATGGTCAAGGTTTATTTAGTCCTACCTCAGTGCAGCAGGCAGGACTTGATGACCTCTTGAGGTCCCTTCGAGCCCTACATTTCTACGATTCTTTGCTTTCAAAAGAGCTCTGTGCCCAAATGCAAGGCCAGATTTTCAAACGTTCAGCTCCCATTTGGGCACAAAAATATGTGGCTCGATTTTCAAAGGAGCTCAGCACATTGGCTGCCCGTTGGGTACTAAGCCCTTTTGAAATTCTGTCCCTTATTTAGCAACCTCAATGGGAACAGAGTCAGTAGCGTAGCCGGGGGGGAACAGTGGGAGCAGCCGCTCCCCCACTGAGCAGAAGCGGCGCCTTTTTTGTGCTCCGGCACCATTTGCTCCTACGCTGCAGCCAGCCAGAGCGGAGCTTTTTTTTTTTTTCCTCCCGACGCCTTTTTTTGCTCCCGACGCTTTTTGTTCCTATGCTGCAGCCAGAGCGGAGCATTTTTTTTCGCTCCCGGCGCCTTTTTTTGCTCCTGACGCTTTTTGCTCCCGGCACCTTTTTTTAGCTCCGCTCCCCCTGTGCTCTAAACCTGGCTACGCCACTGAATGGAGTTCTTTTGAAAATCTGGCCCATAATGTCTAAAATGCACCTGTAATGATCACCATCCCTGTCCCTGCACCCCCAGCCACCAACTGGACTACATACTAGCAGGGAAAACTACCATCTGAGCTAGAGGAACAGCTCATGTAGCTGACAAAAATAGTAGGTTGTCATCTGCAGAGTGGAACAGCCACAAAGGGGGGATATGACAGACAGATTACAAAAAAAACAAAACACGTTGCTGCTGCTATAAAAAACTCTTACATGGCTCTGAGAGGTTATGAACAGGGAACGCCAAGCCCTGTGTGGCAAACAGTGAATTCTCTTCCTTCCTGCAAGCAGGTGATGCTGTTCCTGTCTTTATATTGTCCCAGAGTGATTCAGTGGTCATTCATCTGGAAGTTTGATTATAAAAGTCATAAACCAAGCTTTCATTTTGACCTTCACCACATCAGGGTGGCAAAGGTGAAGTGAAATCACTGCCCTCGCCTGTAGCCATGCACAAATGCAGCTGTGATAAATAATATATTTGTTTGTTTGGGATTTCTCATCTCTGCCTGAGGAGCTCAAATAATAAATCGTTAATTGTGGGTAATTGAATGTGGCTCTCTTTGGAAAACAGAGGCCTCCAGGCATGAGTCTCTTGCTTACAGTGGTGTAAATCAGGCGTAACACTGCTGAAGTCAATGGAGTGACACTGGTGTAAAACCAGAGCATGTGAGGGGAGAATCAGGCACTTTGCTGTTGCATTTTTTTTTAATAATCTCTGCTCTTTAAAATCCAATTCCCTTATCCTGCCTGCAAACAATAAAACCGTTATTTAAAGGCAAGGCTTTCTAGCTGGGTTCCACACTTTGACAAAAACAATGGCTACTTACTCAGAGATATTAATATATAACAGCCACAAAGTGTCATTTGTTAGTACATGCAGTAGAAATCTATCCATGCTGTAACAGTGAAGTCAGTAGTTCAATGTAAGTGATATTTTCAAGGGGTTTATGTCTCAGCTATAAAAAATAGTACATGGCAAGAATTTAGCACTTATAGTTTTCAAATCAGGAGCAATTATGAATATCTGGCGTTCAGGGTTGAAGTTTGTTGGTAAACTCAGTGTTTGTGGACAGAGGGATTTTAGGCATTATTTGGCCTAGATCCGTGTTTTTCAAACTGGGGTCCATGAGAGTATATGGGCCCTGCTGACCAACTCCTTCCCTGCCCTCCCAGCACCTCCTGTATGCTGGGAAACAACTGTTCAGCGGCGTGCAGGAGGGGCTGGGAGGGAGAGGAGGAGCAGGGACGGAGCGTGCTCAGGGGAGGGGGTGGAATCATGTCTGGGGCCACCGGCCCCGCTGATCAACTCCTTCCCCGCCCTTCCAGCACCTCCTGCATGCCGGGGAACAACTGTTCAGCGGCGTGCAGGAGGGGCTGGGAGGGAGAGGGAGAAGTGGGGATGGGGTGTGCTTGTGGGAGGGGGCAGAAAGAGGCACGGAAGAGGAGGGGCAGGGGTGGAACAGTGGCAGGAAAGGGTGGAGTGGAGGCAGGGCCTGGGGCTGAGCAGAGGGTTTGGGGGTCCGCAAAAAAAATTTAATCAACATGGGGGTCCTCAGGTTGTTAAAGTTTGAGAACCACTGGCCTAGATACATCTCTCACTCAGCTGTATTAAATGTTAAGACTGCTATTTATTTCGGGCTCATTAACACTGTACGGCCGCCCAGCCCTGAGGTGCTAATGGCATCTCAATCTTGCCCTGCAGCACACCCTGCTTTTCCAGTTCCATCGCCCCAAGGGCTGTGGCAATCAATCAGTGCAACCCAGCCTTTCCAACCCGCGACACTCCCTGCAGCTCTGCCAATGCGCCTCACTCCAGCCATGCTGCACACTCTGCTAGTCCAGTCCTAAGCCCCTTCTCAGCTCTGTAAATGCATCTCCATCTTGCCCTGAAGCAGCCTCTCCCTCTCTCTCAAACTGCTGTAATTCTTTACAAAAATTTTCTTGGGTTTTTGTAAGTTATTCTTCCAGAAGGTGGACTGGTGCCTGGGGGTATTTTGGAATTAGAAAAAGCAAAAGGGCACACCTAGTTATTTTGTGCAGAATAGCTGCCCAGGCTCATGCACAGTACAGTGGGAGGAAAAAATAGGGCATTCAGCAGGAATAGAAAGCCTGGCGTCCTATGACCTGATTCTACTCTCATTAGAGCTGGTGTACATCAGCGGTAATCCCCACAGAAGTCAATCAAGTTACGCGGAGTGTAAGTGATATCAGAATCAGACCCTTAGTTATTTGTTGTTGTTATTTGTTGTTCTAGGCATTCAGATGAGAATAATACACTCAGGCCAAGGAGCGGATTCCCTGCAGAGGTGGTGGAGGTGCTATCACTCAAGAGATTTAGCACGGATTAGCCTGGGATTGGGGTAATAAAATGCCTACAAAGTGCAGGGGTCGAAGCCCAATGATGACCCAAACATAGGCGCCGAGTCCGTGGGTGCTCCGGGACTGGAGCACCCACGGGGAAAAATTGGTGGGTGCAGGGCACCCGCCGCCCCTACCCCCCGCCCAGCTCACCTCCGCCTCCTCCTCCAAGGCGCCGCTGCTTCACTTCTCCCCCTCACCCCCCCGGCAGCAAGAGGTGAGCTGGGGCAGGGTGGGAGCGGTTCCTCTGCACACACATCCCCCGCCCCAGCTGGCCTCCGCTCTGCCTCCTCCCCCGAGGCACCGCTGCTCCGCTTCTCCCCCCTTCCCTCCCAGGCTTGCTGCAAAAATCAGCTGTTTGGCACGCAGCAAGCCTGGGAGGGAGTGGGGAGAAGCGAAGCAGCGGCACCTCGGGGGAGGAGGCGGAGCAGAGGTGAGCTGGGCAGGGGGACCGGCAGGGAGCTACTGGTGAGTGCTCTGCTTCTCCCCCCTCCCTCCCAGGCTTGCAAGCCTGGGGGGGGGGGGGAGGTGGAGGGGAAATGTGGCACACTCAGGGGAGGAGGCAGGGGCGGGGATTTGGGGAAGGGGTGGAGTTGGGGCGGGGTAGGGGGGTGCGAGCACCCACTGCTGCCAACTAAAGTCGGCGCCTATGGACCCAAATGTCCTTATAAGAGTGTGGGAGTGACTGAGTGAGGCTCAGTGGAGTGGAGACAGGCTGCAGCCCTCTTCTCAATGAGCCTGCAAGGCATCTGACTCCTTTCACAACATAAAGCATTCCAGGTCATCCACCCATCTAATTTAGACTGTCAATGGTTATTAAAAGGAACCTTGGTGCCTAAGCACTCTGCATGCCAGACATGTCTTGAAAACAGCAATTTAAAGGCGTACATAGAGGTGGGGAGGAAAAGAAAAGAATCATTCTAACAAATGCTTCAAATGGGCCAGGAGGGGAGGAAAAACCATCAGTTAGAAAATTAGCTCCAGGTATATTTGTTTGGTTTTCTATGGGTTTGAAAAGCGACGGTGTAGTTTTGCCGAGTCCAGTCTAGACACAAGATACAATTCTGAGCTTAGTTAAAAATAAAAAAAAACATGCTTAAGCCTTAGCTCTGCTAGTTTCTATGCCCAATTTGATGCGCAGTATGTGGAAGCTCCCAGCCCCAAACCACAGAAAACAGCACTCTGAATGCTACTCAGTGCCGTTCCATGCAGCTCAATGTTCACCTTGGGCATATTTTCAGCTTTATATAATTTCAATTAATCCTTTATGATCTGCAGTGAGAGATATGCCAAGCAGTGGAACGCCTATCAGTTTCCAGCCACGGCTGTTTGCAGCTAAACAATCTGTCTACTCCTTAAGTACAAAGGGGTCCTTTATCCATGCTAATATAATACTATCTAATTAAAATTATGCAACACTGTGGATAGGACTCCTTTAAAAAGGAAAATGTTTCTTTGGGTTGGTACATGTGCTCTACATTGCCTGATAGAAGATTTCCATTTTTTGCTTATGTGAGTCTTGGGCATGCTGGGAATGTGGCCAGACACATGAATTTGTCAAGAACAAATCATGTCAAACCAACCTAATATCCTTCTTTGACAGGGTGATATGACTTGTGGATAGGGAGAAGCAGTAGATGCGATATCTTGACTTCAGTAAGATTCTTGATATTGTCTCACATGACCTTCTCATAAAACAAATTAAGAAAACAGTCTAGATGAACCTGCTATAAGCTGAGTGCACAAATGGTTGGAAAACTGAAGTTACCAATGGTTCACAGTTAAGCGGGAATGGTATAATCAAGTGGGGGTACAGCAGGGATCTGTTCTGGGTCTGTCCTGTTCTCTTCAGTAGCTTCATAAATGATTTGGACAATGGCACAGACAGCACACGTATAAAGGTTGAGGTCAATACCAATTTGGGAGGGGTTGCAACCACTTTGGAGGACAGGATTAGAATTCAAAATCACTGTGACAAACTCGAGAAATGGTCTGAAATAAATAGGACAAAATTCAATAAGAACAAATGAAAAGTACTATACTTAGGAAGGAATAATCAATTGCACAAATACAAAATGGGAAAAGACTGCCTGGGAAGGAGCACTGCAGAAAGGGATCTGGGGGTTATAGTGTTTCACAAATTAAATGTGAGTCAACAACTTAATACTGCTGGGGGGAAAAAGTGAACATCATTCTGGGATTATTAGCAGGAGTGTTGTGAGCAAGACACAAGAAGTAATTCTTCCTACACAGCACTGATAAGGCCTCAACTGTAGTAATGTGTCCAGTTCTGGGCATCACACTTCAGGGAAGATGTGGACAAATTGAAGAAAGCCCAGAGAAGAACAACAAAGAGTAAAGGTCTAGGAAACATGACCTACAACAAGGAAAGATTTAAACAAATGGGGTTTGTTCAGTCTGGATAAGAGAAGACTGAGGCGGGGGGACATGATAACAATCTTCAAGTATGTAAAAGGTTGTTATGAAGAGGAGGGTGAAATGTTGTCCTGTCCTCAGTGATTAATGAGAACAAGCAGCAATGGGCTTAAATTTCAGCAAGGGAGATTTAGGCCTGGTCCACGCTAGGGTAGGGGATCGATCTAAGATACGCAACTTCAGCTACGTGAATACCATAGCTGAAGTCGAAGTATCTTAGATTGAATTACAAAGTACTTACTGCAGGTCCACATGGTGCAGGCAGGCTCCCCCGTCGACTCCGCTTACTTCTCGCGCCAAGCTGGAGTTCCGGAGTCGACGGGGAGCGCTTCTGGGATCGATTTATCGCGTCTACATGAGATGCGATAAATCGATCCCAGAACATCGATCGCTACCCGCCAAATCGGGTGGGTAGTGTGGACGTACCTTTAGGTTGGACATGAGGAAAAGCTTTGTAATTGTAAGGATCGTTAAACACTGGAACAAATTACCTAGGGAATCTCTGTCACTGGAGGTTTTTAAGAACAGGTTAGACAAACACCTGTCAGGGATGGTATAGCTAATACTTAGTCCTGCCATGAGTGCAAGGGACTGGACTAGATGACCTCTCGAGGTCTCCTCCAGTCCTATATTTCTATGATACTAACTAATACAACAATAAATACTCTTTATTAAGAAGCAAAGAAAAAGTATAGCCTGAAGGGAATTCTCTATGCATTGAAACTCTTCATAAGGAATAGGCTGTTTGGGAAAGTTACTTTTGGAACCTGTTTTGCATAGATTTCTGAAGAAAAGTGAAAGAGAGGAACTATTGCTTATTGGAGAGAGGAAGTGATTTGGAATAAGGACCCCGGAGCTAAATTCCTGGTCCTCCCACTGACTTACAGTGTGACCTTGAGAGAATATTAGCCTCTTTGTGGACCACTTTCTCTGTACATAAAATGGGAATAATAATACCGATTTACTCGGCTCGCCCCAATTCATTATTTTTTTTTGCAAAGTTCTTTCTGGGCCTCTGATAAAAAGATACTAAGTGCTAAGATCGAGGAAGAACCCCCCCCAAACCAAGAATGTGCACATTATATTCCCCAGCTTAGGAGTGTGCGGTAAGGCTCCAGATCTTCTGCTGGTGTAAATTGGTGTGGCTTCACGGACTTCAACGCAGCTCAGATGTCAACTGAGGAGCCAACCCTCAATTTCTTTATCTATTAGAATTTCAGAGATGCTCTGCACCATCCGCTGAGGCAATGTGGAGAACAGCTCTCGGGAAGAGATAAGAGAACCAATAGAGCAAAAAATAGCCATTCTTATTGTAAAGTAAAGGTCAGGGAGAAATGACTTCACCTGGAAGAAGAAACAACCAGTTTAAAATAAAGACATAGTCCCTTAAAATAAAGGATGGCAGGTTGTGTGTGAGAAGGACTAATTTGTTGCAACAATGCAAGACTCATACTTGTATTTATATTATTATGATCTGATTGTAAAGGAGCTACATGTTTTTCCACGTTGAGTGAAGTAAGTTCATGCTCCCACCCCTATCCCTTGCTTACAGCCATGTGCTAAGGAGCATGAACTACAGCAGTGTAGAGCTATCGATCGACCCTCACTGGACATTAACAAATATAACATTTCATGGACTGGGTGAGTTTTGGCAGGACTGATACAGTCAACTAACTGAGCAATTGGATTACCACGACTGTGTATTCACTTTTAAACAACCAAAATCACGGTACTTGCCTGTATGTTGCCAGAATAAATTTAAACAAAGCAATAATCAAGGGACTAATCAGACATTCTAGTCTGCTTCAAGGCAAACACGGGACTGTTCAAAGTTTGATTTCCTGTGTGTGCTTTCCTAGCTCTGCTATGGATTTCACTTATCCGTTTTCTTCATCTAAAACATAGTGTGGCATTAGAAATGGTGTTATGTTATTCTACCCGGACCTAGACCCTGCACAGGTTTCAGGAGCTGTACCACTTCTGTAGTGGGAAAAGTTATCTGTGAAGTGGATCGCATATCGGGATGCAGAACTCCTCATTTTTGGTATTTCTCTATGAAATTGAAAATGCGTTCATTGCCATCAGATACTTCACAAGGGCACAGGAATTTTTTTTTTTAACAGGAAATGGCCACCGTTTTCAGCAAAGCTGGTTTCTCCATGAAAACATCCAGGATTTCATGGAGGTTTTGAAGCAATAAATTGCAATTTGTCCAGATTTCCCAAAACCAAGTCAGGCAGAGGGTGTATGCAAAATCACCTGAAATGAAGCAATGAATATTTTAATGGAATGCCACAAAATGATTATTGTGAAGATGAGGCAAGATCCTGTCTTTATAGAACTTTTCTCCAATAACAGGAGTATAGTATGACCCAACTGTGGCTTCTTATATTCCAACTCCGCATAGAAGCTGCTCAGGATGATGATAATGACTAACACGAGGGCAGGGTAAAGAATACAGATTCTATTCTAGACATGGAGAAAAATCCATGTGCTATATATGCTGTAATCTTTTTGCTGTATATGCTGTCTATATGCTATGGCAATGAACATTGTGGAGATGAGAAGGAGCAGGAAACTTCCCATTCAGCTCTCAGATTGCAGGCTTGGCTTACATTGTGTGGGTGAAAAATCATGAAGAGTAAAATCCTGGCTCTACTGAAGTCACTGGGGGTTTTGCCTCTGGCTTCACCAGGGCCAGGATTTTAACCCAAGACTTTACTCAAGCAAAAATCCCGGTTGACCTGAAAGGTAGATTTTCCAGATTAAGGACTATGGGCTTTAGCCACATTCGTAAGGCACATGAAGGTTATTAACATGTACCACTGAATTAGCAGTGAGATGATGCATTTCTCTACAACAGCCACATCAGACATTTCCCAGCAGCTAGCCCCACAGTGGCTTGAGATGCCAAAGTGTCTCTAGGTAAAGGATGTACTTACAATGAGATTAAATTTTCTTCCTGAATTGCTTTATTCTGCCTATGCAACATATAATCTGGCAGGGGTCAGGTGGTCATGAATCCTGCCTCTGCTGATGTGCTGCCTTCAATCTCCAGCCACCACGCAAAGACTTCAAGATTTATGAGAGGGAAGCTCTAGCAGATGTTTTTCCTCCTTTGCTTGCAAAAGGTCCAATTAGTTAATTAAGTGAATCAGGCACCATGTGAATAGGAAGAGCATTGCTGACTGCATATCTTTCTCTTTCTAAGAAACGTAGGGCAGAATTTGCCACACCGGATCAGACAGCTGATCCATCAAGTCTGTTAGTTTGCCTCTGGCAACGGCCCATACCAGCCTGGCTAAATTCCAACTCGAGCAATTGCATTCTGCCAACTAAGATATTCCCCTTTGCAGTTTTAATTGGATATGAGATTATTCTTCACTTCCTGTCCTAAACTGTTTCCCAAATCTCCATTTGTTTGTCCTGCGTTAGAAGATTCCTGAATACAAAGAAAGCATTTTTCCCCCCTGTGGCTGGGTGGTGGCTTTCAGGTTCTGATTCAGATGAGGTGCTACAGAAAAAAAATGCTGCATTTTTGTTCCCTCTGGAAACTAAAATCTCACGACTGGATTTCCATCAGTGATCATATGTAGCAATTAGTTATATATTAAGTAGTGCACAATTTCAAAGTTTAACCACGAACAGATGCTACAGCCGGTAGTATAGAGAAAACAGAAGGGAATTCCTGATTAATTATAAATTGAGCTGCTTTGGTCAGCTACGAGTATCCAGTGAACATCACAGACTGTTGAAATAACCCCCAGCATGCTTCTCAAAATGCTGGTGGCTGCAGGTTCTAAATCAGCCTGAGCTGGGGATTCTTGAAAGGAACCTCCTGCTGCCGCTGCACCTGGATTTACTTCCTCATCTGGAGCTGTAGCACACAGAACACTTAGACTTTCATCTCGAGGGCTTTTTAATTGGCTTTTGTGGGACAGATTGAGAGAATCTGCCGGCTCCAACTCCCCTTTGGTTTAGCACGTGGCTGCAGATGCCTATAATTCCATCACACGGCAACTCCCCCAATTACCAACCCAATGTACCGACTGCTCTATCAGCCACAAACCGGGCCTGATGCTAGGCCACCTAATGTGAGCAGAAGCAACCTGGCATATTGGGGGCCTTTTCCCGGGCAAATTCCTTAGCAGTTCTGGATGAATCATCAACCACAAAGTGACTCTGCTCCCATGTCCCTCCCAGTATTACCGGGGGAAAGTTATCTTAGTTGCCATCAGTTCCGCTGGTTACCCAGTTACATTTGCACCATGATAGGAATGAGATTGATGTCAATACCAGAAATGACAAGTCCCACTGTAAAGGTCACAATGTCAGTTATTGCGGGGGGGTTCATCTCCCCAAATAAGCTTTCTAAACCCAGTCTAACTTTAGGGAAGCTTCTCCCCCCCGCCCCCACAGCCCACCAGATGATACAGTCCATACTGCTTCCCATCTCATCCATTGCCATGTACTTTCATATTTTAGGCCTTTGGGTTTCTCTCTGGCTGCTGCCCTGCTCTTACCCAGTCCACATACTACCCCAGATGGCTCTCACTCTCCACAATCATTCCCATAGACCCACAGAAGATATCCTGATCTGCACATAAATTTATGTATCCATCTGTAGACAGCCCCATCCATAGCTCTGTCTATCCATACTTATTTGTACTACGGTACTGCCCAGGAGCCATAGTCAGGAACCAGGACCCCATCGTGCTAGGGGCTGTACAAACAGAACAAAAAGGCAGTCCCTGCCCCAAAGAGCTGACAAACTAAGTATAAAAATATTGGTCAGCATGACAGGCAGTTATCTTCCATAACTGAGGCAATGCTGGTCAGCATGATGGGCAGTTGTCTCAGCATATCAGTGACCTCATTAATTTCAATTTTTTATAGGCATTTCAGAAAAGAACTGTTTTAAGGGGGGCTTCGAAGGACGATAACGAAGTAGTTTTGCAAATGTTTACAAAGCTCTCCTCCCAAGCATAAAGGGCGACGTGAGAAAAGCACGAAGGTGCTTGTTAGAAAATTTAACAAGCAACAGAGGCTGGCATCACGGTCCAATTAGAGGAGGAAGTCGGCAGCTCAGTGGTGAACGAGAGATGATAAGTGGGGTGAAGATGGGCCTTGAAAATGAAAACAAGTAAACTTATGTTTGATGCAGTAGAGAAGGGGGATGCAGTGGAAAAGATGCAGAGAGAGGGGGGTGAAACTATCAACGGGGCCAGGAAAGTGACTTTGCTGCAGAATTCTGAAGGTACAGGAGTGGCGCAGTTAATGATAGCATTTGAATTTCATTGCCAGAAAAATTACATTAACTCACAGTAAAAGACACTAGAATTCTCTTAACTGGAACACACCCTTCAGATGATGGTATATGACAATTGTCCACAGGGCAGCAACCAAGTGAGCAGACGGACAAGCCATGCTATAGTCTAACTGTTACTGGTTGGGTTTCATACAGCGCAGCAAGAACCCTCTCCGTTGTTTCAAATGTTATAGCTGAACCTCCCTGGATCTCATCGAAACAGGCTGGCGAGAGATTTCTGCTTTGTTTGCCCATTAAGCTCACATTTATGGGCTGCCCCCACTGGTTTGAGAACATCTCTCAGGACAGTTTACTGTAACTTAAGGCATCACTGCTAAAAATAAAATAAAAGGGAGACGGAAAACTAACAACATGGGGGTTTCCGACTCTGGCATATGTCAGTCTATGCCTAATGTTTGAGAGAAGATGGGGTTTCACTCCAGAGCCCCATAGTTTAGCCCATCAAACATGTAGCTTGGTTTCTCTTGTCTGTGTTTTGCCGTAGTTCACTTATCTGCAAATGTTGCCCGTGCTCAGAAAGTTTCCTCCCTTTCATAAAAAAAAAAAAAATAATAATCCTGCTGAGCTATTCACTTCGATACTTTCTTAGGATAGTGAACAGCACAGCATGAAACTACAAGGGTTGTGGAAATAAATTCTGACTCACCAGTCCAGCACAACAGGCAGAAGTCATATGGCACCATGTGAAGTCATACAGCAACTTCACACAGGGTTTAAAATACCCACTTGCCTATGTTTACCTCACCCATCCTTTTTACCATATGGATGTGGTTTTTTAATATCCCATTAAAAATTGAGGATGAACAGCATTAGCTAGAAACAGGTGAGAGTCTGGGCATTTGCCATCATGCAAGCTTCCCCACACAGAGCTCTACTGAAACACCTCAACCCTGGCTTGTAACCCTCCTTCCAACTCTGGTCCTAGGCTTTCTACACAGCTCTACCGATGAGACTCAGTCCTGACTGCTACACCACTCCTTGGCTTGCAACATGGGCTCTGCTAATGCACCTCACCCCTGACCTGCAGTATCCTCGACTATTCCAATCCTGGACCCTCCCAGGAGTTCTTTCAATGCATCCCTTGCTATTCCTATGCTGGGCTTCTCATAGCTCTACAAATTAACTGTGGCTTTTGTGTGTCAGTTACCAAGAATATATTTTCCATAACTGAGGCATATATATACACAACTTAGGAGGTACGAGGCTTTGGAAAATTAATTATTATTTTCACATATAATATAGAGTATTGTAAACTGCAAGGGAACTATTATTGAAAGAGAATCTTACAGCAACTAGTCATGTAAGGGTTGATCTAGTCCACATAATACAAACAAAATAAATGAAACCTCACTTTCACACAATACACTTCACTTTTTCTTGGCACTCGGGGGCTGGGATGTGCCCAGGCATGACTGAATGGTTACAGAGAAACAGAACTAGTGGGTATTCATCCTGTCTCATAACACAAGAATACCTGGACATACAATGAAAATGAAAGGAAGAAACATTTAAAACTGAGGAAAATAAATACTTTTTAATATACAATGTGCAATTAGTCTGGGGAACTCATTCCCACAAGATGTTGAGGCCAAAAGATTAGCAGAATTCCAAAAAGGGGATTTAACATTTATGTTGTGGCAAAAAATATCCACAGCTATAGTCACAAAGATTAAAAATATAAACAAGAGGCTGGGAAGGCCTATAAACCCTCCTCCTTCAGAGCATAAACCACTCTAATGGGAGTTGGGAAGAAATTCTTTTGATGGCAGGTTATTCCATCACTGCCCACTGCAGGATTTCCTGCGCCCTCCTCTAAAGCAGCTGGTACTGGCCATGCTTGGAGCCAGGATACTGGGCTAAATGGGATCCCATCTCCGATTCAGAAAGTCAGTTCCTATGTACCTTATTCTTTCAGTAAGAGATGAGGCTCACTTTGAAATGACGTAAAGTCTCCAAATATGGAAATTAGCACACACGCAAATAAGAGCGAAAATTTCGACCTAATTTCTTTAGCCTACTGGAGACAGAGTGTCCGGGCTTCTTTAAGTGTGTGCTGAGCATTAAAATGCAGCTGATTGCACTTGAGCACATCTCACACTCTAATGATTTCAGGTAATACAGAGGTAGAAGAATATGATTAATGGCAGAGAATCGTTTAGCTACTTCAGAGTCTATTAATCAAGCGTTTGAGACATAGGGGCCCTAACATGGAAAGCCAGGTAATGGGTATTCATCTGTGTGCATCTCAAATGGAATATTAACACACGTTAGTGTAGAAGAAAAAAAGAGATTGTGGCATAATTGTGAAATGACATTAGAAGGCGTCTGAGATTCAATACTGTGCCTCCAAGAGGTACAACCCAGGGAGACAGGAGGGTGCCAAGGTGGCTTAAAGTTATCTTTGAGCCCATCTGATTTGGGGCTCCTTCAGGGGGCCAGTGTGATCCCTGGCAGAAAATAAAGCAGTCTCCTTCTCTTCAGGGCTGCTTTGCAGCCTTCAGCAGCTGTGGATCCATGTAGCAGTCTACACTACAGACACCACACTATGCTGAGGATGGCTATAGGGCCTGTATAGG
This sequence comes from Chelydra serpentina, assembly GCA_037349315.1. NCBI lineage: Eukaryota > Metazoa > Chordata > Testudines > Chelydridae > Chelydra > Chelydra serpentina. The sequence goes on along the minus strand of JBAIAC010000017.1, from coordinate 11,137,595 downwards.
GCAATCTAATGCTGTCCTTCCACAGCACAGGCACTGCATAATACTCCCTTGGCCACCTAGGGGTTTTTTTTATGACCCTTGTGTGACACAGGTGCTGCGTACAGGGGCCATAGCGGGATGCAGAATTCCCCCTCATAAAGAAGAGCTTCCAGTTGATTATCAAATTTCCCATTAAAATGAGTCCTCTAGTCTTTTTTAAAGCTCAGTAAGACTTGTGTAAGATCCATTGGTACCAGAAGCAACAACCATTACAGTATACAGGAGCTGGGGGGGAAAGACTTAGTGCACAAAGCACTGAATTTTGAAAAATGTGCACTGACTTTTACAGGAATATGTTCATCAGTAAAAATCAACTGACCAGTGAAAGATGAAACAGGCCCCTTAACTTAACAAGGTCTCTGCCTGGCAGCCCTTTAATGCTCCATTACGTGTAGTGATTTTTAAAATAGTACCTAGGCCTGAAGGAGGGATGCTGTGCACTTCACAGCAGCTCTCTGCACCTTGCAGAATTGAGCCCTAAAAGCAGGTTTCTCTCTTTAAATGCTATCCCCGACTGCCAGCACAGTTCCCCCTCATGCTAACATCAGTGAAGGGGTCCAGGCTGCGTTTGTGAGAAAAACGGTAAGTGTCTCCTTGGGGTGCAACATCAGACATTCTGAAGGCTCTAGTACTGTAAGCACAGAGGGTGCGGAGGAAAAGGGATACCAACAAAGCCCAATATTTCAAGAGTTGCAGAAGGTTCTGAAGAATCTTTTGATCCACAGCTGTGTCTCACAAGCCTAGCCTTTAAAAATACAAATACACGGGGAAGGGGAAGAGGAAGAAGAGGATATGGGAAGCAATGGCTGAGCAGCAGCAGTCTGACAACAACCAAGTGTGCCTTGCCAGCCTCTGAAATGCATGAGAAAGACACAAAGATGCAGAGGGGCATTTATCATAATTCTTGAAGTGTTTTATAAACCATGTAGGGGAGAAAAAAAAACAGCAAACAGCTTCTTGGGAATGAAATCTGTTTCCTTATCAAAGGCCTGAACCTGTACCTATGAAGTCAGTCGGAGTTTTGCCACTTGTTTGTTTCAATGGCTGGGGGAATTTATTCTATCAACCCTACAATAACAAAATGGCATATTTCATCATTTTAAGAGATGGGCGGGGGCGTGGGGGGGGACGGGAACCCTGCAAAGACCAACATTTGGCACTTTTTCCTGATCAGCTCTACTAAAGACTGACTTGAATTTTGCATTGCAAAGAGTTGTAGGATCTGAATCCGATCTGGTGCAGATCAGGAGTAACAGCAGTGAAGCCAATGGGGTTACTTTGGGGCAAAGCCAGCGTAAGTTAAATCAGAGAGTCAGGGCTATAAGCTCTCCATTATTTTAATGTCTGGAGCTTTGTTATCCACATGGTTCTGAATTCAGGCCATGCACCATTGATTACATGCTTTCTGCTGCATGACCTGCATTGAGTAAACAAAGCTACAATGTCCTGTGTTTGTTATTCCGTGGGCTGACAGGAATGAGCTACATTTCTCCTAGCTTGGACATTCCACGGCACAGCAGAGAAGCAAAGGGCTTTTTTCCTTCTCTGATCATTCCATTTCAGCAAGCTCCCTCTTGATGGGTATGTGACGGTGTTCCCCATAAAACTTTATGGGGAGATGCTTATAGATGTATACATGTAAGTAACTAAAATATGTTTTATGCTACATGTATACATCTATAAGCATCTCCCCATAAAGTTTTATGGGGAACACCGTCACAGGGTAGATACCGGGATGGAGGCAAAACACAGTCAATAAGGGAGGTGCTTGAAGGGTGTGTGCTTGTGTGAGTTGGTGGGTTTGAGTATTGGTAGGAATAAGTGCTACTCCTACAGTCTGAGTAAGCATGGAAGAATCAGACCTTTACTGAGATCTAGGTTGTGATTTGCACTATGCATACACACAAGGGAGTAAGAACCTTGTGTCCTAACATGAGCTACATGGATGTTGGATCTAGGAGCACAGACATAAACAGGAGTACTTACCCGCTTATCTCTCTGTACTGCAAGTTTGTGGGGAATGGGTAGAACTTTATGTCCACACACTTTTATTCTCTGGCCAGCATGGGGTGGGATAATAATGCGGGGGGAGACTAATTTGTATTGTTAGTTTAGAACAGCTATAATCTGCAGCACTCCTAGCCCCAAGAGTAAGGAGGAAGCAGAGGGCAAACTGACTCAGATGGGCATTTGAGTTGCAGTGACTCTCAAAGCAACCTGGAGTGGTGCAGCTTATATACCATTTGTTGTGCAGGGCTTTGCCTAAAGATACAGTCTAGCCCAAAATCAGCACGATTCCTATAGGAGCTTTAGTGAGTAATAACAAACACCCATCTCACAGCAATGCCTCTTGCCGACTTCACAGATGAACTCCATGGATTTATGGGCTCGCATGCGATTCTCCTCTTCTACCCCAATTACATGTGTTCTCTCACTCCCCTGGGTGTATAACGTTGCATGAGCCTGAGGAAAGGCTTTTTCTTTTCTTTTCTTTGAGGACCTAACACTGTATAGTGTCACTTGAATCTCATGACTCAGGCTCCTTCAGGAGGTGATAAAAGGGAACGCGTTCCGTGTCTGTCAGCGTTTCCCGACCTGACGTTATCGCCATTGTTGAAGCCACTTGCAGAAGTGAATGTTACTAAAAAGGCCAACTGAGAGGTTTGTCTCCATGGAGGACTGCTGCTCTGAGGCGGTGTTTGAGCTGCCAGGTGAACTGGAAAGCAGGTTGACATGGATCCACTCGCCCACATCTATTCTGCATCTTTTGTTATGGGCTGGAAGGGGATGGGTTGCTATTTCAACTCCGAGACAGATCACTGCACAAGACCTAGCCAGTGACACAGCACTGGGAATGAGCAGCAACTACCTAGCTCCACCCAGGGGTTGGGTGCAGTTTGGCATCCACTTACTCTCATCAGTGTGTAGAGCTGCACAAGCAAGAGAACCCCGTCACTGCTCCGTCTGTCAGAAGCAATTCATGGCACCTCTATCTGACCACCCTTGATTCCCTTCTACTGCGGGGCAGACACAATCTCCCCTTTAAGAGCGACAAAGGGTCCTGTGGCACCTTATAGACTAACAGAGGTATTGAAGCATAAGCTTTCGTGGGTGAATACCCACTTCTTCGGATGCAAGCAGCAGAAATGTCCAGGGGCAGATATAAATGTACAGGGAAGATAAATGTACAGGGAACGTGTTATCTCTAGCCTGAATCTTCCCTGTACATTTATATCTGCCCCTGGACATTTCCACTGCTTGCATCCGAAGAAGTGGGTATTGACCCACGAAAGCTTATGCTTCAATACCTCTGTTAGTCTATAAGGTGCCACAGGACCCTTTGTCGCTTCTACAGATCCAGACTAACACGGCTACCCCTCTGATACTTAATCTCCCCTTTGTTATTTCTTCCCGAAAAGGGAATAAAAAGGGGTTGTGCCGCTGAGGCCAGTCCAATCTTCACTGACAAGATGAAGTATTTTGCCCCTAGCACATAGTTTCAAGGCACTTTCCTTCAACACCGTCCCAATCCTCAGAAGGTATTCAGAGGCCCCTGGAGGAAACGCAGGTTGGGTTACATGGAGAATTATGACGGAAAGAGAAAGTGACCGGCTCATATGCTGGACCCTGCAATATGTACGGAGCTGCTTAATGAAATGACAACCCTTGTTTTGAAAAGGAGCTAATGGCCTCGCATGGAAACCATGCTTCTTGTTAAGGGCTCTAGCAGCCCAAGTAATGACTCTGTAAACTCACTCACCAGGACTGTCATATTCTCCAAATGCATTTGTTAGAGGCAGCATTGGGCCAAATGCTTAATAAATTCAATAATTTCCCCACTAAATGCATTAGTGCTGCCCAGCTACGACCTTGATAGATCATGATAGTTGTCCTTCAGCAATTAGTACTTGGACAATTGCTCAAACTGAGCAGGAACAAAGTACTGGCACTTGGTAATTGGTTTACTCTAATGAAGGGAACAATTTGAGAAGAGGATGGAAGCAATAAAAGCTGAAACAATGCTATTTACAATGGATTGTACAGAACAGACAACATTAGTTTTCCCCAGCACACGTGCTACATCTCCCCTTAGGAACTGAACATGGATCCCGACACAGAAAGCACGTATTGGAATTTGGGGTAGTCACAGATGGAATAGAACCCATGATGTGAACCACATGCAAGGATTAGTAGGACAGTCTTTGGTCTGGAAATTTCCAACATTGCCCATTTTTTTGGTCGTAAAATACTATTAGGAACAGCCTTTCTAATGACAATTTGCCATTTCCATTACTATTCTTGGGATGGGAATAGAAGTATGTAGTATTACAGTGCTGCATACATCCCCCTTCTGCAATCAGGGCCCCAGCGGAGTGCTGTACATACATATAGTGAAAGACAGTTCCCTGCACCAAATAGGCAAGACAAAGGGTGGGAGAAAGGAAATATCATCCCCATTTTAAAGATGGAAATCTGAGGCACAGAGAAAGTAAGTGACTTACCTAAAGTCATGCAGGGAGTTCGCAGCACAGCCAGGGACTGAACCCAAATCTCATAAATCCCAGGTGTGCTTTTCTATACCCAACTATTGAGAACTGGTGAGGTTGTGAAAGTAGTCAGGAATCAGCCCATGGAGGATTTTGCAAATTAATACCACACATTATAAATTGCATGTAGGAAGTCAGTATGCCATAGTGAATCTAGGTGCAATCTGTTCAACATGGCTGTCATACCGGTAAGCAAGCAGGATTCTATGTCCCACACTAGAAGCTTCGTGATGGTTTACAAGGGATGTCCCCGGTAGATGGTAATACAATAGTCCAGCCTAAAAGTACTGGAGGCATGGGTAGCCGTGCAAATTCAGCACCAACAGAAAAGCTCACCATTAATCATAGAGGCCAAAAAAATAAAGAACTGTCTCCTGTGACTGAAAACATTGGGCCCAATTCTCCCCTGCAGTTGCAGTCATTTTCACCTGTGGCAACTGGGTGTAAAATACTAGCATCTCAGAATTCTCTGCTCACACTAATGGAAGCACTGTGCACCCATTTTGCACTAGTGAGTGCAATATGCAAGGCTGTAGAGAATCAGTTGCCTAGTCTGCTTGCCCTCCTGTAGAGTAGGGTGACCAGATGTCCCGTTTTTATAGGGACAGTTCCATTTTGGGGGGACTTTTTCTTATATAGGCACCTATTACCCCCCACCCCCTGTCCTGTTTTTTCACAGTTGCTATCTGGTCAACCTATTGTAGAGTGCCCATCACCAGGGTATGTAATTACTGAACACTGAAATTAAGATTCACAGATTTGCCTAAAGCGGATGCTGCTCTAATAGTTTGGGCTTCTGACACTTTAGACTCAAGTCTGCTCCCATACAGATACCAATGGAAGTTTGCACCAGTGTAAGTGAAGGCATAATTTCATCTTTACAGTCTGTTAATAAGGAAGTATTGCTGGACCGCAGCAAAGAGGGAAGGCTGTTCTTGTGTACACAAATGCCTGTGCTTCTGCCCAACATGTATAATTGGATTACATATCTGATTAAATCAGAAAATGGAAAAATCTTTGGATGTGCAAAAACCCCGTGCTTGCTACCTGAACCTGAGTTCAGTACTCACCTCACTGCCAGCTGTAATATGGCAATTAGTTCCGGCAAAACTATATTTGCTTATAGACCTAATTAGAGATCAAGAGAGTAGCTCACTTTTGATAATTACATGGTTGTGTCCCATCTATCAGCAACTGTTAAATTGTTGTTATATTAATGTAAAGCTTATAATCAGGGCTGTTCTAAATTGAATAAATGTTCTTGCCAATTCTCCAATGCAATTCATTTACATAAAAGCCTCTGGAAAAAAATTAAAATGATATACATCTTTGCAAAGGTTTCATTTAAAACAAAGGTAAGGAAGAAGGAAATCATACATCTTCCCACCTCCCCTTGCATTTTTATGTTTACTGGAGCTAATGGCCAAACAATCATTAAAATATGCCTAAAACTGACTAATTAAGAATAGTTATACCCAGACCTCATTTGCCATGTGCTGTGATTCATTATTCAAGACATTAATATTTTAAATGCCCTGTTCCCAAGTCAAGGGAGACTACAGATGACAGTGCAGGAGGTCAAGAGGAGTGCTATTCCCTCCCAGACATCTGCATATAAATCACACTCATCTGTTTTGTTTAGGTATTTGCATTTCAGTGAGGAGAATTGATGATGCTGGTGCAGCCAAACCTGCCTTGCTCTTTCCTTCTAGGGACTGAAGAACCACAGTCAATCTGAAAGCCTGCCCCAGATTTATGTAAATGAGTTACGTCGAGGTTCCCGGGCAGATAACATCGGTGAACCACAGAAGTTAAAGATGGAAATGGTCTATTAAACACAGATGCCTACAAAACCATGCCAGTTGACAATGGTGACAAGCTGTGACTATTTCTTACATGAAAACTTTGCTAGTTTCACTGTTACTTCCTTCACCTCTTCTCCATCTGTTTCTTTGCTTTCCCTGTCCAAATTGCAATCTCTAGGGTGGGGGACTATCTTTTCACTTCTTGTCTGCACAGTGGCTCGCACACAGGGGGCCCCGATCCTTGTTTGAACCATTTTGGTGCTACTGTAGTGCAAATAATTCGAGCTGGTCAGAAGTTCTGACAGGACACTTTTCTATCAGAATTTTCTCTTTGTTGCAATTGAAGCTTTCCACCGAAATGTGTCAATTTCAATGAAATTTCATTTCAGAACAAGAAAAAAAATGAGAAAAAGAAAATAAAACATTGCAAGGGTTTATTACATTTACACTCTTCGAATACATGGAAAATGATTCTAATAGCCTCCTCCCAGTTATTGTTTAGCCAAGCGGAACATATTTATAGAAGCATTTTTATATTTTGCTCTTACATTCTCCCACCATCATTTTTGTTGCTTTCCAAATTTCTCCCAATTTTTTTTGTTGCCTGCTAACAAATAATAAATACAGTGGTTTAGATGCACATTAATGAGTGCCACCTATAAAGAGAGACCATGGGCCAGATCCTTAACTGGTGTAAATCTGCATAAACCTATTGGCTTCAATGGAGCTATGACAATGGAGACGCAGAGCTGAACCGATAATTTCCTCTTATTCAGAGAAGTGAGGCCCCTGTGTACATAATCCAAAGACAAACTGGCTTTTCCTGAGGCCATGCCATACTGTCAGGGATAAATATGTATCCTTAGGATTTGCACAGTAACCCTTATTGCCTTTTTAAAACCCTACAGAATCAATTACACTTCCTGAAACAAAAGATGTGGCAAAAGCCTAGTAGTTATTTTTACTATAGCTTTTTTGTAGTCTAGCCACAGACACATCCCAGGACATGAACATATCTGTGCAGCTCTCTTCTGATGTTACAGGAGTGCCCAGTATTTGTATATAGATAAATAGTTAACAGATAAGGTGCCAATAGTTGGTGCTCAAGAATATATCATGTATTGCATAGGTTTGGTAGGACCAGCAAGACTTGCTGTTGTGCACTGCACAGCTTTGAGTGGTTGGCTCAATTGCCAGGATTGAGATTTTGCTCAGTTGGTTGGTGGGTCAAGCCCAACCTTTTCATGTCCTACCACATCCCAACACGCTCTGCTGAAGAACAGCTGGCAATGGTTAGCATGTAGTCCATCGTCCTGTAGAGATGTGAGGGCAGACTGGAAACTTCTTCCAGTCCAGACACGGTGGGTTCTCGGTCTCTAATCCTTTATGAGGAGGACTCTTTAGAAATGGATTCTAGAGATGGGGGAGGGTGCTGTGTTTAACCGGTGTCTGATATAGAAGAGAAGGGGACAGGGGACTTGATTCCCAACTGCTGTGCACCTTGTGACATCATCAGCATCGACTCCTGTGCAAAGTGAATGCAAAATGCTGCCAAGTAAGGATGGCAGTGTTTTTACAGTCCCTTTGTACGGGTGCAAATGACAACCTGAGGTGTGAGGTAGGAGAGAACCACGCCTGTATAAAAATTCTGTATAAAATTCTTCAAAACAAGGTTGGCAGGTAATCTCTAGCACAGGCCCCTCTTCTCATACTCAAGTTTAGTTCATACCCAGCCCATTTTCCTCCGCTATTCCTTTTGTCTTCTCTGATCTAATTTATTTGTGATTTTTGTCTCATTTCCAGCTGAGTTTAAATAGTCACGGCAGCGGAAGCTGTTTCCACTTGATTGTCTCTGGAGCAAAGCTCTCCCACTGCATCCAGCTTATTACTGGGAACCAGAGTGTGTTAAGGGAGGAAGAAAGTGACCTCGGTTAATGATTCAGAGGACCTCCTAATGCTCACTCGTTTGCTTCCACTGTCTCTAAATTATTATTCCCAGCAACCTTTGGAATTTCTACTCTTTCCTATAATAGCCTTATCCAAGGAGACAGCGGCTGTGAGCATGCAGAGCGCTGGAGTGGCGGTTCAATAACTCAGATCAGCTCCCATTACGCTTCAATCTGAGTTAGCTGTATAAATAATATCAATCAAAAACACGCGGCTATCCCCCCTTGTTCACTCCTGACCTTTTGTATTTTTGCCATGAATGAACATTTACAAAATCTGTACATATTTTTATTTTTATATATATATATATTTATTTCATTCTGCTGAGGAAGTATATTTACTCACAGAAACAACCTTTTCTGGGAAGGACAACACTGGATGGGTGGCACTCCTACTAATCATACATTTTCATTCTGTTTTTTACTTAAAGGCCTTCTCTCTCTCTCACTCACACACACAAAACAAGAACCCCGAATTGCAGGACCCAATGGCAAACCACAGGTGCATTGTCCGCCTTGCACATTTAATAACACTCTGGCCTTCTATACACTTTCAACTGAAGAGATCAAAAAACACTTTGCAAACATTAAAGGACCGGATCCTCAGTCGCTGGAAATTGGTCTCACTTCTTTCCAAGTGGGCATCTGGCCTTTAGCCAGAGGTGCACAGAGGTGAGTGAAGTGACCCTCCCAAGGTCATACAGCAAGAAAGTAACAAGCTGGGAACAGAAAAACCAGAGTCCTGGCTCTTGCAAGTCCTTTGAAGTGTCTACTAGAGGAATTATGTCATTTTTGAAGACCAACGTGCTTCTTTCTAGACACAGTCACAATAAAGAAAAGCTGCAAAAAACCTTGTATGAAATCATGTAACGTGCCATGGAGTTAAATGGAAAATGACTGTGCTGGAAACAGTTCACACTTGAATGGCTCATTGGTTCCAAAGTGTCAGGGTTCACTTTGAGGTTGGAGCAAAGGTTCCGAATGGCTCTTATTTTAGCCACTGTTGCCTCCTATTATGCATCAAATTAGTGATATTTAATGCTCTTTTCCTAAATGGACTGACTAGGTAACCCATTGAAATGTTACTTCATATTCATCAGCTGGTAACTGACAGGTGACCCATCTCTCCATGCCTTATAATGGATTCATAACCACAAAGAGAGGTCTCTTTCTTCTATTCATGTGCAACGGGATTTCTATGCACAACGGGATGATTGCAACATTCCTCCTCAGCATTAAGTATGAAGGAAGCCCACAGCAGATTACAGTCCACAATGCCAAGAAAAAAGGAGTGATACGGTGGCAGCTCAGATCTGAGATTGCCAGGTATAGAAGAAAATTTTAAAATGCATGAAGTTCCATTTTAAGAGCTAAGACACTTATTTTGAGCAAAGGAATGTCCCATAAAAACAGGCACAATCATGTCATTTTTACAGAACCCATTGCAGTGGGTACAATTGGTTTGGACGTTCACTGCAAATCATTTAAGGCTGCAGGGTGTCCAAGCACTGTGTCTAATAGACAGCAGAGGAGCAACTTACTCAAGACAAAACAAAAAAAGAATTAGACAGCAGAGAGCACAGGGGTACCTTCTTGTCCTCAGAGCTTTGGTTCAGAGCTCAGGCATTAATTCAGAGCAGGAAATTGTTATTCCATACACTTTTCTCTAAAGAAGTTAAAAAACGTAGTAAACTTATTGCTTTCTGCTTTCCCAGAGGGATTTACCTACTGCGAAAAGACCAGATGAGCAAAGCCTGTACTGCAAAACAGTGCTCGCAAACACTCATTCAAAACACAAATGGATGTTGGTCTAATAGCCATGTTAAAGGACTAGACCCCAGAACTCCTGGGTTCTATTCCCATTTGCCACTGGCTTGAGGTACCACTTTGGACAATCCGCCATGCCTCAGCTGCCTACTTTGAAGAGTGAAGATAGTATTAGTTTTTTGTATGAATGGATTTTTGTTTGCACAAATGTTTGGGGAATGGCTATGAGAGAGACAATGTGGGTGAGATAATATCTTTTATTGGACCAACTTCTGTTGGTAAGATAGACAAGCTTTCAAAGCTTACACAGAAGAGGTGTAAGTTTGAAAGCTTGTCTCTCTCACCAACAGAAGTTGGTCCAATAAAAGTTATTATCTCACCCACTTGGTCTCTCTAATATTCTGGAACTGACATGGCTACAACACTGCATAGAGCAATGAAGAATGGCTGTCCTTTGTACTAATGTTTGTACTCACCTGGGAACAACAGGGTCTTATTCAGACAAGAGAATTCGCTATTCATGATCTGCTATTTGTAATTTGTTATTCAGTAATGTTTCAGCCACCCAAACACCAGTACAGACGCAGTAACATATGACTTAGGTGAGCAGCACATATTGCGAATAGCCTAAGGAAACCGTTCACCCACAAGCCACAGCCTGAAAGTTGTTCCCATAAACTGTTCTGCAAACACATCCACCCATGGAGGTGTTTATGTACACCTTACAACTCACCACTGCACTCACTACACACATGGAGTTTCTGCAGCCTACTGAACAAGAGTCTGGGTGTCATATGTGTGGTGCATGTTTCCTCTGGTTTAATATCAGCCTACTGGAGCTTCGCACTAGTGGGTCCTGAGTGCCACAGAGTCATAAAGAGGAACCTTCCATTTTACAGTCCTTAAAGATTAACAGATGAAACCATACTTTGTCAGGTTTATGACTGATTTGGGGTTTGGTTTAACAGGGGTGTCATATCAGATCCCACGTCATTTGATTCCCAGGGGATTGCATAATCAATTCCTTTCCTTAAGTAACCACCACAGATCTTACTGTAATACAGAATTGACAAAAATTATGTATATAGAGAGATGTGCCAAGGAATATTCCCCATACTTCTCTGCAATCCGTCATCTTCTCCTCTTAAACATTTTGATTGTATACACAATTTATACCACTCACCCACATAGCACAAAGTTGTGTTTTATACACACATACAGACCCCTTTCTGTGAAGCATAATATTTTGCATGCTACAGCGAGCAGGGTAGTAAACATCAAAATGTTTGATGTTCATGCTTGGTTTGAATAAGCTTCCAGAAGCTGATCTGAGCTATATGAATCCTCTTGGGTCTGCAGAATTGGGTTAGAAATTATCTCAGGAACAGCTTTACCGATTAAATTTCTGGTCCCTCTGTTTCTTCTGGTCCCATCAAGAAACCAAGAGTGAAAACAACATGAACAAACACCTGACCTAAAAACAGAGTAAGGCTCTTGAGGCAGGACAGGCAGACTTAAGAGCTTCATCCATCCCTAGTCTTCACTCTTTATATCTAGATGTCCATGGGCCATTATTAGAACAGGTAGTAAACATTCATAGTCACATTAAAGTCACACCCTGGTTGTGTGACTTTAATTTCCAATCCTGATTATCTGGTTTCTCTGTTTGGCTCTCTTTTTGTTTTTCTTCCTGTTCACGCTCTCAGTGAACTTGAACTGAACTTCACTGAGACTTAAAAGGAACATACTGCATGTCTTGTCAACATCTATATATATAAAAAAGGAAAGTGTTGAAAGCAGATATTTCTTGCTGTCGTCCCTGAAAAGGGCAGCATCTCATTCTGCAGTGAGCACACAGTGATCTGGAAGGAAGAGGTGAGAACAGGGATCTTTTAGGATCACTGGTAAGGTCCCAATGTCATGGAGAAGGCAAGAGCAAAAGAAAAAGGCAGTGGAAGAAAAACAAAACAAGAGAAGGTTTATGCAACAAGCTTCTTCTCTATGCAATTTACTCTGTTGGCTGCTAAACCAGAGAGCTTTACCCCCACCCCTTCGGTTCTCTTTAAAGAGCACTGTAGAAACAGCCATTTAAAATAATAAATCACTTTCATTAGTAAATGATGCAGAGTGGAGAAGACACTATAGTGACTGAATCTCCTCTCGCTCTGGTGTAAATCAGAAGTGGTATCTGTGGAGTTACACTGGTCTAAGGGAGGCACAACATTTTTATACAACCGCCTCTCCTCACATCTTCCCCAAACTCTCTTCCTTGTACCTAGTTCTGCTAGGCCCACTCTGGCCTGCTCTGAGCACGTCTCAGCGCAGGAGAGTGTCTGCACCTCCTTTTGCAACTTGTGCAGTGTTGGTTAGTGATGTAAGACAAAGCGTATTTTAAACGCAACACACACACACACACTCAATCTCCTTTGGTATAATTCCTGCCTCCGACGCTTCATAGACACACACACAAACACACACAAAAACGAATTTGTCTTAATGTCAGCAAAAGTGACAGAAACTATGGCAGATGGATGATTGTGGCCCTGGGTGTCAAACTGAAAAAAATGCATTCTACAGGACTGTGCACTGTGTTTATGGCCAATTATAATCCCATCAGAACATCCCCTGACTTCCCAGACCTAATGGGATACAAGCAGAACATAACCAATAGCAGCTAAGCCTCCATTACATCCTGAGCATTCATTATCGTATCCCCAAGACAATACTGAACAGCACACATGCCAGATACCATAGAAGTCCTTTGATTATTGCAGAGAGCCAGTGGATATGACTCAGCAGACAATCCATTACTACTCAGCTCCGACTGGTAATTATAGAAATGGTGACACGCAACGCTCTGGACATCTTGGAGAAGGTGATCCAGTAATGAGAGCAGAGCACTGACGGCCAAGCCCCTTATTGTTCTTCCTGACTCTGCCATTAAATTCTGTGTGACCTTGAGCAAGTCGTTAGGAACAGATTTGCACAGCACCGAGCATTGCCCACTGTGACCCTTCCAGCCAGGTTTTCAACAGAGCGCAGCACCCTATGTGCACTCAGTGTGCTGAACTCTTTTGAAAATCTGGCCCATAATCTCCCTGTTCTTCAGTTTACCCACTTCACATGGTATTTTTTGAGGCTTTACTAATGTTTGTCAAGTGCTTTTATATCCTCAGAATAAAGGGGCTTTTGAGATTTAAATTATTTTTATTCACCTTGCTTTTGAAGCAAAAGGTTTGGGAAGAAATTCACACAAACCTATGAAAACAAACTCTTTCCCCCCTTGGCTAGTTTCTCCAGAGGGGAGAATTACTCCAGTACACAGAGCTGTAATATGTTTCCCTATTGGGAGCACAGGGATGAAACCCTTAAGAAAAAAGCAAACATGAGACTGGAGCGAGCTTTCACTTTGGTTCCAGTCTGCAGCCCAATTTCATAATATGGTTAATGTCAGAGCTTGCTGGCTAGTTTCCCCAGGGTGATGCTTTCATTCAAACCCCCTGCCATGCCAGCTATGCATGTGACATTTCTGTGTTCTCCCACTGCAGAGCAGTGCCACCTGCTAATAGGAACTAAGACTCCAGGTGACATTTATGTCTTCCTTCCCCCTCCCCCCCCCCCCCCCGGTCTTTTTTCCCATCTAGCGTTATTGTTCAAGGAACAGAATTAACTTGGGAGACAGAGGACAAATAGATCTGAGCTCTGTTTTTTCCTTGAATTTTCTTATATTTATTATCTCCTAGTTCAGCAATGGAATGATCAGTGGATAATTTACGGCAGAATGTCCATAGAAATAAGTTTGCAGTTATGTAATAAAAAGCTTGGAGCACTGGCAACTCTAATAAACTGAGACGTAATGGTGGAGCAGAATAAAGAGGAGAGGGAGAAGAACAGAGAGTCATTAAATCACTTACACCAATGTCTGGCTCTGAGCTGCTCTGAAGTCAATAATATCATAAAGTTTTATACTGGCTCTAGCATGGGAAAATGTTATTATCTGTGGCAAGTTATCACAAAACAATTTAGGTCTGATGTGCACAGCCAGACTAAAGGAAGGATAAATGGTTCTGTGATCTGGAACACACGTGGGAAGAAAAGGTTGTTTAGGTAGTGGATCTCAAGCTGAGGGTGACAGACAAGTGTCAGGGTGTTATAAATGCCCAGTCCTTCCCATGCTGTCTTGGGTAGACTCCATCTAGATGAGAATAGTTTCGGGGAGGAGGGACACTTCTTGTATAGAAAAAGGAGTCCTGGTATGGAAAAAGATGAGAACCACTGGCTTAGGGTAGCATCTTAAAAGTCCTCTGATGACTTTCATGGAGAGAGGGCAGCATTGGAGAGGAACTAACCCAAACATGTGTCCACATAGGACTGAAGAAAGCATTACACTCTCGTGGCAAGGTGATGGGTGTGTGATAAAGAGAATAGATTTTATCAATGATCTCAGAGAGAGAGAGAGAGAATGAATGATTGAATGAACACGGTCTATGCAAAAGATGATTCCTTGTGAAATCTTAAGTATCAGAAACTTCAAAAAACACCAGAAAAATCCAAGAATAAACATTGGAAGATAGACCATTATAGGATGGAAGGACCGGGCTATGAAATCCCCCCCCAAAGCCAATTCATTTATCCACAATCAATCCTCGATTTCTTTTCACCCTTCAGATTTTTGTCCAATTCATTTCCTTGGCATTGCCCATTCAGCTGCAGGATCAGAGCTGGGTGGAAGCCACCCTAGCTTAATGAAATATGAATAGGGCTAATCAATGCAGTGGCTTAGTTCACTTGAATTTCATCTGTGTCGTTTCCTCTTCCCCTCTCCCTCAAATACTAATGTGTTTGGCTGAGGTTACACGCAGTTCCCAATTTTTCCCCATATCACCAACCAAAACACAAGCTGATACAATTCAACAATGTTTTGGGGTATTTGTGTGAGAGGCGCCAGGATTGGAATAGCAGAAGGTGCTGCAGGGGAGAATTGAGATGGAATGACAGAGCCATGTGGGGCTCTCGGGAGTGGAAGCAGACAGTACTGCCACTTACGATGTCTTAAAACATCACCTAAAGCTCTGGAATGAGGACTATGGTCAACAAGTCACTCTTTAGGCCCAATGGAACTTTCTGCTATAAGAGTAAAGCTCATCTGTACAGGTGACAGAATTTTGTCAGGGGCTGGTCCCAGACCGTGAAATCAACATCGCCAGGAAGTAAAACCTCACCACCTTCGACTCCAAATGCAAGGCACATTTGTCTGACTTGGTATCTCTAACAAATACAAAGCAGCATATACATTTGAAAAAAGAAAGCGCAAAACCAAAAGCTACCAGAACAAAATACTTCACTGCACACACAATTCTCCTGCGTGAAGAGGCCGAAGGAGAGAATGAAACACATGTGACAGATGAAGTGCATTGTGTTGCAACCCACTGGAAGGTACTCAGATACTACAGTGACAAAAGCAGTATCAGAACTTGCACAGAACAGAACAGATAGGAATAGAGAGAGAGATAATAGAAGAGCTGAGTGAGGGTCACGCCTAAAATACAAAGGCTGCTCCAGGTTAGGGCTGAGATGTGTGGGCAGAGCAGTATGTGAGCAGGACTTTGCTTAGTACTCTTCCTGCTACACTTGTCTTTAGCAAGTGCAATCAAACCCATTAACTTCACAGTCACCCAAAAGTTCATAATGAGACTAACCTGAAAGTCTGGATGATCGAAAAGAAACTGCAATCTTTTTTTTTTTTCCCTCCACAGAACAAGTCTCTGAACTTTTAGGATGACAGAAACTTTCTGGGGGAATTAAAGTAGTTACTGCAAAAAGATTGACAGTAACAGTTCTCCTGGCAAGCATGAAATCTAGAGCAGTGTTAATGAGGAGTGGGACATTGGAAGGTAAAGAGGAAGATCTCAATAAAGGAACAGGAGCGGATATAACTTACACTGTTCATAACATTCTACCTGAACTTTCCCGGGGATTTGAAAGAGGGAAAAAGACCAGAAATTATTCAGTTTTTAAAAAATGAGAGAGCAAGAACTTGGAATAAATTTTGCTCTTCTGTATCCCAGGAAACTGAAAGTGACCATGGTCTAAAAATATGTGGAATTTTACTAATGTAGAAGAGCAAAGACTAGCAGAAAAGTATGGATGGGGAGAGACAGAGATACTTATACTTAGCAATAAAGCAAACTAACTGTAGTTGAATGTCTGTTGGTTTTATGGACAGAAAATATATTAGCAGAGTAGCATGTACTATTAGATGGTTTGATGTTAAATATCACTTGGATGGTCTTTATTAATGTGTATTATGTTCCACTACCCAACCAGAAATGAGACATGCATTAAAGGAAATTATAATAATTTTTATAAAGAATCTTCCATCTGAGGAAGTCGAGAACCATGGAACCTACTGGATGCTGAGCACCTTTGAAAATCTGGCTATTAATCTCCCTGCCTCAATTAGCCATCTGTAAAGTGTGAATATTATATTAGTGCCTAGGAACCATTGTCCTTAGGCAACAATCACCCCTCCTTTCTCCCACCCTTTGTCTGTCTTGCATATTGAGAGTATAAGCTCGTTGGGACAAGGACACCAAACTTTTACATTCTTAGTCAATAGCATTGCAGGGCTTTGTCAGAAGGCGAAGGAGTAACTGAATATTGCTCATGTACCCTCCAAGTACAGCTTGGAGCATTTGCAGTGATTGGATGGATGCAAATCAGGAGAACTCCACTAAAGTCAATGGAGTTACTCAGGTGTGAGATCAGACTCAAGCTTCTTGTGTGGTTCAGCGGGATTAATCTGTCCCTTAATGGCAGTGTTTAAGTAATGCCACCTTGTCCTAAGGCTTTGAACTGATTTTATATCCTTGTTATTTACACTAAGACTACTTGCTTTTTGTATTTATGGTTGAATGAACCCCAGTTATTTTCTAACAGGAGTCACAATTTAATTTACCTCCCCTACCCAACCCCCAAGTGTCTGCATTTTTCAGCACCCTTGTGCCAGAACAGCCTAGGGATATTTTCCTTTCTTAAAGCCACTAATGGCATTTTTTCTTGAGTACAGGACTTTGCGAATGACAATGATTATTCCCTCCTCATATCCCTCTCTCTCCTCATATAGAAAATAAGTATCACAAATTATACAGATCCTTATTAGAGGTCATAAATAAATGCATGAAGTGGGACTGGATTTCTGATTCCAAGCCTATCCATTCTGAAAATTTGAATCAAACTCCTTCCCTGGTTAAGAGTCTGGTTAAGAGTCAATTGTTTATTGGGGTATTAATGTTTACCTGTACTCTAATGCTTGCCTGGCACATTCCTCTGACCATTGCTTAGTAGGTGATGAGCGGAGACTATTCCTTATAATGCAAATCATCCTCTTATTACTATTGTTTCCCCCTTCCCATTCTTCCCTGTGTTTATTCTTATTATCTATTGTACGTTGACATGTTCCTAAAATGTGAGCTCTCTGGAGGAGGATTGCCTCTTTCACTTCTTTGCAGAGTACCCAGCACAATGAGCCCCTGATCTGTAATTAGAAGGGAGGGACATCCTTCTGTCGAAGACAGTGTACTGGAACATAAGACCTCAGTTCCCAGCTCTATCACAGATTCTCTGTGGGTATCAGAGCAAGTCACTGTGGGTGACAATTACAGAAGCATCAACGTGACTTAGGGCTTGTCTACACTTAAAACTTTACAGTCGTGCAGCTGCGCCTCCTAACGCGTCATTGTCGACACTACCTACACCAGCCTTCGGACTCTTTTCAAAAGTCACGTATACACTTATTACCCTTCAGCTCTATGATAGGTTTAAGTGTAGTAGCCGTGTTAGTCTGTGTCAGCAAAACGAAAATAAGAAAGAAAAACTTGTAGCACCTTAGAGACTAACAAATTTATTTCAGCATAAGCTTTCTTGGGTTAATACCCACTTCATCGGATGCATGGAATGAAACACACTGCAGACAGACATTTGTACAGTCAGAGATACATGATGGTCCAGGTGTATAGACCAATCTTAAGAGGCTAATTAGTTGAGAGGAAACATGACAGCAGGGGAAGAAAAAGCTTTTGAAGTGATAAACAAGATGGTCACACAGGTGTGAATGAGGATCGTTAACTTAAGGGAAATAGATTCAATTAACATAATGGCCGAGCCATTCCAAATCTCGATTTAATCCGGAGGCAACGCAATCTAGTTTGCATATCATCTCTATGCCTCTGTTCCAAACTTGTAAAATGAAGATAATATTTATTGTATCTGTCTTCTTTGTTTAGATTTTAAATTGTTTGGACTATGGACTGTCGCCTACTATATGTATGTAAAAACACCTGACACAACACACCTCCAGTTGTGGTTGGGCCACTAGGCATTACCATTATACAAATAACTAACTACCTACCAATAACAACATTAGGTACTATTGTAATATGAATAAGAATAGTCCTGTAATTAGTATAGCAATTTATTACAATGTCATTTCCACCATAAAGGTTTTAAAAGAGAAATGAATAACTCTGTTAACCAAGTTTTATAGCAATCCCTCTTTACCATTTTAAATACTAATTTCAAAAGAGAAAATGTGGAAGGAGGATACAAAAAACCCCCCAAGCTTCATTTTTACACAGCTCTGAAAATTATAGCACAGCTAATAAAATGAGGGTGTCCTACACGCACTCCAATATTGTATAAATCATGAATAATGCATCAGAAAAAAATGAGAAACTGCGATGGAATCAAACCTATATGGAAATAAATAAAACATAGCAGCAGAGCAGCAATCATGTTAGCTCTGTTCATAAAATGTGTGTTTGTGTTTGCGCGGGGAGAGGGAGGGAACTTCTCCAGTAAATGATCATAAATGCATTAATAATAATAACAGGACCTATGTGGCATGCCAAGAGAAGTGGTAATTAACAAATAAGCCTTGAGTTCACCGAGACCATTTGGAGGAGAAAGCAGTAAGTTGGAAAATAAATGAAACAGCATTATGAAAAAAAAAAATCATGTAATGAATGAGTCTTTAGGAAGGATGGGCTAATGCCCAGGCCCTGCAGAACAAATCTGGATTGCATTCAGTGCTTTGGGGCTTCTTTATTTTGAAATTTCATGCTTAAAATAGTTCTCTCTGTGGAAGTCAGAAGGGATCTGGTGACAGGGATTCAGGAACAATCTCGGATCACTGGTAAGCAGAGTTAAACCCTAGCTTCCCTTCCCTTTGCTCACAGACAGATATTCCCAGGGGAGGAATGAGGCTGAGCTGCCACTGGGTGATATCCGATATTGCCTGTCAAAAGGCAGCACTCCATACTCGCTGTAGGGGTGACTCAGCACCTGGAATGGGTGGCCTTGAGGTTACAGCCCTACACTTGAACTTAGGAGATGGGGGTTGAGTTCTGGCTCTGCGGCAGATTCCTTGTACCAGTCACTTAACCTTTTGTGCCTCTGTTTCCCTATCTGTGAAAGGAGCTAACGATACTTCCTTTCTCCCACTCTTCATCGGCCTTGTCTCTTTGGCTTGTAGGTGTTTTGTGGCAGCGGCTGCTTCTTACAATGGATGTGCACAGCACCAGAACAATGGGCACCCATTCTTGGCTGGGTACTCTAGGAGCTAGTGCAATACTAACAAAGGTGACAAGGGTCATCATAATACTGCATATCTGGCTTCATTCCCAGATCCTGAGGATGGGCTTGAGCCCCAGGCTGGAGAGGGGTGCTGTGTTTTATTGATTTGATTTTATGATAACTTGCCTTGATTCATGATTATAAATACCAGCTCCTGCCAAAAGCCATTGCTGCTCACTGCTGGGTCTCGTCTCTGCTGAACCAGTTTGACAGATCTTTTCAGGCTCTCACCGAGATTTAAAGAAATATTCAAAGCATCATTAACTAGCAACAACAATAATCTTACACTCCATCTCCTTTGATTATTCTCATCTTCACGTCTTATATCATGCTGCCTTTAATACTCTCCTTCTCCTCGTTTCACAAATATAGTCTGTCTCCTTCCAATCCTCCCTAAAACCCAGCCATCCACCCAGGAAGTCTTTCCTCCTAACTTGTCACTGTTAACAGTCTCCTGTTCCCACTCTGCTATCTTATGTCTTGTCTTAGTTAGATTGTAGTGTCATGGGAAAGAGATGTATCTTATCTAGCAGGATGCTGAGCACATCCTTGAAAGATGCTGAGTGACCTTAACTCTCATTACTTTAAGTGGAAGTTGAAGGATGCAGGGAGTGGGCCTAGAAACCTGGTTTTCAGCAGCACCTACAACTCCAGTTGAAATCAACAGGGGCTGCAAGTGCTTAGCATCCCTGAAAATCAGATCTTCAGTGATTACCCCCATGAGTAAGGTGACCCCAACAGCTATCAAAGGAATTAATTATTATATTACCCACTTTTGTACTCTCTAACCAGTTCTTATACCAAGTGAGAGAAAGAGAAGCATCAGTCAGTGCAAGCAGGAATATACATCAGCATCTGAAATCTGCATTCCTCTGATAAATGGCACACTAGATTGCTGGGCTATTTGCCAGGGAGTAAATTCAGGGAAATTAATTTCGTGGCTGCACATGATGGATAAATGGTATGGCTAATTCATTTAAATGGCACATGCAACTCCAAGAAAGATATTGGGAAAACTGGAAGCACTTCAAAGAACAGAAAAATGTTGATCAGGGTAGGAGGGATGAACTTCTGGGGACTGCTTAAAAGAGTTTGTCATGGGGTTCACTCACCAGAGCAGCACCTCCTGCTGGCCATCACAGGGATTAACTCTGCCCAGTGGTGCCTCTCCCATCTCCTTCTCTACCTGCAGACCTGCCTCAATCTGGATACCACAGCATCCTCTTCATGACTCGGCCCTCTGGCCATGCCAACAGCCACATTTTCCCCCTTCCAGGGGAGGAGGGAATTAGTATCACAGTCCAAATCCTGCTACTTCGCCAGTGGCAAGTGGGGGAACCCAGGCCCACCCAGTACTCCAGGTCCCAGCCCCGGAACTCTGTAGATAGCAGCTTCTTGCTGCAACTCTCTAACTTCCTTCTCTGCTGTTTAAGTTCCCTGGGCCACTTTCGCATGGCCCCACCACCTTCTTCACCATTCTCTCAGGGCCTTGAGCCAGCCAGGAGTTCCCTCTTGTTCCCCCAGTCCCTCCAAGCAGCTGCTTTGTCCAAGGTACTCCTATTCTCAGCCTCTCAGGGACACAGTCCTCACTCCCTGACTGCCCAGCAGCCACTGACTCTATGCTGCCCTGCAGCTCCCTTTTATGTGTGCCCACTGAGCCCTGACTGGCTGTTCCTTACAGCCTCCCTCCAATTGGCTGCTTCCTGGGCAGTCTCTCTAGGCTGCTTGGAGGACTCACCTCCACTGCTCCTCTTTGGAGCAGGGTGTGGCAGGCCCATGAGGCCTCCATTAACCCCTTCATCTCCAGTGTAGGGTGAACAGAGTTAAACATGCATAATTGGCTAAAGGCCAACCAAAGGAGGTAGTCTTCACCTAGTAATATGAAAAAGGAATTATTCACATTGGTACAACTGGGTGATGAAACCTGAGTTAAAACCCATTGAAGTCAATGCACTGACTTCAATGAGTTATTGAGCAAACCCATAATTAGGAGCAATGGATGAAATTAAGAAAAGAGAAAATTAAGGCTGAATATGAGGAAAAACTTGCTTAAAGTGAAATGTATTAGTAGCATGGAATAGCATCCCAAGGGAATAGGTGATAGCCCCATCACTCAAGACAATTAAAGCTAGATTAGAATGAAAATTTGTACCACTGGGACTCATCCAATTGCAGACATTATACTGGGGGTTGGCAAATCTCCCAACTCATATTAAACATTTTCTTCTACATTTCTCCTCCCCCACCCCCTTTTCTTTTTTCTCTCCTTTATTAGAGTTCTATCCAGAGTTATATCCAGAAAGGTAGCTTTGGTGATTTTGAACTGTAAAGTACATATAAGTCGAGCTCAGCAGAACTAAAGCATGAAGGGTACCATCATCCATGTTTAACTGAACTCCAAAGAAAACACTCTAGGACAAGGACTCCATTGCTAACAAACCCCCTTTAATGATTCCTGTGTTTCAGAGTAAATCTCTCACCCCTAAGATTACTGTTAACATTTTATGTAAATTGGATGCATCTCTCTATGTTTTTTTAAGATTCAGAGTAATCTATGCATATCTTTATACTAGTTTTCAGAGCCATTAGCCAAGATGAGTTCATATTTTTATTCTCTTTGCGTGCTGACTGTATTTTATTTCTTTGGGGTAGTAGCTTTTATTATACAAGTCAGCAAAACCCGATGCATCTCATTACCTAGCTTTCTTCCTCCTTGCTCCCCCACAACCTCAAGTGATTTATTAATCAAAATCAAAGTTTGGATTTTTAATGGGCTGTACATTTTCCTCCACCATCTTTGCACTTTTTTCTGAATGGAAACAGAATTCACCTGATCAGAATAACTCTACACATAATGTGAACAGTAATAATAAAAGAGAAGCCCATAGCGGTTTTCACTACTTGTCAACCAAATCTGTACCTTGAACAATTTTTAAAGGGTTTAGTTTATCAAAGGGAAGATTTAGCTTATGAGAGAGAAGGTAAAGGGATGATTTGATCACAGTCTGTAAGTACCTACATGTGAAACACAAATTGGATAACAGAGGGCTCTTCAATCTAGCAGACAAAAGTATAAGATGAACCAATGTCTAGAAGTTAAAGCTAGACAAATTCAGACTAGAAATAAGGTGAACATTTTTAACAGTGACGGTAATTAACCACTTTATCAATTTACCAAGGATTGTGGTGGATTCTCCAGCACTGGAAGTGTAAACGTCACGATAGGATATTTTTCTAAAAGATATGCTCTACATGAAGCACTTCAGTGAAGTCCTACAGCCGCTGTTATTTATGCAGGAGTCAGACCAGATGATCACAATGGTCCCTTCTGGCCTTAAAAATCTAGACATCTATGAAAAACTTTCTGTGAGGTGAGGTGAAAAACCAATCTCCTAAAACATGTTGACAACGGATGTGCAAGGAAAAGAAAAACAATTGTCTTGCCATTTAGACATTAGATCTAGGTCTCTTGATTCCCAGCCCAATTCCTGGCTTTAATGCAGACTTCCTGCATGACCTTGCATGAGTCACATTTGGCCTGATTCAAAGCCTATTGAGGTCAATAGGAGAATTGATTTCAATGGTTTTGGAGTAGGCCTTTAATCTCGGTTTCTCAGCTCCTCAATTATAAAATGGGGCTGATAATCTTTTCTTTCTCCCATGATTTGTCTTGTCTAGGCTATAAGGGATGGCCTCCTATGGTAAGCACAATAAGACTCTGATTTTCTATGGGGCACCTAGATGCCACCATAATATTAATAAAAATAATAATTACTGGGAAGAATGAATTCTTTATGCTTATGAGCTACATCAATGGTCAACAATGATGCAGTAAAGAAAATAAGCTGATTTCCACTTGCTCCATTTGCAGATGGCTGCAGAATTTGTTTGGTTAGAGGGCAAAACAAATTTTGTTCATCATGCTCTTTCTAAGAAAAAGATAATTTTCAGCCCAAGTATGACTCAAAGGTCAGTGCCTCAGCACCATCAGCTGCATCACAACAATCAGATCCATTTATGCTGCATCTGCCCTTCAGTGGAGGTCTCTGGAAGCCTTACAGAATCAGCTATAAATATTAAAAAGTCAAATGCAGCAGTAGGCAGGTGCCTCTTTAATTTAATTATATAAAAGTTGCAGCAGACCAAGCTTTACAAGTATGAAGGAGGGACAAGTTCCCCTGCCAGGAACAGCAATGTGTACAAGCTTCTAGCTCCCATAATCTCAAAGACTGCAGTTTAGGGAATATCGTCAGCCTATTCAGATCTCAACGAGCAGGAAGGTGGAGCACAATCATTGCACTTCTGAGTTGCTGCATTTTTGCAATCCCATTAAAGGTAATGGGAGTTAGAAGTACTCAGCGCCTTTGAAATCCAGGCAAATATTATTTATAGTACGGTAGCCCCAATGGAGATCCAGGCCTTACTGTGCTAGGCACTGTACAAACATATTTGAGCCTTTGGACATCATGAGACCCCACCCAGCAAGGCTTTCGTTAAAGTGCATGGCTACTTTCTGTACGGCCTGTTGCTGTGACAGTGAAATGTGTCAGTTACAAGGATTAAAACACAAAGTAGAAGGAACAAGGCTCCACAAGCAAAACCAAGAGCAAAACAAAATGAGTCAGTCAGCCCCAAAACAAAATAAATGGCACATTAAACTTGGGAATCTGACAAGGTGCTAAGGGGGCTAATGATAGATCTCATGATGCCCTTTGGTAATCTTCTTTTTGTGCCATATCTGAGCACACCAAAGGCTCTTAAGCAAAGTAAGCAGTCCTGGGATAGGAAGGAAAGGTCCTCCCATGAGTCAGTAACTGGTTAAAAGATAAGAAACAAAGGGTAGGAATGAATGGTCAGTTTTCACAATGGAAAATAATAAATAGTGGGGTCCCCCACAAATCTGGGAAATGATCTGGAAAATGATTGGAATGTATTGGAAAATGATCTGGAAAAGGGGGAAAACCCCATTTAAGCAGCCATTCCCATTACCTGTCTTATTCACACTGTTTCATAAATGTATGTAACATCCTCCATCACTATGATGTGAAATAGTCAATCCATGCAGAAACCTCAATTTAGTATCAGGATGCAGCGCTGAATGGAAGCAGGGCAGCTCTCTTAGTAAAATTAATGCAGGTTGGATTTAGATTTGGACAGGCCAAAGCCATTGAGGTTATAGTGTAGGTGGGGAACAATCCTGTACAGACAGAGGCCAATGGACAGACAGTGACCTAATAGGACTTTTCCATCTCTGTTTTCTATGGGCTATTGCTTTCAATGGGGAGTTCCACTTAACAAACGATGGTAGGATGCAGCCTTATGTTTCTATCACAGTTCTCGGCATTGTCTGCATAACGGTGAAAATAGAGATTAGGATGGATGGCAGGACGTGATGGCAACATAGCAATACTAAACAAGAAAAGGGGACCCAAGTGTAAAATGGTAGGTGGTTTCACCAGTGAGGAAATGGAAATAAACCTCTGAGCATTAGTCCTTTTAAGAGCCTTTCCCTGAGGCTTGTTTGATTACTCACGAAGCGGTAATCACATAACAAAAGCAAATCAGCTGAAAACACTGAGCAAGAATCGCCAGAGGTTCTTTCCCTGCTTCAACCAGCCAGTAGGGCACAGGACACACCTTTCCCTTTAATTCTCTTTTAATCCAGCTTCCTGTTTCTTGTATACTCTTCCCCAAGGAGTCATGTGATCAGCCAGGAAGTGTCAACTCTCTAACCTTCCACACAAAGGTAGACTCGGAAGATTCCACAAGAAGCCCCTCATCTTATGTGATGATGCATAGTTTACTGGCTATTCCTCCCCCTATTGCTGCCTCACATTCTTCCAGCAGACCCTCTACCTAACACCATTCATTAAACCCAGCTAACGCTGTCCCATCTCTTGACCAAATTACCCTATTGGACCATAATGTTGATTAGCTGCAGTTTAACAAGAGCTGCTGTGCAAGGCTGGGAAGCCTATGGTAAAGCCGGTGGGAATTGTCATCTAGAGGGAAGAGGATATCCCCCTTCCACTGGTTCTAGTCCTTTGGGTCAGATATTAGTGGAGAAAAGGTTCCTATGTGCCTACACAGGTGCCTGATTCAAAGCCCACTGAAGTCATCCCTTTAACTCTGAAGGGCTTTGCATCAGGATCTGGAGAGAAAAAAAACATGCGAGAGTTGTGGGAAAGAGTGGGTGGAAAATAAAAAGTTAACAACAATGGTATTATTGGAGATGCACATCCCCATGTGGTGCAATTACATATGTTCCATGTTTAATAGCTGATGCTTTGGAGTAATTTAATATGAGCTGTGACTTTTCACATTTAATGAAGTGAAACCCTCTCAGCCCACTGTGAGATATATGCAAGGATGAGAACCCAGTAATTTACAGCATTTGTGACCTTGTTACAATGTATTTTGCGCTTGACTGCTCTTCAGTCCTAACAGGGGCTGTTATTGAGGGCTCTATGGAATACTGGCCATTATGTATAATTGGACGTGAAAGGGATATGTCTAAAAATATTAAAAATGCATTTTGGAATATTTTTATCTTAACTTACAAAAATAAAAAAAATTAGAAACAGCAAATTGCTCTTCGAAGCTCTAAAATGAATTTAAATAGTGATGATAAAAACTGTCTCTCCATAATAAACAACAAGCAGTACAAGCTCTGGTAGAGCAGCTTCTAAAGATGGGCTAATTATTCAGCCAACCAGCACCACAATAAGTACCCTCCAGGGACTGGTGAATAGCTCCTGATCTGAAATTTTCTAACTTGCACCAGCACTGTGGAGAGCAGTGGGCACTGTCCGGGAGGGTTCTCTGCTCTGTACCCCCTTTCGGTTCCCTAGTTATGACCCTTTGACCCCCACACCTGTCCCGTTTTTTTCCTTCGTTGTCCCACGACTTTAGTTGAGGTCTGGGCTCAGTAGCTCCCGCCCTGGCTGGAGGAGGGGCCTTTAGCTGTGAGTGGGCTTCTGCCCACCACTTCCCGGTAGGACCAGTGCTGTGGAGATGACAATATTGCAATCCGCCCAATGGTAGCACCCTCAGGTGCTGCTCAGGCAATCTAGGGTAAATTTTTGCATCTAGAACCTTGTTATAGGGGAGGTCAGTTTTGCAGTCTTATGGGCCCAATATAGCAAACACTTATTATCAGATGTCGTGTTTGCTACTACTTTGGAGTCAAGTCCCACTGAAATCTACTTAGATTGTTAGCTCTTTGGGGACGGAACCGTCTTTTGTGTGTGTACAGCACCTGCACAACAAGGCTCTGATCCATGACTGAGGACCTCCGGGCACTACCGCACTACAAACGGATAAATAATAGGGCTGATCAAAATGAAATTACTTCAAAGCATAAACTTTTTGCGGAGAAGTATCAGTTTCAGGAGGGTTTTTTGGGGTCCAGGACTGTCTGAGTGAGAGCGCGAATGAGCGCATGGGTGCATGGAATGTGGGAGACCCACATTCGAGTCCCGGGGATAACAAACTCTGCTCTGAATCAGGCAGATCAGAAACTTGAACCCATGTCTCTCACATTGCTAGCCAGCTAGCGAGAATACTTTGGAATCCTTAGAGAGCAAAGCTCCTATATAAATGTTCTCTTCATGGACAAATGCTATAGAATTTAATAGAGAAAGGTAACCTTTGTATAGAATGCGAAAACCATAAAGAATTCTACAGCAGGAGGTATCATTCTCTATTACACTTTGTGGGCTGGTGTAAACATTTTATAGAAAGGATCTCCCTCTCTATTAAATTCTGTAGGTTTGCAGAGTAATTCTTATAGAAGCCTGTTTAATTTCTGGGGCGTTTTAATGGTTTTGTCGCTATTCAGTTCTACAGGGCTTTTCCATATGCTTTTAATAATGAACAGAAAACTATTTAAAGGAGAGACTTCCAGTTTCAATTATCCTGTCAGTTTACTCCTGAACTCATCTTAAACAGAATGAAAGGGCCCCTGCCACACTCTGGCAGTTAATCCCGAATCAAATGTTTATTGAAAACCCCATTTAACAATATTTGTGATTCCTTAGCAGGAGATTATTATGTAATCAGAAACTGCCTCTGCTCTATACAAGCTTTCTCAGGTGCTCAGATACCAATATGATGGGTACATTATAAGAACCTCAATATTCTATTTCATTCAGGTATTTATATAGTGCCCATCATCATGGTATATGAGCTCTTCAGGGGAATCCAACCAGGGGAAAAGAAGAGAAGAGAATCATCTTCCTGCCCAATTCATTCAGAGATCTGCGAGCATGTGCCTTGTTCGTGACATTACAATGGCTTCCACAGTGATGAACTGGGAGATCACCACAGGCCACTATTCATCTATCAAGATACATATAAGGCCCTCATCGTCCTATCTAAGCAAAATCAGTCCACAACCAATAGCCTAGTAATAATCAAAAGAGTAACCTGTAGGCAACTGGAGACCTTGACGCCTATTCTTTTAAGCATCTTAGTAGAAGCAAGGCTTAAAGTGGATGTAGTTGTCATAATCTCCTAGACCACAAAATGACCCCGTGTTTTGAAGTTGAGAAGAGACTTAGTGACATCCCTGGCCAACCCTGATCAGCAGCCGGAAGTGAAATTTCTAACTTGCAGGAGTGCTACCAACATTGCAATCTGCACAATGGCAGCATTGTCAAATGTTGCTCAGGTGATCCAGGGTAAATTTTTGCATTATAGGGGATGTCAATCTTGCAGGTTTAGGGCCTAAGGATGTTTCACTCACTGGTTTAACTTAAACCAGTTTAGTTAAACTAGTGCAGATTTCAGTGTACAAGGGACTTATTTCTGTTTCGATTTCGTCTGCAAGGAACCAATTTAAGCTAAACTGACACAATCTACTCTTAAACAGAAAGAAGATTGTCTGCATAGGGTTTTGCATTGGCTTACCAAAATGAACTTAAACACATACACAAACTTGCACCACGTTAACTAAAGGTATAGAGAAGACCTGCGATATGCACAACTAATGCACGAAAGCTCAGTATGATCTCAAATGTATGTTTTATTCAGGAAGTAAGGCTGATTAGTGATGTGCACTGGTCAAGACTCTTGGGTTCTTTCCTAATCTGATCTAGGCATGACAGTTCATATTGAGACACAGAAGCTCCTTTGCTGGAGGTTTTCAAAAGGAGGCTGGATAGCCATCTGCCTTGGATAGTTTAGACACAACAAATCCTGTATCTTGGCAGTGGGTTCGACTTGCTGACCCTTGTGGTCCCATCTAACTCTATGATTCTGTATCACCAGACTGGGTCAGAGCAGTGGTCCAACTAGCTGCATTTCCTACAGCAGACAGAATCAACTGTTCCAAAGGAAGGTGACAGAATCTCTGGCAGCAAGTAGTTATGGGGTCTCTATGCCTTAGTTTCTCCATCTGTAAAACGAGGCTCCCAATGCTTTCCCTACTTTGTAAAGCACTCTGTGAGCCTCAAGTGACAATGATGAAATATAGCTATATATTATATTGTTTTTCACAGTAAGCTGAAGCAAAGCAGCAAAAAGGCTCTTTTAACAAAGACTGTTTATTCATATTTAGCCTCTGACTATGGCATTTGCATCACAGAAGACTCTGCTTCTGCTATTCCATTTTGTTCTTCTTAGTTTATTGTGGGAAAACAAAAAAAAAGGGCAATTTAAGAAACTTATCCTTCGAACTTTTCTAATCTTTGCAGCAAACAATTTAACAAAGGTTTTCATGTTTGCATCTATTGGGTTTTTATACCAGAGCATTCAGAGCCTTTGCTTGATTGCACTGGGAAACCAAAAGGTTGCTGCTCAATCTCTTCGCAATGTTCCCTATAGTGCAGCCACTCAGAGAGCTATCAAAGCTCTGTGGAGGGCTGATAAAATCAATCTGTTGAAATCAGCTATACAATCTGATCTCACCCTTTTCTTTTTAAAAAAACAAAAATGCCTGTTTATTACCTACCAGCCCAGACCAAAAAAGAAATCCCCATCTGTACCATGCTCTTGGATAATGCAAGCTGTATTGATATGTAGAGTGTTTGCTTTCACAGATTAAAAATTCATCTGTTACACTTGAGGTGTTCAAGCTGTGGAGCATATTGCAAAGGCAGTTAGCAAACGGCTGTGCTGATTTTCTATTTGGGTTGTGGGGAGAACGGCGAATCAAGGAAGATGTAAATTAAGCTTTTGGCGGGGGGGGGGGGGGGCGGGGGAGCTACTCAGGTTAGCTCAAGGAAGATGAATGAGAGGCAGGACAAAGAGGGGCTTCCAATGGCTTGCTGGTCAGCCCTGCTTTAATCACCCCAGCAACATCTACAAAACTGATTCTCATAAATTGCTTTTCTTAGTGCCCATCATCCCCACTGTGAGAGGTAAATGTAGCTATAAGAAGACCATTTTACACCTAGGGCTTGTTCAAAAAGAAAGGGGTGGGGAGGCACCAGATATCTTCCCACAACCCACCCCCTCAAGAAAACCTCTTTCCCTAGTTGCCATTTCAATCTCTATTTTATGTGGCTCATAGCACCTGTTGGCCACTTACCAGCTGATGAGATTAATTAGCCTTCAATTATCATCAGTTACATTCTGACTTTTTCTACTAGTTAATCCCTTCTAGCTGTTCAAATAACCATGTTCTGAGCTCCATCCCCAGTCAGTGAGCATGAGGTCTTCCCACTTTATCCCTTCCCTGGCCAGTCTTTCTGGTTCTCCCTCCGCCAGCATTCTGTAAAAGAATGTTGTTGCATACAATATACTAGCAACGTGCCAGGCGGGTTGTTTTGCTTCCTTATGTGAGGGGGATGGTTCCTGGCAGTACACCCCAGTGTACACACACATGGCTAGAACTCTGTGTATTCTGCATACTAGCTAAAGTATTGGCGATATACCACAGCACACAAAAGCATCACAAGATCCAATAGCTAGCAGGTGAAGTCAGTAAAATTCAAACTGGAAATAAGATGTCTGTCTTTAACATTGCTGGTAATTAATCAGTGGGACAGATTACCAAGGGATGACTTGGAGTCTTTAAATCAAGATCGTGCATCTGTAGAAGTGAGTATTCACCCACGAAAGCTTATGTTCCAATACGTCTGTTAGTCTATAAGGTGCCACAGGACCCTTTGTTGCTTCTATAAATCAAGACTTGCTAAAAATTATGCTCTTAGCTCAACCACACTATCTATACAGGCTAGATGCAGGAATCACTAGATTATGCCAGAGGTCAGACTAGATGATCATGGTGGTCCCTTCTGGCCTTAAAATCTGTGCATCTATTAATCCTGCATTGTCTGGAGGGTTGGTGAGATCTAACATGTTGGGTTTTTTTTAACTCTAATATCTGTGATTTCAGCCATATCAAAAATATACATTTGGGTTCTATAGAAATTTCACAGAGCTCCACAGAAATTACTCTAAAATCCTGTAACATTCAACAGAGATTGTGATTTCTCCTAGAGAATATTTAAACCAACAGAACAGTATTTAATCAAAATGAAATCCCTGCTATAGTATTCTCTTGCACTGGTTGTTTAAAAAATTCTTTCTTTCCACACAGGGCCAATCAGTGGGGTATCAGAGCCCTTTCTGAAAAAAAACGGTTCTCAATCCTTGTTAAATTCAATATAACTTTTTCATAAGGCGTACAATGGTCTAGAATGGTCTTTTCTTGAAAAATGAGAGCTACTAAGTTTTATAACAAGATTAGAAAGGGGCCAAACAGTAATATCCCAGAAAGCAGAAAAGTGTAGCTTAATGCACCATGAAAATAGAAAATGTTCCACTATGCTGACCCACCTGATGTTCATGCCAAAATGTCTGATATTGGTGGTGTCGGAGCTGAATTCCAGGGTCAGCTTACAACTGGGCTGAGCCTTCTGAAACAGGCATGGGAGCAGCTGGTGAGCTGGAGGCGTAACCTGTAAAAAGCCAAGAAGATGACTGAAGCGAGTCGCAACCAGTATTAGAAAACATGGATTAGTACCTGACTTCTTGGGGGTTTATTTAATTATTATTTATGTATGATTTATGTTCTGGTGGCAGGAGGAGATGGGTATACTGGGTTAGCTCCTCCAGAGGAGATCTCTTTACTTCTACAGCCTCGGATAGTAGTGCTGGCCTTCCCTGAGCCCAGGACATATAATGCAGTGGCTTTCAACCTTTCCAGACTACTGTCCCCCTTTCAGGAGTCTGATTTGTCCTGCCTACCCCCAAGTTTCACTTCCCTTAAAAACGACTTGCTTACAAAATCGGACTAAAAACGACAAAAAAGTGTCACAGCTCACTGTTACTGAAAAAATGCTTACACTCATTTTTACCACATCATTACAAAATAAATCAATTGGAATATAAATATTGTACTTGCACTTCAGTGTGTGGTATATAGAGCAGTATAAACAAGTCATTGTGGGTATGACATTTTAGTTCGGATTGACTTCGCGACTGCTTTTTGTGTAGCTTGTTGTAAAACTAGGCAAATATCTAGATGAGATGATGTACCCCTTGGAAGATCTCTGCGTACCTCTGGTTGAGAACCACTGATTTAACGTACATATGGCTAGAAGCATGAGACACCATAGTTGCAAGCAAAACCAAGCCTCTTCAAATAGAGCCCTGAGTCCTCAGCTTCCAGAATACAGGGCAGCACCACTACTTGAGCTAAATGAATCTCTGTTATCTGTAGCAAAATTGGGGCATATAGTCTCAGGTGGGGTAATCCCCTATTCTAGAAAAGATCCGACATTCCATCCAGTATAGGACAGCAATGCACATTACATCATCAACCCCCAGTCCTGTCTGCCATGTACATTGGCCAAACCGGACAGTCTCTACGCAAAAGAATAAATGGACATAAATCTGACATCAGGAATCATAACATTCAAAAACCAGTAGGAGAACACTTCAACCTCCCTAATGACTCAGTGACAGACTTGAGGATAGCAGTGTTGCGACAGATTAACTCCAAAAGCAGACTTCAAAGAGAAACTATTGAACTCGAGTTGATATGCAAACTAGATTGCATTGCCTCCGGATTAAATAGAGATTTGGAATGGCTCGGCCATTACATTAATTGAATCTATTTCCCTTAAGTTAACGATCCTCATTCACACCTGTGTGACCATCTTGTTTATCACTTCAAAGGTTTTTCTTCCCCTGCTGTTATGGTTCCTCTCAACTAATTAGCCTCTTAAGGTTGGTCTATGCACCTCGACCTTATCATGTTTCTATGACTGTATAAATATCTGTCTACTGTATATTTCATTCCATGCATCTGATGAAGTGGGTATTAACCCACGAAAGCTTATGCTGAAATAAATTTGTTAGTCTCTAAGGTGCTACAAGTTTTTCTTTCTTATATACATGCTTAACTTTGCATACTGTGAGCAGTCTCACTGAAGCGAATGGGCACACGTCTTGGAAGGATAGAAGCTATAGGTCCCAATCCTGCTCTGGGACTGAGGCCTTAACTACTATCTGAAGGCATGCTCTCTCTCTCTCTCTCTGCTTGTATCACCATGTGTGCTAGGAACTGGGCGGAGGGGGAAACCGTTCTATGCCTTTGGACATGCATCAAATTCAGCTATTGTGTAAGCAAGTGCATCACTATTAACTTTCATGGAACTGCAGCTCTGCTTGTGCCAGGCCTGGAGAGGGGGCCCTGTGAAGTCACAGACATTCAAATCCACGACTTTAAAGAGGGGAGATATGGGCATGAATCCAACAGAATCATAAAGCTCCACTTTGAAATGCCACGGTTTATTACTAAGCTTTTCCCCAACTGTCAGGCCTAAATTGGCTTAATTGTCTGAGATATATCCTTAGCAATTTCCCTTAGTGATGTATGGGATTAAGAGCTGTTTTCCTGCTGGTAGGCGACATTGTTTACCAGCCTCTCATCTCCAGTTCCCATTTAATTTAGACATACGTGGTGAGCTGGCATTATGAAAATTGGATTGTTTCTTTATCCCCATTAAACAAAAGGTGATTTGATACCAAGTGTTAAAATATTATTGCTTTATGCCTCTCCCAGTCCATCAAATTCCCAGCATGCACTCTGTGGCACAGCAGGGAATAATCATATGTTAAGATTCAGTGCTGATGTAAACAAAAGAGACACCCAGCTTAGTATCGGTTTGTCTTTAAATGTTAAGAATGTGCTTCTTTCTAATAGCTGCTCTCTAAACAATGCAGAGGAGCCGAGAGAGACTTCTGCCTCCTAGGAGAGCATGACAATTGAGCATCTCTCCGGTACCCATCGCCGAAGGAATAGGTCAGAGAGAGAGAGAGCAGAAGGAACATGACAGTGCCTTGTTTAGATGATATTAAAAGGAGACAAGTCATAATCAAAAGACATACACACAGAGCATGGCGAGAGATGGGGAAGCAAACCCTGCGATAGCCTCACAACCAGCAAAGAAAGAAGGGGCATGGCAGTGCGGGAAAAGAGGAAAATCAATCTTCTGGTGTGACATGAGATTCCTTTGATCAAACTAATCTTTTCATACCTCGCTTCCCTTTTCTTGTTGCTCTGAACATCTTCTGCCTTTGGCGGGGGGTGGGAGTGGGGGGGGGGGAAGAGAGAGAGAGAAACAGATAAATAGACTGGCATTTGAAATCAACCAGCAAAGCACGGACTGGGGGGAGTTTGCTTAGGTGGGAAAGGAACTTGACAGGCACGGATTCCAAATAAATTGGTAAATTCAGCACTGACTCCTGGACTTTTGGAGCCAGCTGGTGCAGGTACAGAGAACGGGCAGAAGGGGATGAAGAAAGCCATGTGCATTATACTCCCTGCGTCCGATTCTCTCCCTCCTCCCCAAATCCCCAAGATATGAATAACTGCCCGTAAAGTCAAGAATTGGGCCAGATCCCCAGCTGGTGTCATAGAATCATAGAATATCAGGGTTTGAAGGGACCTTAGGATGTCATCGAGTCCAAACCCCTGCTCAAAGCAGGACCAATCCCCAATTTTTGCCCCAGATCCCTAAATGGCCCCCTCAAGGATTGAACTCACAACCCTGGGTTTAGCAGGCCAGTGCTCAAACCACTGAGCTATCCCCCCTCCCCCCGTGTTAATGGGCTCTGCTCCATTGATTTCAGAAATGAGCATTAGTTGGAGGCAGGAAAGGGCACATTACATTTCAAAAAACCCCAATCCAGTGAAGGATGTAAGGATACTCTTATCTTTAAGCATGTTAGAAATCTCCACCCGATTTAGCGAAAAACATTTGCACACTTGGGAATAAAATCTACAAAAGTGCCTAAGTGACTTAGGGCCCAGATCCTCCCAGGTACTTAGGCACCTACATTACATTGAAATCACTGGGAGTTAGGAATACCTTTGAGGATCTGGGCTTCAGAAGCCCAGGTCCCATTTTCAAAAGAGACTTGGGGTCTCCTAGGCTTCAGAGCCCAAGCGGCAACTTCAAAGCACTGTCCAGGCAGTATTTTTAGAGCACTAGCATGAGCCTTGCTGGCCCAGGTCTATCAAATCAATCTGGAAGGCTCTCTTTCGTACTGTGTAAATGTACTCTTGCGCACTTCAGAGCCAAAGTATTCGGGTGCTCCTCAAAATTGCACCCATGTTTAATTTATAGCATATATTTAAATCCTATTGAATACAGAGAGACTTAAGCACATGCTAGTGGTTTGCTGAGTCAAAAACTCATTCTAGATTCACGCGATTCAGCTCTGTTTTGGGGCCAGGAAATCCAGAGATGAGTGGTGACGGTGCTGAGATGGGAGGAGTAATATAAGCTCCCCAGTTTCCCCCGGCAGACAGTAGGAAAATGTAAACTGCTAAAGTAAGCAAAACATTCAAGTGTCAACCAACCAGCAGCATGAATATCCAGTGTCTCTCTTCCCAGGGGGTACTACTGCTGAATTACATTGGTAAGCTTTCCATCCTTTCTCCCTCCAGTCATTGCATCAATCATAAGTAAGTTCTGCATGTAGGACATAACATGTCTACCTGTGTGTATTTATTACGAGACAAAATGTGTATTATATATGTGGATTGGTGTGAATTTTCACCATCAGTATGGGGGACTCTCAGCACCTTTATATGTATCCCTTAACTCTCTGATAGAAAAGTGCTATGGCAATCAATAGGGTCCAATAGGAATATAATAGATTTCTTTAGAAATCATTCTAAAAAAGCTATAGGGTCACATTATCAGCTGGCGTAAACTGGCGCAGCTCCATTAAAGTCAATAAAGTTATGCCAATTCACACTAGCTGACAATCTCTTTCATAGACTTTAATTATGAATGAGATCCTTTCTATAGGGCTTTTTTTTTAAACCATCTTATAGCCACTGATAGCAAGAGATAGAATACAGTACGAGATTCTCTAGGATGGTTCTAAAAGACAATTAAAAAAGGCCCCCATTCATTATAAATTTCACAGGACTTTCCCATACAGGTTAGCAGACTCAAGTGATATTTAGATCTAAGTATCTGTGAATAAGCCTATTTTGTACAGTTAATAGGATATATGTGCATATAGCATACAAAAAGTAACAGTTTGAAGCTAGAAAAGGAAAAAAGTCATGCTAGCTATTGGAGTGAGGGACAGTATGGAAAGCCTCTAGAGAGT
Organism: Chelydra serpentina; assembly: GCA_037349315.1. Lineage (NCBI taxonomy): Eukaryota > Metazoa > Chordata > Testudines > Chelydridae > Chelydra > Chelydra serpentina. The sequence goes on along the minus strand of JBAIAC010000017.1, from coordinate 11,101,274 downwards.
GAGTTCACACAGTTAGTGGAATAATCTCCCATGGGAAGTTGTTGAGACTCTTTTACTAGACACGCTCAAGAGAAAATTGGATTTAAAGGTGAACTGTAAAGGTTTTGCTGAAAATTAAAAATTCACTCATGAGATCCCAAGAGAGGGAAACAGACTATAGCTTCTGTTTAAATATGTCATTAGTGCTGAATTTTAGCAAATCTGAGACAGTTACCAGCTCTTTAGGATCCTGAAGCATTTGATCTGCAGACATCTTGTTTCCTTCACTGGAGGGAGTGACTTTTTACAGCCACCAGAACCATAGCATGCAAGAGCTCCCTTCCTACTGTAAAACTTCAGAACGTTCAGCCCAAAGGACAAAAAGAAATTGAGATACTTCTCACTCTTAAACTCTGCTCTCAGCTACATGGACACAAGTCAAATCAGGGCTTAAATGGGACTAACATAACGTGGTGCAGAGGCCTTATACAAGGCCATCCGCTCAGAAGTTGATTTCACCCAGTGTGTGTGGTTGCTGTGGTACCATACTGCATTTCAGCTCCAAGGTTTACCTCGGTGTGACATCGGATATGTCATTAACGTACTGCAACCAGTTGAAGAAGAGGGCAGCCAAAGTCAGCACTTGGAACAACCGGCTCAAAAAACTGGCCCGTTCCATGTAGGGTATGAGCGCCCAGATGCTTAGAACCTCAGCCCTTGTCTTCTGCTATTCAACAGCAGAGAGCACTATGCACCTGCTTGGTGTCGCTCATCTCACACGACGCTGGCCGAAGCAAAGCTATGCCTGTCGTTACTGGGACTTTCTGTGCAACTCCGTGGCCAACACTTAGTCATATAGAACTGCCCCATATTTGCCATGAGAAAGCCTTTGTCATGCTTCTGGCCAAGTTTCATGAGAACAGCAACCTGCCTTTGTACGCAGACCTCTTCAACCACCCGCCAGCTCACCTGTCTTCTAGACACCCTTTATGGTCATTTATGCCACCCCAGGACAGGATGGTGGAATCCGCTTGGCGCAACGAGTGGTCAGCGACGACAGTCATTAATCACTCTCTTGTCACGGACCCGACCGTCTGTCCACCAGGTTTTGATCTGCCAAGGCACCTGTGGTCATCTCTGAACCGATTTTGAACAAGACAGGGCAGCTTATTATTCTAATTATACCTGGCCCTGGTAACAACAGCGCCACATTCAGGGCTGGGCTAAGTCCTGTCCTGTCCCTAATTTACAAGGGGCCCGAACAACTTCAAAAAGTATAAAGCACCATCTGCTCCCAATGAAGCTAATGGGAGTTACAAATATTTAGCACCTCTTAAAATATGCCCCATAAGAGAGAAGTGCGTTCAGTATCCTGCAGGATCAGGCCTTGTGTACATAGGTGTGTGCTGATAAGATACAAGGCTGGAGATATGGGGGGGAAAGCACACTAGGTGGTGGCGAATGCTAAAGATTTGACGGATTGCAGACTGAATGGGGAGCAGCTGTAAAAGACTAATAGTCTTTTCCACATCTGAATTTGGGATATAAATGAGCACACAGGTGCTCAGATGAGGTCAGTGAGTCTGCAAGTTGCTAACCAGAAAGGGAAAGAATGGAGGGAGGTGACTGGAAACGGGAAGGAATCCAGCAAATACATTTTAATTGTTTTGCGTGTATCTTTCCTGTGATTAGAGATAGAGACCACTGGAACCACTCAGGAAAGCTAAACCATGCATAGAGGGCTGTGCAGAAGAAGGTACAGCTTCAGAGGGTATGGATAAACTCCCTTCTCCTTTGATATTGTCACCTTGTAGGCAGAGCAAAATTAATTCATAGATAGGAAGGTTGTTTATATAGTTAAGATGCTGCACCGGGGCTCATGAGATCTAGGTTTAGTTCTCAGTTCTGGTACAGACAATCTGTGTGACCCTGAACAATTCACTTACTCTCTCTGTGCCTCAGTTTCCTCATCTGTAAAACGGGGATAATAAGCCTTACTTTGTCTGTTTACTTTAGGACAGGGCCTGTCTCTTACTACGTGTTTGTTCAGCACATAGCACAATAGGATCTGGGCCCTAAGTCACAATAGCCAGTATAAACAACAATGGTAATACGCTGGTGGAGAATTTGCCAAATACTTTTACAGGTGGAAGAGGGCACAAAATAAAGTGGAGCCAACCCCTATGAAGAGAATGGGTTTCTGCCCTTTCTCATTCCTGACCTGTTGATTAACATTGCCATGTGAATGGACTGATGCTTCCTATTTTTGTCAAAGCCCTTTGTCACAAAAATGCTGTATCAAATATTTAAGGTCCTGTATACTCTATGAGTTATAGCAGGGGAGATGGGGCCACACTGACCTTTTCAGTATTCTGTATTGTGACTAGCTATAGTCATTCCGTTCATTTCACTGTTTTACAGCCTCAGTGAGCTGCAGAGACCAGGGCAGAATAGCCACCCCAATCAAAATACGAAATGACGAAAGGTCAGAATAGTAAAGTACACTAGTATATTTCAGGGGATACATTGAAGCATTAAAATTCTGATACAACATCTTGGTGCCAGAGTCTGTAATAAGAAAAAGAAAATGGCAGCACATGAATTCAGAGTGGAACCAGAAATGTAGCACAAGAACATGAGTGAACACGCACACATTTGCACATGCATGTGTGCACAAACACAGATATGCACACATACATGCATGCAAACAAACATGTGAACACACACCCACTTGAAACATAAACAAAAGCAACACACATATTTGTTACGATTGTAAGAGTGATTCCCCCTCCCTCCCCCACTCTCTCTCACCGCCTCTCTTCCCCAGACCGTTAGAGGCTTGGCTCAAATTCTCAGAAGTATTCAGGTGTCTAACTCGCATTGTAATCAATGGGAGTTAAGCACCTAAATAACTTTAAGGATCTGTAAAAGCATATTCACCCACGAAAGCTTATACTCCAATACGTCTGTTAGTCTACAAGGTGCCACAGGACTCTTTGCTGCTTTTACAGATCCAGACTAACACGGCTACCCTCTGATATTTAAGGATCTGGGCATTTGTCCCTGTCTTAACACTTAGTGACTGGTAAAGCTGCATGAAACACAGATGCTGAAGTACACAGATGGACAGTAAAAAAATATTTTGGTTCATTTCCAGTGGGGTTCTCGTCCCCACCCCCCGCCCCCAGTCTCTCTGAGTTGGGCTGTTTTTGCCACATACATTTTTCAGTGGAAACCACGGGCGAGATCCTCATCTTAAGGTAGCTACACCAATTTACACCATCTGAGGCTCTAACCCCATAAAATCAGCCCACGATCATTTGACATTCAGCTGACATGTGCTCCAAACTTGGCTGAGATTCACTGAAAACATTTCCAACCTTTTTCACTAGCCTGGGATACAGGGCCGGCTCTAGGTTTTTTGCCGCCCCAAGCAAAAAAAAATTTGGCTGCCCCCCCACCCCGCCCCTGGGCTCACCCCCTGCCACCCCAGCCCATGGCTCTCACCCCACCTCCACCAGTGCCCTCCCTCACCTGCACTCTCTGCCACCCCAGCCCTGGGCTCTCTCTCCCCTCCCTGCACCCCCTCCCGCCCCAGCCCTGGGCTCCCCCCCCACCAGTGCTGACTCTGCCTGCTCCCCCATCACCTCCAGCCTGTCTGGTGCTGGCAGGGGTGGGGCAAGCAGCGGGGCTCCCGGGCCACGCCTCAGCCCGGGGTCCCTCCAGCCGGGGCTCCCACTTCCAGGACTGGCCAGGTCCCGGGAGGGCAGATCCTGGGGGACCGCCCCGGCAAGGGGCTGAGGAACCAGGGCAGGACAGTCCCATGGGGAGCAGAGCCCCGGAGAGTGGGACGCAGGCCCCGCATGGCAGTCCCCTCTATGGCCCTGCTGCTGCTCCTGGCCACCTTGCCGCAGCCCCTGAGCAGCTCAGGCACTTCACCCAGGCCCGGCTGTGGTTCCGTGGGTGGGGGAAGGGGCGCGGCTGCCCTGCGACACCTGCGGGCAGCTCCGTGTGCCCTGCAGGGCGGCCCCCAGCCCGAGTGTCCCAGTCCTTACGCCGCCTCAAGCAAAAAAAAAAAAAAGGATGGTCGGAATGCTGCCCCTGAAAATGTGCCGCCACAAGCATGTGCTTGGTTTGCTGCTGCCTAGAGCCGCCCCCTGCTGGGATATGGTTCAGGTTGGTAGCAAATCCCTAAAGCAATTCACACCAGTACACCACTGATGTTAGCAGTTACTCCTGATTTACACTGGTGTAAGTGAACAGGGAATCAGGCCCTGTGGATTAGGTTTACTGCAACATTTTTTGTTCCAGCTGTATTGTTAGCCAGTGTGCTCAGAAGAATTAGCAATGGAACAAAAGAAAATCACCAAAAATTAAGAAAAGAAGAAAAAAAGTAATGAGATCAAAGTTCCTTGCTTCTGCTACAGACTTCCTGTATGAGCTCAGACAAGTCATGTAATTTCTCTCTCTCTCAATTCCCCATCTGTAAGAAGGGCATAATAATACTTTCTTCAGCCCACTCACGTTTCGCCTATCATTTCTATGCTCTTCAGTGTAGTGACTGCTCCTGACTTTGTGTATGTACAGTGCCTAGTACAATGGAGTCTCAGTCTATGTCGGGGCCTCAAGGTGCTACAAATAAATAATAAGAAACTCAACATTTATTTGGGGGAAAAGCAGCTCTCCAAGATCTTTCACAAATTAATAACCAAAACTCAAGATAAGCTTGGGAACTGATACATACACACACACAAAGAGGCAAATTAGATGATAAACTGTAATGTTAACTATATGTTTTAGATGCCATTTTAGATCATTCTGATTAAGGACAACATTTTTTTTTGCCTGATACATTTGCAAGGATTTCCCAGTATGAAAGCCCCTATTGAAACTATCACAAAGTGGGAATGCATGAATGAGAAGATAACTTTGATCAGAATTGTATTGATTTTCTTTGCATGTCTCTGAAGCGGATCTTGATTCAAGTACCTATGTCTTAGGGCTAATTTTTGAAGCCTTTAAGCCAAGCAGTTTTAAATTATGTATGAGCCAAACCCTGCAAATTTCATTTCAGAATCGGGGATGTTACTGATACCAGAAGATCTTATTAGCAATAAAAGAATATTACTATAATTGAATAGCTCCTCAATTAATAAGTGGGAGAGCCAGCAAATACAAGCAGTTCCCACAGCAGGAGGCATTTGAATGATCAATGAGCCAATTAGCATACTTCTACCCAAACAAATGAGGCTATAACGAGATAAGATATGCTAAACTGAAAGAGGTAAATATTAGTTTTATCAAAAATGGAGGTGAAAAGTTTAACAATTAAAAAAAATGGTTCTTTTCAATAAATAATTTGTACTTCTAATACAGCCAAAATGAGATTGAGGGCATAAATCAACAGGGTCAAATTATTGTTATTATTTATATTACGGTAGCACCTAGAGGACCTGTTGTGCTAGACACTATACAGACATAGTAAGAGAGAGTCCCTACTATGCAGAGTTTCAGTCTAAATAGACAATGGGAGGGAGAGGAACCAGAGGCATGCAGTGGGAAAGTGACTTGCCCAATGTCACAGAGAAGGTCAGTATCAGATCCAGCAATAGAATGTGGTCTTCTCAGCCTCCTTCCAGTTCCCTATCCACTGAACTACATGGCATCTCCTTTGCCTGTGATGACTTGTACGCGATGAAGTGGTGGCCCAGAGAATTTCCATTGAAGTCAGTGGTATTTCTGAGGTGTGAATGTCTACTGAATGAGAAGAGAACCTGGATATAAGGCTATGTCTATACTACACACCTTTCAGTGACACAGCTGTGCCGCTACAGCCATGCTGCTAAAAGGCATGCAGTGTAGCCACTGTTTGTCGGCAGGAGAGAGCTCTCCCACTGAGAAAAAACTTCCACCTCCAATGAGCAGTGGTAGCTTTGTTGGCAGGAGAGCTCTCCTGCCGACAAAGCGCTGTTCACACTGGTACTTTCCATTGGCAAACTTTTGTTGTTCGGGGGTGGGGGGGTGTTTTGTCATTCAGGTTCCAGAGTAGACAAAGCCTAAGTCACATGTGTTTGGTTGCAAAGACAAAATATTCATTATTTGGAGAAATATATCCATGGGGGTAAAACAAAATGTCAGCTTTCATCTGTTGAAGCTAAATATGCATGTTGTTTTCATGAGTGGTGTGTAATTGGGTAATTCTGACTGCAAATAAGAATCTTTTTCTTCTTCTAAAACAGGTTTAAGTTTGTACAAGGTAATGAAGCAGGGCTCTAAAGATCAGTTATGGAACAAATTGCTTTAAGTGAAAGCAGGCGGTTGGCTATTCTGATTTCTGTGGTTGGAAAAGCTCTCTACCACCCCTTCCCCATTGCTGTTGGATTATTATGTTTTTCATTTTCTGAAAGGACAAAAATTAAGTGATTAAGGAGAAAAAATTACAATCAACTTCCATTCATCTGCCACCCAAAAACTGATGCTGCTTCATCCCAAGTTTTGTTAACCCCCTTTCAATAAATAACATGGAAACAGAAATGGGAAGGATGTTGCTATGTAACGTAGTTTTGAAATGTACTAGGCACAATGACCTTCGCCTCTGGAGATTATGTGCAAACCATTTATATGCACAGCTGTACAAATTGCCAGAGTTTAATGTTAAATTCCATGGAAAATCATCTTTGCTGCTCTGCATTTGAGGGAAGGACAAGGTTTAAATATTTAATAGGTTTCCTTACTGTGCAAGCACATTCGGTATTGCATTAGTGGCTAGGCCAGCACAGAGCCCTCTTTCAAGAGTCTGCCTTTCAGCATCTGACAGGCTTACCCATAACTAGAGCATTAATGATACAAGTTCATCAAATCACAGACAACAGGGGCAGGAAATACAACCAAGGTGGTCCAGAGTGTTGCCGCCTACCACCAGTGTTCTGCGGGACTACATACAGCAGCACACCTTCCCACTAATATCTAATCCAGCCTGCTGCTGCATCTCTGCAGAGATGGTAGGTCAGCCACCTCCATCAGGAGTCTACTCCACTGACCTTTCGATCTTAGTGGCTGAAACTGACCCCAAGTTAGGCCCCAGACAAGATCAGGGCCCCATTCTGCTGACCGCTGTACATGCGCGTTGTCAAAGACCGTCTTACCCTGAGGGGCTTACAGGGAGAGATCGGGGACTTTATAAGTCAGGGGAAATTATAATTCGTTCAATTCATTAAAATCCTGCCCTTGTATTCACCCACAAGAGCTCTTCATAGCCCTCAGAAAGCAAGACATCCTAATATTGTAACATGGTGCAATATTCTATAGATATGTCCAGGTAGCAGATGGACAGATAACCCCCCTGATGACAGAAGCTAGAACTTCATATCATGCCTACTGCTGTCCACAAGGAGTTCTTTTGCAAAAGGACCTAAACACGCCAAACGAAGCACAGAACTCATACCACTTTAGCTGTGATTGCATCAGGTCTCACAAGCTAAGGGTCTTACCCCACTTCCAAATTAAGAAAATGGAAAGAATTCTATCGATTTGAATGGGAGTTGGATGGAACCCTGCACAGCTCAGGTCCTGGTCAGTAATTGGTTGTGCATATCCGCTTGTGGTAATTGCACTCCCGGATAACAAACTGGATCGCCAGGTCATGGTCTACATGTGCACACATGGAGACTGCATGCACAATTGCATGTGCAATGTGTATTCAAGTTATATAACACAGCTTGGCATGCACAATTATGCTTGCTTAACACTAAAACTGAATGCCTGGAAGTTTAGCCCATTTCATGCGTAATTATGCATAACTCAATAATCTGAAAACTGAGGCTAAATTTTTTCACAAAACTAGTCTCTTTTGTGCTATTTAAAATATGCCTGGATGGGCTGAAAATATTACAAGGAGAGATGTTCTTGTAGTATTTTGGCACACTAACCCTAACCCTAATCAGAATCTGGGAGTGCAAAGGCAAGAAAAATCTAACAATAACTGACTCTTTTTGAACCTCAAGAAGTTTTTGCTTTTCATTGTGGGTGAAAATTCAAGGAAGAGCTTTTCCTACCCAATACCAATATCCTGGGATCCCTCACAATAATTCTTAGCTGTTATGTAGGGCTTTTTATCCACAGATCTCAAAGCACTTTACAAAGAAGTTAAGTATCATTATCCCCATTTTACAGCTAGAGAGACAGAGGCACAGAGCGGTGAAGTGACTTGCCTAAAGTCACACAGCAGGCCGATGGCAGAGATGAGAATAAAAGTCAAGTCATCTGGGTCCATGTTCAGTGCCCTTTCCACTGGGACATAGTGCCTTCCAACCTAACACACTGGGGAGGGAGGATCCAGCATGGCTTCAGAAGCTCTTGAGTATCATGCTCCTTCACATTTCCTGTATCCTATCTGGGGGGGGTTCTCTTGTGAAACAATCATTCTGAACTCCAGCTGGAAGCAGTGCAAGGGGAGGTTTTTTCCCCCAAGGCTCATATGTCCGCTGGTTCAGCGCTGCCCATTCACTTCACATCTCCAGCACACTATTATTAAACGTCTACCATCTCTAAACTTAATAGACACTCAGTGGACTCTGCAGTTTAAGGATAGACAGCCAGTACGAGAGACAGGTAGTGGTCAGAGTGGATGTTTTGCAGCTTGGGTGCTGACTCATAGCCCTAACTAGGTGCTAAATGAGGACTGGCCAACAATCCACAAAGTGAGATTCTCTCCCTTCTCTATGATAAATGCCAGTAAATTCTGAAAAAAGAACGAGGGGTACTTGTGGCACCTTAGAGACTAATTTATTTGGGCATAAGCTTTCGTGGGCTAGAACCAACTTCATCAGATACATAGAATGGAACATGCAGTAGGAAGATAGATAGATAGATCTAGATATAGATCTAGATCTAGATATACAGAGAACATGAAAAGATGTGGGTTGCCATACCAACTCTAAGAGACTGATCAATTAAGGTGAGCTATTAACAGCAGGAGAAAAAAGGGTTTGTCTACACTGGGGCATCTAGGAAAGTTAATATTAGATATCTTGAATGTGAAGTAGATTATTTAATCCTCATTAAATCCCTGTGTGGGGATTTAAATTACATTAAATTAAATTAAAGTGGGCATAATTCAGTTTATTTGAATTCACTTTGGAAATTAATTGAGCTAAACTGAATTACAGCCCCATTAACTCTGAATGAGGGTGTTCACACATGGGTTTAATGTGGTTTAACTAATCCATCAAATTCACGTTTTAAATTAATTTGGATTAATTTTCCTGGATGGCCCTATGTAGACAAACCTTTAAGCATGTAGGGGCCAGATTTTTAAAGGTATTTAGGCATCTAACTTCTACTGAAGTCAATGAGAATTAGGCACCCAAATAACAAACAAATGGGCCCTTCCAAGCACAAGTCCTATTGACTTTTAATTTTTGACTCTTAATGATTTCAATGGGAGTTAGGTGATTAAGTGCTTTTGAAAATCTCACTTGGTGCCTGTCTACATCCTTAGAGTCCTAAATACCGTTTGAAATCTATACCTTAGGTGCTTTTGAAAATTTTACCCAAAAGCTAGAATTATTAATGTTATTGTATTGCAGTAGCATGTAGGGGCCCCAGTCCAGGATCAGGCCCCCTGGTGCTAGGCGCTGTACAGACAAATGAAAAGGAAGTCCCTGACCAAAGGATTTTACAGTCTAGTTACAGGATGAGATAAACTAGGCATCCAATTCTCCCACCAAAGGTCATTCGGATTGCGAAAACCACATGGGCAGCAGTCACTTTTGTTAGAACACACAAGGCCAATGGCCTCCAAGTACCAGCCTTTGCAAAGGTGGCCTCTCTCGTCTCCTACCTAATCTGTAAAAGCCATCAGCCTGCACATAGATCCTCATGCCTATGCTGGGTTACAAGCGGTGAGCTCTTCCAAGGTGACCACCCTCTTCTGACGACATTCAAACGACTGATAGCTCTGATCTGTACAACGCTCGCCTAACTCCTGTTCCCACCCACCCCTCTCTCCAAGCTCTGCACTGTCAACACGAATCAGGTGCCAGCACCGGAACAAACACAAACATCTGAAAGCAGCTTCTCCTTTTTCATTCTTCTATTATTTCTCAATATTTTTTTTCAATTTACCACGGGCCCTAATTTCCCTATCAGTGCTGTGGCTTTAAGTGTATTGATTTAGACTCCTCTGTGATATCTGCCACAGAGAAGCGCTAAACAGATCAAGGAAAACGCTAAAGCGATTCCCAAAAGCCAAATCAACAGAAAGATTCTCAGTGGGGAAAAGAAAGCTAGAGACAGAGGGGGGAGAATGAAAGAGAGAGACAGGAATACAATCCAGCAGGAGCGTAATGCCTCTGCCCTGACTAGCTCCACTCCACAATCACATTAAGCAAAGAATTTGTCTGTAGGACCATCTGTCCTGCTGTGTGTGTGTGTGTGTGTGTGTGTGTGTGTGTGTGTGTGTAAAAAATACCACTGTTTTTAAAAACAATAAGCAATTTGAAATAAATAACCCCCCAGCTAAGTGAATAAGGAAATTAATGTGCACTAGCGAAAAATTGTAGTGGGTGCAATTTATCCCTGTGCAGAGGGTGAACACAAGATGGAGGCACCACTTGTCTTAAGCCGCATTTTGAAGGAATAAGCAAGACTTAAATTGTGCGCTGGCCCCTCTGCATAGGGCAGGGAATTGAATGTCAGTTGCTCTTTTGAAAAATGAGGAAATTAGAGCATGCATTAAAGGCAAGATACTAAACTGAGATGATAAGGGTGAAACTGGAAACTAAATTGAGAAGAATGAGGAAGTTCTGAGCTGAATGCATACCCAACCTCACTGTGGACCTGATTCAGGAAAGCACTTAAGCGGGTACTTGACATTTAAGCACATGCTTAAGTCCTATTGACTTTAATGTCATTGAAGCACATGCTTAAGTGCCATCTTGAATAAAGATATTTCCCTGAATCAGGACTAGAGCTGGGAATTTTTCAACTCAACATTTTGTTATTGGAAAACGCCAATACATCAAAACTGAAGCTTTTTGATCGATTTTGATGAAACTTCAAAAGGGATTTAAGCAGTTAGGAACCTAAATACCACTGACTGTCAGTGGGATTTAGGCTCTTAAGTGCTTAAATCCCTTTTGAAAATGACACTTAGACATTGTAACTCTGGGCCAGATGAGGACAACCTTACTGCAAATAGTACCTTACTCCAGAAATAGTCACATCATCTTCAATGGAATGACTTGGTGTAAAGTACTATTCAGCGTGAACAGGGATATCACCATGTAGCCCTCGGTGATCAATCACTCTGGAATCAATTACACGACTTATACAGTAAGGCACAACTCAGCATGAGTAAGGATGGCAGAATTGGGCCTGGAGTACATACCGTGTTCCAAGTACTTCATAAACATTATCTAATTAATTTGAACAATACACTGTCATTGCTAAACATAGTCTGAGACACCCTTAATCACCTGATCACTGGTCAGATAGATATTTTGTAGCTATTACAGTCTATTAGGTCACTCGGCCATTTGAGGTCTTTATTTTATTGTTGTTATTCTCAGATGGAAGATTGTAGGGTGAGATCTTCAGCCAGTGTAAACAAGCATAACTCCCTTAACTTCAGTGGAGTTACACCAATTTACAACAGGTTAAAGATTTGGTCCCACCCTTTCAATAGTGCCCAGAGAAGCATTGTGATTCAAGAAGGTTTCTTTTCAGCTGACTCCCATGAGAATGTATTGGGTAAAGCTTTGGCAAATATTTATTATGTTCTGTGCTATCCGTTTGGACGCTGGTGATATCAGTGGGCATTGGTTATGCCACACCAGCTGGGGGCAATGTGGGGAAGTTAGATTATTAATAAACTCACATAACAGATGGGAAAATATAGTCAGCCATTTATTATTGATCCAATTTTGCCCTAGATCTTTCTAACCAGAGGAAATTTCCAATGTGGAGAATCTTATATTGAGCTCTCCATCCACTTACTTAATCACATTTCTTTTTGTAACCCATTTATGTTGAAGACTCCCCCTATATTGAACATAACTTAATGGTATTATATTCTGAGGCACAAGCACAGCTGAAATATTAACTTTATTAGTTCCCCGACTCTACCTGTCAGGAGTTCTGGCTGCAGCCTGACAGAAGGTAGACACATACGGGGAAATGAGGTTAAAAACAAACAGTGTTTGGAAGACGTTACAGAAGGCAGAAATACTCCCATATGTAAGATAAAACCAGGTATTGCTTTTTTGTGGATGTCTGGTTTTATATAGGCTTCTCCATCAACATACAAAGAAACAACCAAACAAAAAAACCATCCAACCAGACCACAGTACATGTGATCTCTGGATAGAAACTGCATTTTTAGCCTGGAAAAGAGATCTGGAGGGACTGGACCTTTCTGACCTTAACTACAAGGATCTGGAGCTAATATAATTTTTGCAACATTTTGACAAGTTGATCAGAAATGCTGTGTTTGTGAAAAGGTTATAAAGGGGGTCTGCTGGGTCCAAAGCACTTCCTCAGTGCCTGTGCCTAATCAGATTAATCTTCTGGCTATAAGACATCCACCTTGTGGTGCTGATTCTTCATGAAGACTGGTTTTACATCAACATAACTACAGGAACTTCACTAGAGTTACTCCTGATTTAAATACAAGTAGAATCAGGCCCTCTGTATTCAAAGAATTCTGTGTAGATACAACTTCCTCTTTTGCCATAACTGCTGGTTCTCTAGCTGACCTCTGCTGTACATCATTTCCAATACAAGAGAGAGATGTGGTCAGTGCCTGTGAGTTAAAATAGACGCGTGAGTGCAAGTTTACAAAGTGTCACTATCCAAGGTGCTGAAAATATTGCTCATCTGAAATTCAGACATGCAGTTGGGAAGTATGTCATTTTACCAGGACTCTTTAGGAAGCAGATACGGTTGCATGCTGGGTCAGAGCAATGTTTCTTTTGAGGAAGTGCATCAGACATTAAAATCTATGAACAATACAATAATTTAAATAAAAATTCTATAATAATCAATGGGATAAAAGTGCCACATTCTGGGAGTCCCTTCCAAACATACAGACTTTCACCATTTTGCAATTATTTAGAGATATTAATGATGCAACTGGTCCTTGAGATAACCTAGAAGGTAAAAGAGCCAAGCAGAGAAGCGAACAGGAGGAGACCAGATTTGCCAACCTAATACTGAAACACATTTGCTTGCTTCATCTTTATTGCCATCCTTTCTTCTCCCTGCCCATGCATCCCCATCCTTTCCCATCCCACAGAATCATGCCCCCAAAATATTTTGGGGGGAAATGGGCAAATTAAAAAACAACCACAGACAAACACACAAATGCATGATGCATACAGAACCACCATCACAAAGGAATCTGCTGGCCTGGGCCCTCACGCTTGTATGGTATCCTACTGACATCAGTGGGGCACATGGAGAACCCCACACCTGCATATTGCTTTGTCAAAGCACCTGCATGGACATAAGGATCCACTTATGTGGTACTCTTAGTAGGATCAGAGCCTTCAATGTGTTTCTCTCTCCCCACCACCACCACCTGATCCCTTTGTCTCTCTCTTCCCTTTGCATTTCATATCTTCTTAAGCCCCAGTTCTGAAAACGGCTCCAACAGGGTAGATCCCAATATCCCCAACTTCAGTGAGACTCCTTACAACTGCCAGGACCAGCCCACACAGATTAGATGACGACGTTGGAGCCTTAGGGCTAGATCTACAATTGGATTCCTCTGACCACCTCCTTGCACTTTTGGGGAACCCCTTTAGATTCAGCAGGTCTTTGCCAAACAGAGGCCTTAAATTGTGCAATTTCAGGATACCATCTTAATGCAACGTTTTGCACAAAGCATAGCATGATTTTTGGTAATTTGTAAACAATGACATTTGAAACCCTTGTGCCAGGCAGCAACAAGGACTGGGTTCAATATATCTAGGGGTCTGTCTTAAAACTGAAACACCACTGGCTCAAGTCCCCACCCAGAATTTCTGTGATCACTAAATACCTTCCTTGTGAGCCCTTACTAGGCAATGATCACTTCTCGGCTCTTTGGAGCTAAGATCATGTGTAGTACTAGGCAACAGTTCCCCACTTGCAAGTACTGAGTCTGTGTGAAGGGGGAAAGGGAACACAGTATCAACTTGGGAAAATACAACAATCTATATGAGTAAGTACAAGACTCCCCCGGGGTAATGTTGGGAGTTGTTCATTAGCTCAGTTTCCCATCTGCCCATAGGCAAGTCCAGTAGGCAAATGTCTCTTCCATGCCACTTCTCCCTTCCCCATCCATTAAACCTTACTAATCATCAGTGTGTAGTTCAGTCCCAGAGTCCAGAGGTTCACACAGGCAAGTCTGTCTCAAGTCCTTTGGGAAGTTGTGTCTGGTTGTGTCTCAAGGCTTCACCACCTAATCGTGATTTCAGCTTTATTTACTGGCTGGGTAGCAGGGGGCCTTACTGAAGTTCGCTGAGCTTTGCTGTTGCCCTCTGCCACTTCAGCAACGCACCCCATCAAAAAAATGCCTTTGTGCCATCTCCCATCATGAAGTCATTTGCAACAGCTCCTCTAATGAGGTCATCAGACTGCATTATCTGTTACTGCAAAGACCTCTCAACAGCACAGGTTCTTCTAGGAAGGGAACATGTAGGACCTCTGAGCACAGTCCTTGCCAAAAGGGATGACCAAGATAGGAGCTCTTTGTCGGTTCACAGTTCCAGTACCCAACCAATTCTGAGTTTGTGTACAGTTATGGTGACTCCCAAAATATCACTGACATAATTATGGGTAACTCTCTTATGCAGATGATGCAGCTCCGGGGCCATTCTTCCCCTTGTTTACCAGCAGACAGTGGCAGAGAATGGCTTACCCTCTAGAGCATCAGGCCAGAGAGAGAGAGAGAGAAAGAAAGAAAATTGTCCCCTATTCTCTTCAAAAACTAGGAACAATGATGATGAGGACAGTGTGGATTTTGTGCATTCCTATGGATAGATTATGAGAAGCGATAATTTGTCTTCTGTGTATGTGAAACTACTACAGTACAAGGCAAAATAAAGAAATGAATAGTTTTGCTTATGTGTTTGAAGTGCTTGTAATAATGAAATCTGAGGTCCTAGCTCAGGAGAGAGCAGCCATGTCCAGGAAAGCTTAATTGCTCAATGTGCTTCATTTGAAACATGCGCGTTTACACCCCATTACTTTAGCACATGCTTAAAGTTAAGAAATTGCTTACGTGCTTTCCTGAATTGGGGTCTGATTTATCTCCCACCCACCCACCCACCCCCAAGATTTGAGCTATTGGGCAAAGTCAATACCATTTCACAAATGCTGTTATTTTTTCCCCCTAGTACTTCTTACTAGACCCTTCTTGCACCTCAGTGAGCATGCCAGATGTTGTAATTTGCACCTGTTTGGTTAGTGTCAAAAAGGCCTTTTTATTTTTATGCTAAGCAGAAGGAAAAGTGTCTTCAGTGCCTTTGAAGAGTTCCATTAACGTTTTGTACTTCCCATTAACTCTTCTAGCAAGACTGTCCTAAAAAGGCAGAAATACATCAATGATATGCAATGAAGGAAGCAAATCAACATTGTAGGCTAGATCCTTAGCTGGTATAAATTGTATAGGAAAATGTAGTTCATACCAGCCGAGTATCTGCCACAGGAAGAATTTTCCATTGGGATTTAGCCATAAAAGACTGTCTTGCAAAGCAGAGCATAGAGCTCAGCACACTTATCATCGTGACCCTACCATTTAACTGGTTCTCAGAGCAAACCAATGTCTGTGTCCTTGGGAAGGTCCTCTTCAATAATGACTCATCAGTGCCATACGCTGTAGGACAAAATGGGAATCAAGCTAATAATAAAAGTAAATATTTGCCACATATTTTATTGGGAAATATTTGCAAAATTCATCCAGAAAATGATTAAATGAATTTGTACTCAGGTTAGTCGCCCAGGATACATTCAGTGAAACTAGAATTAAAAGGCAGATTTTCAAAAGAGCTCAACACCTCCATATGAAACCTGATTTTCAAGAGCTCAGCTCCCATTTAGGCACCTAAATGTACTGACCAGCTTTTCCAAAGTGCTCAGCGCCCAGGAGCGCCCACTGAGAGCACTTTGGAAAAGCTGACTATGAATGAAATTCTGGGGATGTTCTTTTTCCCCCACTGCAAGCTAATTAGTTTCATTGATATCAATAAACAATGGATCATTCCACCCCTCCTCTGAACATGATTAAACATGAGATCTGAATTTGAAACCCATCCAGGGGCCCTCAGAACTGCTGTATCTTTATTTGCTAGAAATGTTCTCACAGATTTCCAGCAGAGAGCTAAGCAGCAAGATGTCTGAATCAAGAATCAGCTCCTCTCTCAAAGGCGGTAAAGAGCTTCACAGGGATTTGGTGACCCCAGTGACTAATTCCCCTATTGCAAACCTTTTGAAAGGATGCCTGTGATTACACTGATGGGGGTGCAATCAAGGTGGTTTGATTAAAATGAAGGGGAAAGAACTTCCACCATTCGAAATGAGAGACAATCAAATATTGATTAAATCAGAGCTAGCCATTAAAAGAGGATGCATGGCCCATGCAGCTCCATTGAAACACAGATTCCCCGAGTTTATAACCCAGAGGCACACGCCTATGGTGAAATTTGCCCCTGTGCAGAGGAGCCAGAACAAGGCCAATACACCACTTAAACCCTCAAAATCAGGCTCAATTGAGATGGAAGAGGTGCATAGAACTTGTGCTGGCTATATGCCCACGGTTACATTTCACCCATAGAATATACACATCCCCGCAATAAACCATTGTTTTCAGAGAGAGTCCTGTGCTTTTGACTTTGGATTTTTGTTCCTGTATCAGTTCTATTATTTGTTCAGCCCTGTTGCTATTAGCTAAATATTTATTTATTTATTTATTTATTTTTTAGCAATATGTAATATTTGGACCCGAGCCTGCAAGGTGTTGAGCACTTCCAGAAAGATGCATAACATCAACTCCCACTGAGTTCAATAAGAAGACACAGACCTTGCCACATCCAACAGAAGATCTAGGAACAGAACCCAGGTTTCCGGGCATTTAGTCCTATTCCTTCACCATAACACTAACAAAGTTATTTGCCAGTGGAAGAGATCCCTACAGACACATTCCCATTTTGAAAGGTCTAGCGGTACTGATGAACTGATATAATTACTCCCCTCCTCGACCCAGGGAAGATGCCAGAGAAGTTACAAGGTTTGACACAATGGATATAAGCTTCACCTTGCAGCCAGCATACAGTCTAACTCCTCTGCTGTGTCGCTGAGTCAAGCTAATGAGAAAACTCGTGAGGTTTTTCTAAAAGTCACAAAAAGGAAATAGAGGACACACATCAGGGCTGGATTATTTATTGGAAACAAATAGCTAAACGACCTTGGGCCGGAAGCCCAGGCCCCTCATAGGCCTAACGTCACATAGTATTACTTCTTTCCCAGACATGTGCTCACTGGGCATTTAAACTCTGCCACATGAGCTTGCATTTGCTTTCAGGTTGTCTTCTCCCCTTTCTGTACCGGATAAAGGAAATTGGAACTAGTTACTGTGCAGTTGTGGGTGAAATCAACCAGATGAAACAAAAATGTGCCACCATGTTGCCTAAATAGAGCATGAGGATTCAAGAGAGACCTCAGGTGAAGAAAGCAAAGCAAGAGACTGACAACCTTACGGAAAGGTCGATCTGCAGAGATGCTTTTCTCCTACCTGCCTGGTTTCCTAATGATTTGCAATTATGTTGATCCATCCCAGAGAGTTTGCACTTGCTCAACCCTCGCTTGGTTGCATGCATTTGTTCTCTCCCGCTCTCTCTCTGATTCAGAATGGGCTTTTTATGTATAAAGATGGTTGCTTTTGGGGAGGTGGGAGTATTGCTCTGACTGTGTTAGCCCAGATACTAAAGAGATTAACAGGAGTGAAACAGAGAACAGAACCTGCTGCTGGGCTGTGAATAGGAAATGATCTGTGAGTAAATTCAACAAGCTGGGATGCAGTAAATAGGCAATTAACATTCATTTTGGCAAATCTGCACCTGTGAGCTGAAATGCGAAAAGAAGAGCCATAAAAGGGGAAACGGCTCTTAAACGAGGTCAGAGACAAAGAGGACCCATCACACATTCCTGGTGCTGTGTTTATCAGATTCCTGGCTGCATGTCACCAGCCGAAAGTATTGTTTTTATTTATGAAGGGCGGCAAGTGTGCGAGATGTTTTGGGGGGGAAAAAAAGGCAAAGTGGGGATTAAAATAAAACCCAGCTCTCCACACATTGCATCTCCATTTAACCCTTCTGGTGCTGGATTCCATCAGCCTAGCCTCTATTCCTGATGGCTTCATTCAACAGATACCCTGGTGAAATTAGTGCTGTAGTTAAGAGCATGGCAGTTGCTCTGTCTGCAGGTATTTCGGGGGCTGATTTGAAGAGCTGCTGAACACACACGCAAATCCCATTGACCTCACCTAGAGTTGTGGGTACTCAGCGCTTCTGGAAAAAAACTCACGCCCTTACTTGCTAGCACTACATACAGGAGAAGTACAGAGCCAAAGCTGAGGCAGGAAGACTCAGTGCACAGACACCAGGCTAGGACTCAGAAGACCTGGGTTCTATTCTTAGCTCTACTGGTGGGTGACTTTGGGCAAGTCACTTCACCTCTGGGCTTCAGTTTCCCCATCTATATAATGGGGATAATAATACTGACCTCTTTTGAAAAGTGCTGGTTAAAAAATGCTATTATAAACACTAGGTATTATTATTAATTATGCCAACGGAAAGACTCCCATTGACTTCATAAGCTTCCAATCACATCATAATTTAAAACAAAGAAAATATCTGCATAAATCCCTTGAGAGGGATCTTTACTGTCTCAAACGCCAAGCCTCTGAGCTCCTCCTCATCAGAGATCCTGATTTCATTGCAAACATCCCTAATAATTAAATAAAATAAATAAATAAATGTAAAAATAAAACAGAGAGAGGGTCAGGAACTAGCAAGTCTATCCGCAGAACTGTCTGTGAACAAGAGGTGTCTCAAAGTTTGCCAAAAGGCCTTTAAAAGAATCTGCCTCACCTATTTTAGACTCCCAAACAAAAGGACACAAATTAAATCACTTGCAGCAAGTCTGGCCAGTTTTTTTCCACTCCCACCCCCCTTTCAGCTTCTTTGAGCCTGAAGTACCAAAATTCTAAATGCCAGCTGAATTGCAGAGATTCTTGTGTCCCAACAATAGCATGAGATTGATTTTCTGATTGTGCAACAGAAGTAGTGGGGGAAAGAATTGATTTGATTTGTCTTGAAGGTTCTGGAAAAGCATGGAATCTAACGGCCTGCTTATTTTTATTTATTTATTTGCTTGGCCTGCTCCTCTGAAATAAAAAGCGGCCTATACTGCCAACTGATGTAATCAGAGCCCCTATCACTTAGAGGATCCTTGCAATACTTAAGGTAATCAGCTGTGTCAAGGAAAAACATGTTTCATTACCTCCCAGGCCCTTGTGAGAAAACAAATTTGCACAACAAGAAAGTGGCAGCAAAAGTGACCTAGAAAAAAGAAAGAGAGAGAGATGAAGACCATTTGGAAAAAAATGAAAACAACAATTGAGGCCCGGGTGGTCCTGCAATTATCCCCATGCAGTGGTCACCGAGGAGTAGCTTCATTGTTGTGTGAAGATGTGGCGTTGCAGAGATCAAAGATCATCCTCTGCTTTGATAGACATGGTCCTGGACAAAACTGAACTGGAAATGGCTCTCTCATCCCACAAACATTTTCCAGATTTCAGAAATTTTCCATTCTGTATCGGAAGGAAACTAAGCTCTCTTGACATTTTTTGTGATAAAACCGAGTCACCCCAGAATAGGCGGGTTAGGACATTCACCCGGCATGTGAAATACTTGGGTTCAAGTCCCTGCTCCAAATCAGACAGAGCAGAGATTGGAACCTGGGTCTTCCATATCCCAGGTGAGTGCTTTAACCAAGCTATTGGCTACTCTAGAGCCTCTTTCTCCTGCCCTCCTGCTGCTACCTCTCCCCCACAATCCTGAACATGAGACACAGCCCATGAAATGATGGCTTTACATGAAATGGCATTTTCCAGTGAAAAACCATGTTGCTGAAAAATCCCTGACCAGATCTAGTTCTGGACTGCAAAGACCTATGGGCTGCAATCAATGTCAAGCCCTGATTGTCCTTGTGTTTGAGTTTTACCATGTTTGAGTAAAAAGTATTTAAGTCAACAAGTCTCTGTGCTACCATGAGGAGGATAACAGCCTCCAGAGCCTGCACACAGCTCATTGCAGGACCAGAGCCTGAGAAATCTCTTTTGGCTGTGTGCTTTCTTCACAGTGTTAGAAAGGCACCAAGATTCTTGAGCTGTTAATTGACTCCATTTGAAACTGCAGCATTTGTACAAGAGGTGGGATGCAGTTGTGGGTGGTAAGTATGGAATTTTGGTTTATTATTGTTTCAAACAAAAACATAAATTAGTGCCTCTTGTCTTTCAGCCCAGAAGTGCTGAGTTCACTCTGACTAGGTGAAAAGGAGTTGGGTGGATGCTACTAGATTTACTAGAGCAATGGAAAAAACCCTTTTGCTAGCACCTATTTATGCACACTCCAAAATATGAAACGCACCATGCATTTCAGAACTACTGGCTTTCTTTATATAGCAGAGGCCCAGAGTGGAATTGCTGGGGATGCTGCAAGTCAGGATTAAAGTATATTGGCAGTTATGCAGTCCCAGGACTGGAACAACAAGGAAGCGTACCTACTTGTAGAAATTGCAATAGATTTGGTTTAGAAGAATTCATTAGGCTTCTGTTGGTTCCTCCTCGTCGTTCATTTTTTAATTGAAGAACCAGCCTCCAGGAATCAGTGGACCAACAGACCTGTTACATGGGTTTAAATTTACTTCAGAACTGGAAGTCAAGTATTTTCCCTTAGAACGTCCCATGAATTGACAGTACTCTGTTGGGACTTAGGACAGGAATAGCAAGTGGTGGTGCAGCTCAGGACTGAGGTGCACTGAGAGAGTTGCATGGAGAAGAGGACTCTGCATGTATGTGCATCAAAAGCCTCAGATGTGTTTGCTTGTTGAAATGTTCCAAAGAAAGTACAACACGTGTCTAATCTGCACTTCCTTCAGACAAGTCTCCGCCCCTTTTAATTCAAGCAGTCCACACAACAACGGGGTGTGTGAGGGTGTCTGAGAGAGATAGCTGGGTATCTGTATGCACCAAATTGTAGGGATTAGTTCTTGCAGCCACTAACAAAGAGAATGGGACTGAATCCTAAGAGGTCCTCTGTATGCTGCAACTGAATGATTTATTATTCACTTAAAGCCTCTAAAGAGGGAAACAAGACCTCGTTGTCAACTCTGATTTATATTCTCTCATTTCGCAATTCAATGAGTGAATCAGGTGGGCATTGCTAGAAACTGCTTATGGATTTTGCCCAATGAGATATAATTGCATTTGTATTCAAAGTTTCATTTTTATTTCCTCTCTATTTGTGATCTTTTCCTTATTTTCTTTTCTCGCCCACTTCTAGAAGACCAAACTAAAAGGCTGGAGTAGGTCACTTGCTATTTTTGCCATTTTTTCTTGTTTTTCTATGGTTCAGCCCCATTGTGCAAGTTATTTTATACTTAGCCCCTACATGATGCTAATTGCTGTAGATGGAGAAACCTCCCCCATTGGAAGAGAATTAACATGTCACATGTGGGGTGAAATCCTGGCCCCACTGAAGTTAATGAGAACTTTGCCATTGTCTTCAGTGGGGCCAGGATGTTACGCTAGGTGTTTCCGACAAACAGGGGAATTAGAGAGAACATTCAGGATCGCAACTGCAAGATGCATTATACTAGAGCTTATTAAAAAAAAATATTGGCCAAAATTGTTTTGGCTCGAAGTACGGGGCGGCTGGAAACAAATTTTGCTTGCTTAAAATTCATTTTTCAAAAATTTCTGGGTTTTATTTTTGAGGGTGTGTGAAAACCACATCAAAGCTTTCAAAAGCAAAACAACTTTTTTCATTTTCATTAAACAAAACCCTGCAAAAATATCATTAAGAGGGATATTTGTTCCCAGAAAACACTTTCCACTGTCCGACCAGCTCTACATCCAGTCTTCTTTGTCCCTTTCTTCTCTCCCAGTAGGGGAGTGAGCACACTCAGGTAATTACACAGCAGTTGCTAATCATGACATGTTCACTGAATGTCTCTTAAAAGCTCTTTCAGAGTGAAATTCTATTTTAAGGGCTTGGTGCATGGGCTTTGCACAGGGGTGAGGTTCATCCTCAGTGTTTGCACAGTTTCATAATCAAATTCACTTGTGAACAAAAAACCAGTTAAAATAAGGAGACAAGCAGTACATTACGTACAGTTGCAGAGATTCATCTGCCAATAAATACATCCTTCTAGGAAAAAGCGGTTTGTTGCTTTTTTATAGCAATGAACAGATGCAACGCAGCATGTATCAGGAGGACCTCAGCATCATTATGAACATGTTCCATAGTGCATAGAGGCCCAATGAAACACATGAGACCAAGATACCCTAGCTATCATTGGGCTCTCTTCTTAGTCATAGACCCACCCTCGCACTAAAAGACACAGATCTGATCAGGCCGGCTTTTAGAGGTGAAATGAAGTCCACACTGCAGCTTGCAGTAATCAGCTCTTCCCCCATGCTTAGGCATTAAGGCTTTTGACAGTGAAAGGAAACAGTTCTTTGAATTAGTGTGAATCATTTTGTCGGGGAATAGTGTAACTACCAGTAATTTTCAAATCAGTTTACGTGACATTCCATTTATTTTATGCAGCACCATGTCGCTGTTCCGCTTGACTGCACAAATAATATGTGCCCTTAAAATTAAAACTTTTCATCTTGGCGTAGCTTATAGTTCCTCTGGTTATATATTGAAATGTCTCCTTTTCATCAGCTGGATTAACTCTTTGTTTACTTCCAGCCCTTAGGTGCTGCAAAGACCTTTCTTAAAAAAAATTTTTTTTTTTTTTTTAAAAGAGAAGGACGAGGACAAAGGTAAATGCAAAGCCTAATGATATAGGGCCTGATGTTGAACCTAAGATGTATTTTTGAATCCATATTTTTGTGGGTGTCTATATATCACCCTCATAGCATCCGAGCACCTCCCCAGTTACAAAGCAATTTTATCTTTACTACATCCTGATTTACAGATGGGGGCCTGAGGCACATGGTAAAATAAGTGACTTGCTCATAGCTACACAAGGAGCATATGGCTGAGTCAGGAATGAAACCCTAGTTTTCTGGGCCGCAGGGCAGTACTGTAGCCACTAAACTATCCTTCCTATCCACCCCAATGGCAGATGAAATGACTTTTCCAAGGTCACACAACAGGGTCAGTGACTGAATCAGAAATGGATGGTTTCCTGGCTCCCTGTCCAACTCCCTTGCTACTAGACCATGCTAGGCAGTAAAGTAACAGATGATTGGAAGCGGAATTACTGTCACTTAGAAGCCTAAATAATTGATAGCATCTATGTGCTGGGTAGACATCCAAGTGGCATTTGTTCAGCCTGGAAATAATTACAGGTGTAAAAATCTGGCCCATAATCTTTAAAAGGGGAGATTAAAGTTGCAAAAAGCCTCTTCTACGAAAAAAGAGGAGAGAGACAAGGTGGATGAGGTAATCTCTTTTATTGGACCAACTGCTGTCCAATCTCAAAGATTCTGATTGAGAGCCAACTGAAGTCAATTGATAGACATCTACTAACCCACAGTGCTTCATAACAGGATTCGAGGCAGGTCAGTATCATTTCCCCCATTGTACTGATAGAGAAACAGAAGCACAAAGCAGCTAAGGGACTTGCCCAGGGTCACACATGAAATCAGTGGCAGACCTGGGAATAGACTCCAGGAATCTTAATTTACCACCCAGACACCACATAGATGGGCACAATGTAAACACAAAGATAGAGTGATTCCCAGCATCTGATTCTCCTCAAGGACTACTTTTGCTAGTGAAGCTCAGTGGTTTGAGAATTGGTCCATTAAATAGAGTTAATCTTTATTTACATGGGTCTGAGATGAGATTCTGACCCTCTGACCTTTAGAACAATCACTGGCCACAAACCAAGGGGAATAAAAGGAGCAGACAGAAAAGATCTTCTCACTTGTTGCTTCAGTGTGAATGTTCATCCAGAAAATAAAACTGTTTTGCCAATGCTGAGTGCTTTTCCTGCTAGAAAGCAGGGTACATGACAGTCACCTGGTGTCACAATCACCCTGAGTCTCCAGACAGGGTCTGAGCACAGTCTAAGGATGTCTCTAATGGAGAACCAAATTAGCACACAGAAAAAAACAAACAAGAGCTACTCATTATGAATTGTTAATAGCCTGTTTACTGCCGAAGCTGTCATGGAAAACAAGAGAGTCTGCTAAGTCAATAATTTATTTCAGGCCGTGGAATTAATTAGGGAGACAGTTAAATAATTGTGAGAAAGTGAAAATATGTTTGGATTTTAGATGCGACTGGCAGTTTGCAGTTTTTTCTCCAATAAACAACAAGTACAAGAAAAAGACATGCTGTATCCAGGGGTCACAGGCAAGAAAGGGATATGACAACTTGCACCTTAATTAGGGTTGGGAGAACTCATTTGGATGAATTTAGCACCCAGTTGAAAACAATAGATTGTTGATTTAGGGCTTAACTACACCAACATTTAGTTCAGTGGTTCTCAACTCGCAGCCAGTGGGCCACTTGCAGCCCGATCAGCACACAGCTGCAGCCTATGTGACTTCCTTAGGGCCAGACAGGGAGTATGTATCGGGGTGGCCAAACTTACTGACCCTCCAAGCTGCATATGATAATCTTCAGAAGTTCAAGAGCTGGACGTGTGTGCCGGGGCTTCAGCGCTGCGGGGCGCGTTTGCCAGGGCTCAGGGCTTCAGCCCCAAGACCCACAACCCTACAGGGCAGAAGGCCCTAGCCCCACCACCCTGCCACAGGGCAGAAGCCATGAGCTTCCCTCGCCCCAGTCTGGTAGGTGGAGAATGGGGGGAGGGTAAGGGGGTCTGTGCGAGCCACACTTTAACTGTAAAAGAGCCACCTGCAGCTTGCGAGCTGTGGTTTGGCCATCCTTGGTATATATATTGTGTGGATGCAGCCCACATAACACAGAGAGAGCTGCATATGTGGCCCACAATGGTCAATAGGTTGAGAACCGCTGATTAAGTTTGTGGCAAGCTCTACCTGCCATGCACTCAGTGTCTGTATGGACTCGGTTGACATTCATTAATAGTTCTTTAGTGGGCTTTGATCTACCGCACTTCAAAGCTTATTCATGAACGGTTAAATGCAAGGCAGCGGGGTCCACATAGATACTTAGGGCTGGTCTACACCAAAAACTTAGGGCTGGTCCACACTAGGGGCGGGGGATCGATCTAAGATACGCAACTTCAGCTACGTGAATAACGTAGCTGAAGTCGAATATCTTAGATCGATTTCAAAAGGTACTTACCCCGGTCCACACGGCAGCAGGCAGGCTCCCCCATCGACAGCGCTCCCTCCGCTCGCGGAGCTGGAGTTCCGGTGTCGACGGGGAGCGGCTCTGGGATTGATTTATCGCGTCTAGACGAGACGCGATAAATCAATCCCAGAACATCGATAGCTACCCGCCGAATAGGGCGGGTAGTGTAGACGTAGCCTTAGTTTGACATAGCTATGTTGCTATATACCTAATAGATATAGTTATATATGTTATATGCTATGTTGCTATATACCCAAGATATATATATACCCAAGAGATATAGTTAAGCCAGCTTAAATCCCAGTGAATTCTTCCTTCAATTTAGCTACCGCCTTTTGGAGAGGTCAATTGACTAGAGCGATGGAAAAACCCATTCCATCACTGTAGGAAGTGTCTACACTATAGTGCTACAATGGCGCAGCTGCAGTGGTTGCCCAAACTGCATGACCTGGGAGTCCAGCTTCTGAGCCTAATGCAGTTTCCTCAGCACGCCAAGTGAGCCATTACAATGGATTCTGTGAGCTCACCCAGCAGTCACTTTCTCTCACATCATCATACGTGACACAACGCAAATGTTCAAGGGGAGGGAATCCAATGCGACTTGTTACAATGCTGCATTCCCGTGGAAAAAGTGGGGGGAAAAAGGCTAGGTGAAGCTGTATTTTATTCATACTCATGCACATACATACATATACACACACTTACGTACCTTTTGGTTGTTCGTCTGCACACATATATGCACACACAAACTTGTGTGTGTCGGGATATTTATACCTATATATCTTAGTGAGTTTGTGCATAAAAGTGTGTATATGCATGAACGTGTGTGTATGTAGTTATATAATGTATTTGCACAGTAGTGCATGTGTGTATATATAGAGTGTGTGTGTATATAAATATTTCATTACATATCAAGGAATGGATCGGTGTGTATCCTTGGTGTGTGCCTTGCCTATTTTCCCTGTTTGTTTAAAGTTTTCAGCTGCCGGCAACATGTGGCATTCAAAGCCTCAGCAATATGAGTGTCAGAACTGTCAGGAAGATTAACAATAGGTATTTGAAAAGAAAACAATAGGTAGTTAAGGAGCTGTTCTTGGAATATGATTTATGGGAGTTTTTATGACAGAACCATGACTTTGAGATTAAAACAGTGCACATTCCACGAAAACCCAAGTAAGTGGGTGTTCTGATAAACAGCTTGCTCTTTGCCCGGAGATGCTGTCCTGCTCTTTATTTCTTTAAGATGTTCATATTCTCTAAAAGGAGGATGAAGGAGAATACTAAAGCTACAACTCTAAACAAAGCAAACATTCTGGGCCAGATCCTCTGCCAGATCAGTGTAAACCCATTGAAACTGGATCTAGGCCAATATACCGCAGCAGAGGATGGGCCCTACAAGTTTAGCAGGTTATTCAGACTCACAGGGAATTAGTGAATTCTTGCTCCCAGTTAGGGACAGCCCATCTCAAATTTACTGTTCTCGCCCTGCTCCCTTTACTCACCTACTGCCACCATCTGTATTTTCTCCCAGAAAAATCTCACCCCTGTTGGTGCAAGAACCGTCTTCTCTGCAGCTTCGGCTACTTGCAACAGGCCTCTGTTGAATTTCAGCTTTCCCGCACCGCATCTTATTTTCCTCTCTCTGCCACTTTTACTATGTTAAGTGTGTTGGTCTTATTCTCCACTTCCTTGCACCTTGTTTCTCCATTCACAAAGCAAACGTATCAGGTTGTAAAAATGTTCTCATCTGATCACAATTGACACCCACTTTTCCTGGATAGAAGTGACTGCACAAGGCGCATAGCAAGGGGGAACCCAGCTCCACAGATTTTAGGACACTCACTTGACTTACAGAAGTGACACGGGTGTCTAGAAGTACCGGGCAGCTTGAGCCAACTCCCATTAGAGCTAATGATGGTCTTTCCATTGATTTTAATGGGGCTGGGTGAGACCCATAGAAAGAGCGTGTGCAAAGGAGGAAACCTCTAAAAACCATCCTTTTTTTCTTGTTCTGTTTTAGAGGGTAGGGCAACAGTTACTCATTCTGCAGCTAGGGTATCAGAAATGTTTACGGTATTTCTGATAGACCTATCACAGCACGGTTGATGACATTTTCAGGATTTTTTTTATTATTATTTACTTTAACTTTTCAGACAGAAGGGGACTGTTTTGCTTGGGCTATTCTTAATAGGGAATTAGACTTTGCAGGAAATATGACTCCACTGGCATACATGTCCCGTTTTCTGAGTAGTCTGAAAGACAAAAGTGACTCTACTTTTTGGTTATGATTAAGCATTTGCTTCTCAGTTCTGGGAGCTGTTTCTTAGAAAAGGATCCAGCTCTTTTTATTAGCTGGCAGAACAAATATAAAAATATGGAGAAGATTAAAATGAGAAAAATTATTTTCCTTAAAAAAAAAAAAATGCTAAAGATTGAAATTCACCCCTGTGCAGCGATGCAGCACAAGGTCTATGTGTTGTGAAAACATCTCGGCTTTAATGAACTTTTGTCAAATGGCAGCCAGGTTTCTATCAGAAATCTGCCTGGTTTCCTGCTGGTAGGAGGCCTGGACTTCCAGACTAGATAGCTCCAGGGGCAATCCCACGATGCAGATGCCCTGGGTACTCCAGGGTTTCCTGGCTCCCTGCTGCAGAGCCAATATAACTAGGTTCAGGAAAGACTTGGACCTATCCGCTATGAACTTATCTATCATTGTATATCTGCCAGGATAGTCAGGGATGCAACCCTATGATCCGGGTGTCCCTAAATCTCCAACTACCAGAAGCTGGGACTGGATGACAAGGGAGGGATCTCTCGAAGTTGCCCTGTTCTTTTCATTCCCTCCAAAGCATCCGGCACTGGACGCCGTCAGAGATTGGATACTGAGCTAGACGGACCATTGGCCTGACCCAGTATGGCCGTTCTTATGAGCTCTTGGGGCTTCCAAGCTCGCTGCTATGGAGCTGGAAGCCCTGGAAGCCCCAGCTCTAACCAGGGCTCAGAGCCAGGCTGCGAACCTGGAAGCTCTGAGAACCCCAGCTTGAGTCAGAGGGGCAGCTCCCTGCCAAGAAGTCCTGGGACAGGCTTCAAGGGTCTGCAGCCCTCCAAATGCACATTCTGGGCTATTACCGAAGTCAGTGGGAATCACGTGCAAACACAAGGGTAGAATTAGTCTCTGTCTCTACCTCTCACTCAGACCTCGGTGTCTAGTCAATAAGGGCTTTTTCTAGTTCCATTCTTCTGTTGCTGGCCTCTGAACTTGACAGCAGCCGCTGATACCCAAACTAGGTGTTACTGCTGCAATAATTTGATTGGGAAGATTTTATCTAAACAAAGTTCAGCTATTAAGTTTCATCAAGACAAATTTTAGCTCTCTTTCATAGAAACAGCAGGTAAGTTAGACCAGTAGCTGTCTAGAGCAAAACTCATTAAGCCGGCTTAAACCTCCAGCAAGCATGGATATAGAAGTGTCTTTGGTGATAAAATCTAACGCATAGGACATTTCTACGGCTATAATCTAGATGATTGAAATGAGCAATACTATCTTAGGTTTAACATAGAGGATTTCATGCCTCAAGGGTTCCTTAGAATTGCCAAGGCAGTATCAGATGGGCTGAAAAAAACCCAGACATGTCAAGTAAATGCTGGGGCTCAGACAAAAACATATGTCTTCGGCAATGACTTTTTTGGCCGTTTCAAAGGCTTGAGAATTATGCCCGTCAGCCAAATGAGAAAAAGAGAAGTTGTAAATTGTAAAGAGATTAAAAAGTTTTCTTTAGGATATTTTCAAATTGTGAATGCAAATTCCTGAAAACATTTTTTCATGCCCTTCATTTTCACACACCCACTCCACTGATCAAAACAATAAAAAATAATAATTATTATTATAATAATGCTTTCAATTCCTCAGAGGAAAGCTCTGTCACTATGCCGATGCAGAGGGAAACTGAGTCACAGAGATAAGGTTACCTTGGATTTGAGGGGTGTGTACACCCCAGAATGTGGTCAAGCCAATTGCAACCATATTATGTGCATTCAGCCACCATGAATTAATAAAATAGAACACCACATAGAGGCCTCAGTCAGGGATTGGGACACTATGCATACATAATAACTCACAACTATATGAACAAAGGGCCAAATTCTTCAGTCTTTTCTGAAGCAAAATGTCTACTGACTTCCAAAGACTGGCCAACACCTCCCATTGATTGAATAAAGGCTGCAGGATTTTGGATCTAACTTTAATTCCTGACCATTCTCATCTTTATTATATCATCTATCCTTTCCCTTTGCTTGGCAAGTACTTTAGGATACCTAGCATATGAATTGCACCTTAAAGGGAAGAGACAGAAAGGGAAATGGTAATAAAAGAGATTGTTGTCACTTGCAAATGCTGTTCCCTAGCAGAGATTTAAATACCCCATGATAGTCAAGTGGCCATATATGCTGAACGGAACAAAACAACAGTTGTTTGGAAGAATTTTCTAGCTTTTATTTTGTTAAACGTTAGAAAAAAAAGAGTGAAAGTAAAGAAGAAATCTCTGTGCTTAAAACCTCTGGGGATTTTAGGAAATGGCTTGATGTAATTGTCTAAAACAGCTGTGAAACCATTTATCCTTGTTTACATTTATGTCCTCTGCCTTTATCCCTTGCCTCTTTTTTTCCCTTTGTTCTTTGTGACTTCTGTCTCCAGCCTCCTATTGTAGCTTTTTCTCAGGGTTATCATTCCTGGTCTTCTTAGCTGTCCAATCTATTAATAATGCTTTGCTCTTACATCCAACCTTTGACAGTGGGTTTCAAAACAATATTGCAAATGTGAATTATGCCTCACTGCTCATCCTGGGTGAAATTCAAGCACACGCACAAGGTCTGTGCAGTACTTCAGTCCGGCTCACTCCCTGTGTGGTAAGCAAGTGTTACCACCCTGACACTATAAAGTGGGGAAACTCCTGGTACTAGTCTACACCGTACGTTCACGGGTAACTGTAGCATGAGGAGAAATGCCCGTGCTAGATTTAATACTACAATCACACCTTCATTTGTGGTGGAGTACCCTGAAACAGAGAGAGAGGAAGTGACTTATCCAAAGCAACACAGTGAGTAAGACACCAGACTATGAATGGAACCTGGGAGTCCTGCTATCTAATCACCTTCACTGATCATTAGAGTACAACAGAGCAGCCAAATGTCTCTTAGTCTCCTTTTTGATGTCTTTGATTTGCTCTTCATTTGATATGATAGAGCTCCACGGATTGGGAGCAGAGCCAGTGCCAAGGCACAGGGGTTCGGCTTGGAAACCCTTTCCCTCCTGTGGATCCCCCTCTAGATACACCTGGCTTATGGATTGCGGGGAGGGATTGATGGAGTGTAATCCAAGGACTTGCTGCCTTCCAGACAAACTGGAATAAGAGGTCTTAGAAAGTCGTGAGCTGCCCACATTCACCTCAGTGGAGTGTTGACACTGAACCCTAATGATTGTGATTTGAATGTCAGCAATGTTAACTATATCACTACCAATCACAGTCACCTAATGTGGCTATCCTACATTCCCACACTGCCTCTCCTGTTCCAAAGTGCCAAAAGTCCAGCTGCACCCTACCCAAATACTAAAGCCTCTTCCTTTTCCCCTGAAAATGTTTACAATGCCGCCATATGTTTTCAAAGCAAAATTCTATAGTACTGAACATTGAAAATGTAGTGGCAGTACAAAATAAACTGAGTTTCGTATCAAGTTAAATAGTGCATTTATCCCAGCATTTCTAAAATTATTTACTGACATTTTTAAATAAAGACTTCCCTTTTATAATTTTTCTGAAGCTGCTGCAGAATCTCCAGTTTGCTGCACGGGGGTGCTGCAGAATTCAGATGATTACTGTTATTATTTATGTATTTGCATTACGGTAGAACCCAGAGGACCTGACCCACACGGAGACCCCTTCTTGCTGCGCAAACACATAAAAGTAGATCCTGAGCTGGTATAAATTGTCAGTAGAGCTATGACAACTGACACCAGCTGAGAATCTGCCTGGTAGTAAGAGATGCCCTTAGCAGCTTTTAATCTAAATAAACAAGAAAGATAAAGGAAGCATTATTATTCCCATTTTACAGACAGGGAACTGAGACACAGAGAAATTAAGTGACTTGCCCTAGACACATCCTGGATTTGAACCCAGATTCTTCCAAGTCCTTAGTTGGTGCCGTAACCTTGGCAGTATCTTTCACCTCAGGCTTGCTATAGTACACAGGGTGCTTTGCTCTTAGCTCTCTGAAGCATACAACCCTCTGATTTCCCTCCACACCTTCTCCTTTAGCTTTCACTGCTGAAACATTCTGTCTATTACATACTGTTGCTTTATTTCCCATTTCCCCTCCCATCCTTCTCCTCTCTGCCCAAACCTGTCATGCCAGCATCAGGAGAGCAATCAGGAAGGGGGATCTCAGAGGAGCTACCTGTCAGATCGGTCTACTTGGAGATCAGCTCCACTGCTTCAATGCGGAGTTGAGTGATTCCTGGGAGGAAATATTGCTGGATTGGTGTTAAGCAAAGGCTGGGGGATGTGCCAGAGATCTATCAAAATAAATAATAAGAAATATATATTAAGCCATCAACCCTCACTAGGCCACTTGGGCACCAAGGGAAAATAAGGTTAGGAACATAAGGGAGATTTATTTGCGAGTTGCAATTGAGTATCAGAATGCAATGTGCCCTGGAGGGATTCTCACTGATGGGTCCTGAAATACCTACACATGTTATTATGCACCTTCAGGTGAACGGCAAGGAGGAATTAATATGCATTTTAACTACAACCAAAATATAATTACAGTTTTAGGCCATT
Source organism: Chelydra serpentina (assembly GCA_037349315.1). Lineage (NCBI taxonomy): Eukaryota > Metazoa > Chordata > Testudines > Chelydridae > Chelydra > Chelydra serpentina. Next base: position 11,068,897 of record JBAIAC010000017.1, on the reverse strand, counting down.
AAGTGATAAAGAGAAGGATTCAGCAATATTATACCCTGCAGCATCCAGAAAGATCATTTGTACTCAGTGTCATTTAACTGCATGACCTTGATGAGTGATGGTTTACTGCCTTGTTTATATATGGTGGCCTAGTCAGATCTTTGTGATTACTATCCATTTTAACTCCCATCAGAGAGGTTAATTTTCCTGTGGGCTCAATTTAATCTGCACTCTTTGGACAAATACCTCACTGGTAGTTCCAGAGAAGCAGACAACCCATTAGCGAATACAGCATTTTCCTTAGGTGAATTTATGAATAGATTGCAGCAACTTTTCTACAACTTTTCCACATTGCTACGGCCAGCTAAAATGTAGTCAAGACCTATCTTAATCCTGTTCTGTTCTTTGTAGCATGGTCTAGTTCCAATTCCTTAGTCTCCTGTAGACTCATACAAGGAAAGATCTCTGTAGATAGTCGTACAGATGCAGTAGATGGGTTTCTGAAGGATAGGTGGCTGGGGATATTAGGAGCTAGGCATCCAGATAGACGTTCAATGGCTTATCAAGAAATAAGTGTTTGTTTCTGAATGTGGATGAAATTTCATGCTTCTGAAAAAATAAACCACAAGATAAAACATGCTGACGAGTAGGTGGAAGAAAAAAAGCCTCTTTCTTTTGGTCAGTAAACAAACCTAGAGAGAATAGGTTTTCAGTGTGTTGACGATGTTCTGGCAGTTCATTAATCCCAGCAAAATCTCTCCAAAGTTACTGATGCGTGGATTCCATTTTCAAATTTCTCATTAGTTCCTCTTTATGGATTAAATGCTGATGTTCACGAATGAATGCACACAGCTTCAGTTGATGGATGTAATTGGGTTGTAATGGATTTTAGCTGCTGTTCCTTCTGATCTAGCCAATTTGAAATGCAGTATCAATGTATTCTCCCCATCTCTCTGTAGGGAATGAGAAATTGAAACCTACAAGATGAAATTTATCAACTTTCATAAAGTCAGCTTCAACCATCATAAAACTGTTAAACTTCTCATTATCATTCTGCCACAGTTATTTCCCGAACTCTGGTCTGGCAGTCAAAATATTAAAGTGCATTTGAAATAAGTAGAGTTGATCCTTCAATATTCTATGTGTCCTCAACATTGATTTAGGTGCTGTAAATATTACCAACCCAGGTTGACATTAACATCGCAAAAATTTAACAGCAGGAACATGAAATGACAAGAAAAGATTTAAAGGTTGCAAAACTTCCTTCCAATTATATATATATATATATATACACACACATACACATACACACACACACACACACACAGTGTTGTTCTTCATTCTGCTACCTCCACGATTCTTGATGCTCAGAAATAGCATTGGATTAACAATAGCTGACTGCAGGAATATAGAGCCTTAAAGATGGGATTATCCTACGAATTTCAGGGAGCTAGGCTCTTTGAAACCCCCATCCTAACTCTCTAAGTCACTGGCATAAATGAGACACATTTTAAGTGGTTAAAAGCTTTCAGGTGCCATCTGAGGGCTACTTGCTGAATCAGAGGCAGTTAATCCAATTCCTGCAAGACAGGGGTCCACATCCTTCTAACCCATCATAGCTGGAACGAATTAGCCCCTTGTTGGCAGGTTCAGAGGAAAGGCTGAGGAGAGAATGCGGAAAAGATTGAGCTCACACCCTCTACCCAAAAGTGGCCGCGCCGGATCCGTTTGATGCAAATTGGCAGGATGCATTGGGGAGGCTCACACTGTTTCTGCCGAAACCGTACCTGCTCTGTGGATGGAGAGAGGAGCTGTGTCTCCCTGGGCCTCGTTTGCAGAAGTGGCTGACTTCCTCACATCTTTTTGAAGTCAATGGCAGCTGCAGATGCTCAGCCGTTCTGACAAGCTGCACTTCTGACTGCTGGTCTTCACCAGGGCAAAATGTATTTCAGGAAAATCGTAACTTTGACAACAGCCCTTTGGTATCATTTTCCAATACTGGGGGGAGAATTTTTGGGGGGCATTTGGTAAACAAAAAATATTCACTTTTTTCAGTCTGAAATAACTTTTTGTTTCAAAATGTCCTTCGACATTATTAAATGAAATTTTTAAAAACCACATTAAAAATGCTCGGAATCGAAACAATTTTTCCTTACTTTTCAATTTGTTTCCTCCATTGCCTTTCACGCTGGCTATACAGCTACAGTGGGTTGTAAGCACACTATGGGTTTGTCTACATGGCGCTGCAGTCTGGACTGTGGAGGTGTGATTTTTAGAGTGCTCTAAAGTGCTGCCCTGTGTAGACCCTGGTGGCATGAACTAAAAGGCACCTACTTATATTGGCAATTAGAGTGCAACACTTTAGAGCGCTCTACAAATCACACTCCCGTTGTTCAGATTGTGGTACCAGGTAGACAAGCCCTAAGTGCAACAAAAACTGCTAAGAGGAAACTCTCTGAAAAGCATCTGTAATAAGGCTTGTATTTCAGTCCTCAAACTCACCACAGCCATTAACCGACCCTTCATTATCTGAACTTTCCTACTATGATGTGGGAATGGATCGTTTGTGGTGTTTGAATGGTTCAGGTACGGTATATGGACACAGCACTAGGCTTTATTTTCTTAGCAGCACTTACCTGTGCAGATTCTCAGAGCAAAGATACCTTAACAACAACAACAAGCCTTAGTTCCAGATGATAGTCTCCAAATTTAGCACTGACTGTTGAGCAATTCATCACGTACTATTTAGGTGCATTCCTATTCAACCAGCTTTAAAATCTCAATTATTAAGAGCATAATGTGGAAAACATGACTGTTGTTTTATACTCATGTGGCTTTACCTAACTAGAAATCTCTTACGGATATTTTATACCACAGATAATTTCAGTGGGGTTGGAGGTTTTCAGCCCCACAGAAAATAAAGTGATCAGGTGAAAATTGAACTATGAGAAATCTTGATGGAAAATCTAAGTTGCAGAGTTCAGATCTGAAAACGCTGGCCTGTATGAACATGTCTCCACAGTCTCACACACACCTACATTGGGCACGTTTTCAAAAGAACTCCGGGACAGATATTCAACTGTTCTCAACAACCAACGTTCACCCAGTGGCGCTTTTAAAAATCTGGCCATAGTGTATACGCATACAGATCCATAAACAGGGGTCTACATGCAACACCAACAGACGCTGGTCGTCAGCAGACAGGATAAAGGCTGTAGAGCAGACTCATTAATCAATCTCTCTCTCTCATCTCGGTGCTACTAGATGGGACAGAACACCACACCCAGGAGGCATGTGGGTTACATATACACACAAATCCACACTACCACATACCACACACACATGCTATGAAATGTCTCCCTAAGTTTTACATCAGTAACAAAGTCAGGTTTATGAACCCCTCGCATAACTAACATAGGTAGCATGGGCCTTGATGTAATAATTTAGACCCATAGATCTACGTTAATTGCCATCTCAACTGTTGGAAAACAGGTGAACGTTCATAAAATATTATAACCTGTAATAATGAATGTTGATGTAAGGGGTAGGAAAAGGAGACAGAAAATCTAGATTCGTTCTGACAAAAAGGGCTATTGATGCAACCCAAGGAGTGTGGCAGGATCATGACTGAAAAACATGGGAGGATAGAATTGGAAATCAATAGTCCCAAATTGGTGTGTCAGAAATTGGGCTGTACGGGCGAACAGAATAACAAGGTGGTTTATTTCACCCACCATTACCCCTTTTGGAGCTTTAAAAAGAGAAATTTTGAAGACCAAACTGGTGGAATGGACCGCTGGGATTCTCTCAGAAAAGGTAAATAGGCCTGTGCTTCATTCCAGAGACTGTCTTTCGTCGATGAGCCTTAACCATTGGGACGTCCTGACCAGCACGCTGGTGAGGATGCCTGATCATCGCCACAGGACCAGCAAGGACCCCAGCTTGATACACAGGAGATCCTTCTCTGTTTTCTCTTCCCTTTTATGTTCCTTTACACCCTCCCACCTGTATCTTCCCCCTGTCCTCTCCATCTCTTCCTTTATCTCAGCTTTTCATCTGATTTTGAGACCCACTGCACTGCACAGCACCAGCCCAATGGGTTGAGATGACCCATCCAGCTCTGCCCACCCTAAGAAGGGCCAGTGAAGGAGAAGACCCTGACCCAACAAGCCAGATGGCATCCCAGAGGTGACAAAATAAGAGACTCTAGCTGATATCCTCTCTCTGAAAAAAGGGACTTTAATAAGTTTTGATTGTTTATTTTACATAAACACTCAGGCTATGTCTACACTACAGCAGCTACCACAGCGCAACAGCACTGATGCAGCTGCGTCGCTGTAGCGTTTCTGATAAAGACACTCTAAGCCAACGGGAGAGAGCTCTCCCATCGGCTTAATAACTACTGCCTCCGCGAGAGGCGGTAGCTATGTGGGCAGGAGAAGCTTTCCCGCCGACACAGTGCAGTGCACACCGGCGCTTAGGTTGGTATAACTTATGTCGCTCAGGGGTGTGGATTATTCACAGCCCTGAGTGATGTAAATTTTACTGAAGTAATTTGCAGGGTAGACATAGCCTCAGTTTCAATGTTTTCTTTATGATTTTCTTTTTGCTTCTCTTTCTCTTATGTATCCTAGTAGATAAATGTCCAAACTTTGGAGTGAATTTCCTGTGTTTGCGCCTTGGTACTACTTAGCAGAGTGAGGACTCTGTTCTCAACCACAAAACACGTTTAATTGCTTAGTGTTGTAAAGTAAAAGGGTCACGTTAGCACCTCTGACTCTCTGGGCACAATTATTCCATTGAAATTAACACAATAGCCTGAACCAAAGACATGTTAAGTAAATGGAAGTCCTTTCACTGATGTCAATGGGCTTTGGATCAAGCCCTCTTGGCAGACCCTAATTTTTAAGGCTTTCCCAGTTTTACAACTTGCCAGTTGTCTTTTTCATCAGTTGCTACTAGAGCTGAATTCATTCCCTCTGTCTCAATTTCCCTTTCTTTCTGTTCTGGAGCCAATTCAGAACTGGGTATAAGTGGAAACAATTTCATCCACTTCAGTGGAGTAACTCCTGCTTGCGTCAAGACTGAATTTGACCTGCTCGGTCTATTCTTATTCATGGAATCCCAGACTAATTATGCATTCCCAGTAAAGGCAGATTCTACATTTCAGAATGTTATTGCCTTTCTCACTACACTATCCACTTCCATTTTACAAGGTATTTAAATGACTGACATCAACACTAAATTGTACATCAAGGGCACTTCATAATGAACTTTCCTTACTCTGCAAAGCTTGTGGCACCCCTGATTGTCTCTCTCTTGCAGAGGTGTGAAATATATATTCAAATCATGCTTGGTTAGAACAATAAACCTCCACACTACTGAAAACTTGGAGAGAACAAGGATGTGTTTCTGATCTATCTAACCCCAAAGCTGAGATCTTCAGCAAAGCTTGTGCTTAACTAGTCAATGGGACTTAAGTACATGATTTATAGTTAATCATATGCATAAATGCTTTGCTGAATTGGGGTTTTAGTCAAAGAGTTGGCATTGGGATATGGAGCATATACTACTTTGCAGCTGTTTCAAATCCACCCAAGATGATAGAGGTCAACATTCATTGTCATTTGATGACAGGGTCCATGTGAAAGGAGTTGAGGTGTCAGTGTAGCTCCTTGTGGACTGGTATCCACAGAATAAATCCACCAGCTCTCCTGGCTCCCATTTTGGATTATATGGACCTCGAGGAATGATTTCACCACTACATTAGAGCACAGATTTGGTCATTTAGCTGCAGCCATAGCTCTGAAGGATCAGCTGTGACACGATCGGATAACATTTTATTTTGTAAAATGCCGTCAATGCTTTTGCACTTCTGGGTCCATATAATCCATATAGGTCCATATAATCCAAATATGGGAGCCAGGAGAGCTGGTGGATTTATTCTGTGGATACCAGTCCACAAGGAGCTACACTGAGACCCAGAGCAAAAAGGAAGGTTCTAATACCACCAGGGGACCCAACTTACCAGACCATCCCTAGTCACAAAGCATCAAGCACATGCTTAACATTAAGTATATGCTTAAATCCGTTTTAAGTCAAAAGGTCTTAAGCACAAGCCTAAAGCTAAGCATATGCTTAAGTTTTGCTGAGTTGAGGGCCTTGATATTTTCAGCCAGGATGGGAACAAGGAATGCTAGAAATCTGAGCAGTAAACCTGTTTCTCATGAACTGCTCAACTAAACTCAAAAAGTTTGGGGAAGCATCAGAGCTTTTGGGTCTTGATCTTTGAACTTTGAGAAGTTTGGCCATCATTAACTGTAAGAATGGGAGAGCAGCTGCAGAATGTTTGCCAGACTGTTCTCTTCCACACGCCTGCCAAAGTTTTCCTTTGAGCACTTCATCTGTCCCAACTCCATTTTATTATTTGAATAATTTTCCATAAGATGCTTCCATCTGTACAAGTATTAATCAATACCACATACTAGCACAGTGAATCTCTACATACAGCTGCATTATGTAAAGCAGGCTAAACATTCCCTAATACTAGTGGGGGTTTATATCTTAAACCTCTCCTGACAGGAGGATCCTCTGAAGCTCGTCCATTGCCTTATGGTTTCTATTTAATTTATCATAGGAAGCCGAAGAAGCAAACTGCCTTTAAACTTAAAGAATTTAAACTTTTATTAAGGGGAAAAACATTAATGCAGGGACAGTAAGAAAATGGCAAAGATAAGCCTCAATATTATGAAAATAAAATAGAGGTTCAGAATTGTAAGCTTCACATCTTCCCCTATCCTCATCAAAGCATAACAGAGATGAAATAGGCAGCTGCTGACAGCTCATGTGTTTGAGAAACCCAGGATGCGTGGCTTTGGTTTATTTATTTCCGTTTTTTTCCCCATTTCCTTTCCCACATCAAATAGAATTTTACAACGTATCTTTGTGCCTTTTCACCTATGGCTGGGCATGTGTGAACATCAACTTGACAGGGGCTTTATGTGTTTTCTGACTTTGAATCCCTCTGAAGTAAGGATGTTCCTATCAGATGCAGAGATTCCAAACTGCCTATGATCAGAGGTTCCTGCATCTCTTCAGAGGCAGCAGCCTTCTGTCATACCTTGTCAGTGGAGTACGGGAAGAAAGGGGGAAGGAGACCCGAGAATGACAATATAAACGTTACAGAGAAGGAACACAGGAATATAAGAATTGCCAAACCCGATCAACTCATGGGTAAGTCTAGTCCTGTCTCCTGTCACCAATAGATCTTCAGGACAGGGTCCATTTCTTCTTCCACATCTGCACAGTGCCTGTCACAATGGAGCGCTGACCTGCATTGGAAACTACTGTGATACAAATGACGAACAAAGGGATTTCCATCCTAGATCAGACTAGTCCTGTCTCCAGCCGAGGCCAGTGACAGCTGCTTCAGAGGACCATGCAAGGAACTCTGCAGTAGGCAGTGATGGGATGACCTGTCCACCAAAGAAATTCTTCAAGTTAGATGTCAGCTTAAACCCTGAAGCATAAGGATTCCAGACCTGTTTATTTTTTAATACTTACTACTATAACCAAATATTCTTGTTAGTCCTATAGATGGCCAATCCTTTTTTGAATGCTGCTAAGCTCTTGGCCTCAATTAATTCATGTGGCAATGGGTTCTCCAGTGTAATTGTAAATTGTGTGGAAATGTATTTCCTCTCATCATCTCCATGTAAACTAGAGGGATGGGGCTTCTCCAACTCTTTTTGTTCCGTGAACAGCTTCATAGAAGAGAGATCCCCTCATGAGACAAATTCCCGTCCAGTCATCACATTGCTTGGCTCTCAAAATATGTAATTTTGCCAGTTGCCAGGAAGAGCTCCATGGTCCCGCTGAGTGAGAACCATTAACTGTGAATTAGAATACCCCAGGTCGAAACCTTCAGCGAGTTCACATCTGAGACTGAAGTTTGGAATGGACAAGCTGTAACTTTCGTCAGGAGTGGGAGGCTCCCACCTACTTTCCTTCCTTATCATTCCTCAGATCTGCTGGTCTTGACAGCTCCCCTGGGAACCGGTGAACATGGCACTCAGCCTTAGCCAGAAGGGAATGAGTTGATAACAAAGGGAATTCCTTCTCTTCCCCCCAGAGTTAAGCACACTGACTAAGCAGCCACCCACACCGCCAGGGTGTAGCTTGGAAAAAGGAGATAGCATTCAGTAAAGATCACCAGTGAGAGAAATTAGAGGCTACGAAAACCGATTAGATCAAACATAGTTCCTTCCACCCCTCCTCCCTGCCCTCACACCATACTATCGTTGCCAGTAGAATGGCATTCCATGCTGGTTTGGAATTTTAATATGCTTTGTCCAGACTAAACCTCTGTTCAGACCGCTTAGTTCAACTAGCTGAGCCACCTTGCAAATACACAGTTGTTCCCTACTGCATTTCTCCAGGGCTTTATCCATTCCATTTTTAAATGGCTCACGCAATGGAGCGTCTATTACTTTCTTGGTAAACCATTCCATTCAAAATCACCACGACAGCCTTTGGAAAGTTGTTCCAGTGGTTAATTGCTCTCACTGTTAAAAATGAATGCCTTATTTGGGGTCTGAATTTGTCTAGCTTCAAGGGATTCAAAATGTCCTTCAAAATTAAGGCCTATTCTACATTAGAAAAAGTTTGCTGATATAGCTATACTGGCAAACCCTCTTATGGAAACATATCTTATACCAGGCCAGCAAAAACCTACTTTTGCTGGTATCGTTTATACCATTCCCCAAGTCAAACAATCTATACCAGCAAAAGCACTTTTTTGCTCATATGACTGTATCTGCAGATGGGTTTGCCAGTATAGAAATGTCATAAAAAACCAACGCCATACAAAACAAATATACAAAGAAAAAACCCCTACCTATCTTTTCAAAGTTTCTAGTATAGAGCTGGCCTGAAATAATGAGCTTTCAGTGGCCACGTGGGATTTGGCAGCACTGAAAATAAAACTCAATATCAGACCATCTTCTTCCTTTACTTCCATTCAAACACAAAGGGTTTTTCTCATTTCTTATCACTGATGATTCCCCTCCCTGCAAGAAGTACCATATATACCCTTAATTAAATTATTCAGTCCTTTTTTTTGGATTATGAATAAATCTTCATTTGTTTTCTTTATTAGCATTCGATCTGGTTTTGTTAATTGTGTAAATGTTCCCCTCAGGCAGAAAAGCAATATAGTTCAAATGAAGCAGGGCTTTTTGTTAAGGATAGTCAATTTGATTAACATCACTGTCAATATGATGAATGAAAATGCTCTCAAACGAGTTGCCCAATAACTTGAAATTGATGCTGGAATATTCGTGTCATTAGGACACAAATGATTAATTCAATTTGGAGTCATGTCAGTGTGTGCTGAATTTCCCTTAATTTTGGAAACAATGGTAAATACTTTGTCTTCTTTAATGTTTTTAATCAAGGATCTCAGCTTCTTAAAACCTCACTATCTACCTGTCAGCTATGGAAGGCTTATCATCTTTGTTTTACAGATGGAGAAACTGAGGCACGGGGCAGTGAAGGGATTTGCTCAAGGTCACCCCACAAATCAATACCAGAACTAGGAATAGAATCCAGGAGTCCTTGTTCCCAGTTTCCTCCTGTTCTGCTCCCTAAAGCATGCTCCCTCCTAGCACTTAGGAATAGAACCCTGGAGTCCTGCGTCCCAGGCACCTGATCTAACTGCTAGTCTACAGTCACTCCTTACTTTGACCTCTAGTATTCCCCGCTTCTTTCCTCCTTCTAATCTCTCTTTGGGTTCTCTCCCCATTATTTTTTAACCATTTTTTCTCATTCTTTCTCCATCAGTCTCATATTCCTCTCCTTACTCAAATGTTACTCCTAGGATCTGATCCAAATTCCATTGAACTCAATGGAAAGGCTCACATTGGATGAATGGGCTTTAGATCACGCTCCTATTTCACCTCAACATAAACCAAAACCTGCCTCCAAGCACCCCTGAATTCTGGGAAAATTTGGATATGGTTCTGAATTCATTCTCTGAGGCCTGGGATCATCTCTACCCCCTTTTTCCCCGCCACCAGAGCTTCTTATAGGCCACTGCTATGCACAGAGAAAGCTCTGCTTCCTACACTTCCTCTCTGCACCACCAACCCTGTGAATAGTTTCAGCCTTTCCATTGCTTTGTGTCCCAGCTCATTTACAATCTCCAGCATCTCCTTGCTGTCAGCTCACCTCCACGGCTGTCCCTCTCTGCCCTGCCTCCTGGAACATGAACCCCTAATGTCCATCTTTGAAAAGGGGTAGGGAGACTTTTTGTACCATCTAACAGGGAGGAGCTGAGGAAAGTGGCAGCCCCATTAGTCCTGAACAATACAAAAAGTTCACACAACAGGTCTTGAAATGCAGCCATGTTCAGCAATCACGTTCCTCATGAGGCGCATAAGAGGTTCAAGACAGTTAATCTGCTGTTGAGAAACAAAGGAATAATAGACCTCAAAGCATGAATTACATCTTGCACAGAAAGCGAAAGAGATGTCACATCTTAACTGTCCCTTTAAGTAGCCCCTAAATCTCACTCCTGCCGGTTGTTTCATAATCCCCTTTGTTCTAGGCTGATTATTATAAGATCCATAATTTAGCCTCACAAGAAAGGCTTGATGAGACTTCCTCTGTTCTCTTTCCAGATCCTTCCCCCTTCCCCCTCCTCCCCGCACCCGCAAGCATATGAGGAAGGTACGAGAAGCCTAAATGGAGTGTAAGTTCCAATCAGCTGTGATTTCCAGCTGTTCCATGGCGCTTCCAAAACCCAGCCTGCTGATCATGGCTAGACAGGTAACAAGCTGTGATTATTCCTTTTCTTATTCCCTACCTTGAACCCACTTAAAAAAATACAATCTATGTAAACTAACAATGCTGGGCCAATTCTGCAGCATGTTCATTTGGTTGTCCAGTATGTTGTATTGCCATCCCCATCCCTTTGTCTCTTTCTGATTGTATCTAAGGTCCTTCAAAGCTAGATTAGTCTCTTTTCTTTATTTTGTACAGCACCCAGCACAATGGACCTTCAATCCCAACTGGGTCCTTTGGGTGCTACCATAATAGAAATGTTAAGTAATGAGAGAGAGCATAGGGGGCTGTCTGCAAGAGACTGGAAAATGAGCCAGAGTAGTTTTAGAAATGCACCTAAGCATTCAGCTATCATCACCTTAATGAAGCACAGAAAAGGAAAGATTGAGGTGATAGAGTGGGTGCATGGCCAAAGATGGTGAATCTTACACTTCCTCAGAGTAATGGTGCATTACATTTGATGAGATGCAATATATAATTAGCAGCACAGGAAAAGGGTCTCTCTGCTTTCTACTCCCTCCAACCTCCTTGCCGGTCTCTCCCTTTTTCTCTCTCTTTTGTCTTTTTAATTAAATATCCTGTAATCCTAGTGATATTGCCATTATTTAACACAATGTGTGTTCATTTGAAATGCATTTACACTTATCATATCTTGATTTATCAGTTCTTCCCTTCATTTCCATATGCCAGATTAATATGCCTTGTGATAGAATTTATTTGACAAGTTCAGAAGAGCCTGCGTGAGAAGATAACATTAATAACCCAAATGGAATCCTATTAGAATTAGTGAAAAAAATTTAGAAAAAAAGGAGGAGCATAGGCAGTTGATTGAAGGCACAGTCAACAGATTGGACTCTAAGCATATAGTATGCAGCCCTATAGTGAAAAAAGACCAATCAGACACTTTTTACCTGTTGGCTTCTCTAGTATATACATATAATCCTAAAATCCTAGATATAAGAAATCCTCATGCTTCAGGGCCCAAGCCAAACTCTAATTTATAGGGGTTAGGAACAAGCTTTCCATGTTAGGCATTTATCCAATCATGGCCTTGCTCAGCTGGTACCAAGATACTGGACTAAATGACCCATTGGCTTGATACAATATGGCAATTCATAAGTTCTGAAATCCTCTATGCCTTTTGTTCCTTTATAAATATATAGGTTTCGGTCCTCACCTGGTATGAATTGGTGAGGCTCCATTGACTTCAATGGAGCTATATTAATCTATTTAATATCTGGCCCATGGTCTCTGGAGGATTGGATCAGTTCAGGGGATTAGTTTGCACTGGCAAAGAAGTGAACAATCCGCAGTGGAAAAATTGAAACTGGTGTAACCAGGGTATGGATGGGAGGAATGGAAATCTCTAATTATGGGTGAGCACAAGGAGAGAAATATCACATAGGTGCCCATCCTCTGTATGGAGCTAAAAATGGTGCCAGTTTTCTGGGTCAGGCTGTCTGTTGGATTCATCTACAAGCCATCACATACTTCCCCAATAGTTACACAGCCAGTCAACTTCATGCTTTGACTGGCACTTCTTGTCTCCGCCTACCATGGATTGGCAAGTGCTTTGTGCTGGCCAATGTATTGCTAAGCATGTATTAGAATGCATTTTGTCATCAAAAGCTCCCAACTTGTTCTCTCCCTGCCTGTCCGATGGGCAGCATGACTAGCTTGGGCATTAACAAGCCATATCAAATGAGGAAGTTTTCCACAGTTCACTACATTTACATTCTGGCATAGGCCAGCTGTGGATTGCACTGCATCGCATTACCTTTATCAAGAACACCATGTTAATTGCCCTAGAAATACCAAAGATAGCCAGGCAAGAAACATATATTTCGGAGACATTACAACTACTGGCATCATCATAATATTTAGGTGCCAAATACATGTCAGTATGTCACATCCTCTTTAAGGATCTGATGCAAAAGTCCATTGGGGCTAATGAAAATATCCTCATTTATTTGAATGCTTTCTCTCTGCAATGTGGCCCCAATCCAGACAAGCACTTACTTAATATGAATAGTCCCATTGACCTCAAGGCTTTACTAGATGGTATGACTTAGTGATTTTATCTGTCATGTTGATTCCTCATGTTATTCTCCAAGTCAATTGGTAGGCGGAACTACATATGCCAAGTATTAAATTAACCCATGCCTCTCTTTCTGGATGATGGTTTGAATCCTCATCAGTTGCCACCTCTCTAATGTGCAACAAACTCAGAGAGAGAGAGAGAGAGAGAGAGAGAGAGAGCGCTCTTCATCCCCTTCAGAAGCAGAGGAGAAGATACGTCTCAAAGAGATTAGTACAAACAAACATTTGTTTAGCAGCGAGCACGTAATATGGGACTGTCAGAATCTTTGCAATACCTTTGTGTGGACATGCTCTGCACACCTTGTGCAACACATGCAGGCTGAAAAGGGCATGAAGCCTTGAAATCAATTGACAGAGCCGGGAAGAGCATTATTAGGCATCTGCAACCTCCCGACACTCTGCAGCGGCAAGATTGGTTGGAGGGCAGAAATGACAGCTATATAACAACAATATCTTATTGATATGGGCTTCCTGAACAGAGACGGAAGAAAGGGTGAATGCCTCTGACAGCGAGCAACTGCAACGTACGTTAGAGGCTTGATGGAGCAAGCAAGGCTACAAATGAAGTGGCAGAGGAAGAGAAATGGACGTGGCACGTTGCAGATAAAGATGTAAGTAGGTCAAGCACCACTATCTCGTGATGGAAGTGGCATTTTGTCCTACACATCAAAGCGAGTCATTCGTTATTATTTTGTTTAAGCCCATTAAGCACACTGGCTGGCTGCTAGCAAAGCCATTTGTATTAAAATCATATTGATGATTCCACTGCTGAATGCTGAGTTTGCTCTACAAGGTTATTAATTATTATCATTGTCAGGCTGAGAGCGTGATAGAGTTCACCTGTTTGCAAGAGTGTTATGCAGAAGAGTGCAGTTATTAAGCCACAGCTGTTTATGATAGAAAGATTCAATAAACAGGGGCTGTTTTCTTTAAAGAGGAAATGAATAAGAGAAGACATGATAAAGGTATAGAGAACATGAATGCCATAGAGAAGGTGGATAGGGCACTTCTATTTATCCTTTCACTAATAATACAAAAATAAAGGGTCATTCAATAAAAGGCAACCAATTTAAATGGGATAAAAGGAAATATTGTTGCCACATAATGTTCAGTTAGCCAAAGTTTAAACAACATTGAAAGAGATCTAGAGGAACATTTTCAAAAAGCAAGACCCTGAGTGACTGCGGACCCTGACTCTCATTTTCCGTATCGAATTAGACACTAAGCCCTGTGGGAGTAAGGTGCCTAAATACTTTGGAGAATCTGGGCTTGAGTCCTAAGAGCCTAAGTCACTTCTGGAAATGTATCCATCATTTTATTTCTTATGTTGCCGCTTTAGGAAAAACACAAACAAACCAAGTTGGATTCAGAAGCACATGATCAGATTGAATTTATTCATTGTTTCTAGCCCACAAGCCCCGTTTAGAGTGCTGCTTAATTTATCTGGAGTCTGAAGTTTATATAACTTGAAGCACTGATGTAATTTTAAAGAGATGTCACATTTTTCTAGGCAGTGATGGCGAGATAAGTAGAATGAATCAATCCAGAATATTTTTCCAATATATCATAAAATACAATTCCTTTCTCTTTTGTGGCATCACAGACATTCCTCCCAATAGATGCAGATACATGTTTTTTTATTATAATCCCCCCTCCTAAAAGTAGGACTGGGCCACATGACCCTACATTTATCCAGGAAAACAAAGGATATGGAATAGTGAACGGCAGAAATTCAGTGCCAGACTCTCACTTGCACTGATTAACACATCACACCACAAATGGTGACCCTGAAGTCAGTGGGATCGTTCAGGCACTAAGGTGCTAACTCAATATAGAGCAAGAGAAATTTGGTCCCTACTGGTCCCAGATCTCACAGGGACAAGGTAGCTAGGATACCTGAAAAGGTGGCTGACCGCTGAGAGGGACAAGGGTATATGGACAGTGGTGAACTACCTGTGAAAAAATGGAGGCCCAGTTTTCTAAACTAAATGTGGTTGCTCTCGGTAAGTGTGACCCAAAGATGACTTGTTGGGGAGGGGGGGATGCAAGATTATTGGGGGGGGGGGTGTCGTGGTGTTGCTACCCTTACTTCTGTGCTGCTGCTGGCAGCAGCGCTGCCTTCAGATCTGGACAGCTGGAGAGCGGCGGCTGCTGGCCGGGAGCCCAGCTCTGAAGGCAGCGCCAAAGTAAGGGTGGCATGGTATGGTATTGCCACTCTTACTTCTGTGCTGCTGCCGGCGGAGTGCTGCCTTCAGAGCCTGGCCAACAGTCGCCGCTCTCTGGCCACCCAGCTGTGAAGTCAGCGCAGAAGTAAGGGTGGCAATACCGCGACCGCCCTAAAATAACCTTGTAACCCCCCCACCCTGCAACTCCCTTTTGGGTCAGGACCCCCAATTTGCGAAACGCTGGTCTCCCCCGTGAAATGTGTATAGTACAGGGTAAAAGCACACAAAAGACCAGATTTCATGGGGGGAGACCAGATTTCACGGTCCGTGACACGATTTTCATGACCGTGGATTTGGTAGGGCCCTACACATGCACCATATACATCCTACACCCTAAATAATAAAAATAATGAATAGTGAATAAGGATGTCCAATTGTACACTTGGACATGCAAGTAAGCACTGAAGTACCTAATTAAAAAGGTGCCTAGATGCCAATCTGAACATCCATATGCAGAACTGGGTACCTAATTCCAGGCGTGATCCTGAAAACTCTTATTACCAGGCACAGTAATTATTACTGGGAGTAATCCCGTTGAAGTCAATCAGGCCCAGCAGGAAGGCACTATGGATTAATTTGCATAGGATCCAGCACAAGAGTATACGCCACTTGAGTTTCATTTAAGCCTTCTAAAGGGCATTGCACCAGAGAATTTCATGTGCTGCCCAGAATTTAATACTGTGGCTAGAGCTGTTTGCATAGGCACCATCTCCGTGGGTGCTCCTGGGCTGGAGGACCCACAGAAAAAATATATTGGTTGCTCAGCACCCACTGGCCACAGCTTTTCCCTGCCCCCGCTGATCAGCTGATGGGGGGGGGGGGGGTGGGGTGCCACTACTGCCACCCAACAGCTGATAGGGGCTGTGCTGCTGCCAAACAGCTGTTTTGCGGCTCAGGGAGGGAGTTAGAGGAGGGCAGAGAGTGGCGGGTGTGTGGGAACCTCAGGGAGGGGTGGAGTGGGGGCAGTAAGAGGTGGAGCAAGGGTAGGGCCTTGAGCGAAGGGAGGGGAGCAGGGGCAAGAAGAGGCAGAGTGAAGGCAGGGCCTTGGGGGAAGGGGCGAAGTGTGTGTGTGTGGGGGGGTGGGGTTCGGACAAAGTGAGGGTTGAGCACTCCTGGGGGAAAGGAAAAGTCTCTGCCTATGGCAGACCCTAAGGTGCCAAGCTGGAAAACTGATCTCTAGGCCTCATGATGGGCAAACCTTGGAAGGTTCAGATAAATGCCCAAAAGTTCTTGGGTCTCAAAAAGTGGGTAGGAAATATATATATTCCTTTTCAACATTCGTCTGTAATTTGCCATTAAATCCACTGCAATTAATGTATTTATGCTGGTAACAAGCCAGTGTAAGTGAGATCCGATCAAAGGACAGATCCTCAGCTGCAGTAATTCACATAGCTCACTGTACCTCGCTGCAAACTGTTTATACCGATTTGAAAAGGTGCAGCTGACAAGTGTAATGATGAAGCAGGAGACATTAAATAGAAAGGCCTGAGAGCGTTGAAGGTCAGGTTAAGCTTTGTTCGTTAACAAGGTTATTTTGACATTACCACATGCAAGAGACACAAAACACTGGTAAAAGCCATTAGATTAATGATGGCGTCAACAGCATTCACAAATTCTATTTGTTAGTCAGGCTTTTCTTCAGTTCTTTATTACTTGCTCAAGGCAATGGACCTGGAGATCCAAGGTGAGCCTGGTTTAACCCAGGCTTCTGTATGTATTGTATGTCACAACAAGAAAAAGAGTTAAAAAACAAAGAAACCAAAAACCACCCTGACCCAAACCAACAAAACTAAATTGAACACTCAAGTTTGGAAAATGGAATCCATACGGCCTCAAATTAAAAATAATACTCTTCTTGCGGGTTTCTTTTTTCTCACTGCTCCCAAATATTTGGTAGAAGTCCCTTTACTAATAAAGATAAAAGTTGGGAGGAACTGGAATTATGACCGTAAAGATTTTATCATCTGAAGTTTTAATGATGCCTGAAATCATTCCCAAAGGTGATTTGTTCAGCGTTTGAAGGAGATGGACATTATTTATCCATCAGAAATGCAGGCATTATTTCAGTAAATAAGTAGGTAGGAGTAACAGTAATGGGTGCATAGACTGGAACAAAGTCTTTGCTTTTAGCAAAGGATTGCATTAGGACATATAGAAGTGCATCAGTTCAATAACTTAATGGAAATGATCATTTTACTTTTGTCTATTAAGAAGATGAGAGTCCCTATTAATAAATGAAATGAAGTTTCCTATTTTTTTAAACTAACCACCAGCTAAACTGCTTTCTTTAAGTTGCTTACTCAGTTTGAATTGATTTGAAAGTGATCTCACTGTAGTTTGACAAGATTTACAGTGATGCTTTGCATGAGCATTAGGGGATTGATATCTTTATAAAATTAAAAACATTAATTCTCTAATGTTCATGCAGAGAGCTCTTTCAAAATCCCCTGGCAACTTAACCCTCCATCTGAAACGAGATGCTATGTTTAAAACAAAATAAAACAAAACAAACAAAGAACATGGACAATTACTACAGATACTAGGCAAGGAATTAGATTAAAATTGAATTGTTTAACTATTGGAGAAAGAAAGAAAGTTAGTTTAATGGATTTACGCCAGTAGATATTTTATCAGAATATGGCCCAATGACACTTAATACTTCTTTTCTGCCCATGACATGAAGAGAGAGATGAATTCTTGTATAAGGACCCTTAGAAGATGAGGAGAGAGGAAAATATGTTTGACCTGAGTTTTATGACAAGATGTCAAGCGTATATATAAATGTGTGGTATAAAAGGAATCTTTTTGCTCAGTATGAGACACCAAGGTTACTTGTCAGATTAATAAAAGCTGCTGCCTACAGACTTCAATAGTCCAAATTCAAGACTTGGCTGTAGTAATGTGCACAACACACACAAACAGGCCTTGTGTACACTAGGAAGTGTTTACCAGTGTAACTATTCCAGTACAGCTATATTGACAAACCGCCTTAGTGGAAACCCAGTATAAAACAGCAAGAGAGTTCTTTTGCTGGCATAGCTTATACCAGTCTGTCTCCCCTGCCACCAAACAAAATAAGCTATACTCACAACAAGACTTTTTGCCTATATAACCGTGTTGACACTGGGGCTTTTGCTGGCACAGCTTTGTCGGTCACGGTGTGATTTTTTTTCACACTCCTAACTGAAATATCTATGCCAGTAAAACTTTTTAAATATAGATCAGGCCACACACAATACATCTAGGATACTCCACAAATGGGTTAAGACATGCACTAATATCTAGCCATCACTGTTTATATTATTGCAGATTTCCACCTTTGGAGTAGAGTAATACTCTAAAAAGCGGCTGTGTAAAAATAACACTGGATGAAATTCATTCCTGTGCAGAGGACTAACTCAAGGCCTATACGCCACCTAAGCCCCACTTAAACCCTCAAAACACGGTCTTTTTTTTTTTCCTAGCAGCTGACATCACAAACTCATCCTGGGGTCCAAAAATCTTTCTGTTTTTATATTGGCAATAAAGATTATAATATCAGAATACAGCAGATTAATTAGCTAGTGGTACAGGAGGAAGAAGATATTCTAACTCACTCTCCTGTATATATATTCGTTCTGCAAGGCTAATTAAAGGAGTAGGTGAATATTTTTTCTTTGAAACATTTATTTGGAAAAAATGCCTTTTTTAAAAACAAAATTTTCATGAATAACTTTACACACATAGGAACAGGAGTACTTGTGGCACCTTAGAGACTAACAAATTTATTTCAGCATAAACTTTCGTGGGTTAAGAACCCACTTCATCAGATGCATGGAATGGAACATAACTTTGAGGTTTTAAATTTTGAATGTTCATGTTCTGCTTTTCCTTCCTGCCTCCCTTTTTGCCAGTGAATGAATGATGTTGACAGTTTTTTTCCCCCTTCAATTCTTCATTTTTTGTTTGGCTGTTTTCTTTTTGCAACATTCAAAAACTTCCTCAAACTTGAGAAAATTACTGAGTTGTGCAAAAGGAGAAAGGAAAACCCTGTAACTTCACCACTCTGTTACTCTTCCAACATTGGAGGTGTTTTCAAAATGTACACAGCACCTGAATTACAGTTTCATTTTTCCTTTGTCACTCTAACTTTTCCCTAAGTTTAGGGCATTTTGCAAAGTTACAGAGTTGCAAAAGGGGAAATGAAGAAAGGAAAAAATGAAAAGGGGAATATTTGGTGACTTGGAGGGTGTGGGACGAAGCGATAGGAGAGGAAGGATGACATTTTGGTTAAGACACTGGGATGACCTTCAGACAATCTGAGTTTAATTCCTGGCTCTGCCACAGATTCCCCTGGAGTGAGTTGTTTTTATCTCTCTCTGCCTCAGATCCCGATCTGTAAAATAGGGGTAATAATCCTTCTTTTGTCTGTCTTGTCTATGGGAAGTATAAGCTCTTGGGGGTATGGACTATCTTTTAGGGTAAGTCTACACTTGGAGCTGGGGGTGTGATTCCCAGCTTGTGTAAACATACTCACGCCAGCTCTGAGAGAGCTAGTGCACTGAAAATAATAGTGCAGGTACAGTAGCATGGGCAGTGGTGAGTAGCAGCAGAAGCTATCTGTGAAGAACACTAGCTGAACTAAAACCTGTATAGGGTGACCAGATGTCCCAATTTTATAGGGACAGTCCTGATTTTTGGGGGTTTTTTTTATATAGGCTCCTTTTACCCCCCATCCGCTGTCCCGATTTTTCACACTTGCTGTCTGGTTACCCTATATGTGTAGGTTTCAGAGTAGCAGCTGCGTTAGTCTGTGTCAGCAAAAAGAACAGGAGTACTTGTGGCACCTTGGAGACTAACACATTTATTTCAACATAAGCTTTCGTGGGCTATGCTGAAATAAATGTGTTAGTCTCCAAGGTGCCACAAGTACTCCTGTTCCTATGTGTGTACGTACTCAGGGAGCTAGCCTGTGACGCTGCTACCCCAGCGCCACTACTATTTTTAGTGCATTAGCTCAATCAGAACTAGCACAAGTATGTCCGTGAGCTGGGAATCACAGCCCTAGCTCCAGGTGTAGACATACTCCTACGGTGTGTTTGTACAGCACCTGATCACTGCTCTAAGTTCTACCAACATGCAAATGATAATTAGTTATAAAAATGCATTGCAAAGAGCAGCCATTTGCAGTACAAAACAAGAAGTTTTCCTGGTTGGATAAAACCCAGGAACTATGATCCATCTTTTTGAGTGCCATCTACTTATACCTTATCTATTTACATGTATAAAGACAGAGAGCACTCCTGTAACATACAGAAAGTGAGATGGTACCACTGCTACATAGTGACTTTGGCTGATTACAAACAGTTTAAGGTGAAAGGAACACACTCCCAAAGGCCTCGGGATAATTTGTTTTCATACATCCCCTCTTATTACGCTACAGTGCCATCATTGTTGCTCTGACCAATGCAGCTCATAAGCTTTCCTTAATGCTCAGTTCCCAGTCCCCTGAGTCCACTCCAGGCTGTCAATACAGTCATTACCAATTATGTCATACCACGGAGAGCAGAGATTAATAATTCAGAGTTGAGACATCATAAAGATTTATCATCTCGCATGTACGGTCTGCAGATAGCATTGAGAGGCTGTCACTGAAAGGCATTAGCTGGAGAAAATTAGAGCTTTGTATTGATCACCAAACATTTATAGTTTATCAAACAGTGATGCTTTAATTTATGCCAACAGGTAACTTATGGGTGCTTATTATCTCTGCATTCGTAATTAACATAACATTTTTGCAAGGCACAGAAGTGAGTTGCTTGTGAAATTAACTCTTGGCTCCTCACTGCCCCATCGCCATCTCCAAGGTTTGGAGAAGCTGGATGCCGATCCCCTATATAAGAAGGTGCTGCTCCATCCAAATCACTAGCACAGAGTCTGGTAGAGGGGAGGCAATTCTGCGCAGGAGTGGTGGGAGGGCGTAGGTGATTCAAGTGGCTCCACCCTCCCCCTGCTGAGGGAGGCATGTAAGGAGGGCTGGTGTCACCCAAAAAATGAGAGGCAACTAGAAGGGAACAAGACCAGGGCAAACAAAGGGTGTGCCGATTCTCCAAGTGCACTTAGAAGCCTCTACTGGTTGAGTTCTTCTCTTTGTGACTAGCTTCAATCTACAGGTTAGGATTCTCCGCAAACCTCTGTAGGCCAATTCTGCATTTTAGCCCAGTACACGTGTTTTGCCTTACAAAGTAAGCAGTAAATTACCGGAATGACCTGACCTTGTCCTATCTATCTATCTAATCATTGCTACACATCTCTCGCTCTCTCTCTACATTTGTGTTGTGCTTTCAAAATGTTCTCCCCCCCCCCCCGCTTTTCTTTTTTTAAATTAAAAATTTCATCAAAAATTTAAGATTTGAAAAACATTGGCCCACTAAAGGCTAAAACTGGAGGACAAAGATTATAAAAATGAACACAATGTTTTTCTGTTGTTGTTTTTAAAAAGTGAAACTCAAAATTTCATTATTTCATAATTAGAAAAATGTTGTCCCTCCCTGATCATAATGGGTGCCTCATGACCAGTGAGGTCGATAAAAAAATCAAATTGCGTTGTTGGGATGTGGGGAGTGTTTCAGAAAATCATAGAGAAAGCAAAAATTGGATGATTTTTCCCAGGCAGATGATAAAGATTGTAGAATCAATATGAATAGATAATGACATTACTTTGATACAAAGGATGTCAAAAAAGGGTATTTGAGAGAGAGAGATTTACTGTATAAGAATAAGGAGTCAAAAAGTTAAGTGCAGGTGGAGCATTAAATATGAACAAGGTGACTGAATAAAAAGACAAGTCTCGTTTTCATCAGATTTGATGTAGAAATGCCAATGGCAACTGTAGCATCATTAAGAGAAATAAAGTCCCAATCTGACTGGTGCAGGCTTCTTAACCAGAAGGGGTGAACTAATGAATACCAATGAAAATATACAATGTATGTATTTACAAGAGACGAAAAAAATTACCAGGGGCCTTACTCACACCCGTGAGCAGTAACTTGCAATGCGAGGAAGGGATTCACAATCTGGCCCTGTTTTTAAACATCTAAAATATTCTTAGTAACATTAACATGAGTCCCAAACAATGATAATAGGACAATAAACAGGGCCACGCTTACCCCTGCGACGCACATGTGATTCCCAGTGGCATCAAATAGAGAAGCTGAGAGTAGCATTTGAATCTGTACTATGAAAGAAATGGTAAGTAAGGAGAATAAGATGGCTAAGGAGAATGGAAAAGCGGTACAGATTTATTCGTCGGTTTGAATCTCACTCAAGTCTTGAGCTGGTTGGATGGTGAGGAATAATTCTTGGGAAGTTTCCTGCAACTTCTAAGTTGAAATGTTGTTTTGATGGTGTTGGCACCCTTCTTTATTCACTTCTTGTTAACGTTTGGGCAAGATGAGTCATGTTCACCTTAAGGTGTCTATAGTTGAAATTCATTCAGGGCCAGACTGTGGCCTGAGCTATGTCCTCATGCAGCCAGCATGGTTTCATCATAGACAGATGTTTCCACATCCCTTCCCTGCACAGGTGGGTGGTAAATAGGTGGAGCTGCTTCAAGGTGTATATGGTTCACCAAATATAGACAGTATAATGTACTCCCCAGAGCAGCAGAGGTGGCAGGGCCTTAATTGTGACTCCCCAGACAATTCACTGTTCCTAACCCAGGACTCATGGTAAAGCCACAACTGAGCCTTCAGTTGTAAAATGAAATTAATTTACACAAAATATCCAGTGAATAAACTTTTGAAGAACAGTCAAATTTGTAAAACAAAAACAAAAAAACCGTCACAGCCTGCCTGTGGACAAATTGCCAAAGGGGAAAAATTCTACACGGGGGAGGGGAGGAGGAGGAGGCTCTGTCTTGAAACGTTCCATCACCCCCAACTCTGATTTAAGGGTGGGAGCTGAGAGGGTCTAGAAAGTTGCAGGGTCAAGTCTACCGGAATGAATTGTTCTTTCCAGGTTGATAGTGGCCACCAGCTATTTCTGTCAACGGTTGTTTGGTGAAACTATGGGAGGTGAATAATGCATCTTTGGCTAGTTCCTAGTAAACACATCAAAGAAATTGCCATTCTGATTAGCCGCAATTAGCTCTCTCGCTGGCAGTCATGATGAAGAGGCTAAGGTCTGAACTGGCATAGACCTTCAACTACCTTCTCAGCGCTAGAGAGTGTCCCTCCTCGACTGGGATCAAATATATCAGCACAGGGCATGAAGCGTGAAGGAAGCCAGCACGGCACTTGCATGAGCTATACCTGTTCGGTGGCCTAATGAAGGACTCTAATCTCAAGGATTCTCAGGGTAGAATCTTTCCTGAGTGCTAACCTCACTCAGCAGAGCAATGGATAGGAGAACGGTAAACAATGAGAATGAACACAGGTAGGTAAAGAGAGTAAATGTGTGTTTTTAATGGCTTAGGACATCAAAGATTAATAACTGACAAGGAGAGTTCAGCTCAGAGAACAATAGATTATGGAGATAGCTTTGATAGGTTGTCATGACATGAAATGTAAAGGGTAAAGAGAAAAGCCATCAAGAAAAAGCCAGAAGATATTTTCTGTGTGGTGTCTACATCTTTAATGTAAGAGGAGGAGCACAGGAGAAACAGGATCTTGACACAGAGAATAATGATGGCTTTGATATGTCTTTGCCAATCCTGGCTGTGTTTTTCTCTCCTCATCATCTTTATCAATTCATTATTAATTATTATTATTATAGTAGCAATAGACCTTAATTGAAATCAAGACCCCATTGTGCTAGGCATTATGCAGACATGTAAAAAACAGTGCATTCTCCTAACTGCTGACAGTGTACGTGGACAATACAAAGGATGGGAGGAAGAGAGTACTATGATTTTCATGTTACGGATGGGGAATGGAGGCATGGAAAGACTGAAGTCAATGGAACTGGGGAGCCTAAGTACTTTTGTGGATTTGGGCCCCAGTGACTTATCCAAGATCACACAGGGAATCTGTAGGAACTGAACTCAGGTCTCCTTTGTTAACCACAAAATAATCCGTAAGTTTCACCTGTACTCATACACACAGCAGCTAAAGAAGATCTGCAGTACTGTCTCATGGTACACCACCTGTGACCCCATACAGCAAGGCAAGGTCCCTGCTCTAATGCCCTTGAGCCCTGGTCATCTATTAAAACAGAGCAAAAGCAAACCTAGAATCCCAAGCCTCATTACGGTGTCTGAGATACCAAGCTCATCCGCTGACTTTCATTCAAAGAAGTTGCATTCACAGTTGAATATTTGTTGTAATTAGCCTGGTTGCAGTAGTAAAAAAGTAATCACTTCTCTGGTAACTTTCATGTTCAGCCTCTACAACTAAACGGGCCATGCACATTTCTCTCTGGATCTGGCTGGCACCGAGTCCTGCTTGATACAAGCTTAGATGGGCCCTCGTGGTGCCCTCATTGGGCTACGATTTATTTACATTGTTTTTGCTAGCTATCACGTGCTGCTGTATTTCTTGTTTTCTCATGCCACTGCTACCATAGCAAGTTTAAAAACAGCATCAGAGATGAATATTGCAATGCACTGGCTAGTGTCTATGTGCGCTACAGCACTCTGTGCTGGATGTAGCCAGCTGTGTGTCATATCGGCTATACTGAGTCAAAACATTGGATTAGATGGATCTTTGTCCTGGTCCAATATGGTGTTTTATAGCTGCCTTATCGCTATGGGCCTGTTCCAAAACCCACTGAAGTCAAAGAAAGACCCCCATTTATTAGAATTGGCTTCAAATCAGGCCCTAATGTGACCACAGATGATTGCTGTAGGTTACAGTGCAGTTCTGAGCGTGTTAACCCACGGGAACTAAAGAACCGTGGTTCAGTGATGGCTAATTAGAAGCCTCCCCTCTCAACAAAGGATAGATCCTGGGATTTGGAAAGCAGCCTTTCATAGTGCACATGTGTTGCTTATGGACTTAGAATTCCCCACGTGATAAAAACTGCCAGCGATCGGGTCTCTTGAGTCACAGCAGGGTATTTACACACTAGCATGTTCCCACGTTCAACCAGCAGCGAACCCAGTATCTGCTGAGCCACGAAAAGCAAACAGACAGCCGATGTTTACATCATCTCCTCTCTTGGTGAGAACAATAAACTGTTGTTTAATACACAACCTGTGGAGTCTGGACAACTGAAGGAAAAGCTTTCCCTGTTCTTACAGCTCAAGGGTAGAAAAGAGAAAGCTTTATGCTTCTTTAATGAAAGTGACTGGCTAGTTTCCTCATGTTCAGATTTAGAAATCCCAAACTCTTTATGGGACATCTATAGGATGGTGGCAAAGAAATAACCTTGGTTAACTGGCAGGAAGTTTGTTTAGATAAATCATTCTGTGTCACATTTTCTACCGTAATTCCATTCATAGTGCATTTTACTTTGTATTAAGCATTGGACGTCTGCCTAAGCCTCTGGTACCGATCCGGTTCTCATTGACATCACTGGAAAGCTTTTCATTGATGTGAATGGACTTTGGATCGGGCCCTTATTGCCTAAGGACTGCAGGATTGAGCGTTTCTTTTATGGATCCCTCCCTGACAAGGCTAAGCCTGTGGGTTGTAATTAAGCAGATGGCATCTATGAACATGTCTTTTAATCACATGGTCAGCCCCCTATCTTTATTAGAAGCCTCATCTCCTGACTTCAGCTTTCTTATTCCTATGCCATTGTGCCCGTGATTGACAGGTGTTATCAGTCCATGCGAACCAGCATTCCTGCTTATGCAAAAAAACAAAGACTCCAATTATAAACTCCAGATCCAGGTGAGAGAGAAGTTAAATAGCAACCTTAGTTTTGAATGCTTTTTTAAAAATGCATTTCTGTGGCGTTTTCCTTCTTTAAACTGATGGATTATGGCCTAAATAGATTCATTTACTCTTTTACAGACACTCTCAAGTGATAAGTTAAAGATTGTAGGAACTCCACGGGTAACCAGTTAGTTTATTTCAGTGGTTTCACTTCTTGGGAACAAAAATATTTACTTGGCAAAGCCTTTTGTTAAAATAATAAGTTTGATTAAACATTGGGGGAGTTACTGAAAGATGAGTACATGCCTAGGGTACCACTGGCCTTGTATGTAATTAATCTTCTACCTCCAGTAAATCTGCAGTACAAAGAGAAAGGAAGACTCGTATCTAAAGTCATGATTTCTTTTTTAAAATATTCATCAAAATGGCTATTTGTCTGCCCCCATCTTCCCATTGTGGGTTTTACATGTTAAGAATCAAAGAGGGAATTACTGTGACCATTTGCAGGCCACTACAACTAGCTGACACCCTGGCATTGTGGAGGCAGAACGCTTAAGACGTGTTGCTGCTTTGGGCTCCCAGGGACCTGCTGCACAGAAGGGGTTAGATCCTGCGCTGGAGTAAATCAATACACCTTTGCTGATCTATACCAGTTAAGGATCTGGCCGTTGGTGTGTGTGTATGTGTGTGTGTGTGTGTATGTATATATATATATATATATATATATTATATATATACACACACATACACACACTGAAAAGGTGCTGCAGCAAAAAAAAATAATAATAATAATGATGATTTGAAAAGCTGGTTTAACTTGTTTAGATTTATATTTTGTCAATAAGTGCCCCACAGTTTCTCCCAAATAAACATAATGAAAGCTATTAATTTTCTCTGCAGGTAGATGAAGTAGAAAGGAAAACAAAGGGTTGTGAGTCCTTTAAATCTAATAAATTATTTAACTTAGCTTCTTCCTCCACTACCTGCAGCTATTGGAGTTGAGGGAAGCCCCCTGAAAATGAATCGTGATCTATTGCCAATGACATTGTTGAATTACAAACACTATTTTCAAACACCCCAAATGGTCCAAGTTTGTCAGTGTATCTATCCCCAATTTCTGTTTCACACCATGTTCTTGTATATTCAAGAGCCAGTTTAGCTTTAGAAACATGGAGTCTCTCATGTTATTACTCAGCATGTAGTACATGAAACAGAGCTGGCCCTCTCCATAGGGGTGAATTTTGCCCAGAGATAAAGTGATTTCCCTTCTAAAAGAATGCTATGGTATTATACAGCAAGATTAGCATGGTTTGGAAAATTACCCTGGAATATGAAAGCTTTTTTTTAATAGTGGCTAGTAAAGTTCACAGAATTAGTGACAGAGCCAAGAACAGGATCTAAGATCTGAACAGGATCTTAAAGATCTGATCCCCAGTTATTTTCTCCAGCCATAGAGATAGACCATAACTCCCCCATCTCTCTCTGTGCATCTCTTGCCATCTATGTATTTATTCTGCAAAACATCTTTTCTAATATAGTGAGCACTGCATAGTAAAAAATAACCTTTAAAAAAGGAACTAAGGCTGTGTAGAAGGAAAGCATATAACTGAGGAGCTGAGCTGCTGCTGAAGTAAAATATTTCAGTCTCAGAGGAGATGTTTCCCTGTTTGTAGTCTCCAAGTTGGAAAGAAAGAGAGCATGTTCTGGTGTCAGAGGAGTGGAACTAACATACTATTTTTCAACTTTCTATGTCAAAGGGATGTTTAATTTACTATTTGATTTAATTATTCATTGGGTCTAATACACTTAACATTTCAATAATTAACTTCTACAGCAACTGTGGGGAAAATCTGATTTATCTGTTTATTTCTGTCTTTGGCTGTCTGATTAGCCACACTATCCTCTTCTTTGTAATCTCTATTTGTGGATGAACCCAGAGAGACAATTACAGGGACAAATCAAATGGCCAGAGCTTCCTTTGACTGATACAAAGGCCGGGAAGTGGACACCGTGGCAGAGACAACAAGGTAAAAGGGTTTTTATTCTCATTACCTTTGAAATAGAGTTGGAAGCTGAACCTTGGAGCTGAACCGGTCTTCAAAGTCTGGGACTATCCAGATCTAGGTTCAGGCCCCACACCTGGGGCTTATCACTACTTTGAAACAAAAAAGGAGGAAAACTAGATGTAGTTTTGGTTTTGCAAAATCCATTTTGTTTTGCTTTTGTAAAATGCAAAACCAGGGAAGGTTAAGATCCAAGTATCCTTGTCTCCAAATCTTCAAATTCCTAGTAGGACAAGAGTTTTTGATTTGTCCCATCTCTGCTTTATTATAAACAAAAACCTTCTTTATTTTTCCCTTGAACGTTTGACCCTGTTTTCCATGGAAACACCACAGGTAGCCAGCAACTGAGAGCAGAATTCTCACATGTAGATTTCAGATAACAGTGGAGAGAAAGCTTTGAAGGCTGATTTCTAAAAGTTAAGCTTCTCCTGAGAAAGTTTAACTCTTTGATCACTCAGAACAAGCCACTCTCATTAATGGATCAGCGCCTCCTATCACCAACTCTCCTCTTTCACTTCAGGCTCTAAGATATTGTATAGTGTTGCTGTTAAAACAGCTGCTAGATTCCCCTCCCACTCCTTGATTCAGAGGTGAGTCCAGTGATGGGTGAAGTGATTCCTAGGCATAGTTTATAAAGCACCATGAGATCCTTTAGGATGAAATGCATTCTATATGATCTATATCAATATTGCCATCATCTTTGTAGTGTATGTTAGGGAGTTGCACATGGGCAATCCCAGGTTTTGTGTGCATGCACTTTTGCCTGTCTGCTTTACAAAATTTGGGCCATAATATATATTTGTTCATATCTTTCACATGATATTATGTGAAGTCTTCTAGGTTGTCCTACCCACTCTGCAAACTTACACACACAGGCAACAATGGATAATACAACCACAACTGTAAGCTATCAAACTCCCATGTTCACAAAAAATTTATTTTGCTTTTTAACTCACCATTCCTTTACAAGTAACTCCTCTCTACAGTAAATAAGGTTAGAAAACCTAATCATTAATTCTATTTACACCTAATATGTTATAAAGCCATGGAAAGCAGGCCATTTTCCTCTCTGCTGGGGCACAAAAAGTGTATTAACTATTCCAGCTAGTGCTGCAAATGATTTATTAATTCAGTTTTAGAATGTGTGACTGTCATATCATATAAGTTCATCTTATAAAAAGACAGTGTCTCTTAGGACTCTTAGGATTTTTTTAAAACCAACTGACTGACACTTCACATGGTTCACCACTATATCCATCTATCATCTCCTTGTCTCTCTCTCCGTCTGTCTCTGTGAGTTTTGCATAAAGGTTATACAAATTGCTGGTCAATATTGAGACGTTGTTTTTCCCTGAGGACAGGCATGGGGGTAGTACTCAGTGCTCTAGTGGCATTACGGTCTCAATCTATGCCCTAAAATCTTGTCTTTGGCCCATGAACTAACCCTCTCCATGGAGAACTGAATAAACAGAATTGCTTTTTTCCAGAGGGAATTCTGTACTGCTCTTCTTTGCCAGAGGAAGGGTTGCTGAGTCTCTTAAAGATGATGAGCAGAATAGGGGGCATATGTGGGATATTCTGGGCCTAGAGGACTTTTTAGAAAATAAGCATGTGTGTGTATAGATATATATGCACAGAGAAAGAGACAGACATAGGTATTGAGAGTAGTGCAGCTATAGATTATAAATTAGATATAGATAGATCGATCGATATCCAAATGTAATCTCATTCTCTCTCTCTCTTTCTACTTACATACATATATGAACATAGATATATATAGAGAGAAGAGGATAGAATAGAAAATAGCACCTAGGCTATAAGAAAACAGATTTATTTTTACAGACAAAACATTCCGCTTATGAACCCATGTAAGGTCAATTTAGGTTTTGTGAAAACAAGCGTTTACAAAGCCTAACATCAAACGGTCTGGTAACAATCTGGATGGTTTTGCCTTCATTCCCCTGCTGTGTTTTCAAGCGCAATATTGCTGCAACATGATAATCACAGAAAAGCAGAAAGTGAAACTGATAGAAACTAAGTAATGAAAGAAAATGAAATTGGACTTCATTGTCCAAGCTGAGAGAAATGCAAAAAGCAAACCAGATAATGGTAAAAATTAAAAGCAAAATCAGATTTTTATTTTTTACATTTAATAACCCTAGGTGTTATTTTCTTAGCAACATGGGTAAAAAAAGCAATTTTTCTTTTAAATATGTGAGATCAGAGTCAGCTCCTGATTACACTGCTGGATATTCAGCATGACTCCTGTGGCCCTGATATTGCATCTCCAATGAAGCTGCTCCCGATTTACAACAGTGTAAGGCAGAGGAAAGATGGTACAGTGGTGAGGGTGCTAGTTTTGGAAGACCCAGGTTCAATTCTCTGCTCCACCACAGTCTTCCTGTGTGAACTTGGGAAAGCCAGTTAAGCCCAGATCCACAGAGATATTCAGGCTCCTAACGTTCACTGAAATCACTAATTTCAATTGATTTAAATGGAAACAAGGAATCTAAATACCTTTGTGGATCTGGCCTTAGTCTCTTTGGGCTGAATGCTTGAAAGGAGTTGGGCTCCTAACATCTATTGAGCCCAGTGCCTCAGTTTCCCATTTGTATAATAAGGATAAGAGCACTGCTCTACCCGACCAGGGTGTTGTGAACATAAACACAATAAAGATTGTGAAGTGATCAGATACTCTGGTGGTGGCGGGGTCATATAAGTACTTAAAGGGGGAAAATCAAGCTCAGTAAATATAATTTCCACAGGCCTTGGTATTGTCAGGGGGGCAGTTTGGAATAAGGGCTGCAGAATGAAGCTTCCACTCAGGTTATTTTTCATTTTTATAAGTTAGTCCCCACCCCGACGCATCCCCTCCTACCACCCCTCTTCTCTGATTTGTCCTCTGATTTCTTCTCTGTTTACTTGTACATGTAGAAGCAGTCTCATGACTGTCATGTCAGGGGAGTTTTTGCAAGTTAGGAGGATACGCACAGTGAAAGAACAATATAGCTCCAAGCTTCTGGCTGTGCTGAGAGACATTCCTATAACCTCCCGAGTGTTTTTAAGGGGCTGGATAAAGGCTTTTATGAATCACAGTTTAAATTAATATTAAAAAAATAGGCTATGATTTCTAAACCTATTCTATACACAGCGATTAGACCTTTCCAAAGCTGGGCAGCAGCGAGTGGGCTTTGTAAAATTTCATAGTGTTGTTACTCTTTTTGACCCAAGTGGTTAGCCAATTATAAACTGATGATGGAGTTTGCCAGTTTCTTTTAATGCAATCCTGTTTATTTTCAAAGAATGTACAAAGTTCTGTTTCCCTGAACACAGCAGGGATCAAACTACAGGAGACAGTTTCTTTGCTCACAGTTCTAAGCCTCTCTCCAGCCAGCACTTTATTCAAAAGCTTTCTCTTTGAGCTTTTTTCTCAGGGATATGCTACCTGGGCTTCACTATGCTGTGTCTGGGGCTTCTTTGCTCCCTCTCTGTGCTTTTCTATGTATTTCTGCTGCTTTTCTCACATGCAGAGATATACACAGCTCCCTAGAGCATTGCCCCAGCCCTTCGTTTGCTAGAGCAGTCTCCATGGAAACAGCTGGGGACCACATAGTTCAGCCTCTACTCAAGCCTTGTCATGTGCCTGTGTTTTAGGTGGTGGCTTCTATTGTTTCAGCGGCCTGGTTCCACAAACCAGTTGATTGTTTTTTAGATTCATCTGGAATGAAGGGCAGTAGTTATGCCCTCCGACTCCAATGAGGTTTTTACCACTCCCCCAACATAACAATACGCGGTAGTATCAGGAGGTGAAATTCTGTGCCTATTGAAGTCTAAGGGAGTATGACCATTGACTTAATGGGGCCAGGATTTCACCAGCATGTTCTGAGTATCTGTACTCACGGCTCAAGCCTGCTCTCCTGTCCTGATAGACCTGAGCATGTCGGCTGGGATTTTCAAAGGAGTATAAGGCTTTGTCTACACTACGTACTTTATAGCAAAATGGCTGTGCCACTACAGCCAAGCTGCTAAAAGGCACACAGTGTAGATGCTGTTTATCGGCGGGAGAGAGCTCTCCTGCCAACAAAAATCTTCCAACCCCAATAAGTGGCAGTAGCATTGTCAGGAGAAGAGCTCTCCTGCTGACAAAGTGCTGTTCACACAGGCACTTTTCATCAGCAAAACTTTTGTCATTCGGAGGGGGGGGGGCTGTGTGTGGTTTTTTCACATCCCTGAACGACAGAAGTTTTGTCGTTTAGTTTGCAGTGTAGACAAAGCCTAAGGGAGTTCAATGCCCAAATCCCACTGAATTTTAATGAATGTAGGTGCCTTTAAAAATCTTAGCATTAAGCATGCACTTAGCTTTAAGCAAATGATCAGTCCTGAAGCTAATTGGACTCTACAGGAACAACATCTAAGCTCAGAGAACCCTTTGTAGGACTGGCATGTTAGATGTTAAACTGTTTGGACTGATTAAAATGGCCAATCCATTTTTCAGTGTTATTTACATCTATAGCATTATATAGACAGACAGATAATGATGAGATGAATGACTAATCTTCACCATCTAATGAAGATACATTCACATTAATTATTTCCCCCGAAGTCCTCATTTTTGGCACTGTGGGGTTTCGGTTTGGGGTCCATCTCAAAATAAAATAATTCTAACAGATAGTAATCTCAACACTAAATGCCATCTCTCACCAGAGGAAATAGCTGTGAAAAGTTACCTTCAGACTTCTGTGAAGTATTACAATTCCTCAACAACATGATCATGATCTCAGTTCCAGTTTCAATCGCTCAAGCAGTATTTTGCAGCTACATCTCTCAAAGTTAACCACACTTTACTTAATCACCTGCATATCTGAAATGCAAATAACAGGGTCCGTTCTATTATATGACTCTGATTCAGGCCAGGCTGATACTTTGCAGGATTACAAATATATGAGGCCAGAAAGATAAGCATTAGGGAAATTAATCACTTCCCAACTCATTTGTAAATGCAAGATCGGTTCCTTTCTATGTGCACTGGACATGCAAGGTGCTAAGTACACTGGTCACTGACTTACCTTTCATATCTTCCCATATGGGTAATAAATAAATAAATAAATAAATAAATAAATAAATGAGGTGGGAGGAGAAAGAAAACTATTTTAGTTTTGCTCATTTCTGGGGAGGTTTCATCCTTGTGACTTCAGGATGGTGTGGGTCTCCCCACATAATGGACTTCTGGGTGCTGGCTTAGCCCCCAGATAGGCACAGGCAGCACTCAACAACAAAAAAAGTAAAAGAGAGCGAGGAAGGGACAGGGGACCCTACAAATCTCAAATACCAAAACAAAAAAATTAAAAATCTAAAAGGAAAAACGTAATATTTGATTCAACTCTAAACCAAAAATTCATTTTGAATCAAAATAAAACAAAATTGGTCACTTATAAATTTCCTGCAGAAAATTTTTTCATTGAAAATTGTTTCTGGAGGAAAAACCACCCAATTTCCCCCATTCCCCCCAGTCCTAGGTGTAAATCGGGAGTAACTTTATTAAAGCAAGTGGTGTGAGATCAGAGTGTCTTGCTGATCAGCCTTTTTTCTGTCACAGGAACTCACTGAGAGCTGGAAAGCTCAGCAAGATTTTAAAGAAAGGATTAGCTCATGGATAGAGACAGGTCTGAATCAATCCCTTCCAAATCCAAATACCCGCAGAGTCTGGAAGAATTTGAACCTGGAACTGAACTCTCTGGCTTAGGCTAGTCTTTGATAAATGACACTCAGAATATTCATACCCTCTTCTACCCTAAGCTCCTATTAACAACCCAAAGTCTCCTCAAGAGAGGCAATTAATAAGTCTTTAAAAACAATGAAAACCCATACCCAAAAGGGATCTCTGCCCCTGAAGAGGGAGACATGCCAGAGACTCCATGAAGTCTACTAGGGCCGTTTCTATTGATATTGATTTCACATGGCAGGAGCTCAGATCCTCCAGTGAGGGGTGGCAACAATGCCTTATTCTGTAACAAAGGATAAAATAGTCTTGCCACTCTAGTTCCTTTGCTTTATAATTTTCTCTGATTCATCCAGGGCAGCTCCAGTAATAAAACCAGGATACGTTCCTCTCCTTCCTCCAGATGAGGCCTAGATAATTAAATGGATGTTCCTACCACAATGCTTTTATATATAGGCTTGTGTATGGTGAATTAATACTGTATCCAAAGATCCTACTTGGAACTAAGAAATAGCAGAAAGAAATCGATTTGTATCTAGCTCTGTTGTACGTGAATCTAAGTTGAGGTATGTTCCTCTCTGCATTATACAATATAAGACTGGGAAAGCAGGTTTATGATGATTTAGAAAATCAGGATGATGATGATTTACTCCCACTTCGTACTTACTTTGCACAGACACAAATGAATGCTCAAGACACAAGGAATAGAAGAATCAGACTATTTATATCCATTCATTCATCCAGGCCTGAGTCTCATTTACACACTAAGTCCCTTAGGGTATGTCTACATAGCATATTGGAGCAAGCAGACTCAAAGTGATGGGGCTCACGCTAGCGCACTAAAAATAGTTGCATAGACAGAGCTTTGAAGCTGCGGTTTGGGTGGAAGCTCAGGCCCAGAAGCCTGGGGGGTGGGGGTGGGCTTCAGACCCCAAAATGTGACTTCAAAGTGCTGTCGACATAGCTATTTTTAGAGTGCTAGTGTGAACCCTGCTAGCCTGAGTTTGTCAACCCAGGCTGGGAGGCTTGCTCCCGCTCGCAACAAAATGCTGTGTAGACATACCCCTAGAGTAAAGGGGTCTTAATGTGGGAGTACGGCCTTTACACTGCAAAATGGTATAAAAAGGACCTAAGGCTTTGTCTATACTACCAAGCTTTGTCACCAAAAACTGCCTTTTGGTGACAAAACAGTGAGTGTGTACACATTGTGATGCGACTTTTGTTGGGGAAAATGCCCAGTTTCGGAGACAAAATACTTCCACCCCATGAGAGAATTTTTTTCCCTTCCCTTTATTATCAACAAAGAGCCAATGTAGACACCATGCCTGCTTTAATTGCTTTATCTGGCCTCCAGGAAGTGTCCCACAATGCCCATCCTGACCGCTCTTGTCAGCAGTTTGAACTCCGCTGCCCTGCAGCCAGGTAAACAACAATCCGCCCCTCCCCCTTGCAAGCCCTGGGAATTTTAAATTCCATTTCCTGCTTGCTGGCTCAGTGTGGGGAGGTCTCATCATGTCTTCCCAGGTGACCATGGCTGGCTATCGCACCAAACGCTCTCCTGCCTGGACTGCAGCGGAGCTGTTGGATCTGATCAGTATATGGGAAGAGGAGGCTGTGCAGTCCCAGCTGCGCTTGAGCCGTAGGAATTGGGATACGTACGGGCAGATTTCTCGAGGCTTGTGCGAAAAGGGCTATGATCGGGACACGCTGCAGTGCAGATCGAAGAGAAAGGAGCTGAGGCAGGCGTGCCATAAGGTGAGGGCGGCAAACCGTCGCTGCGGTGCTGCACCTAAGACCTGCCGGTTCTATAAGGAGCTGGACAGTATCCTCAGTGGTGACCCCACCTCCTCCGCCAAGAGCCCCGGGGATACTTTGGAGGGAACGGAGGCAGCGGAAAGAGGAGTAGCCTGGAGGATGAAGTTATTGATGAAGAGGTGGAGCTAGACGAGGATGTGGAGCTCCCAGCGGGGTCGACCGGTGGGGCAGGCAGCCAGGGACTTTTCTCCATTCAAGGTGCCTAACCAGTCTCAATAGTTGCTCTCCGGTGAGCAAGAAGTAGGAGATGATATGCCTGTTAAGTGGCTGTGGCTTGTGTAGTGCAGAGGTGGGTTCGGGGCATGGAAATTTACAAGGCTGGTTGTGTTTCTGTGAGTGGGACGTTTCCCCATGTAGCTAATCGGTACAGTGGAACAGGGTGTTGATGCACGCCGAAATCTCCCGGGAATCCTCCAGAGAGATCTCCACGAAAGTTTGCTGGAGGTACTCGGTAATCCTCTGACACAGGTTGCATGGCAATGTAGCTTTGTTCCTTCCCCCATTGTAGGACACTGTCCCGCGCCATTCGGCAATCACTTGTGAAGGGACCAAAGCGGCACATAGGTGAGCTGCATATAGAGCAGGGCAGAAGCCGCAAGATGCAGTAGATGTACCCTGGTTTCCCTGCTTACCCTCAGCAGTGAGGTGTCTGCTAGAATGATCCCTGCCTGTGGAAAAGTGTGGGATAATTTTAGAATTATTTCCCTGTAAAGCTGCATCACAACCCCTGCAAAGACTGTATGTTCTTCTGTCCAGGTGCAGCACCCTGCTCCCCCCTGCCCAAAACTCACCATGTTTTGGGTGCTTGCAGAGATGTGTGTGCCTGGCAAGGGTCAGTGAGAAAGTGATTGGTATGTTGCAAAAGGTGCATATAAGTGAAATGTTTAAATGCTGTGCTTGAATTTAATAATCCCGCTTCTGTGCACTGTCCCCTGTACTTCACCAGATGTGGCCTTCAGGAACACCCGACGATCCACACACCCCTGATGACCACCTCCGCCAGACAAGAAAAAGGCCAAGATGCAGCAAAGACGACATGTTCTGGGAGGTACTGCAGTGCTCCAGTACAGAGAAAAGGGAACGAAAGGAGTGCTGGAAAGCCAAAAGGCAGGACAGAAAAGAGAATCAACCATTTGCTAGGGATGCAACTAAGCGGATGATAAAAGTAATGGAGGAGCAAAACAGAAATGCTTAAATCTTTAATAATGCTTCAGAGTGAGCGGGTCCAGACTCAACCTCCACTGCAGCACATGCACAATTCTTTACCAGCCCCCTCCATCCCCCCCCCCCCCCCCACACACACACACACTCCGCCCGCACATCATTCCTTTCCACTTTCTGGGACTCCTCAGTTTCCCCATCACTCCACCCCCTCACACAACTTTCACAATGACAGCTGGACCTACACACAGTTGTGAGGATAAGCCCTTTCCCAGTCCCTCCTTTCCCAGCAAGCATCTGTGTTTTGATGAGTGTCACTGTGCTTTTTCTTGATCAATAAAGGCAATGTTTTATAATGGTAAATCATCTTTGTTTTCTACAAATCCACATTGCAATCACTATTCATACATGTACAGGCATTTTAATCATTTTCCTACTGGGATATGTGGCCCCAAATGTCAACATAGCCTCCTAGGAAAAAAGCATGGAATGCACCATGGAAGCTACTCTAAAGATATACGTTGCTGCTGCTCATTGTCAAAGTGCGTCCTCAAAACCTCCCTGATTTCAATTGCCGCCCTTTGGGCTCCTCTGACCGCCCTGGTATCTGGCTGCTCAAACGCAGCAGCCAAGTGCTCTGCCTCAGCGCTCCACCCCTGAGCAAACATTTCACCCTTAGATTCACAGAGATTATGCAAAGTGCAACACATGGCTATGATCATGGGAATACTCTCCTCATTAAGGTCTAACCTGCCATAAAGGCAACGCCAGCGCGCCTTTAATCTGCCAAAGGCACATTCAACTGTCATCCGGCACCTACTCAGCCTGTTGTTGAAATGCTCCTTACTGCTGTCCAGGTGTCCCGTGTAAGGTTTCATGAGCCAGGGCTGAAAAGGGTAAGCCAGGTCTCCCAGGATCACTATGGGCATTTCCACATCCTCCACTGTGAACTTGTGGTCTGGAAAGAAAGTCCCCGCTTGCAGCCTTCTGTACAAGCCGGTGTTCCTGAAGATGCGTGCATCATGCACCTTCCCAGACCACCCCATGTTGATGTTTGTGAAACGCCCACGGTGATCCACAAGCACCTGCAACATCATGGAGAAGTACTCCTTCCTATTGATGTCCTCTGTTTCAAGGTGGTCTGGTGCTAAAATTGGAATGTGTGTGCCATCTATCGCTACTCCACAGTTAGGGAAACCCATATCTGCAAAGCCGTCCACTATTTCACGCACATTTCCCAGAGTCACGGTCCTACGTAGCAGGATGTGATTTATTGCCCTGCACACTTGCATTAATGCAGCCCCAAAGGTAGACTGCGACCGACTGGTAGCAGTCTGGAGTTGCCAGCCTCCAGACAGCGATTGCCACACGCTTCTCTACTGAGAGGGCAGCTCTCATTCTGGTGTCCTTGTGCCACAGGTCTGGGGACAGCTCAGCACACAGTTCCAGGAAGGTGGCTTTACACATCCGAAAGTTCTATAGCCACTGCTCTTCATCCCACACCTGCATGATGATGCGATCCCACCATTCAGTGATGGTTTCCCAAGCCCAAGAGCAACGGTCTACCCTATGCAGCTGCTCTGTGAATGCCAAAAGCAATGTAAAGTTGCTGCTATCCATATCACGCAGAATGCCGGGAGCCTGCGAGTCGTCTTCTGTCAGTAATATGATTAACTGCACTGCCATGCACGATATCCGCATGACACTTAACAGAGCACAGGAGAGAAGTGCGGGATCCATCCCGTCTCACAAAGATGCCGGGGTGCACAGCAGAGAATGGCCGTTGCGAAAATGCCACAAAAGAAAGCCGGAAGCCCATGGAGTGCTGGGACACAAAGCAATGCATCACAGGACATTTAGCCAGGTCCCAAGATGCGTCACAATCCCTTCCATCTTCCCACAACACCTAGCAACAGAAGGTGTCGCCCTGCACTGTGGGGTACAAACTCACAGTGCAGTGCTCACACTATCAATGACAAGTGCCCCTAGTGTGGATGTGATCTGTCGCCAGAGGGGACTAGTGTGAACAAGCTTTTCCGATTTTTATTAAGTCGACTTTTGGGTATTGATATAAGTGTAGTCAACAAAACTTGGTAGTGTAGACAAAGCCTAAGTGTCAGTAGGATGTAGGGCCTTATGTCTTCTATCAGAACACCCAGGGCCTCTCTCTCCCTTTGCACAGACATTCGCAGGAATGCAAAGCAAGTGCAAAGTGGGTATATAATTCCACCACATCGCAATAGTAGCATTTTACATCCTCTTTCACCTTACATTGCACAGGTGTAAATAACAGCACATGGTGCAAGACAGTGGGGGGGGGGGGGGAAATCAGGGCCTGATTCTCCTTTCACTAGCACCAATTGTACACTGGTGAAACTGCAAAGATGACAGTGCAGTCACTCCTGGTTTACATGAGTGTTACAGAAAAGAAAATCCAGCCCATAGGGTCTCAAGCATTTTCCCCCCCTTTTTCTTTTGAATTTTATCTAAAGTTTTGAATGTGGCATAATTATTTTTTCAGATGGCATTGCCCCTAGAAGAAAAGTGGTGTATAATTAGTATACCTCTGCAGCTGGAAAAAACAGATAAGCAGATACAGTGCATGTCTTTCTGCTACCCATCAGAGGGGAGAGTCGCCAGATGGCCATGGGCCAGCATTTCTGTACACTTTGATTTGCTGATCCTTATTAACCCTTTGTAAAACAGAGAGCTGTAAAATCACAGTGGGTGGAATCTACAGCGGACCAGTGAAACAGCGAATTTCAACCACAGTGAATGAAACCATTGTATCAAGTTAACCTCATCTCATGCAAGCGCTTCTACCCTTCTCTGAATCAGTCCTCCCCCCTACACCCCTGAGCTTCTCTGAGCCATCTTGTCTGCCTCATCCCTCTCATGAGGGCATCACTTCACTTGCATTAACGAATGGCTCAGCAGGTGTGTGAGGGTAAGAGAAGTCTGGCTGCTGTGGACTTCAAGGAGCCAATCTATCAATATAATTGGTGCCCTAACTGTCAAAAGACTTCTCAGGCGCTGACAAGCAAGAGACACATAATTACAGGGCATGATTCTCTCTTTGAAAGGAAAATTGAACTTAATAAACATAATGTCCACAGGGTGCAAAGGGGAAAATGGTTCTCTCGTTGTACTTCTGAGTCGTTTCTTCTCCCCCTTATGTATCCTGCAATAAAGTGATCTCTCCAAGAGAGACAAGAGATTTATTGCACCTATCAATCTAATGCAAGGTATATTTTCCATTTGCACCTACATTACCTCTAAATGGGCTGCAAGTCCTTTACCTTCTAAAGGCAGGAGGTGTCTCTGCATTCAGTTTTTTTTGCACAAGGATGCAGTGTGTTGTGACACTGTACCCCATATTCTTCATAGTGATATTATTATATGAGTATAGCATAATGATGAATTTTTTTCAAGACAAGTCATCTGAGGTGTCATTGGAAAAGTTATGATTTGCTGAAGGTGACTATCCTATTTGTATGCATGTATCATTTTTGTATCTAAAGTTAGGAATATTGAGTGGGGATCTGTAATTCAATCGTACTTACTCTGGGTGACACCCACAACTAGCCTTTCTGGTACAACAATGAAGAAGCCAGAGAGTGCTGATGGCCCATCAGTAAAGACAATGGCCCAGGAAGAACTTAGCCTTCCTGTGAACATTCCAGACAGCCTATAAGTAATGGCTGCTATAACTCAGCAAGGTATGCAAGGTCATGTGACCAGACCACATGTCTCTGGACTCCATCTTGATATGTCAGTATTTTTCCACAAACCGGTCTGGGAACCAAGTTTTGAAACAAAGGTGCATGCCTCGGGAGCTGAGAGTTAGCTTGGCTTTAGCCTTTCTACTGTTGGTTCATGCAGTGGCTAGTCAGAGAGCCTGCATGTAATTGCAGGTGGGTGGGTGCTTACCTGTGTGTATGCTGGTGGAAGTGTAAGACCGGAAGCGTGTCTGCAGCACGTCACAGCAGCACAATGAGAGAGAGAGAGAGAGAGAGAGACACACACCAGGCTGGTGGGGCAGAGGGCTCAGTGGGACTCCAGTTCTAGGTGGCACCCTAGGGGGAACCCATCACATGTTTCTCACGTTAACAAAAGAGGAGCAGAGGGTGGAAAAGGAGTGGGTTTGGGGGGAGAACTGAAATACGGAAGGTATAGAGGTCAGGCTGAACTCTCCTAAATAGCAAGAAAAGGGGAAGAAATCTGGCTAATGCTGTGATTTAGCCCTCAGGGGTAGCTCATATGTTAGTCTTTTATACTGAAGATGAGAGCAGATTTCCCTTGCTGACCTCCCACAGCCTCTATCCATCACGAAAGGTAAAATCAATTCCAAAAGAGAGACCCAAGCATCATCAGAAGTGTCCCAGCGGAAAGCATCTGAATGGGGTTTAAAAAGTGCACTAAATGGAACCTCCCATAGCAGGATGACTACAAAACCACTTG
The DNA here is from genome assembly GCA_037349315.1 of Chelydra serpentina. Taxonomy (NCBI): domain Eukaryota; kingdom Metazoa; phylum Chordata; order Testudines; family Chelydridae; genus Chelydra; species Chelydra serpentina. Next base: position 11,027,733 of record JBAIAC010000017.1, on the reverse strand, counting down.
TACTGGGCCTGTAAAATTAGAACTTGCCTGGATAACTCTAAGAGAAGTTTCTTTATGTATGGAGGCTTCCACCCAGGACAAAATTCAGTCCCTTCCCAGTACATGTTCTCCAGACTGGCACTAGTAGCAGGAAGTGCAGCCTGATAGGAAGATTATAGAAGGGACCTAGAAAAATGGGGTCTTGGTATGGGATTCCCAGCCATTACAGTAATAAATAAATAATAAAGAGTAAAATATTCACAAGTACCTAAGTGACTTAGGATAGAGCTGGATTCATATTGTGCAAGACGTCAATATTTTGACATTTGGTTCTGTACCAATTTGAAATACAAACCAAACATTTCAAAATTCTCCATAAAAAGGAATGAATCTTTGACTCTGGGGCCATTCACCATGGACCCTGGAAGCCCTGGAGTCCCCAGCTGCAAGGCAGTCTGCCTGGGGGACTGCCTTTGCTGGGAATCCCAGCAAACTGCCAGGTAGGCTGCTAAAGATGTGAGCTAGCAGGAAACCCAGGCAGGTTTCAGACACAACCTTGCCCAGATTCCATTGGGTCTGCAGTGAAGTGGAACTTTGTCTCAACTGTTTCAATTTCACTGAATCGGCACATTCTGATGAAAAAAACATTTCACTGGAATGATTCCAAGTCTCTCTAACTAGGGTGCCTAAGTTCCATTGATTTTCTTTCCATTGATTAGGCTCCTAAGCACCTAAGGGCTTGATTTTTAAAGGTACTTAAGGTATCTACTGGGATTTTCAAAGCATCTAAGTACTTACTCAATGAGTAATTCCCATTTAAATCAATCAATTAGGTTTAGGCACCTAGCTGCTTTGAAAATCCCACTAGATGCCTAAATACCTTTAAAAATCTGGTCCTAAGTCACTTTTGGAAATGGGACTCAGGCCCCTACATCACTTGGTTGGTTTGAACATTTTACCCAAAGGCCCTTTACTGTGACAATGTGGGAGCTTTTACCTACTCCGAGTGAAACGCATTCATCTTCTGATTTACTATGTGACCTTGTCCTTGTGAAAAAGCCCTAAAGCCTGTAACATAAAAGGATTAACCTTTCTATATATATTTACCATCCTACAGAATATGATAGAAAGCATATCACGATTCTAGGATTCTATGGACTGGTTCAAAACCCTACAGAAATATCAGAATTTGCTATCAGGATTTTAGAATAATTTTCTGCAAAACCCTATTTGTTTTATCACTCTTTAAATTCTATAGGACTTTGTCACTGGAGCAAAGTGAGCAAGTCACTTCAAGTCCCCTTAGTGTCACATTGATCTGATGCCAGAAGAGAAATTGTGGTTTGCAGCGATTATATTTTAGTGGGCCTGAATCTATCATCCATAAGGAGCGTAATAGACCTTTGTGCTGATGGCTAGTGCAAAGCCTTATTTTGAGGGCTTACGTGGCATGTAGAGCTTGCACAGAGGGGTGAATTTGACTCGCCATTTCAAAGGTGGAAGAATTGAGTTTAGAGATTTCCATCCTTCCTTCCGCGCTCAAGAAAACAGTCCAGAGATTTCACAGTTCAGCTAATACGTCCCTTCTAATGCTGCATCCACAAGGCTATTTGCATATATAACAGATCATGAGGTAACCATGGCAAATGCAGCAATTCCTAGTGAGGGATTTTGAACTTTAAATCTTCGTTTGCCATTCAAGGTCACTTCACAGCTACTTGCTCAAGAGCAATGTGTGCCGCACTCCACATGGGAAAAGCAGCATGTTATTCTATTAGAGGAAAGAGAAGGAAAAAAGGGATGCGACAAGAGATGTCTGATTAGAATTTGTTTCTCTCTCACACAGGCTCCCAAGCCAGTCTGTGAGAAAGCCTGTAAAGTGAGTCCCAGATCTGCACGAAGTGCATGAACCATCAGGTGAGAGACGTTCAGAGAGGCAGATTGGTGATTATTATTAGTTGAATATTCTAGATAGGAAAACAGAGGGTAATATGATGTATCTAGGAGGCACTGTCCAATGAACAGTATGGCATCCCCAAACGTTCAAAAGATGAGTCAACCCCATCTCCCCCAAAATCATGAGATTAAAAAAAAAAAAAGATAAATTATATTTTTGGTTTAAAAATCATGAATGGTGTTTGTTTTTCATTTGCCTTCTGATTTCTGAGCCTTTGGGGTGCATTTAGTTGACAGTATCAGAGAGGTAGCCGTGTTAGTCTGGATCTGTAGAAGCCACTGCTTGCATCCGAAGAAGTGGGTATTCACCCACGAAAGCTTATGCTTTAATACCTCTGTTAGTCTATAAGGTGCCACAGGACCCTTTGTCGCTTCATTTAGACGACAGTTTCAGGTTTTTCTCCACAATGAGGTAGGCTAGAAACTTGCTTTTTATTAATTAAAAAAAGCAAAAGCAAAGAGCAAAAAAAAAAGAAGAAGTTGAGATTCTCTCCTATTCAGCTTGACTTCAGAAGCTGTGGCTGTAAGAAACACACCCAGTTATTGGGAGGCTTACAATAAAATCATGAGAGTTGGCAGCACTGTGAGGGGACAGAGTTAGGAGGTTCAAGTTTTAATCCTAGTTGTTGTTATTTATTTGTACTGTGGTAGGCTCTAAAGGCTCCCAACAAGGACCAGGTTTCATTATGTGTGGCACTGGGCATACATATAACAAAAGGAACGTCCCAGCCCCAAATATTTTCTTTTTCTTTCCACTTCCCTATTCCGGGTCGGCATAAGTAAGAGCTCCCACATTTTCACAGTAAAGGTGTTTGGGTAAAATTTTCAAACCAACCAAGTGATGTAGGGGCCTGAGTCCCATTTTATAGCCTTCTTTCAAAACTTGACACTGTATTCCTGGCTGTCATGCAAAATTGGATTCTCTAATCCATGGACAGAGTCTTTGGCCTCCCTCTTGGCCATCTTCTGTCCACCGTCATTGGAAAGGCCATCCTCTCAATAAAACTCTCAAGTCTCCATTGGACATGTCCATGCCAACATGGCCTAGCTTCCTTCAACTTGTCTTCAACTGAGGCAACCCACATTAGGCCCCTCACAACCCCATTTCATTTCCTATCATGGCGTGCCCAACCCTTTGACCATCTCTACATCTTCATTTCCAAGGTGGAAAGCAACTGATTTCTCTTCTTGTGGCAGGCCAAGTCTCTGTGCCATCCATGAGGATGGGTCAAATTAGTTTTGACATTCTAAACATTTTGACTTTGACATTTGTTTTTTTACTTGCACGATTTGGTGAATTTGACACAGATTCGTAAAATGTTTCAGTTGACCCATATCTCCAGATTTTAGCCAAAAAAACCCAAAAACAAACTTCACCCAACTCTACTAAAATCATCTCCCCTTCCCTCCCTCCTCTCCTCCTTTTTAAGCCAACATTAGACATTTACAAAAGGAAAGTCAGTGGCTAGTATTGTGACTTTAGATAAATAAGCTGGGAGGGGGGGTTCCAGTGTAAATATGTGATTTCCAGACATCTCTTGCCATTGTGTGTGGTCGAGAGCTGTGTTTATTCCTCTGAACCAATTTGCTAAATGCAGAAAGTTTCCAAGTCCTGTTTCCATGACCCCAAGTTGTCAGTGGGGCTTGGAGGCTATTGCTTAGAGTATGGGTCATCGAATGCTTCCCACACTCCCTCTCGTCCCCAGTTGTGAAGTACACAGATCTCCCACGGGGAGTAAATTGCCACTGGCTCATCTTTCTAGTCTGATTAAACCTTCCTGATGTAAACGCCAAACGGCAGGCCATGGATTTTCCCCTACAGAGAATCATTTTACAGATTAGCTGGAGTCTGGCATCATTTATTTATTTGACTCTGTCACCACAGAAAGCAGCTGATTGGAAAGCAACCGAAGACTCCTATTCATGGGTGTCCTGTGCCATTTTGTTACAGGGTGGGGAACCCCACATCTGCAGGTGGCATGGTTCAAAATGATAGCGTTGGTTTCTACAGTCAGCTTGGATTTCAGAAAGTTTTCAGCAGTGCTCGTTGAAAATTTTACACGGAAAGTGTTTTCCCTAAGGGAAACTGGGTTTTCCGCTAAGTAAAATGTTTCACAAAGTTTCTGCGGAAAATGTTTACTTTTCATAATACCTCCCCCACCCCCCAAAAAATATAAAATTGAAACGATTTTGGCCAAAAATTCAAAACACTTTTGGTATTTGGCTGAAAACTTTGACTGTTCATAAAAAAAAGTCTATGGGGAGAAAATAAAACATTTCCCCAATGTCTCTAGTTTTCAGTGATTCACTGGGCCATTCAATTCCTATGGGTAGGAAGCTTGGCAGTGGAACTTCCTGTTACCTTCAACCTATTTCTTCTCTTCTGCCAGGGATGCTGCTTGTGTAACACCCACAAACCCCGGTTGTTGGGATGAAACCTGGGGCCTCTGGAGCTTAGTGCATGAGCCTCTACTGTATGAGTTAAAAGCCAACTGGCTCTTAGCTAAGGCTGTAGAGCAGATTTATTTAACTCTCCCTACGTGGTCTTGGTGGCACTAGATGGGACAGAACACCACACCCAGAAGATGTGTGGGTTACACTTGCTCTTCTCCTTCTGAAAGGTGAAGAAACAGTGGCTTTTTCTGATGGCAAACCCATGTCCAAGTTCCCTACAATCAAGCAAGCTCAGGGCCTAAATGTATTACAACATGTTTCCATTCTCTGTAGGGCGAAGATCCGCCTCCGCTCTCGTACTTGTTCCTTCTGCACGACCAGCAATGTTAGTCCCTCTACACAGCCTTGCTACCATTCATGCCAGAGCCACCTCCTCCTATGAGGGTCCTGCTATCTGGAACAGCCCCCCTGTGCCCATTCACATCATTAAGCAACTCTATAAACATGGGGCCAAACACACGACATGCCCTGGTTGCTTTGTCCCACCCAGAGTTCAGAGCAGTAGTAAACCTAGCTTAACCATTAAGCATACTTTACAGGTGTTTTCCGTTGTCAAAAGTGTGAAGCAGCCAGCGGTGGGGCACTAGTGAATGTGGCTTGTAGCTTGTCCCTTTTCTCTGCTGTTAAATCGCTCCCATGTAGTATTTAACTCAGTAATTGCAGTGTTTGCACAGCATCACTGTGACCCATTCCACAGGAACAGACTATACATAAACTGAATCATTGTAGATCAAAGCTACTCAACAATAGACAACAGAGGCTCCCACTAACTCCTGTCCCCTACAACAGCCAACACTTGTATTGCTCTGCCTGCTCATGTTGCTCAGTGAGTTAGTGACCTCATTTACTGCAGATCTTGTAGACCCTGAAGGTTTCAAGTGTGTTCTAAGACCTAGCAAAGAAATGTGATGCCAGATCACACAGCCTGGATTCAGTACACAATGAATCTGATTCTCTGTGGCCCTGCAGTATGATCCAGATCCTCCGCTGTGTAAATCAGCGTAGCTCCACTGAAGTCAATTTAGCAGCAAAATTTACACCCGCTTTTCACTGGTGTAAATAACCACCTTAGAAGACCGTTCTAAAGCAGCATAGCATCACTGAAGCGAATGCAGCTAGACAATTTTACACCAGTGCAGGATCAGGCCTCTCATGTGGTTATTTTCACCAGCAAAAAGTGGGTGTGAAGTAAAACCAGATCAGATTTACCTGCATTTTGCTCTCCCTTTGCAATGCGTAAATGTCTACACAAGATGCAGGGCAACAGAGAGTCAGGCGTTCAGAGTCTTCACCAGAAGGAGGTTAGAGAAAGGCAAAGCATTATTATTCTAGTTACTTGGCAGGCCTCTCTTTTTTAAGAAAAAAAAAAAAATGTTTTCCAGACTCTCTGGCCTCCATGATTAATGAATATGCTGAAGACCAGTCACATGCATCTCAGGAACAGATGGGCCCGTTTTGGCTCAACTGCCGCCAAGAGGCACTTTATCATTTTTCTTTCCCCCAAATGTACTTATTTTATTTATTTTGTCAAGACTCTAAATTTTCAACCCAAAGGGGAGGGGAGGAGAGAAGTCGGGAGGGGAAAAGCTTCCTCTGGTTAGGGAGAAAAGCTGAATGAAACAGAAAGGAAGGAGAATGATATACAGAGAGCGGGTGGGAAGGCTGGTGGGGTTGGATAGAGACAGACTATCATGCAAGTTATTCCATGCAAAAGGGATTCATCCACCCATAGTCCCATTGACTTCATTTGGGCTCTGTACAGGATGGAACAGCAGGGGTTGAGAGGAGGGTGGGTGGGGGAGAATAATGAAAAGAGAGGAAGAGAAAGAGTGATGGGGAAGAGAAAGAAAGAAATCAAAAGGAGTGGGGGAAACAAAGGAGTGAGAGAAGACTAGAGATAGGGAAGACAAAAAGTAGAAATTCAAGGAAGAGGGAGAAAAAGCAAGAAAGAGGCAGAGAGGGAAAAGTACAGAATAAAGGAGGAGAGGGGGATTAAAAAAATTTTTTTTTGCATCCTGAGGCTAAGAACTCATCTAGTTTATTAAGTGAAAGGACCCCCTGAAGATTCCAACTCTCAGGAAAGCAGAGGGAGCTTATTGTACCAGCTACAAACACAACGTGCTTCACTGCTTCGTAACCAGAACCAGAGAGATCATGGGGATGTGACGCTGGGGCATCAGAGAGAAAACTTCGCAGGGTGCTAATTCATTTCTTATTGATATTTTTACCACCACTCCTACTGTTTTAACCCTAAACACTACCCAGAGAGACATTGAAAATGAGGTGGAATTTGTAAAGATTTTCAGGCTGCTGAGATCTCTTCTTGGAAATGAAAAATTTCCTTGAAAGGCTTTGGACGCAAAAAAAAAATCCCACACCTCAGCTGACTGAAATATTTAGCCAGGTGCTTTGACTAGAGTTTATTTAGGACATGGACTGAAGGGTTAACATTCATGTGCTGCATGTATAACAACTTGGCATATGGACTTGTGTCAACTTTTAGAGGCCCAAAAGTCCAGAGTTTGGTTAAGAGGCCAGAGGCCTAGTGAATAGTGATTAGCTAAAAGAAAATAGAATGAACAAGAGGTAGCCTCGCTTTGTTTAAGTCCAGTCAGCAATATGCCACATGTTGAAGCAATAACTAAATAATTGTATTTTTTTTAAAGTTGCAAATGTGGGACAAGGGCGTCCTGTCCCTGTTGTGTTAGTTTCTTCTGGAGGGAAAAGATCTTCCCACAGACCAACCTTGAGTTTATGAAGGGTTGGCATGTCAGTATAAAGATAAGGCCTCCCACCAGTCTTTCGTAGGGACCAAGCCTGCCTTAACACACAAAGAAAGCAATTCTTATCATCATATACTTTTTACTGTTTTTGCTTTCATTCCTAGGAATGCAAAACGAAAATAAGAAAGAAAAACTTGTAGCACCTTAGGGTACGTCTATACTTACGCGTCTGTCGAACGCGTCGGATCGATGTTCTGGGTTCGATTTATCGCGTCTTGTCAAGACGCGATAAATCGAACCAGGAAGTGCTCCGTTGTCGACGCTGGTACTCCAGCTCGACGAACGGAGTAGGCGGAGTCGACGGGGGAGCCTGCGCGCCGCGTGTGGACCCCGGGTAAGTGCTTTTTCATTCGAACTAAGGTACTGCGACTTCAGCTACGTTATTCACGTAGCTGAAGTTGCGTACCTTAGTTCGATAGGGGGGGGTAGTGTAGACCTAGCCTTAGAGACTAAACAAATTTATTTCAGCATAAGCTTTCGTGGGTTAATACCCACTTCATCGGATGCATGGAATGAAACACACTGCAGACAGACATTTATACAGTCAGAGAAACATGATAAGGTCCAGGTGTATAGACCAATCTTAAGAGGCTAATTAGTTGAGAGGAAACATGACAGCAGGGGAAGAAAAAGCTTTTGAAGTGATAAACAAGATGGTCACACAGGTGTGAATGAGGATCGTTAACTTAAGGGAAATAGATTCAATTAACATAATGGCCGAGCCATTCCAAATCTCGATTTAATCCGGAGGCAACGCAATCTAGTTTGCATATCAATTCGAGTTCAATAGTTTCTCTTTGAAGTCTGCTTTTGGAGTTAATCTGTCGCAACACTGCTATCCTCAAATCTGTCACTGAGTGATCAGGGAGGTTGAAGTGTTCTCCTAGGAATGCATTTGTTAAATGATCAGAGGGGCTACTTCATTTCTATGGACCCCAAATTGAATTCAACATATACATATATGTTACTAAAACATTTTATTAAAGTATTAACTGTTAATTTGTGAACTTAAGACCCTAGGCGGAGACATTATGTAACCTTTTGACCATTGGGCTAATGTGCTTATCTTGTCTTGCTGCTAGCCTATCCCGGGGTGTGAACTGCCCACCCCATCACTTTTCCCCGCCCATGGAAAATCCATATGTTCCATTGTAATCAATTGATTGGCAGTGTCTCTTCGCCTAATAAGCAAGGTGACACTCCGGCAGCGCTGTACGTAATAAACTCCTATGCTTGATCTCTACACGGTGTGGAATTTATGTCCTTCATGGACGTTAGTGGGAGGTTTGCCATTGATTTCAGTAGATACAGAATCAGGCTCTTAGAGCATTCTAATTCTCAAGAGCCATAGTAAGGTACTGGTAAGGAATCAACTTAGGTTACCTCAACATAAGTCTCTCTTAGCCCTAGTGTGCACTACGAGTTTAGGTCAAATTTAGCAGCGTTAGATTGATTTAACCCTGCACCCATCCACACAACGAAGCCATTTTTGTCGACTTAAAGGGATCTTAAAATCTATTTCTGTACTCCTCCCCGCTGAGGGGATTAATGCTGAAATCTCATCGCCGTGTCGAATTTGGGGTAGTGTGGACGCAATTCAATGGTATTGGCCTCCGGAAGCTATCCCAGAGTGCACCATTGTGATCGCTCTGGACAGCACTTTCAACTCAGATGCACTAGTCAGGTACACAGGAAAACCCCCGGGAGCTTTTAAATTTCATTTCCTGTTTGACCAGCGTGGCGAGCTCGACACAGTCCCAGAATTGCAAAAGAGCTCCAGCATGGACCAAACGGGAGATACTGGATCTGAGCGCTGTATGGGGAGATGAATCAGTGCTATCAGATCTCCGTTGCAAAAGACGCAATGCCAATATATATGCCAAAATCTAAGGGCAAATGCGAGGTGTTTATTTACAATGCTCACAACTGCAGCGGTGATCTGAGCGGACTCCCACTTGCAGAGCTATGGCGCACGCGCGGGCACTCCAGGAAAAAATCCGCGAAACGATTGGCTGCCGTTGCTTTACGGAGGGAAGGAAGGAGGGAGGAGCGACTGACGACATTTACCCAAAACCACCTGCGACAAAGTTTTTGCTCCATCAGGCACTGGGAGCTCACCTCAGAATTCCAATGGGCACCAGGGACTGTAGGAGCTATAGGATAGCTACCCACAGTGCACCGTTCCGAAAGTCGGTGCTAGCCACGGTACTATAGAGGTACTCCGCCAACTTAATGAGGACGCACGCATTCGACGTTATTCCATCGGGTCTCAAAAATCAACTTCTAACAAAATCGACCTAATTTCGTAGTGTAGACATACCCCTAAACCGATTGTCCATATAAGGGGCATTGCACTGGATTTAACTGAATCAGTTTCTAAACCAAATCAGCGCAGGTCTTGTGTGTGTGTGTAGATAAGGACTTAGTTACATTATGTCTGATTTTCATAGCTGCTTAAGGATACCTTTGTGTGGCTCAGTTCACCTCCTTGCAACATGGGGATAGTCTACTACACTTGGCATTACTATCATGATACAGTTAATATTTGTAAAGTGCTTTGCAATCCTAGAATGACAGACAATACAGAAGTGGCAGGGATTTTTATTATTGTCATCTTTGTATTTCATCTTTTCTTTCCTTCACTTTTGGCTTCCTTGGTTGGCATACAGGAATAGCAGACTACATAGAATAACAATAGCCAAATCCCTCTCCTGAATGGTGAGTGAACTGCTAGACAGAACCAAATGTGTGTGTGTTTAAAAAAAAAAAAAAGTGCTCTCTCTCTCTCATCCTCCCCTCCCCTCTTTCTCTCTCTTCCCCTCTCTCCAAAGGCAGAAGGTACACATTGTACAGCCAAGCTGCCAAATCAGATTTCAGCAGGCGAACATGATAGAAAGAACAACCAGAGCTCAGGATTAAATTTGCTTTGCTCTCTGCTCTTTGACCTTTGACAGAGGTGCTGGTGTCATCCTGGCATCATCAGCTGAATCTTAGGGTCTTTATTTAAGCCTAGCAAAAGGAGGCTAGAATTTCTCCACACCCCTCGCGACCTGCAGCTTGTCAGCTCTCTGCAGCCCGTGACAAATATGGTATACCCTTGAGCAGAGCACAGCACAGGGAGGAAGCCAGAGCGCAGGCTGGCATGCATTTATGGGAGACAGAGAAAACACAAGGCCTTAGTGCAAATGAGAAGCAACCCCAAACTCGGTTTACGGAGGCAAGATTTGTCCTAAGGGATTTATTTTCTCTTATCCTTACAGCTAACATTTATGCTACAACATCCCTCTGCGCCGGAGCGTCCCATCTGTAACACAAGGATACTTCCCTTCCTGGCTAGGGTGTTGTGTGGATAAATGTATTAAATGCTGTAAGGTGCACCAATGCTGCAGAGAAGGAGACTGTGTTTTTTGCATGATGGCAATGATTAAGCTCCAAAGGAGAACAGGGTCCCATTGTACTAGTTACCACACACCAGTGGCGTAGCCAGGTTTAGAGCACAGGGGGAGCGGAGCTAAAAATAGGCGCCGGGAGCAAAAAGTGTCGGGAGCAAAAAAAAGCCCCCGGGGGCAAAAAAAAAAAAAAAAGCTCCACTCCGGCTGCAGCGCAGGAGCAAAAGGCATCGGAGCACAAAAAAGGCGCCGCTTCTGCTCCCCCCCCGGCTACGCTACTGCCACACAGTACACACAAAGTGAGGGACAGTCCCTGCCCCACTGAGCTTACACTTTAAATAGACCAGACTGACAAAGGTGAGAGGGGAAAATGAGGAAATAGGACTTGCCCAAGGTCACACTGCAAAGCTGGAGCAGAACCCAGATATCTGTTCTATTCTATAGTGGTTCTTATAGCACCCACCTCACCAGGGCATCAGAGCATAGGGGCCGACTTCCGGCCCCGCCCATGGGTGCTGTCACCTGGCGTTGGGGGCGGGGCCCCGCCCGACGCCGGGCCCCGCCCCCCGACGCCGGGTGACGTTGCGGGGCCCCGCCCTCGACGCCATGTTGCCCAGCGTCGGGGGCGGGGCCCCCGCAACGTCTCCCGGTAAGTTTCCCGCGGGTCCGGGGCGGGCGGGGAGTTGCCGGTGGGTGCGGAGCACCCACCAATTTTTCTCCATGGGTGCTCCAGCACCGGAGCACCCACGGAGTCGGCGCCTATGCATCAGAGCACCTTCCAGTAGCGCAATAAGCAATGTGACTTATATTCTGAGTGCCAACCCAGTGCTCCGCCCACTAAACTATCCTGCCTGGCCCCCGTCATTCGATAGATAGTAATATTTACTCTGCCCCTGTAAGTAGGTCTCAGGGGAAACTACCTACAGTATGATTGGATAGATTTTGATACATTCAAGGGACTTTGTGACTTGACAGGTTTCTTTATGCACATTGTTTGACACTAGACCTGGTTGCAAAATTTGCAATGGTCGAGTTTTCTGTCTGAAAATGCTGTTTTGTGAAAATCAAAATGTCTCACAGGAATGTGTCCATTTCAATGAAATTGTCAAAGGAAAAACTTTTGAAATGATTCATTTTGGCTTTTTGTTTAGTTTTATATTTTGCCTTTTCTATTATATGACAACTTTAATGGTATATTGTATGTCTGTATATATTTAACATTTAATGTTTCATGTTATTTTATCATGTTTCTCCATTAGCAAAATGATTTTAAAATATATTTTCAAATCAATAGCTTTAGAATTTCTCTTCTGCAAAAAACAAAATTAAAAAAAAAAAAAAAAAGATTTTTCTTCCTGATTTGGGATGAAAACAAATTTTAAAATGTTGGAATTGCCCATGGGATGGAAATTCCTTTTTTTTTTTTTTTTTAAACTGTTCTATTTAAAACACAAACATAGGTGATCTTGATATCGTACCATTTTGGCCAAACAAAATGCTGAACAGGTCTGTAGGTCATATTTGCACTACACTGCAGCTAGCTTGCAAGTAGCAATATCCAGAAAATAGCGATCTCTTCTGATAAAGGAAGTTCACGGTGAGGGTTTGTTTTTTATTTTAAATGGAAGAGAATGTTGGTATTTGAAATATCTCCAGCAAAGGACACATTCTGCTTGCTCATTTAATGCATACCCAGCAAACCACACCTCCACACTCCAGATCAAAAAGCAAGAGCATGTGATTCATTTGGGAAAGGTGGCTGTTAATCGCTAAATAATTATGCATTTTAGCTTCCAAATGCAGAATTTCCAACTCTTAGGAGTGAAGTAAAACTTGCTCTTTCCCACCCCCACCCCCTCTTTTTCTGTCTTGTCTACTTAGATTGAACACTGTTTGGGGAAGGGATTTCTTCTTACTACGTGTTTGTACAGCACCTAACACAATTGGGTCTCAATCTCAAATGGGGCCTCAAGTCAGTACGACACTAATAAAATCAATCATAACTGGCCCTAGAAATGAGATGGCAAAATGCCAGGTTAGATTCTTCTGAACTCTGAAGCAAAATTAAGGTGACCGAGTAAAGATTTGTCCATCTAGATTGTTACACAGCAATCATCATCATGCTATCTGAGCATCAGATTGTCTCTGGAAGAATTTGGAGATACTCCACCCTTACAGTCCAAAGGAGAAATGAGAGGTGAGGAAAACAGGACTTGGTTACATTTCTGAACGCAAGTGAAACACGGTTCAGCTCTTTATATGTGCAAGAGCAAATACTAGCCTCAGTTACCCCAGCCCCCTCGCATGGAGTTCAATGGTGTTGCATCAGTGAGAAGCAGAGCAGAAAGTCCTTGATCTAAGAACCAATGATGGCAAAGTATGCATTAGAGACGGACAGGCAAGGTGGGTGAGGTGATATCTTTTGTTGGGGAGAGAGAAGTTGGTCCAATAAAAGATATGACCTCACCCACCTTGTCTCTCCAATATCTTGGAACCGACACAACTGTAACACTGCATACTGGATAGATACATAGATAGACTACAGCATTCTATAGGAATGGGCCCGACCTCTGCAATAGCTAAGCTGTAGTGCATGGTGCATTCGTTTGCACTATTACTCTAGAATTCTGAGGGCTTTTCCCTCTATAAGCGTTCATTGTGCATGCCCATACATCCACTAGGGTGAACAGGTGGGGACTGAGTACAGTCTGCCCTTTTCCCAAAGGGGTTTAGCTATTAAAGCCCCTAAAGTAAATACAAAAAAGGTGGGTGTTTTTTAAACATATTCCTGTCTATAGGCCTGGGAATTAGACCGGATACAAGCCTAGCAGAGTGTCAGAATTACACCACATCACCTCCTGAAAAGGACAGCACAGCAGGCAGGCTGGTCAGCAGGAGGCCACTTTCCCAGGGCTCCAGCTAGCAGAGCGCTCAATGAAAATGGCACTTTATCTGTCAAAGGCAGAGGCCCAAATTAGGGCCTACTGTATTTAATAAAGCTACACATCTCTCAAGCACTGGAGTAGCCAGGGTCTCTCTAAGGACAGAGCGTGCTGTGGCTGGTGGGTAGCTGTACTGATACATCACGGAACCTCCCTCTGTTCTCTCACTCCTCGCGTCTCACTGTGCCATTTTTGCTAAATAGGGAGGTGGCAGCCAGGTGCCTGTAACTGCAGAATATATTAGCAGTGAATGTTCAAGATGCACTCGTACAGCAAGAACTGCTAAGAGGCAGGCCTGTTTGGGGGGTTTTAATCTCCAAGAGGATTTGAAGCCAGATCCTCATGTGGTATAAATCATACTTGGAACTGAACATCAAGTTCAGATACTAAGGCCAAACAGACACAGGGAAATGATGTTTGCACCTCCAGGGGACACACTGGGAGAAATTATGCCTTGAGGAGGTACAGTGCTTCCCTAATCTCCCCAACAGACAGGGGAAGTGCCTAGAGCATCATCTTTGTAGTTTCAGTGCCACTGGGGTTTGAGCCCCCGACCGCTATAACTTGCATTAGTCCCTACTCCAATGCCCCTTGATGTCAGAATGAGTCTTTCCCTTATCTTCCATGGGTTTTCAGTCCATTTCTAAGCAGGTGGCAGTAATAGGTTGTTGTCCTCTACGTGGACCAGGACCAGCCAATAGAGGGATGATACTCTGGGAAAGTGTGTTGTGTTACATATGCACAAGAAAAGGGTGAAGGTCTCTTGCATGCACGTGCGCGCGTGCACACACACACACACACACACACACACACACACAGTACCCATGCTAGGGCCAGATACAATGCAGCCTCCACTGTTTTAAAACTTCAGAAGTTGGGCCCCAGTTCAGGAAACCACTGAAGCATGTGCTTAGTCCCATTGCTTAAAGCAGAGTACATACTTAAGTGCTGTCCTCAACTAAGGCTGTCTGATCAGCACAAGAGGTGATTTCACAGGCCAGGGGAGGAAAGTTAAATCAGAGCACCTTATGGTTACTTGACAGGATTTTTTTTTAGATTAATGCAACTATTTTCTAACAGCTAAGCTCATTTTTCTTTCAATCTATCTTATTCTACCATTATGCAGCTTTCCAATACACTTAACCACAAGCCGAGAACCCCTTTTCTTTCCCCTCCCCTTTCTCATCCTTTGAATCTCATGCTTTTAAAATCTAATTTGAGATGTCTGAAATTCATGTTTAGCTGCTGTCTCTGAAGATCAAGTGTGGGCAATATGAGAGACCCAGCCCATTAGATAACCTTGTACTCAGCTGCTTGGAGTCTGTACTCAAAAAATGTATAGACTTTTAAGGCTAATTGGTTCCAAAATATACTCCCCATTCTCTCATTAGGATCTCTCTAGGGATAACTTTAGTGAAATAACTAGTGATATTTAGGAAGCTGACAATATGCAGTGAGACTGTGGAAAATAGTCTCTGGGCATTTTTGTCACCTTGCCCATAGAACATTTCATTTCCATGAAACGTGCACCTCTCAAAGTTGCTCTCCATTCTTATCTCTTTTTGCCTTACTATATGGATTTACCATAGTGGATAAGACTAGCAGCCTATATAGTCTAGTATTCTCTCTCCAGTATTGGTCAGTGCCAGCTGCTTTAGAGGAAGGCACAAGAAACTCCATTATGGGTTTGTCTTCATTTTGACTGATCACAATAAGAGAGCCACACAGGATAGGGATAAAGTAAATAGAGGTTTGAGAGAGAGGGGGGGGGGCGGTAATATCTTGTTGGACCAACTTCTGTTGGTGGAAGAGTCAAGCTTTCAAACTTTAGAGCTCCTCTTCAGGTCTGGAGAAAGTAACTAGAGTGTCAGAGCTAAATAGAACGTGGGACACATTGTTAAGCATAAGGATTTCATACATGCTGTAGGAGACTATTTAAAATGAAGTGGGCAATTAAAGATTAGCAGTGTGTTTCACATTGTTGCACTGAGCCATAAAACCAGCATCTCTGTTAAGTCCATTGTCTTTAGTGTCCAGCAGTGTTATGAATTTAAGTTCTCAGCCTCCTCTTTTGAAGGTGTTGTGCGGGTTTCCTTTGAGAATGAGGTAACACGTGGAGTGATCACTTTGTGAAAAAAAGTGTTCGCCCACAGGTGATAAGGGGTTTGGTCTTATATTTCCGCGTGTTCATTCAAGAGCATAGTGATTGTCTGCTTTCACTCACATACTTGTTGGGGGCATTTGATGCAGTGGATAAGGTGCACCCCATGTTAGGATAAGGATATGCGGAACCCATAGATCTTGAAAGGGGTGTTGTGGGGGGTATTGATCATCATAGCAGTGGAGAGGTGGTTACTGCAGGTTTTACATCTGTTGTTCAAGCAGGATCTGGAGGAAACTGGCCCTTTGTAGTGTGGTGAGTGGTGTGAAGATGGTTTCTGGGATATTCCTTCAGTAAGAGTGCTGTGACAGGATATCATTGGTCTGCCTGGGTTCCCTTGTTTGTGTAAAGCATGTAGAAGTTCCTGGGGTAGGTTCATGAGGTTGTCGAGTTTTTGTTGGAATTCTTTGTAGGAGGATTTGAAGGTATCTTTAAATTCCTGTGTGAATTGTGGTATGGGATATTTTCCGAGTTATTTATAGTAGGTGGTGTTGGTCAGTTGTCTGTTGACCTCAGTAACCTAGTCATCACAATTGAGGACTATGTTGGCTCCCCCTTTGTCTGCTGGTTAGATTTCATGGGCTGTATAGCTATCTTCTCAGCGGTGGAGAGATTGTGGAGAACGTAATGTTTGTCAAGAATTTCACAATCGTTTTTCCCTACAGCAAATCAAGGTAATGATCCAGTGTGTGGTTCCATCCACTAGGGGGTGCCCAGTCAGATTTTTTTTTGGTTATGTTTGTCAGGAGAGATGTGGTATTTGTGGGAGATATTGTATTTCTTGTGAAAGAATTCCTTGAGGCAGAGAGTCAGCAAGAAGAACGCTTCTAGTTCTCCACATGTTCATATGGTATCCGGTTTTGTGGTGGGGCAGACGTTCACTTCCTTAGAGTGTGCAGATACTTCAGTTCCCGTTAGTGGTAGTCTTGATGGGTGGATGATGTTGGAGTGTCATGGACGTGGTCCATGTAGTGGATCCTGGTATCATGGTTTCTCACGGAGATGGTATTCTGTTGGTTGGGGAGTTGTAGTTGGTTTCACTTTGTTTTTCTGTTGGATGGCTGTCAAGTTGTTCTTTTTATTTTTAATAATTTTGGGTTTCCTGATTTTTTTTTTATTACTTCCAGTGTGTGGGAGCATGTGATGATTTCTTGTTTGGGGTGGTCCATTCTGGAGTATGTAAGGTTCAGGAAAGGGCTCCTCAGTTTTCCAGAGGTCCTTCTGCAGAGCTGTTCAGCATATTTGGAATAGTATGTCAGAGGGTTATAAATAGAGAATCCTCTGGGGATGATGTTTTATATTTCTTGCATATGCTTAGGAAGTGGATCTCTGTTCAGTCTCCCTTCTTCATGTTGTGAAATGTCCATGTTTAAATGGAAAAATTCATTATCTTCAGTAAAGGATTTTTCCATTACGCAGTGGTCTTGGCAGCCCAGCTCAGCATATACACAGAGAGAGCCAGAACCCATATAACCGACTCATTCCTTGGCCTCCCTTAAGGGGATGGTGCACCAGTTATCTAATGGTGCACAAATGCAATACAATAGACAATTATTTTCCTCTCTCTCTAGGGGGAATTTTTTCTTAAGCTTCTTTAGTTAGTGGGCTTATGCTCTGAAGCATAAGCCTTTATAACTACTCCTTCCCTCCACTGGTTTGCATCAGCCGTTGTTTTCCTAAATTTTTGTAAATACATTTGTTACAGCTTCTTTTACCATCTCCATAGCAGTATTGGATTGAACTGAACTGGCTGTATTCGAGGTGGCCCTGCTTAGAAAAATTGGATTTGGCATACCAGATAGAAACAGTTGTCTATCCAGTCCAGTATCCTCTCTCTGAATACCGATACCTGATGCTTCAGAAGAAGGTACAAGGAAATCCATAAGGGACAACAAAGTCTCCTGATATTGGTGTTTTTCTTATAGCCCAAAGTCCTGGAGGCATGTGATTTTTTTTTTTTTTTTTTTAAGAAAATTTCTAGCCATCCTGGCTGCGGAGAAAGCGTGAAAACATGTAACAAGTGCACCCTAAAGGCTCAGAAACTGGAGCAAATAAAAGACCTCCAAAACATTTACACACACAACTCATGATTTTTAGGCCAATTTCTTGATAGTTTGGGGCCTGAATAATGATTTTTGAGCACGTGGAATTGACAATACTGAGAGTGTTATTTTATACATCTCCATCATGTCAATTTGACAGCTTGTTTCCCTATCCGTAAAATGGATCTGAAAACATCTGCTTCCCAAGTTTACTTCTAGTTTGCAAAGTGCTGTGAGATCCTGAGATGAAAGATCAGGAAGTGACCCTGATTTTTGCTATAAATTTTGTACTGGCACAATGTAACAGGGAGGAAGAGAGATGCATTTAAAAATGGAAACGCCATGGTCTCAGGCTGGTGTTTGCACATGTTAATTGGACTAAGTTTAGTATTTGTTCTGCCTATGTCGGAAATCGTATTGTCCAGGCACTCACGTCAAGTCCTATCAGGAATAACCAGGGCTTAGATTTAAATTTCTTGTGCTCTTTGCCCCCAAAAGTTTACAATTTAAAGCTAAATGCCTACATCATCAATCTTTGTAGCCTGGCTCTGGTGACATTTATTGGTCTAAATGTTAAACAGAACCAGAGACATTATGGTCCTACCTAGACTCCTGTGTCTTTTTTAGACAGATTGTAGGGAGGATGCAAAGCACCACATGCTATTGTGACAATAAACCACTAGCCCCAAAATAAACTCATCTAAGTTAGAAGTAATAGAACATAGATACCATGGTGACAGACACACTAGACAAATTTTGAAAAAAGTGCTCAGGGCCAAGTTTTCAAGGGCTTAACACCCATAACTAATCTAGACACATCAAAAGGGACTGGGCTCTTTTGAAAATCTGATCCATTAAGCAAAGAGAAAAAAAATCACCATATGGACCAGTCACATTCTCCTTATGTATTATATAGGAATTGAGAAGTATCCCTTTAAATAGTTTGAGCGCCTTCTCGTGGTGCTCACTGTGTTGTGTGGTGGTTGAGCTGCAGTGTTTATATGTAGCTAGGCCTTGTATGTTGTGTAGATTTAGTAAATATGGTTATTTGGAACCTATTGTGACTATATAGTTGCTTCATATTATATTTCTTGTGTAAAGAGCAAAAAAGACACAATACCACCTTGCAACCATAAATACTGTGCTTTGGGAAGTCTTTCATTTGAAAGACTTTACACTAAGCTCAGTATTCAGGGCTTTTATCAGCTAGAGCACCTCTAATTAGTCACAGTACCTCCAATAACCCTGATGAGAACTGTCCAGGTTAAAATCCTCATTACCACCAAAGCAGCTTTAAAGTAGTTTGCCTGGCTGCGGTATTGCAATAAAGCCAATTATCATTATTGTCTTGACTTGTTCAGGTGGAACCTACCAATGCTCTAGGCACTCTGACAAGTAAAGAAGAAATGGTCCCCGATCTGTCTTTAGATTATGAGCTCCTCAGGAAAAACAGAGAATTTAGAGGGAAGGAGGGGTCCAAGTGATGGTTTGAAACAGGTTTTGCATCCCTACACATTGTTACCATGGCAAAGTAGCTTCGTCAAGCAACCACAGCGTACACACCCCTATTCATTTATTTACAATAGAAATAAAAATTCGCCTACTCCTTTAGCTGGCAATTTCCAAGAGAAAGTGAGAGAACGGAGTTAAACGGAGCTGTGATATTCTGTGCCTGAATAGGAGGTTTTCAAAAGTGTTCAGTGGGCTCCAGCGCTTCAACAACAGTAGTAGTGAGGCAAGCTTGGATGGAAGCAGAACTTCCTAGCCATTCTTCCAGGTAGAGGCGATCCTATGGAGCAATTCTAGCCTTAAAAACGGTGGCAATAAACTTTGATGTGGAGGTAGGATGACCAGATGTCCCGATTTTATAGGGACAGTCCTGATTTTTGGGTCTCTCTTATATAGGCACCTATTACCACCCCCACACACACACCCCGTCCCGATTTTTCACACTTGCTCTCTGGTCACCCTATGTGGAGGGATTGGATGGACAGAGGAATGACGACTGTGTTGCAGCTAATTGACAATGATAAATGTAAACCATTTGTAGATTTTCAGCAACCATTTGGCTTGCCTGCTCCAGAGCATGGAGCTCTCTCCAGTTACAGCATTTACTTACGAATGTATTTGGACTTGATCCCTTGGTTGCTAATGAACCTGTATTATTTTGAAGGAAACTTCCTGCACTTATTCAGCCGGCAGTATCCTTTTACTATTTTCGGTCCCAAAAAAACTCTGCCAAAGATTGAGAATTTCAGAGTTGGAGGTTTGGATACAAAACTGACTCAATTGAATACAATTGTACCAATAGACCTGAGACTAAGGCTTGTTCACCAAAAAGACACTTTTTCAAATATACTGGTCCCCCACATAGGCTCATGGTAATGGGCCTCAAATGCTGAACACTGTTGGAAATGCAACACCTTTGGTGCTAAATGAACTCATGTTTTGGGCGTGCTCCTGTATCAAGAATTTCTGGTATGAGGTAGGTCAAAGGACCAATTAGAGATTGGATGCTAAATTGGAGCCCTCGCCCTTAAATTTCATTCTTGGCTGTATTCTGGACACCTGGAGATTACCTAGCAACAAGACAGCATGGTTCCAAGGTGCAGCTTTAGTTGCTAAATATTAATCCTGCAAAAATTGATCCCCACCAAATATCGATGCCTGGCTCAGAGATATGACTGATCTTGGAGCTAATGAATAACTGGCATTCCACAGAAAGGGAATGCTTGGAACAATTCAAAGAAATTTGGGCTGACTTTTTAGTGGTCTATGATTAACACAGATCCCAAGATAGGATAGAAGGGGATGGAGAAGCACCATAATCTAACTATTTATTTGCTTCGTGCAGTATTTTTCCAAAATGTATCAGATTCATCATAAATTAAAATGTTCAGTGTCAACCTAACTATTCCCACTGAAATCAATTGTGACGCTCCTTTAGGTGTCAGTGGGAGCAATGTTAGGCCAACACTGTGTGTTTTAGAAAAACCCGTGACGTTATCTGATTAAAATAGGACCATATAGATCATTGTTGCAACCACTGTTATATATTTGCAATGAATCTCGTACAAAACACGGCATGTAAGAGGTCTCCGAAAAGGTTATGATTTGATGGTTATGATGATGCTATCTGTGTGTGCATGTAACATTTTTGTATTTGAAGTTATGAGTATTGGGTCTATACCTGAATTTCAAATGTTTGCTCCTG
Source organism: Chelydra serpentina (assembly GCA_037349315.1). Classification (NCBI taxonomy): domain Eukaryota; kingdom Metazoa; phylum Chordata; order Testudines; family Chelydridae; genus Chelydra; species Chelydra serpentina. The sequence goes on along the minus strand of JBAIAC010000017.1, from coordinate 11,006,813 downwards.
GGGTAACGATCACAAGGTCGTTAGCCAGCACATCTTGAAGGGACTACGCAAATTGAGTGGCCCATCAAAAGGACACAACAGACCATGGGAAACTCCCATCTAAACTGAAGGGACTTTCCTGTGGACGTTCTATCTGAAGTATAGGTAATGGCTTCCTCGGCTGACTAAGCGAAATCAGGCATGGAAGGGGGCCCATGTAACTCCAAATGCCTATCTTTTACCTGTAATTTTCCACTAGCTGTGTTTTAAACAATGGGTTTCTCTTCATGTGGCAGCTATAAGAGGCCCTGGAAACACCTCCATTTTGCCTCTTTCCTGCACAAACCTCTGGACTATGGACTTATATGAGCATTCTAACCAAGGGACTGAGGTCCTTCCAATGATTTGGAAGCAACCAGAGACTTAACAAGCCAGCAGTTTATTCCATCACTGCTACAAGTCTGAACCAAGAACTTTGCAATTACTGTATGTATTTGATTCCTTTAACCAATTTTAACTCTCACCTTTCTTTCTATGAATAAACTTTTAGATTTTAAATACTAAAGGATTGGCATCAGCATAATTTTGGGTAAAATTTAAGTTATATATTGACCTGGGTGTGTGGCTGGACCTTTGGGATCAGAACCACCTTTTATTTGAAGAGATTGGTTTTAAAGAACCACTCATCTAAGTCTGGTGTTTTTGGTAGTAATAGAAGGACTGGAATGCCTAAGGAAGCTGCTTTTAGGACTTCTTGTTCACCAGTGTGGTGAAACAGAAGTTTACTTTTGTTGCTGGTTTGATATATCCAATGGAGGATTAGCCGCCAGTCTTGGGGTGTATCTGCCCTATTTCTCAGCAGTTTGTCCTGAATTTGGCACTCTCGGTTGTGGCCCGAGGCGGCACGGTTACAGCCCCACCCTAAAACATGGAGGCAGACTGAATATGGAAGGGATCAGGTTCCCTTCCTCTAAGGCTTTTCTCCTGTTTATCCCCTTAAAAAAAAAAACCAATTCCTGAGCCATAGCTAGTGTAATCAGCACAGTCCTATGAAAGTCAGTGCTGCTATGCTCATTTGCACCAGATGAGGATCTGGCCACCAATGTTTCAAACTATATTAAAACCACTTAAAATTACCAAGCAAACAAAAAGCCACTTTGGAAAAAAGTCACAGCCGTTTAATGCTCGATGCCAAGTTTCCAAAGCCTTCATTACAACGTCCTTAGTGTTCTTCCCCCAGGGTTCACCTTCACCTTGCAGCCAGAGGAATGGCTGCCAGCAGTGTTGGGAAGTTAGAGATTTCATAATCACAAATTAAGTTTTTATGCCAAAAGGAAGCTTGACGCTAATCCCCTCCACGCAGGTTGAGTCATTTTCTCTTTCCCAAGCCCACCCTTCGACAGTGGGTCCTGCTGTATGGACAGAGAGACGTAGGTGAATTATTTGTGAAGTAGGTCATGGCTCCAGACTGGGATTCAGTAACTCGAAGGATTGGTGATGGGCTTCATAACACTTCACCTTTATGCCACTGGTTCAAATGACGACCAGGTCACTATTGGCCAAATACTTGTTAGTGGGCATCAGGTGCCTGTTCAGTGGCCCACATGGGATGAGTTAGAAGTCTCTATTCAGCACCAAGAAAACAGGTGTCCACATCCCAAGATCAGTGGTGCTGTCAACATTCTTGGCAATCTCAAAAGAAAGGCCAAGGACTGAAATGGCCACGGAGAGGATGATGGAGTCCTGGAAGACTTTTGTGGGGGTCCCAAAAATCAAATAGCCAGAAGGACTGGGTCAGCTGTATACTCTGCGCATGATACCTTTATTTTCCAGAGTCTCTGCATTTTAATATGTAACTGTTCTGTTCCCCGGGTCTGATCTTCACTCTGGCTGAGCCTCACATAAAACATCTGGAGAGAAAACCATGCTCTCTTCTGACCGTTGGATTGTTATACTCCAGCCCCTGTGTGCATCTACACCAGGGGTTGGCAACCTTTCAGAAGTGGTGTGCTGAGTCTTCATTTATTCACTCTAATTTAAGGTTTCACGTGCCAGTGATACATTTTAACATTTTTAGACGGTCTCTTTCTACAAGTCTTTTATATATAACTAAACTAGTTTTGTATGTAAAGTAAATAAAGGTTTTTAAAATGTTTAAGCGGCTTCATTTAAAATTAAATTAAAATGCAGAGCCCCCCCGGACCGGTGGCCAGGACCCGGGCAGTGAGAGTGCCACTGAAAATCAGCTCACATGCCGCCTTGGCACGCGTGCCATAGGTTGCCTACTCCGGATCTACACTATTAAGGCTTTGAATTGGCAACAAGTATGGAATATGGTCATCCCAAGCTACCAGCTATGGCTACCCACCCCTTTCCAGCTTCAATCCTGCAACAGTGGGACTTCTCTCAGTCACTTGTTACTTATCTAGCTAGTTGTGGGAAGCTCTGCCTTCTCCCTGTGACTGTCTGACCGTAGGAGACCGTTCAGAGCAAGGAAAAAGACTAATGCGCTTAGCTTGCGCAGGTGCATGGTCCTCGCCAGATAGGGACAAAGAATGACAAGAAAAGCCCAGCACTGATGCACCCTGGAATCACCACATTTGTAAAGCTACATGAAGAACTCCTATTAGTATTCTTCTCAACCCGCTAATGATTCAGACACTTTCCAGCAAAAGATCTTGGGAGCCTTTTGTTCTGCTACCTCTTGGCTAATATTTCATGCACTGAACCCCTCCAGTGCCACACTACCCGCATTCCTGGATGGGGAGGCTGTCTCTGCCTACTAGATATCACCATTTAAAAACGTAATCAACGATGACATTATTAGGAGCATGAAGCGTAAGTGGCATAAATTGTTAATGAGGAAAATTTAGGCTTCGGGTGTTGTAGCTAGCAAGTGAGAAAATGCCTTTGAGCATCTCTTTGCTGGCATGTGGCAAACTGTCGGTGTGATTGGAAGCAGCACTGCCAAGGGTTTGAGGCCCCCCAAACATGTCCTAATTTACTTTTTAAAAATAGTTACAGGAAAAATCCTGCAGCTCCTAAATAATAATGAAAAAGCAATTCTGTCACTGAAAATTAGAGGAAAAAAACAGGTTATTTCTGCAAGTCCAACAGAGAAAGTGATTTGGGCTCCCCCTGATGGCTAGATAGGAGCAATTAATTTACAAGCAATGGGCCTGATTCTAATCTGGCTTACACCGCTGCAAGAACTGAGTAACAACAACTGACTGACTAGATTTGCACCAGCATAACGGATGTAGTGCTTTTATAGGACATGATGAAATTATGTTCTTGCAGTCAAAGAACCGGAGTCAGATCAAGCAACTTGGTTTTAGTTTGTGGCTCTGCCACAGATTCCATGAGACCTTGGGCGAGTCACTCGACCTCTGCACCTCAGTTTCCCTTCTGTAAAATGGGGGTAATGATACCTCTGTGGTTTAGAGCATTGTTGTGAGAATACATTTATTAAGGATTGTGAGATGCTCAGCTACTACCGCAATGGGTGACAGAAGCACCTAGATGTAAGAATGTTATGATGATAAACCTGAATGTACAGAGACTATGGGTTAATGCCAGACTGTAGATGCAAAGGTTACATCTCCCCTGTATTTGAGAGGTGTCAGAACAGCATATGTAGGCATACCCAAGCAAGCTTTGAGCTATACTTCCTGCAGTCACACTATCCAATTGCAGCGTAGACATACCTAGAACTCCCTTTATTGCTTCTAAGGGTGTGTTCCCCACTCCCCCAAACTTAAGATTCTGGGGCTTGTCTGGTTGGAGATTTTTGCACAGAAAGCTGGAACCCGGACATTTACTTCCTTTACATCCTAGGCAACACTGCCTCCCACCATTTACTTTCTAACAATTATAGTCCAAGTACGTTTTCTTCTTTAAACGCTATAAAGTTTGATCCAGTTTCCCTTTGATATTGAGGCAGCAGCCATGGTACTTCCATTTAAGGTACCTAAAGGTGAAGAAAGACTTAATATTTAATGTTTTTTTGTCAAATAAAGTCTGTTTTTATGGATTTGAATCCACTTGACATTTCTCTTTCACTCTCAGCAGCACGCAGCTTGCATAATAAGAATGCCAGTAAGCAGCACCACCCTGCTCTGCTGCGGCTAAAGCGCGATCAGACAGACATTCTCCACTATACGCACTACCTTGCTAGGATTCAGCTACTAGCCTTAAAACTGTGTTCAGGGTTGAATGGCCCATAAACTCTTTGCTGCTCTAATCTGACTAATGTAGCAACCTAGCTGCAGCCTGAACCACTCTGGGAACTAATCGGTGTTTTACAGGATTGTTAAATATGCATTGACGCGAACAAAGATGATCAGTTGTCTTTACTGATCACCTGCACTGGCCAGATCATACCAAGCACTAGGAAGTGCACATGTAACTCCCATTAATTTCAGCTGGAATGTGCGCGCCCTGGTGAGAATCTAGCCCTTCTAATGGTCTAAATATTCCCTAATCCTATTGGCCTCGCTCCTCCAATTCCACAAAACGCTCTCACCCCATGCAGAACTTCAGAATAAGCTAAGTAGCATATAGACCTTATGCTGGCTGACTGCATGGGATGAATGTCACCCTATATTATTAAACCTAAGCAGGGCCGGTGCAAGGAAGTTTTGCGCCCTAGGCGAAACTCCCTTGCACCAGCCCTGCGCCCCCCAGCTAATGCCGCCCCCTCCCCACGGAAGCTGGCTCCCATGCCCACGGCAGGCAGCTCCCCCGCCCCCCCACCCGCGGCGCCTCCCCAGCTCCAGCCGCTGAGCTGAGCATGGAGCCGGGAGACAAGAGGCAGCCGCCCACCGCCCCCCAAATCCTGGCGCCCTAGGCAACCGCCTAGGGTCACCTAGTTAAAGCGCCGGCCCTGAACCTAAGGGCTCTGACCAAGATGGGAGCCTCATTGTGCTAGGTGCTGTACAGTCGCATAGAGAAGGTCTACACTACAGCAGGGATCGACGCTCTGAGATCGATTCACCGGCAGTTGATTTAGCGGGTCTAATAAAGACCTGCCAAATCGACTGCAGATCGCTCTCCAGTCGATCCCAGTACTCTACCCCCAACGAGAAGAGTAAAGTACGTTGACGGGAGATTTTCTCCCGTCGACCCCCCGCGGTATGGACCCCATGGTAACTCGACCTAAGGTATGTTGACTAAGCATAGTGTAGGTCAACTTACCGTGGTAGTGCAGACATAGCCATAGTAAGACAGAGTCTCTGCCCCAAAGAGCTTACAATCTAAATGGAAACGTTAATATTGGTAGTTTTACAGATGAGGAGCTAACTAATGAGTTTAAGTGACTTGCCCAAGGTGTCACAGGAATTCTCTAGTAGAGCTGGAAATTGAACCAAAATTGATTTAAGGCAAGGGCCTTAACTACTATCTATGTCTGATAGTTTGTATCACCACCACTTTGGCCAAGCAACAAAAGAGCTTCCCTCCCAAGCAGGAATGCAGCTTCTCTTTTTTTTTTTTTTTTTTTTTTTTTTAAATGGAGGAAAACTGAAGGGCTGGAGGCTAAATAGCAAGCCTCAGAAAGAGGCTGTTTTTATGTGCACGTCTCAGAGTTCATGTCTCGATCAGGCAGGCAGCTGATTCGCAGGGACAAAGGTACTAATTCTGCTCAGTGTAGTAGCCCTCCCCTGGCAAACACTGCAGGTGGATCAAGAGAAAAAAAATCAGCAATTATTTTCCCATGAAAATCAGCATGAACAATGCAGTTAGATACCACTGGGTCATTATTTGTATTTTTCAGTCAGTGATATACTGTCGAAACCAATCCTGCCATTACCCACACAGGGGAACCCTGGAGAGGACATGCCAGGCTCTGTATTGTTTTACTTTTCATCCTTAGTGTCAACCAGTTACGTTAGTGTAACATTTTCAATTCCCCAGCTTCATGGGAAAACAAAACATGTCCCCCACTTCCTCCCACCTATCCATAGCGTATAATCCTTGTGAAGGGCGACAACACAAGGACAGAACTTGAATGCTAAAACAAACATCATTGGGGGAGGGGGATTGTATCCGGGCACGGCAAGCCTCTGAAACTTCCAAAATTTTGCTTTCTATGTTTCCCCACATGCCTGGCTGGTACTCCCACCCCTTCTCCAAGCTACTCAACCTCTTGAGTATGCAACACTAGGCTGAAAAACCTCATGAGAATGAGTAAATTTCAGATACCAGAATGCTTGTAATAAGCGACAGTTGCTTATAACACTAATTGTAATTGCCTCACTGTTACCTTGTGTTCCTTGCCCCAGCCTGTTCAACACCCCTTATCCTAAATTTAGATTGAACACAGTGTACGGGGAAGGGAGCTTGCAATTATCCTGCCTCCCCCTGGCACCAGCTCAGCTGGCATAAAGAGATTGCAGGGCAATGATGAATAGAGCTAGAAGGGTCTTTTCAATAAGGAGTAGAGCCCAGGGTCCAGGCGTCCCGAGGAGCAAGAAAGATGAAACCCAACCTCCCAATGATACAGCACACCTAAGATGGAGGCAGGGAATACAGTAGGGCAGCAGTTTTCTGATCTGCATGACTTGATCGGTTGGCAGGTGTCCAACGTGAGACACTTAAGAGGCCTGATTTTCAGAGGGTAAGTGTTCAGCGCTTTCTGAAAATCAGGCCCCTCTGAGGTGCATGAAGTGAGGCCCTTCTAATCACTAGTCAGTTAAAAACCCCACACCAAAACAGGTGTGTACCAGTCATCTGTGGGATTACCAGTGATCTATGGAACCAGGGCAGGCTCTAACTTTGCCACCCCAAGCAAAAACAAAAACAAAAACAACCAAACAAAACCTCCCCCCAAGATTGGCTGCCCGAAGGTGTCGCCCCAAGCACGTGCTTGGTCGGCTGGTGCCTGGAGCCGGCCTTGTATGGAACCCTTCATGGTCATCTGTAGGATGCAATGCCTCAAGAGGCAAGCAGTGGAAGGGACTGAAGAGGTGGGAAAGGGGAGAGGCTCCTTGGAAGGATTATCTTGCCAAGGAGCCCATAGAACAGAGAAGTGGGGCCTCCACTAGGGATGAAAGGAAGGATGGTCCAGCATTAGGTAAACCAGTCTGGGGCTTGCAAGCCCTGTATTCAGTTTCCTGAGCTGATAAAAGCTGTGTGTCTCTCATTTCTACGGCAAGATTTTTAAAAAGGTATTAGATACCTAACTCCATTGCTTTCAATGGTATTTAGGTGCCTAAATACCTTTAAAAATCTGGGCCTTAGTCTCTCTGTGCCTCAGTTCTCCACCTGTGAATTGGGGATAATAGCACTGCCCTCCCTCAAAGGGGTGTTGCGAGGATAAATACTATAGTATTGGAATGTCCTAGAATTTTTGAGGTAACGGGAACCTTATAAGTAACTAAGATAGAAATACAATCTACCTAGTCTTCCTTAAACATCTCAGCAAGGCTTCTCTTTCCCAAGCTCTTGCCTGACACCCCAGGCGACTGGTGCCAGCGAAGGAAGATGAAAACACAATTTTTGTTTTTGTTTGTCTCAAAGCAGCAGATGATTATGAATCACAGTCACATTTTGCAAAGCTCAGAGCAACACTGACACACACCGGTCCCCCTTCGGATCCCAGGAGCGGGGGAGGGAAGCGTTCTCAGTGTGAGATGCCAGCTGAGTCCAGTCAGATTAAATCCAGAAAGATTTAAATAACTTGCATGTGTGTCAGATGCTCATGTTTGCCTGGTTAACGCTTTGGAACAGGCGTGTTATGTTTAAACTGTAAAGACATCATGCGTGACATATCATGTCTGCTAGATAGTCCAAGCTAGCTAACACCGGCTTCCGGAGCTCATTCGACCTGGCAGTCGAAAAATGAACTGCACACACATAATGAGTTCTGACAGGGAAAAGCCTCCTTCCCTACCTAGCCACGGTAATTTTCAGTCTGGGGTCTCACTTCATCGGAACCTCCTTACGTTCTTCTGCTCCCCAGCCTGGTACAAAGCGCCTGTGGCACCTGAGCTTCAGCTCATTTAGGCTGCTGGTTCTAATGACTTTGTTTAAATCAACAATTTAGGTTTGCTCCACCAAGAGACAGACGGTTCCGCCCGCTTTCCCAGCTAGCTCATTTGTGATGGTGTTAGTAACAGGGTGGCTGCCTCCTGCAGACCCACCCTGCCACCCCCACCTCAGCTGGAGTGGCTCTGCCACACCCTGCCTCAGTTTCCCTTCTTCGGGTCTCCTTAATAAGCACAATACTCATGCTTCTCTTTGTTCAAACACCCCTCCTTAGGGCCTAGGTTTATCAGCATTAAAGTTCAGATTAAAGCTTAAAGCCCCAAAATAAAGTTTACAAAATTCAACTCAGTTCCTGGTTTTTAGCAGGCCACTCCCAGCCCTTCCTCCCTGGAAGGGTTTTTTCCTTCTCCCCTAGGCTAGAGTCTGCTCTCAGCAGCTCTCTCCAGGCTTCTGTCCTGCCTGACAGCCCGAGGCTTAGCTGGAGGTTCTTTTAGATCCAAACCCTTTCCCCTGGTCTAGGGTGTTCTGCAGGAGCCTCTGGCTCTTCTGCTGTCTCTACCACAGCTTCCTCTCCAGCTCTTTATGGAGAGGAGTTGCCCTATAAACAGGCCTCATCATGAGGCTGTTACTGAGGTACAAGTGGGCTGGACCAATGCCCTCTTAAAGGGCCCAGTCCACAGTGTTCACTGTATTACAGTAGTGTCCCTTAGTGCTGGGCTCTGTATGGACATAAGAGAATCCTTGCCCCTTAGAGTTTACACTCTACTAGAAAAGACAGAAAGGGTGGGGAAAAAGGAAATGTCCCCATTTGTAAAACGGGGTACTGAGGTACAAAGGTATTCGATAACTAGCCCAAGGTTGCAGGGAAGACCTATGGAAGAACCAGGAACTGAACCAACCCAGATCTCCTGGGTCCCAGCCCAGTACCTTAATGATAAAACCATTCTTCAGTAAAAGACCAAGCCTGTCCTTCACCTTTCTTGTTAAACTTGAAAGGTCAGTGCTAACCTGAAAAGTGGTATTGTGATGTTCCAGATTCTGATAAGATTATCCATTAGACAGAATTAGAACTGCTCATCTGGGTGTCATAGGCCTCGGGGACCTTGAGCTCATGTGGTACTATACAAGTCTGGGTTTCTGGAACAGAAAGATCTGAGTTCTGTTCTCAATGCCATTGTGAGGCTCCAAGGGGCAGAGTTCTAAAGATACGTGGGGTACGTCTACACTACCCATCGGATTGGCGGGTAGTGATGGATCTATTGGGGATCGATTTATCGCGTCTAGTGTAGACGCGATGAATCGATCCCCGAGTGCGTTCCCCGTCGACTCCGGAACTCCACCTCCATGAGAGGCGGAAGCAGAGTTGACGGGGGGAGCAGCAGCCGTCGAATCGCCACCGTGAGGATGGCCAGGTAAGTCGACCCAAGATACATCGACTTCAGCTACGCTATTTGCGTAGGTGAAGTTGCGTATCTTAGGTCGACCCCCCAATATAGACCAGGCCTTAGATGCTTAAAGATGCAGATAGGTGCCTAGTGGGATTTTCAAGAGTACTCTGGGAGTTAGGCACCTGAATACCATTAAAAGTCTAGCCCCAACTGGCTACTGAACAGATAATAGTGATAAAATGTCCCAGTGATCCCATGTTCAGCACAAGCTTTATTTTCACAGGGTGAATTTCACACCTGTGCTAAGGGTAAGCATGAGGTCTGTTTAAGTCTTTGGAGGTAAGTGGCATGTAAAAGTTTGTATGTGAATTTCATAGTGCTTCCTGAACACATTGGCTTAGCTTGCAAGCTAAGCCAAAGATGCATTTGCTGTCTGCTGGAGACTTAGGTTGAGATTTTCAAAAGCCAAATCAAGGATTTATTGACATCTTCTAGTCAGCTTTGAGGAATCTCAGCTTTAAATGCCATCTGGGATCGGAGAATCCTATGCTCTTTTTGCCTCTGATATTTTCAGAGGCCATCATGATTCACCATTCAGAATACAGCTAATAACTCTGTTACTGGAGTGCAAGGCAGAGGAGAACCTAACTCACCCTCTTCTACCTGCCCGAACAGCAGTGAAAGTGGAGGGACACCCTCCCATGTGCATGCCTGGGAGTTTGGCTCATGTGATATGCGGAGCTGTTTCCAGTGTACTTGTTCCCAGGGAATCAGCAGGTGGGGAGTTAATGAGAAGTGTGCTGCTAGGACACTGTGGTTGACTATAGTGAGGGTTTTGTGGAGAGGAAGAGAAGAATTCGCAGGCCCTTGGGCCCTCTGTTCCACACCACTGGCAATTAGAGCAATTTTACCAGCTTTCTTTTCGTGCATGAAGATCAAAGTAGACCTGGATGGGGAGTCATGCTCTCCCAGGGGTGCTGTAATAACTAAAGGAAGGGTTCAGAGAAATAAAGAGCAGACATGAACCTTTGCCTGCACTTGAAGTGGGACTACAAACCTCCTGGGGCGGTTTAGGGAAGTTTACAAAATCTGCCAAAAAGTGTTTAGTTTTCATTTCAGCAGAGTTCTTTCCCAGCAGGGACACCCTTCTTCTGACTGAGAAGGACTGGAAAACCAAGCACAAGGTGGTGAACCCGAGAGATTTGGGGCTGTTTCCTCTCTTCTTCCCTTCCATTTCACACCCAACATTCCCCTACAAAATAGACATCCACCTCACTTCTGCCCAGGGGGTAAAGTATGCAAGAGATGGTCTGAGAATAGCTCTGGAAACCATGAACTCCTGAATTCTAATTTCAGCTCCCTCCACAATTTGGCCAAGTCACTTCCTCTTAGTGCCTCAGTTTCCCCGTCTGTGGACTGGCGATAATACTGCTTATAACACCTCTAGGTGGAGTGTTTATGCTTAATTAGCAAATAATGTTTGCAAAGCACTTAGAGGAAGACCACTGTACAAGTATTATTATAGGATGAAATAAAACCACTGTTTCAAACTTCTCAGGAAACAGTTTATGCATTTAGACAAGTTAATTCTCCTTGTAATGCTCTCTGGTCTCTTTTAATGTCCTCTATTAAATATTCTGGGAACTTTATATGGCTTGTATAATACAATGTGAAAAATGGCATCTAATCAAGAAGTAGGATGTGTGTCTGTCTTCGTTTTCAGGCAGTACCAGTGCAATCTATGGCACGAGTCAGATTGTCTAGCACCATTGATACCAAACGTTTTAAACAAGCAGTTAATATAGGAAAACCGAACTAAGGAAAAATTAGTCTCGTATTTCTAATCACTGTTGAGAGCTAAATTGAGCAGGTCTTTCTCATTTGATTAGTTGGGTGAAATTTGGCCTTTCCATGAATGAAATTTCACACACAAAAAATTTAGATTTTCCTGAAATATTTCTCCTTCCAATTAAGTTTGGTTGTTGTTCTCTTTTCACACAGACAGCTTTTGCGTCTCTCCCCTTCAACTGCTGATTTTGGTTGACCATCTTGGTCTCATGGTGAGATTTGGGATTTTTCAAGTTTAGAAATACAAATGTGACTTTTTTGAAAAATTCAAATTAGGAAATTTCTTTAAAAAATATAAATTTCAAAAACCAAAAAAAATTTTTTTTTTTAAAGGTGGAAAATTAATGAAAAATCCTAACATTTTTTTAAATACTTTAAAATTGCAGCTTGTTACATTTTGTATGGAACAATCTCCCAGGGGAAGTGAGTAATTTAAAACTTGCCTGGACAAAGCACTTGAGAATATACGGTAGGAAACAATCCTGCACCAGTGAGTAGAACAGATTACATCACTTTTAGTTCGGTCTCTAACTTTGAGGATAGCATGAGACCTGATTGACCTAGAAATCTCAGTAAAGGGCTAGGGAAATCAGCCTGATTTGGGAATTCCAGCCCTAATTCAGCCAAAGGATATTTTTAGCTGTATAGCCCTGGATAAGTCACTAGATCATCTTAGGTCACATACAGTCCAATGACACAAAAAGGTAGGAATCTGAGTGGCTGAGCTGGTACTGAGCTTTACCAGGGAAATCTCTCACACACTGTATTTTTATATTTTAGTGTGTGGGTTCTTTAGCTTTTCATGGTGTTTTGGGGTATAGTCCACTGTGAGATATGGCTTCTTGGACAATTATAAACAGAATTACCAGATAGATAAGAGCAGCACAGTCTTATAGGAGCAGAATAATTGGCAAGAGCTGAACTGCAATGGGGTTAAATATTAAAGTTTAGACAAAAGTGACATCCTCTTGGAGTGCCACATTCCTTTTCTAAGCATTTTGAGCAGATCAAGCAAGAGTAGAAGTGGGTTGGTAATTACGGAAATCAAGCTTTCTATGGAACATATTAGGCTCTTGCACCTTTCACGACACACTGATTTATGAGTAAAAAGACGGATTAAACAGGTCATCAGCTAAATTTGCAATAATCAGGGGCCACATTTTCAAGAGAATGGAGGTTCTATATTGTCAGAATCAACATTTTGGTTCAAATAAATCATGCGTGACACATTTCTGCCTTCTTAGGGGGAAACATACATACACAGCCACAAATTATAATCACATCTCACATCCAATTATATACACATCTCTACAAATCACATTCCTGTTCACACTCCTCCCGGTCTCTCTCACACAAACAAACAATCTCACCACCACCCCATAGAGTCAGTCGTCCCAGCACAATCACACAGACTTGCAACTTCACTCCCACCCCCAAACACACAGGCGGTCACACCACCACATAGAACAATCTCCTTTTAGAAAGCGCAAGTATTTCCAAAAGCTGCTAGTGCTGCTTTTGCGCTGTAAATGCTATTTGTAAAGCAGTGAGAATATACACACACAAGCGCTCTGTACTGCATTAGTGTACATGGGTACCTGCTGCCCTCTCCTGGATGGACTGTCAGAACTACTCAGGTGGATACAATCCCATGACCCTTTCAGTGGACAAATGCTGAAGGTTTGTTTTTAGTTCAAGTGGCACTACGGTGTGTGTTATTTTGGGACCAAATTCCTGAGTTCTAGCCTTGTTGCTGAGCAGAAAGTCCGCTGGGGCCATGGCCTGTGAAAGACCTGACACTCATGGCTACGTGGTCTAAGAATAATCATACTAAACTGTAAGCCTATAATTTGTATGTGATTTATTTCCCAGGGGAAGCACAATGTGGAAAGCATCTGGTTCACTGAGATTCCAACCATCTAGCTTAATTTTCAGACTGATTTGGATGAGGCATAAAGGACATCATGTCCACATAACCCAGAGCAGATCACTTGATCTTCCATTGGGACTGGAACTCCTAAATCATTCTGGATTGCCAGCCTCTTGCTGAGACCAAAGGATCCCTCATGCTTCCACACCAGTTGCACTTGTTTGCTGGATTTGAACCCCAGGCACCCATGCTAAAAGCAGGTATGTGCCAGCACTGTTGTCAGACAACCCTCAAAGAAGAGCCCTCTCCCAGCAGAGATCATTGCATTAGCCTAGATGTATATACTCTGAAGCACCTGAGTATTTTATCCAGCATCTATTCCTTCAGTCTAAATTACAGTAAACTCCCTCATTTGTTTCTCTCCCCGCTCCCCCTGCCTGAAGATGGACTGGTGTGCAGCAGATTAGAAATCTCTACAAAATTCTGCACAACTTCACATGAAAGCGTCTGGCAGGGATGCCTTTTAGCTGAGTGGATGTTTAATGCACCTCCTCTGCTTGGGTCATCAGATAAGGCCCAGCACTTCCATGGATTGCTCCCCAGTTTGACCTACGAGACATCTACAGGAAGCAGTGTCTAAACTCATCCATCTTCTCTGCCTTCATCCAAACATTTCCACCTTATTATTAAAAAATACACAAACTTCTCCAATCATAATCTTATCTTCACAGTCCTTTTGTATTTCATCACCTACAGCATTATAGTGCAGCGCCTCAGGCTAATCCTTGTTATTTACTTTGGCGTTTTCTACACAACTCCAGTCCAGATTGTCTTTTCCTTAAATGTTACTCTTTTATTTTCTTATTTTGAAATTCACTTTCAGCAGTTGTAAAAGGTTGCACTGAATGTACAGTGATTGTCCCTAAAGTTATCCACAAAGCTGTGACAGTCACAGTTAGATGGACAAACTAGTCAAGTCCCCCTGCTGTCCCCAGTTTCAGAAGCAAATTCAAACCGAACCAGCCTTGAGAGTCTGAAATGTTTGGCTCATCATTGCGCGCGTGCTCTCTCTGGGGGGACGTGGGAGGTAGGGGGTTGGTTCTGGCTAGGAAGAAATCTTTGTATGCTGCAATAGTGTCAAGATAAGCTATTCTTGCACCATTTTGTCCAGAAGCAGGTGCCTAACTTTATGCCCTTTGGAAATATCTCCATGAATTTCAACGGGTCTTGGATTGGGTCCCAGAAGTGCCAAGAGTCTCATGGGAACGCCAGTCCTTGCAGATTTGTAGACCAATTTTGCAGACTCAAGAAGTGTGGGTAGTTCGCAATTTCAGTTGCTTCTGCAAAGCACATCTGGATACTTATCTGAACCAAACCCAACTACATAGTTATATCATTAAGCAAGACCAGAAGCAGATCATGGGCCTTTACATTGGTAACAGTTTGATGACAAACCTGAACCATTCAAATAGAGATGGGCCTGAAGGAAATCTCCAGATCTGAAGAGTTGTCAGATTAGTGACGGTTCTGAATGAAATGCAAGCTATTGTCATAATGGAACAGACCAAAAACCTGGCTCTGCGCACTCTCAAACCCTGCAAAAGTTCAAATGTGGGTATTAAATTAGTATCTCGGGCCAAACTCTACTTTTAAGCCTTACCAAGCCCTAGGTATTTCTGGCATGCCAGAGATTTAACATGAGTGGGCAGATTTTTCAAAGGTGCCCAGCACAAGACAGGGCCCTTTGCTCCCAGGTGGCAGTTGCTGGATGCAGCACACTTTTGAAAATCTGGCCACAAGAGCTCAGCTCTCCTGTAGTCATCGAAATGAAGCAGCCAGATTTTAAAAGAGCGCTCAGCATCCTGAAGAACAATGAGAGCTCCTGGGTGCTCAGGCCTTTTGAAAATGTGGCCCCAAATTCCTCCTGGGTGCCTCACAAGCCAAGTTTGCTGTTCCTAAGGTTTCACGTGGCATATCAGCCTGGAACTGTATTGAGTCAGACCCTAGCTTGGCTTTCTTCTGCTAGAGGCGCCAATCTTTTGAATGGGACATCATCAGTGTAGCATATTTGCACTGCACTCTTCTACCAGAACGTGTGCGTGTGATGATATAAGAGTGTGAGGGGCATAATCAGAGCAACAGCTCACTCTGTTGATATATTAGTCTAATACTCCAGATGATGCACGAGTATCAGAACAGGCCCATCTGATAACATGTATGAGTAATTCATCACCAGAATGAGTTGCTCCGATGATGTATTACTCAAAATAGAATGCACCATCTAGGGGGAGAATGGGTCCAGGAGAAGCAGTTTATTTCCAGGATGAAATATTCACAGGACCTAGAGGGCTTCCTTGGCACCAGAAATGTTGGCACTATGTAAAGATATACGATATGCTTTTGCCAAAGTCCAAATGCAGTTAACTGAAACCTCCACACACACACACGCCTCATACTCTGAGAGCATGGAGCTGAAAATGCTGCACTTTTATTCATATTGAGAGCCCCTGTGGATTTCTTCAGGATTTGGGACCTGCAGTTTAAGGTTTTTTGTTTTTTTACAGATTAAAATTAATTCAAAGAAATTATCCCGAGTTTCTTATTTTGTTTTGGTTTCTTGAGCCTTTATTTTAGTGCAAACCAGTTGGTTAGTGGGGGGAAATAACCTCTCTCAATGCTTGTGTTCTCTAATATCTGTTGTACTTATGTGCTTTGTATCTTTATAGAGATGCCAGCACAATGGAGAGAGAAATGATTTTCAAGAGGCAATTTAAAACTTGTGTAATGAAGACGATGGCGGCAATAGGGATAAGTAATAAATGCCTTATGTTTCCATAGTGCCTTTCAACCTGATCTTCCAGAAAACATCATCCTGGCCTCTATGGATGTAGAAGCCCTCTACACCAACATTCCACACAAAGATGGACTACAAGCGGTCAGGAACAGTATCCCCGATAATGCCACGGCAAACCTGGTGGCTGAACTTTGTGATTTTGTCCTCACCCACAACTATTTCACATTTGAGGACAAATATATACCATCAAGTCAGCAGCACTGATATGGGTACCCGCATGGCCCCACTGTATGCCAACATTTTTATGGCAGACTTAGAACAAGGCTTCCTTAGCTCTCGTCCCCCAACGCCCCTACTCTACTTGTGCTACATTAATATATCTTCATCATCTGGACCCAAGGGAAGGAAGCCCTTGAGGAATTCCACCACGATTTCAACAATTTCCATCCCACCATCAACCTCAGCCTAGACCAGTCCACACAAGCGGTCATTTCCTAAACACGACTGTGCTAATAAGCGATGGTCACATAAACACCACCCTATACTGGAAACCTACTGACCGCTATACTTACCTACATGCCTCCAGCTTCCATCCAGGACACACCACACGATCCATTGTCTACAGCCAAGCTCTAAGATACAACCGCATTTGCTCCAAATCCTCAGAGACAAACACCTACAAGATCTCTATCAAGCATTCTTAAAACTACAATACCCACCTGCTGAAGTGAAGAAACAGATTGACAGAGCCAGAAGAGAACCCAGAAGTCACCTACTACAGGACAATCCCAACAAAGAAAACAACAAAACGCCACTAGCTGTCACCTTCAGCCCCCAACTAAAACCTCTCCAGCGCACCAAAGGTCTACAACCTATCCTGAAAGACGATCCCTCACTCACAGACCTTGAGAGAAAGGCCAGTCCTCGCTTACAGACAACCCCCCAACCTGAAGCAAATACTCACCAGCAACCACACACACAATACAAGAAAAACACCAACCCAGGAATCTATCTTTGCAACAAAGCCCGATGCCAACTCTGTCCACATATCTATTCAAGGGACACCATCATAGGACATAAATCACATCAGCCATGCCATCAGGGGCTCGTTCACCTGCACATCTACCAATGTGATATATGCCATCATGTGCCAGCAGTGCCCCTCTGCCATGTACATTGGCCAAACCAGGCAGTCTCTACGCAAGAGAATAAATGGACACAAACCTGACATCAGGAATCACCACATTCAAAAACCAGTAGAACACTTCAACCTCTCTAATCACTCAGTGACAGACGTAAAGGTGGCAATTTTGCAGCAGAAAAGCTTCAAAAACAGACTCCAACGAGAAGCTGCTGAACTTGAATATGCAAACTAGATACCAGTGCCGTAACGAGGGAGTGGCTCGGTCATTACACTAATTGAATCTATTTCCCCTCGTTAAGTATCCTCACACTTGTGTGAACTGTCCGAAATGGGCCATCTTGATCATCACTTCAAAAGTTTTTTTCCCCCTGCTGATAATAGTTCCTCTTAATTAGCCTCTTACAGTTGGTATGGGTACTTCCACCTTTTCATGTTTCTCTGTACGTATAAATATCTTCTTACTATATGTTCCATTCTATGCATCCGATGAAGTGGGCTGTAGCCCACAAAGGCTTATGCTGAAATAAATTTGTTAGTCTCTAAAGTGCCACAAGTTCTCCTGTTCTTTTTGCTGACACAGACTAACACGGCTGCTACTCTGAAACCTTTCATCCTGAAGCATCCCCAAACTCTTTGCAATCTTTATATAGTCAAGTATCAATTCATTCAGGGCTCCTGGATGGGATGTGGGTTCTACTGAATATGCCCAGCAGCACACCAGAGAACACGGGCAGGAAATGAAAGATATTTCCCAGCAGACAAAGTTTCAGGGGTGTGGAACGTAATCACCCAGAAATAAAAGGCTATCACCGCTACACTTGCAAAATGTGGTTAGAAACATAGCTTTGTCGCTTATTGCCTTTTTGCTGCAGGAATTAACAGGTGAACATCTGTGGTCTTTGTTATTCAGGAAGTCAGACTGGATAATCTTAACATTTCTTTAAAGTCCATGAATTTTGAGGAGTCTTTTTCAAAGGCACATAGGGGAGTTAAGGACAGGTAGGCGCCTACCTGTCCTTATCTTAACCACAAACTGGCATCTCCAGCCTCACAGCATAGCTCCAGTCATCACAACAGTGTTGTTTCAGAAGAAAGAGAGCTACCAACTAAATCTCTAAGGGCAAAAATCTTTAAGTGCCTAAGGAGGCTACTACTTCCATTTTCAAGAGTCTTGGGCACTTAGGAGCCCAGTTCTTACAGAAAGTCAATGGGGCTTAGACTCCTAAAATCACCCAAGTACTTGTGAAGATTTTACTTGAATTGCGGGAATTGTTTTTGAGATCTCCCATCCAAGTACTAACCAAAAGACAACGCTGCTCAGCTTGTGAGATCATAGCCTGAGGCGGTATATGGCTGCAGAATAGCTCAGCTGAGAAATATCAATAGCATTAGCAATCATCTTCTTTATGAACCAGTGCACAAGAAAGGAACATATTGAGTTACACATTCTACTAAAGAAGTGGCTACATCAGTGAGACTCGTTTTCAAAGGGTTTCCCATAAAACATTTTATGCTTTTCCCTTTTTCCCTTTCCACGCTTGGGGAGACAATAATTTCATTAAATGCTTTTATTCTTCTGAGTCATCGTTCATAAGACGTATGAGCATGAATTTAAATTAGTGTTTGTCACAGTGAGAACAGGGGGTGGGAAGAACACATTCCTGAGACGCATGAACTAACTGCACAATGGGTAGTGGGTGAGCAAAACGGTACCCTCAGTTACCCTGGGGTAAATCTCTAACAACTCCATTGAAGTCAGTTATATTGATGTAAAACTAGTGTAATTCAATTAGCTGTTTTCAACTAGTGCTGAACATTTGGACACTGGACTTCTATGAGGGAAAATTTCCTTTAAGGCTGGACTTAGAGACAGTTTCTCTTCTTTGCCTTTCCCTTCACTTCTAACCTACAAGATTATAGCTAGTGTCAGGCCAGAAACCAAAACCCTGGTTTCAAATGCGGTTAACTTTGAGGAGTGCAAACCCAGGCTCAGATCTGATTGTAGCAGCCTGGGACACATTCTACTCACACATAGGCGCCACAAGAGTGAGCATTAACAAATAGTGGAACAGTATCAATTAGAATAAGTTTGAACAGGCCTTCAAGTGTTTGGATGCTTAGCTCCATTTAGGGTGACCAGATGACAGATGAAAAATATCGGGACACTCACCCGGCACGTCCCGGTCTTCAGCGGCATTTCAGCAGCAGGTCCTTCAGTCGCTGATGGTTGTCGTCAGCATGTCGTCGTGGGGTGATAAGTCTTGCCGCCGAAGAAAGAAGTACCTGCTGCCGAAGTGCCACCAAAGACCGTCAGCGACTGAGGGACCTGCCGCCGAAATGCCGCTGAAGTGCTGGGTGAGTTTAACAAGTGAAAAGGCGCTCCCCCGACCTCTCACCGCCGCTGAAGGGGTGGGGGGTGGGGGGGAGGTCCCAAAACAAAATATCAGGACAAATAGTGTCCTGACCGTACTTCGGTCGGGATGTGGGATAAATTGCTCAAAATCGGGACAGTCCCGATTTTAAGGACATATGGTCATCCTAGCTCCATTTACTCAAACCTGCAAAAAACAATGTTTCAAGTCTCTGGACTCCATGGGAATCACCGATAGAATTCTAAAAAAGCAACTCAGCCCTTCCTCCCCTGAGAAATCCATACATAGTAAAAACGCAGAGAGATTGATGTTGCAGACAAGTCCCTAAGAACGGAGGTCCCAGCCTATTGTGTGTGGGCATTCAAGATCCCATGGTATTTCTTGTCTAACGTGTGCCCCAGGATCCTCCTTCAAAAATATTCCCTTTCCCTCCATTGCTGTTCAACTAGCTCTGAGCTGATTATCTGACTTTGGCACTTCGACCACAGAGAAAGCTGTATGGGAGACCCACAGAGGGGTGGGCATGGTTGTCCTGTGCACAGGACGGGAGTGAGAAACCACTTTTCCCTTTGCTTTCCACTAGCAATCATCTTCTTGCCCTACTCCTGGCTGCTTACAGGGATCAGAACGTGTTGACTAAGAGTCCTGCACTTAGGACGGAAGAATCCCATGCACTGCTACAGACTAGGGACTGAGTCGCTAGGCAGCAGTTCTGCAGAAAAGGACCTAGGGGTTACAGTGGACGAGAAGCTGGATATGAGTCAACAGTGTGCCCTTGTTGCCAAGAAGGCTAACGGCATATTAGGCTATATAAGTAGGAACATTGCCAGCAGATTGAGGGATGTGATCATTCCCTTCTATTCGGCATTGGTGAGGCCTCATCTGGAGGCCTGTGTCCAGTTCTGGGCCCCACACTACAAGAAGGATGTGGAAAAATTGGAAAGAGTCCAGTGGAGGGCAACAAAAAGGATTAGGGGGCTGGAGCACATGACTTATAGATTCATAGATTCTAGGGCTGGAAGGGACCTCGAGAGGTCATCGAGTCCAGCCCCCTGCCCTCATGGCAGGACCAATTACTGTCTAGACCATCCCTGATAGACATTTATCTAACCTATGAGGAGAGGCTGAGGGAACTGGGATGATTTAGTCTGCAGAAGAGAAGAATGAGGGGGGATTTGACAGCTGCTTTCAACTAACTGAAAGGGGGTTCCAAGGAGGATGGATTTAGAATGTTCTCAGGTGGTACCAGATGACAGAATAAGGAGTAATGGTCTCAAGTTGCCGCGGGGGAGGTTTAGGTTGGATATTAGGAAAAACTTTCACTAGGAGGGTGAATCTCTTTCCTTAGAGGTTTTTAAGGTCAGGCTTGAAAAAGCCCTGGCTGGAATGACTTAGTTGGGGATTGATCCTGCTTTGCGTGGGGGATTGGACTAGATGACCTCCTGAGGTCCCTTCCAACCCTGATATTTTATGATTCTATGACTATATAACATAGCTCACAACTGAGGAAGACTGCTGTTTTGGTTAAAAAACACCACCCTGGTTTAGAGGGCAAGTGAAGGCATCTACATTTTTAAAAAATATATCTATATAGCAAATGAAAGGGGAAATTGTTAGTATATATATTAACATAAGTCAAAAGTTAGGAACTATGGAAAACCGATAAGGGAAGCTAAGGGAACATAAGGAGCAATCCATGGCCAGTAGAGTTAAGGACAATAAAAAGGAGGCAGGTGGGGGTGGTATTAATATATAGGAACAAAAAGAATCCTGATAATGACATTAGTCCATTACTAGATGGAAATGATAAAATTATCAATAATGCAGAAAAGGCAGAAGTGTTCAATAAACATTTCTGTTCGGGGGGGAGGAATAATATATTCTCATATCATAACATTCCACTAGTATCACTGGATGTTAAACTGAAGCTAGACATTTTAAAAATCAGCAGGAATACATAACTTGCATCCAAGAGTTTTTAAAAAGCTGGTTGAGGAGCAGACTGGACCTCTCCAAATGAGATTAACTATGTCAACAGAAGTGCTCTTGTCAAGCAAAGCTGTGTCTGTGTTAGGAGTTTTGATAATATAGCTACGTTGATTAGAGGTTCTTTGCATCCACACTAGGAGGGGGTTGTACCACTTCAACTATACTGGTACAATTTGCTTGTGTAGAGAAACTTTTAAGGTTCGATTTGAAATTAAATTTACTCAAACCAGTTCAAAAGGCTATGTGGCCACTCATTTCAGCTTAAAACCAGTTTTTAAAAAAAACTGGATTAGGAACAAGTTTAAGGTAAACGGAAATAAACCACGCAAACCAAAATAAGGCCTTGTCTATGCACAAGTTATACCACTTTAAGTATACCATTAAAGTGATATGGACCTCTCCTATTGCAGATGCATATATATTGCTACAAGTGTGCTTATATTGGTATAGTTTAGCCCTATATGGAAAGGGAAACCTGCTATATGTTATAAGGAACTTTTATTCTGGTAGAACTGCATCCACAGCAGGGTTACTCTGATATAAATATTTTGATAAAAACATCACTCTCCTTTATAGATATTCTGGTAAAAACACAAAAACACAAAACAAACCACACAAATGTGTTTAGATCGGTCCCACCTGTTCACATAAACCAGTGCAAATACCTAACCTGGGACATGTTGTATGTACAGATGGTCTCAACGAGAGGAGAATCAGATCCTTTGATTCTTAGAATGTCAGTTCCACTGCTTAATGCTAGCTAATTTTAATCCGGAAGCTGCACTATTAATGCCCTTCAGAGATTTCAGTGGTTCTGGCTGTCACCATTGAAAAGTCTCCATAAACCATTCCTTAGCCACTATTGTCTCCTTCATTTGAAATTAATTCTTGTAATTATCCCAGCTTTTTTCCCTTGGACTTCAAACCATGAGGACTCTCCCTGCAATTAGCTCCCCAATTAGAGGAGAGAGAAGTGTACTGGCTGACAGAGTCTGGATTATTATTTTTTTTATGTACATCACTGTTTCATGACTGGAAAACACTTGAAATAAAATGCCCTAAATACACTTAACCTTGTTTCATTTTAACTTAATAGGATAGTTATTTTGTGCTTTAAACCTTCCACTAATGGAGTATTACTAATACAACAGTTTTTGGAGGTTTGATGATTAATAAAAAGGATTTATCTTGGGAGAGACTTTTGCATTCCACTCAGCGTGATTTAATTAATATTTGAACACAATTAGATACTGCTCCCAAAAAACCTTGTTATTCTAACCGCTAGACTAGAGCAGGTCAAAAACGTAAGGATTTTTTTCAGAAAAAAAAAAAAAGTTTCCATTTTACAGGTTTTCAACATGAGCAAGTTATTTGGTTTTGAAGTTGTCAGTGAACATTTTTGATTTTGGTGTTTTTCTACTTTTTCCATTCTCCCACAGGGCTTCTTTTTGCACCATGTAGATGTACCCAGAGAAACTGACTTGCCTTAGGTCACGCAGGGATCTGGGAATTGAATATGGTTCTCTGCCACCTTGCCAGATGCCCTGACAAGGAGATGACTCTTTTCTTTGTTTTGTGGTCAGATCCACGATGCTGTTAGTACATGACGGTGTGGGGGGGGGGGGGGGGGGAAATTGTCTGGTGCCAATTCTTCCTCCCGCTACAACCGTTCTGACTTGGTAGCATTCTCCACCCACTTGGCCCAAGTGTGAATGGCTGTGTAAGGTGCAGAGCAACAGGAAACCTAGATGTCTGTAAAGAAGAATGGCCTGCTCATTAGGATGCTAGCTGTAGACTTACGGTTCAATTCCCGGCTCTGCCGCCGACTCCCTGTGTGACCTTGAGCAAGTCAGTTAGCCTCAGTTCCCCATTTGTACAATGGATAGTACTTCCCTACCCATACAAAGGGCTTGGGGGGGATAAACAGTAGGGGGCACTGAGATACAGCAGTGATGGGGCCACATAATGATGGAAAACAATATGCCTCAGAAGTATGGGGCTAGCTAGAAGGGGTTGCTGATATATTCCTCTGACAGCTCTTCAGACACCAGATAGGATTGACATTTTATCCCACACTATGCCCCTCTTCAGCCTTACACCATGGGAGGTTGAACTGGATACACTGGGCAGGGAGGAGATAATGCTGCAGGTATCAGGACTTCAAGACGGTGGCAGTCATTTCAGCTACCAGAAAGAGAGTCCTCTGCACTTCAGGCAGGAGGAGATGGCTTCTTAAGCCAAATATCCAACAATTAAGAATGAAACAGAACGTTTCCACCTTCTTTAGTGAAAATGGCAGCCCTACAATTTCTTAACCCTCACAGTGCAAGATATTATGCATTTATTCTGGACGACACTATTCACCCTTTGACGTCACTGTTAAGACTGTCACCAAAAGTGCCAGGTGGTTGCAGGGTGGTTTGTATGTTGTGGACTTTTGTCCCACTAGATACTAGAGAGAGCTCTCTCTCTCTCTCCTCCCAGCACTTCCTTCCCTGCAGGCCTCCAGAAAGCCCGTCAGATGGCCATTTATATCTGCCTCTGGACATTTCCACTGCTTGCATCCGAAGAAGTGGGTATTCACCCACGAAAGCTTATGCTTCAATACCTCCGTTAGTCTATAAGGTGCCACAGGACCCTTTGTCACTTCTACAGATCCAGACTAACACGGCTACCCCTCTGATACGTCAGACGGTAATAACTTTTAATCACTAATGCTGTAGTCTAGAATCATTCATCTAGAGCTGAAAAGCTCTATATCCCAAGCCTCATTTTGTTCAATATTGCACATTTAATCGGTGTGCGCGAAAAGCATATCTGAACCAATTCAAATACCTACTGGGTATTTATGGACCATTGTTAATTGCCAATCATGGAAACCCAGGGACCTACATCGGATGCTTCTCTGGGTTGTAGGATTCACACAGCTCAAAGCAGGTTTCTGAAAAGGTTTGAGGGGGAGAAAAGGATTGGGGGGGGGGACGGGGACGCACACTGATCTTTCAGAAGCGTCAGCTGGACCACATGCTGTATTTACAATACTTTGTCTGCTTCAGTGAATCATAACTTTTAAAGATGTATTTAATTTGAAAGAAGAATTTATTTCATGCCCAAAGGTGACTGCATTTTCTTAAAAAAAAAAAAAAAAAAAAAGAAGCAGCCACAGCCCTGGACTGAAGTTGTTCTACTAGGCACAGAGGAACATACAGAGCTGGCCTCTGAGTTGGTCAGAGCTCCATTGAAGTCAAAGGAAGTATTCCTGTTTACACCAGCTGGGGATCTGGCCTCAAGTGAATAGAGGATGGGGTGGTTCTCCAGAAGCGCCAAGTACCTTTTACTCCACATTAGAAAACCTGCACCCAATTCTTGAGAGTCCTAGTTCTGGGTTTTAACTAGAAGCCCATCCTTTACCTGCAAGGATGTGATAGCAAGAGGGAGGAGGCGGCCATTTAAGATGGCAGTTGCTGCACAGAAGGTGGCTCAGTAATGCACATTGGGAAATATAATCCCAACTTTACATATACAATGATAGGGTCTAAATTGGCTGTTACCACTCAAGAAAGTTCTCTGAAAACATCCACTCACTACGAGCAGCAGTTGAAAAAGAGAACAGAACATTGGGAATCATTAAGAAAGGGATAGAGAAGACAGAAGATATCATATTGCCTCTATATAAAAATCCATGGTATGCCTACATCTTGAATACTGCGGCCAGATGTGGTCACCCCATCTCAAAAGAAGATATATTAGAACTGGAAAAGGCTTAGAAAAGGGCAACCAAAATGATTAGGGGTATGGAATGGCTTCCATAGGAGGAGAGATTAACAACATAGGCGTCGACTCCGTGGGTGCCCCAGAGCTGGAGCACCCACGGGGAAAAATTGGTGGGTGTAGAGCAGCCCCACCTCACCTCCACTCCGCCTCCTCCCCTGAGCACGCCTCCGCCTTCTGCTTCTCTCCCCTCCCTCCCAGACTTGCCGCCAAACAGCTATTTCCTGTGGCAAGCCTGGGAGGGAGGGGAGAGAAGCAGAGTGGCCGTGCGCTCAGGGGAGGAGGCAGAGGTGAGCTGGGGTAGGGAGTGGTTCCTCTGTCCCCCCACCCCCGGTTACTTCCTGAGGCCCTCCCCGCATCCTCCCCCGCCCCAGCTCACCTCTGCTCTGCCTCCTCCCCTGAGCGCGCCGCCGCTTCTCTTCTCCCCCCTCCCTCCCAGGCTTGCGTGCGGCAAACCTGGGAGGCAGGAGGGGAAATGCGGCGCGGCCAGCGGGGCGCGAGCACCCACCGGTGCCGGGTAAAGTCAGCGCCTATGATTAATAGGATTAGGACTCTTCTGCTTGGAAAAAGAGAGACAACTAAGGGGGGGGATATGATTGAGGTCTATAAAACCATGACTGGTGGGGATGTAAATAAGGAAGTGTTATTTACTCCTCCTCCTCCCACAAGAACTAGGGGTCACCAAATAAAATTAACAGGCAGCAGGTTTAAAACAAACAAAAGGAAATATTTTTTCACACAATGCAGTCAACCTGTGGAATTCTTTGCCAGAGGATGTTGTGAAGGCCAAGACTATATATAACAGGGTTCAAAAAAAGAACTAGATACGTTCATGGAGGATAGGTCCATCAATAGCTATTAGCCAGGATGGACAGGGATGGTGTCCCTGGCCTCCGTTTGCCAGAAGCTAGGAATGGGCTACAGGAGAGGATCACTTAGTGATTACCTGTTCTTTTCATTCCCTTTGGGGCACCTGGCATCGGCCACTGTCATAAGACAAGATACTGGGCTAGATGGACCTTTGTTCTGACCCAGTCTGGCCACTCTTATGTTCTCAGAGATGGGACAAAGGAGGCCAGGGAGTGATGAGTGAGCCCAATGGAGAAGGAAGAAAGCCATTAGGTTACAATTTATCAGCGAGGTCTATGTCAAAACATTAGATTTCTTTTTCTGCCTTACCTGACAGAGACTTATAAGGAAAATCCTGACTTCAGTGTGGTACAGAGTCTTTGTCAAGCACAGTGCAGATAGGATCAGATATACAGCATTAAACAAACATCCCCCCCCCCACACACACACACACAGGAGGCAGCTACATCCCTCAGACTTTAAATAAATCCACCCCCCACCCCATTTATTAGCCTCAAATAGATTTGAGCTCAGATGCAAAAGAGGCTTCATACTGAGACATGATATATAATTTACATAGTTTTTTCCTGATGTGACATGGTAATTGTTGCAAAGAGCAGGGTCTGACTTTCAGGCTTTATGGGAAAAAAGTTGCCTTCAAATCAAATATTTTATTAAAGGTTTTAAAGAGTCTCAGGGAAGTTATGAAGAGACTTTTACCTCCTTGCTACTTGTCCAGATCTGGCATCCATTGCAAAACAGATTGGTGAACTCCCAGCACCAGCCAAACCCCACGGCAAACTGATTTTAATCCTATTTCACGTAGATAGTGCCAGTTTTGATTTGGATGACTAACAGCCTCTCTCATTGGCTGCAGCAGGAGTATACCCAAGGATTGAATGGGCCACGGAGACCGAACTCCACCTCTTGCCCTTTCCGGTTAGAGTTAACGTGCAGGGGAAGTCAAATATCTCGCTGCCCATGCTGTACCTTTTCTATAGGGAAGAAAAGAGGATTCAGGTCACCAGGCCTGCTAATCCCTCCCAGCACTAAAGTCAGTTTTAAAACTAATTTTAGCAGCAGCAGCAACAGCATTACATTAGCATGTAGAAACTGCACCTGAGAGCAGGGCCACCTTGTGCCAGGTGTGGTACACACCAGTAGTAAGGGGCAGTCCACGCTGCACAGAGTTTACACTCTAAATAGATAAAACAAAGGACGGATTATGCTCATTTTACAGACTGGGAATTGAGACAGTCTTTAAGCAATTTGCCCAAGGCCAGAGGAACAGGGGGTTCTGTGGTCAGAGTCAAAGTTCTACTCAGGTGACATGGTTAAGTCACATCAGTGTCATAGCCAAAGGTACACAAGGGACTGATGTAGCCAACATCAAGTCTGACCGCCTTTGACTACCTTAACTCCACGGAGCTATTTTGCAGCTGGGTGAACTGGAGATGGTCTTTCAGTGTGAGATTGACAGACTCGAGCTCACAATCGTCAAGCTAGAGAGTCAAGCTCCTTAACCACTCAGCCACAGCACCTCCTGGGAATTGAACCCCGATCTCCTGCATACCTGCCCGGTTTCTTAACCATGAGGTCAGCCATCCAGACGTGGAGAGAAGAGCGAGAAGGAGAGAGGGGGTTAGCGTATTCTCGGGTCCTTTTCTCTTTGATTGCGCTATGAACATCTTAACAAGTGCAGACTCCCATCAGACACCCTGCGGTCACTCTTCAGTGGAGAGGACATCATTTAGAGGAAGATCAATATCCCTAAATCCTGTGACGATACAGGTGGTAGCCCTTCTATTCTAAGGGACAGTCTCATTCTAGGCCTACGGTGCATAGCTTGAGGTCAACTTCATCCGAGTCCATTTGGGATTGGGAAATACAAGCTAGCCAATAATTTTATTTCTAGATAGGGCAGGGGTGGCCAAACCATGGCTTTTTTATAGTTAAAGTGTGGCTCATGAAGCCTGCCACCCCCACCTTCTCCACCTACCAAACGGGGGCAGTGAGCTTGGAACCTCTGCCTTGCAGAGGGGTGGTGGGGTAGGGGCTTCTGCCCAGCAGGGAGTGGGGTATTGGGGCTTCATCCCTGTGGGGCATGCCTACCAGGGCTCGGGCTTCAGCAGGAGTGGTACTGAAACCCCGAGCCCCAACAGGCATCTCCCAAGGGGCTGAAGCCCTGACCCCCAGCTCTCAAATTTCTGAAGATTGGTGTATGCGGCTCGGTGGGTCAGTAAGTTTGGCCACCCCGAGATAGGGGATGCCCATTCCTCATTGTGATCTGTTGTTCATTCGTGTCCCCTTTTATCGCTTGTGAATGCGACCAGCCAGGGTGACACTCAGCCACCGCCGCTGCCGAGTGCCACTGCTTCATTTTTATCCCTATGTTGAGGTCCTATCGATCAGTTGCCTGAAACAGTGTCGCTCATAAAATCTGGTTCAGTAAAGCTATCCTTACTGCAGCTCTTCTGAGCTTCTCCCCTGCCCCTTGTCCTTTCTTTCCACCATGCTATCAACATTACATTAGAAACTACCGTCCCCAACAAAGGACCATTGTGCCTGGTGCTGTACGGTGACAATCTCGGTCAAAGTTTACAACCCTCATCCAGCAAAGCACTTAGACCGATGCTATATAGATGAGTCAGAATCATCATCTTGGTTTTCCCAGATGGGGAACCTGCTTTGCCCAAGGTTGCACAGAATCAAGAAACGAACCCACATCTCCCGAGTCCCAGTCAGTGCCCTAGCCATGAGACCACCCTCCCTTATATTATGTAGGTTGCTGAATGGATGTACAGGTCAACTCTGATTTGAAAGACTCCGGGGGTATGTCTACATATCAAGACCACATGCGACATGGCTGGCCAGGGTCAGACAACTGGGCCTTTGGTGGCAGGGCTATAAAATTGCAATGAAGGGATTCGGGCTTGGGCCTGAGCCCAGGATCCAAGACCGTGAGAGGAGGAAGGGCTCAGACCCCCGACCATGTCTACACTGCTATTTTCATCCCTCAACTGACCCAGATTCTGAGACTCTACGGCAAGGGTTTTATTGCAGTGTAGACATACAGCTATTGTTGAGTCACCAGGGGTAAAAGGACAGCAGCTTTCCCCTGCTCCCCCACAAGCAAGGCCAGCGTGATAACATAGCTTACACTTTCCATCGCTAGGGGTGACTATGCCAGCCCTCCCAGAGGGCGCTAAAAGTTGAAATTAGCAGCCTGTGTGAGGATTCCACCCCGGTCAATCTCAGCAGGTGCCCTAATAAATATTCCCCACTTGTCTGGAGTAATTACTTGTGATAAAGGCCAAACACATGATTCTGACAGGGATGTCCTTACAAGTTTAAGTGGCTTGTAAAACTGTCAGGGCAAATGCCTTTTTATATTTTGATACTTTAAGATGAGCTAACAAGTCAGGTAATCATCAAGGGAATCAGCTTGGAGATTTCATTTGACAGCAACTCTGATCACTGGACTTCTCTTCCCTCTCCCCCTCCCCATCTTGCCTCTAGAGCAACTATTTGATTAGGTTCTGGTGAGGTTTCGCCAATAAAACAAAAGGGGTGAACTCCAATAGCTGTAGTAAATACAAGGTGTCAATTGAGTACAGCATGAGTGATGTGTCTCTGTGCTGTTCCAGAAAAATGCTGCATTAGAAAAAGAAAGCATAAAAGCTTGTGACAAACAGGTTCACCCTAAGTGGTTGTCTTTTTCCTTCTGTGAATTTAGTGCTAGTGAAAGGCACCAGCTTGACAGCCCTTGAGACTAGAGTTTCATTTATTCCCAGAGCTGGGAGAGCACCAGTATCAGAGACAAGCTATCCTCAACACACAGCCTCAACCTTGCCATGTAGGCGGGGTTCAACTCTACAGCTAGGAGGGGCATTTAGAATCCACCCCCACTGAGTCACATCTTCTCTGCTGGTGTGGCTGATTGGGGTTAGTGCCGGCAGGAGTGGTGGTTTTGGCACCACCCATCCCATCAGAAGTACGCAGACCTGACAAACTGAGTTCACGCTGCCCATCGAACAGCTGTCAGAAGGAAACAGCTCCTAGCCTACGCGGACCTGGGCTGGAACCAGAACTAGCCATCCCACTCTTGAATGGAAGTTATTTAAACCCAACCGACAAACTAAATGGGACCATCAAGCTGTCTGGAGCAGCTCACAACACAACACAACTGAGTGCCATCCTCGGTGCACACTGTCAAGAAACAGGGCACAAACCCCAAATTGATTGGCTGTTCTATACTTACATTTCAGCAACCAAATATGAACTCCTCAAGCACTGTAACAACCTTAACATGGAATCAGACAGTCCCCAGGGGCACAGCGGTTTATCTTGCCACCCAGGCAAGCTTACCTTTTTTTGATAGATGGTCCCTTATGCCAACCCCATCCCCCCCCCCCCCCCAATACTATTCAGGTTATGCCAGTCCCAAAGGACCAGTCAGTCACTTACCCCAGGTCAATTGCACCTTAGCTCTTTCAAAGAACGCTTATAACCAAAGATTAACTAAGGCCACATCTACACTAGTGAGCTTACAGCAGCCCAGCTATACTAAATTGGCTGCATTGCTATAAGATCTCTCGTGTAGCTGCTCTATGCCGACGGGAGAGAGCTCTTCTGTTGACATAAAGCCACCTCCAGGAGCAGTGAGAGAAGCTCTCCTGCCGACATAGCATTGTGCACACTACCACTTATGCTGGCAAAACTTATATTGCTCAGGAGGATGGGGGGGTTTTCCCCCACAACCCCGAGCGACGTAAGTTTTGCATACATAAGTGATAGCGTAGACATGACCTAAGAAATGAAATGAGTTATTTTAAGATTAATGCAGGTAGACACAAATAAGATCATAAAAGCTGCTCTAATATGCAAGCTGGGTGTCTTTTAGAGCTAACCCCAGCCAAACAAATAGCTTCAGGATCCTTTGTCCTGCTTAGAATTCAGAGGGCAGAACTTCTAAGCATAGGCAATGATAATTTTCTTCTGCTGAGGCATTTTCCCCCACGCCTCACACAGATTTCAAACTGTGACGAGATGAGGGCTTGTGCACGTACCCTCTTCTTGCGTGTGGAGAAAACCAAAGTCTTTTGTCCATTGATGTTCCACAATGGCTTGTCTGGGGTCTATAGGCCTCTCTCTGTGGGTGTGGTGGAGAAGAGGACACCTTTCGTGGTAAACTAGCATTTCACACTCGGTAATGCTTCTCGGCTAAAAGTGTAAAACACTACAGTCAAACATATTTACAGAACACTTAAATATTTCCTTATAACATGGGATACGTTACTTATAAAATTAATACATGCAGCATCCTACAAGTCTAAATACCAAAACATTCTTAGAACTATTTTACCAATATTAACACAGGTAAGTCAGACTGGTGTCCAGCTGCATTTGTCAGTGTTCAGTGAGCCCTATGGGCCTTGGCATAAGCTGGCACCAGCACAGGGACATTATGAAGTTATGAGATCACTTGACTTAGGACCTTTATTTTTTATTAAAGCGGAGTACAGCTTAATACTGAGAATGTCACATGGACACCTCTTCACCCATTCACCAGTATCTGACCTCCCATTCTCTATCATGTGGGCCACTCTCCTCCCATCCTTCACTGGGAAACAGCTCTTTGGCAGCTCTCTTAAATTGCTTGCATGGAAGAGTAATACAGGGAAGTATTGAATATCTACTTTAGCTTCTTCTGTTATTTAGCAGCCAGAGGGAAAAAAGGAGGAGGAGTCAGCACCATGTCACCAGCCCGCTCTGCACACCACCAGCAAGTGCTCTGCAGACTGCAGTTTGAAAACCTCCATTCTAAATTATAACCAAGTCACTGAATCAGGATTATAATGAACAGGGAATCAGATACTGTGACTTTGCATATGCTTTATAAAAATATGTTTATAAGTGGTGTGACTATGATGTAACTGGAATATGCTTTATGCAAAAGGACTCGTGTAAGGTATAATTCCAAAGCTTAGGATCTACTGAGTGTGTTCCTCCTATTTGTTTGCATGTATTATTTCTATGTCTGGAGTTAGGAGAATAAGATACAAACTTGTATTACTGACGCAAACATGTTAAGTGGAAGCCATTGAGGGTGCTTCAGGATCAATGAACTGTAAATGGCTGTTTACTTGCAAATCTCCCGGGGTACATGCTGGCCAGCCCTGGAAGAATGGAGGCTGGGGTCTCACAGGACATGTGACTTAGGCCTAGGCTACACTTGCAGATGTACAGCGCTGTTAGTTAAACCCGTGTTCGTACAGCTGAGTAGGGAAAGCACTGCAGCCTGTCCACACTGGCAGCGGCCAGCGCAGTAACTACCACTGACGTGGCTACATTTGCGGCACTTGCAGCTGTATTGGGAGCGGTGCATTATGGGCATTCAGGTAGCTGCAAAGTGCTTTTCAAATGGGGGGGGGGGGGTGAGGGGGACTTTGACAGGGAGCGTTTTGAGAGGGGGGGGGGGGGTTGGAATCTCCACAGAGTGTCAGCTCATTATTTCCACACCTCCACATCCCCTGCCTCTCTCTCAATCACTGAAAGCAAACAGCAGGGGCTTTGTTTGTATTTAAAGAGCAGATAAAAGAGAGGAAACGGAGCCTCCCCCCCCCCCCCTCCAAGGCTTTGCTTCCTAACGGAGCCCTCCCCTCTTTCCCCACCCTGCCTGCAAACAATAGCTGTGGTTGTAAAGCTGTGTTTGTAGTAACTCCAGACGGAGCTCTGAACTCCAACCCGGAAGTGCCGTTTCAAAACAAAGCAGCTTCCGGAGATCAGTAGCTGCATTGTTCCTCGGCTACACTGAAAGACCAACGTTCCACTCACTTCGCAACAGTTGCTATTTCTCTCGGGGAGGTGGAGTACATGCAGCGCTGTATCTGAGGAGATACAGCGTTGCACGTGCCTTGCAAGTGTAGCCAGTTAATGAGTTACAGCGCTGCCGGCAGTTTTATTATGCTGTAACTTGTAAGTGTAGCCAAGGCCTATGTCACAGGATACTGGAATCCATCTTAAATCTGATACTTTTCCATTTAGAAAGAGGGGTGGGGACCCAAAGAGACAAAGGATTCCCGCCATGTGCCAAAGCTATAAAAGGGGGTGGAGCAGAACAAGAGGGGCCCCAGCCATGAGAAAGCCCCTGCTTTTCACCCAAGATGCCTGCTGGAACTAACAAGGGCTGTACCAGAGGGAAAGGATTGGGCCCAGACTAGGATGGAGTCTAGTCTGTGAAAGAAGCTTATTGGAACATCTTTGAGGGTGGGATTTACCTGTATTCAGTTTCGTAATGTATTAGGCTTAGACCTAATAAAAGCATGCTTTTGCTTTATTTTGCTTGGTATCTTACTTTGTTCTGTCTGTTATTACTTGGAACCACTTAAATCCTACTTTTTATACTTAAAATCATTTTTGTTTATTAATTAACCCAGAGTAATTGATTAATGCCTGGGGAAGCAAACAGCTGTGCATCTCTTTCCATCAGCGTTATAGAGGGCGGACAATTTATGCATTTACTCTGTATAAAGCTTATACAGAGTAAAACAGATTTATTTGGGGTTTGGATCCTTCTGGGTGCTGGAGACAGGAGTACTTGCTGAACTGTTTTCAGTTAAGTCTGCAGCTTTGCGGACATGGTTCAGACCCTGGGTCTGTGTTGCAGCAGGCTAACATGTCTGGCTCAACAAGGCAGGGTTTTGGAGTCCCAAGCTGGCAGGGAAAAGAGGCTCAGAAGTACTTTCATCACATCAGGTGACAGTCCCATGGGGGTCTCTGTGACCGAATGTGTCACAGATGCATCATGCAGAAGTGCTCTGGCCCATGGCTTTACATTCTACCCAGCAACTGGCTCCTGCTGTAGCACAGTACAAGACCGTGCAAGGAAGCTGGGTTGATAGTGACTTAGAAGAAAGTGCCAGCAATGTTACATCTGATAGCACTTCTCTCACTTTGGAATCCCTTCAAGGACAAGTGTAAGTTGTGATCATTAAATACCAGCAGACAGGACATCTCACCCTCTGTTCCTGCCCAAATCCCTTCCTGCAGAAAATGACTATGCCCCGTGGGAAATTTTAAGCATTTAATAGTTAAAAAACACACACAGTATTGGACTAGTAACCAAAGCCTCCAAGCAACAGGAGCCTTGCTCCCTATTCCAGGTGATCTATCTTCTAAGCCATTTGCCTTTCCCACTGACAGGTGGGCAGACCAGAAGGTTTTGATACTGGTAAAGATTAAGTGGAAAAGGTAGTCTGTCCCTGACTCAATGATTCTGCTATTGACTAATATATGCTGGCTAGCATATAAATATATCACATGATATAGCTGCACCATATACATATTGGTGCTTCATGTTAGTGTGCATTAAGAACAAGTGTCATAACAGTGACAGTCTAAACTGGCCTATACCACAACCCTGTTCACTTATGCCAAGTATCACGTGTCACTGCATTTGCTGATGCAAGCATTGGGCACAAGCAGATAGAAAACTCGTCAAACCAAGATTCATTCTATGTCTTAGTACAATCTCGGGAAGCACCATCATGGATTAGTACCGGGAACACTCACACTCGTATCCAAATCCAAGATAAGGAACAGAACCAGTTACAGAACTTGAACAAACGGATAGGTTGGATTTTTAATGGTATGTAAATAAATGTGTAACTTGTAAAATCAAATACCAGCGGATGTGTGTAATTTGGGGAGCAAAAGGTGAGTAACATTGCTGCATGCGACTGTTCTTTGGAGACTGGTATCATGAAGAACCTCTCTCCCATACCATATTAATAAACGTGACTGACAGTGGTTATTTGGTCTCGAGTACATTTTATAATGAAACAAACAAAAGTGTGGTCAAGCAATTGGCTATATAATTTATCAACAATGCCAAGCAGAACTGTTCTCCTGTTTTATGAATGCTAAAGTCACCTAATCCCCATTGCCACTGTAATAAGAATTATAGGGCTTTGAAAATGCCGGATGGTGGTACTTGTATATTTTAAGTTTCCAAGTATATCACACTTAAGTGTTTTGCTTTCTTTGCAGCCAGAGCCCCAAAGGACACGAGATTCTATTCAGGCAGTACATGGAGATGATGGGCTTGTGGGGGGAGGGGTGGGAGGAGAGACTGACATGCTCTAACTTAAGCACTGCAGTGTGGCCTTTTATGCCTCTGTTTAGATGGTTTTATCTCCCTCAGGCTGAGTGTTTGCATTTTAAGACTCACACTACTACTCGTTTCAGGTTAGGAACTCCAGCCAGGGTCCCATCCTTGTTTTTGCCTGGTAGGTAAATATTGTGTACAGAAACTGGATTTCAAAAATCATGTGCCTAAACTGAACGCCAATCAGGACCAATAGTTGTATGAACACATCAGAACTGGTTATGCCCTATGCCTCAGTACCTTCAGCTACACAGAGGGAGAAAATAAATAAAAAATACACAGCTAAACATATGTATTCCTTCAAATTTACAATACATAAGCCAGACTAATTTAGTGGTATAAATCCACTACATTCAGTGGAGCTAGTCCTGGTTTATTGGGGGAGAGGGGAAAAACAGAATGCGAGAACAGAAATGGGCCCCGTTCTCTTTGAACTCCTCCGCTTTACCATTTGTTTGAATAGTTCCCCCTTCAAGTTTAGCCAGACCTGTCAGGAATACACAGGAGACTAGAACACTTGGTGTTGTCTTTGTGCTCTGTTTTTTTGTAATGTTCGCCTTAGGGCCACAAACTTTGCTGTAAATGAATAAAAGTCTTGCGGCTTATCCCTGTCATTGCTGTTCTGTTTTCTCCTGTGATCTCCTGATAGGAAATATTTTGGATCTAGCACAAGCAGAAATCTGGTTTCTGCAGGGGATTGTTACCAGCTGAATATCTGAAAGAATATTTTTCCTGCTTCAGTGTAGCTCCCAGCCAGAGAAAAGCTTCTCACTTGAAACCTCTTCTGTATATAAACAAGAATAAATCAATGTAGTATTTAGGATTTGAAACAAAGGTCCAAACTAGAAATTGAGCCTAGGTGTTTAGGGTTACAGGCTAAGCTATTTCATTGCCTCATTAGGCCATCAGGCCTCTGTTCTTAAGCAAAGAAGGAGATGATAAAGGCTAGTTCCCTCTGTATTCTCAGTCAGCCCTGCTCAAATTGGGCCACTACAGCCAGTCAAGGCTCAACCCTGCTTCCCATTGACATCAGCAGGGTAGGATTGGACCCTTATTCACCATCATTGCTATTTGCATGCCCTATATGGTAGGCTGCAACCATAATAATACATCGCTGGCCTGATTTTTGAAGGTGATGAATACCTGCAGCTCCCCCTGACTTCACTGGGGGTTGCTCAGCACATCTGAAAATGAGACTGAACTTGTGTAGCTCTACAATCATTAATGAACAAGTCTCACAACATGCTAAGGAAGGGGAGGAGTATCATCAGACCCATTTCACAAATGGAGAAAATGAGGCACACAGAGACAAAGTGACTTGGTCACAGAGCAAATCGGTGATAAACTGCAAAACAGAGTGACGATTCAGTATCGAAGTTAGAATCCTGGATGCTCAGTCCTAAGACCTGCTCTCTAAGCACTGACTTCATTCACTCCTAGGGTTGCCAACTTTGGTTGGACAGATTCATGGAGATCACATGACAATCTTTAATTCCTGGAGACTGCAGGACAACCCGGGAGGGTTGGCAACCCTACTCACTCCCAGAACCAGGAATACAAGAATAGGAGCCCTCACTCTCAATCCCCTGTTTTAAACACTGCAATACTCATTCCCAAAGCCAGGACTACAACCCAGAAGTCTCACTCCGAGTCCCCTGGTCTAACCACTGGACTCCATTCCCTTCCAAAGCTGGGAATAGAGCCCAAGAGGTCTGACTCCCAGTTTCCTGCTCTGACATCCATTAGAGCACATCCGCTTGCCTACACAGTTTTCTTTTATAGGACAATATCTGCCATCATTGGCTATTAATGTTTCTCTGCTTCTCATTGTGTATGGTCAGGGGTCTGCAATCACACAATGCACCATATTCATTTGGTGCTTAAAAACAAACAAAAAAACCCCCAAAAAGTACTTTCCCCCCCACCCCAGATATTTGACCCGCAGGGAAATATTCCCTTAAACACACTCAAGGCAACTACATGAAAACTTGTCTGTTCGCCACAAAGATGGGGAAATGGGGATGCTTTGAATAGAAAAAGTGCCTTTGCTAGAAACAGACCCTTAGATGGGCTAAGAGCTTTCTGCTTGGGATGGTGTGAAGTTGAATATTCTTTCACGACCTAGTATTAGAGGAAAGCATCAAATCAAATCCATTTCACAGTAGCCCACTATGAGACCAAACTACCAGGACCAAGTTACGGGTGAATGTAATATACTTGTACATTACAGTCTGTTATACATGCAATAATCCAGAATAATATACCTATACCATTTTATCATGCAGTCTGTTGTGCAGCCAACAGTTTCTGTATGGGTTATATATATATGGTTATTATGCAGTCTGTTGTATTGCAGATTCAGTTGTCTTTCCTTACACATAAGGGTGCTGAGATTTTTATATCCGAGAGCCAAATGCCACAATTTTCACATGAATTGGTCCCTTCTTGGTCTATTCCAACACCTCCATTTAGTCCAGCCTAGCCTGCAAACAGTTTCTTTTGACCAGAGTGTTCCATTTAGCTGTGGTCTCCTCTCAGATGGCCCTGTGGTTACAATGGCTTGCAGCAACACAATGTCTTGTTGAATCACACTATCTTGATCAAAATGCAGACCTGGAATGAATATTAGATGCTACATGCAGTGAAGTGTCAGCACCGCAAGGCTCCCATCACACATGAAAAGTCAATATGAGCATGTTTCAGCTACAAGTACTCCACTGGGAGTATATAATGCAGGGTATTTTGCCAAACATCCACAATTTAGTGGTGGGGGGGAGGGGGATGAGCTGCAAGCAGGGGAGTAGAGCAAGATATGCTGAAACCTTCTAGAGTCAAGCCTGTGATTCTGTAGCACTCCCAGCCTCATCTGACCCAGCGAAGCCAGGAGTGCAGCCCTGGTGTCCCTGTGCTGCAAGACCAGCCCATCATCTTGTGTTTACCTCTTGGAGCCTGAGTCTGCAACATACGCAACAGCCTGGCTTCCTCATGTGCCAGGGTGGGACATGTATATAAATTAGTGTGTATCAGAGACAGTATGACAAATGCATTCTGTGCGCGCACAGGTATCATAGTGATCCAACTTCCACCACACTCCTATGCCATGGTTCTGCTGCTCTCTACTACCTCCTATCTTTTTGTCTGTTTCATAGACTCACAGGGTTAGAAGAGATCACAAAGGGCAGGGGGTTAGACCAGAAAACAAGATGCAAGATTTGTTGTGGCTAAACTATCCAAGACACATGGCTATCCAGCCTCCTTTTGAAAGCCTCCAGTGAAGAAGCATCTACAATCTCTAGTCTAGGCAATCCATTGTCCTACTGTTGAGACTTTTTTTCCCCCAGAGATTTAATCTAAATCTGATATTCTGTAGTTAGATCCCATTGTCCCTTGTCCTGTCCTCTGTTGGCAGAGAGAACAACTTTTCTCCACCTTTATTATGGCAGCTTTTCAAGTATTTGAAGACCACTATTATGTCCCCCCCTTAATCTCCTTTCCCCCCCAAATTCAACATACCCAGTTCCTTCTGCCTTTGCTTCTCTGACTTGCATGCCAGCCCTTTGATCATCTTTGTCACTCGCCTCTGGATCCTTTCCATGTTCTCTACCTCCTTTCTAGACAGTGGTGACCAAAATTGGACAACATACTCCAGCTGAGGCCTAACCAGCACCGAGTAAAGCAGTTCATCTACCTGTGTGACCTGTATATTGTGCACTTTCCAGAGCAGGGCATGCCCTCTTTGGGTGTCTATACTACAACCAACCAACACACACACAGTAGGCAGATGTGTGCCTAGTACATTAAACATTCACTGTGTGAAATTCATCCTTGGACAGAGGTCCTAAAGTCCTAAGCACGCCTCCTCCTCCCCCCCCCCCCCCCAAACTGTTTTGAAGACTTCAGCAAGACTTATGAGGAACGTTAGGAATAAAATTTACCCCCTGTGCAGAGAGTCTAGGCAATGCTAAAGAGAACAGATGCAGGGCCTCAAATCCCATTCTATATGTACTCCCTTTTTCAGCTGAATTTCAGTTTTTGACTGTGTGGATTTATTTTCCTGGGATTAACTTCTGTCCTGAAACCCATTCACTCTAACACCAAATAGATACAAAATTAGTGCAAGAAGGGTGTGTTGGGGGGGGGGGGGGAAATCAATTTGGAGAAATTCTACTCTTATGTGATTATATTTACTCAATTTTTTCTACTTGTTATTGTATATTCAATTCACAGTTTTCATGGCCATAAAAAAAAAAAAAAAAAAAAAATCAATGCTGGAAGGGATTAGTTTCCCCTTGTTCTGCTAATGGAGCAATTTTCCACTTGTCACGCTCAAGCTCTTAAGGTAGATGTCTGTAGCTATGACTCCATGGGAAGAAAGTGGTCCTCCCCAAAGCCAGGACACAACGCCAAGCTCTTACATGAGCGACAAAGGGTCCTGTGGCACCTTATAGACTAACAGAGGTATTGAAGCATAAGCTTTAGTGGGTCAATACCCACTTCTTCGGATGCAAGCAGTGGAAATGTCCAGAGGCAGATATAAATGTGCAGGGAAGATTCAGGCTAGAGATAACGAGGTAAGCTAATCAGGGAGGGTGAGGCCCTCTTCTAGCAGTTGAGGTGTGAACACCAAGGGAGGAGAAAACTGCTTTGGTAGTTGGCTAGCCATTCATAGTCTTGGTTTAGTCCTGAGCGGATGGTGTCAAATTTGCAAATGAACTGAAGCTCTACAGTTTCTCTTTGGAGTCTGGTCCTGAAGTTTTTTTGCTGCAGGATGGCTACCTTTAAATCTGCTATTGTGTGTCCAGGGAGGTTGAAGTGTTCTCCTACAGGCTTTTGTATATTGCCATTCCTTATATCTGATCTGTGTCCATTTATCCTTTTGCGTAAGGACTGTACAGTTTGACCGATGTACATAGCAGAGGGGCATTGCTGGCATATATTACATTGGTGGATGTGCAGGTGAATGAACCGGTGATGGTGTGGCTGATCTAGTTAGGTCCTGTGATGGTGTTCCTGGTGTAGATATGTGGGCAAAGTTGGCATCGAGGTTTGTTGCATGGCTTGGTTCCTGAGTTAGAGTTATTATGGTGCGGTGTGTAGTTGCTAGTGAGAATATGCTTCAGGTTGGCGGGTTGTCTGTTGGCGAGGACTGGCTTGCCTCCCAAGGCCTGTGAAAGTGAGGGGCTGTTGTTCAGGATGGGTTGTAGATCACTGATGATCCGTTGGAGAGGTTTTAGCTGAGGACTGTAAGTGATGGCCAGTGGAGTTCTGTTGGTTTCTTCCTTTGGTTTGTCTTGCAGCAGGAGGCTTCTGGGTACACGTCTGGCCCTGTTGATCTGTTTTCTTATTTCCTCATGTGGGTGGCGTAGTTTTGAGAATGCTTGGTGAAGATCTTGTAGGTGTTGGTCTCTGTCAGAGGGGTTGGAGCAAATACGGTTGTACCTCAGTGCTTGGCTGTAGACAATGGATCTTGTGGTGTGTCTGGGATGGAAGCTGGAGGCATGTAGGTAGGCATAGCGGTCAGTGGGTTTTCGGTATAGGGTGGTGTTAGTGTGACCATCGCTTATTTGCACCGTGGTGTCTAGGAAGTGGACTTCCCGTGTAGACTGGTCCAGGCTGAGGTTGATGGTGGGGTGGAAGCTCTTGAAATCGTGGTGGAATTCTTCCAGAGTTTCTTTCCCATGGGTCCAGATGATGAAGATGTCATCAATGTAGCATAGATAGAGAAGGGGCGTGAGTGGACGAGAACTGAGGAAGCGTTGTTCCAGGTCAGCCATAAAAATGTTGGCATATTGTGGGGCCATGCGGGTTCCCATAGCGGTGCCACTGGTCTGGAGGTATATATTGTCACCAAATTTGAAATAATTGTGCATGAGGATAAAAATCACAGAGTTCAGCAACCAGTTGTGCTGTGGCATCATCAGGGATACTGTTCCTGACGGCTTGTATTCCATCTGTGTGTGGGATGTTTGTGTAGAGAGCCTCTACATCCATGGTGGCTAGGATGGTGTGTTCTGGAAGATTACCAATGCATTGTAGTTTTCTCAGGAAATCAGTGGTGTCACGGAGATAGCTGGGAGTGCTGGTGGCATAGGGTCTGAGTAGAGAGTCCACATATCCGGACAGTTCTTCAGTGAGAGTGCCAATGCCCGAGATGATGGGGCATCCAGGATTTCCAGGTTTGTGGATCTTGGGTAGTAGGTAGAATAACCCCGGTCGGGGCTCTAAGGGTATGTTGATTTGTTCCTGTGTTAGTGTAGGGAATGTCCTGAGTAGATGGCGCAGTTTCTTAGTGTATTCCTCAGTGGGATCTGAGGAGAGGGGCCTGTAGAATTTGGTGTTGGAGAGTTGTCTGGCAGCCTCCTTTTGGTAGTCAGACCTGTTCATGATGACAACAGCACCTCCCTTATCAGCCTCTTTGATTATAATGTCAGGGTTGTTTCTGAGGCTGTGGACGGCATTGCGTTCTGCATGACTTAGGTTATGAGGCAGGCGGCGTTGTTTTTCCACAATTTCTGCCTGTGCACGTCGGCAGAAGCATTCTATGTATAGGTCCAGACTGTCATTTTGACCCTCAGGAGGAGTCCATGTGGAGTTCTTCTTCTTGTGCTGTTGGTGGGAGGGTATCTGTGTATCTGTGTGATGTTCAGTGTTATCTTGAAAGTATTCTTTGAGTCAGAGACAGCGAAAGTAGGCTTCCAGGTCACCACAGAACTGAATCATGTTGGTGGGGGTGGTGGGGCAAAAAGAGAGTCCCCGAGATAGGACAGATTCTTCTGCCGGGCCGAGTGTGTGGCTGGATAGATTGACGATATTGCTGGGTGAATTGGGGGTACCACTGTTGTGGCCCCACGTGGCAGGTAGGATTTTAGACAGCTTACAGTCCTTTTTCCTTTGTAGAGAGGTGAAGTGTTTAATGTAGATCTCCTGTCTTATTTTAGTAAAGTCCGTTTGTGTGGAAGATTGGTTATTTATGAAAGTTTCCAGGTTGGAGAGCTCTTTTTTGATGTTTTCCTGTTTGCTGTATAGGATGCTGATCAGGTGGTTCCTCAGTTTCTTTGATAGTGTATGGCATAGTCTCTCACTGTGGTCTGTGCAGTATGTAGATAGCAATGGATTTTTTACCTTCAGTCCATTTGGTATGATGTCCATCCGTTTGCATTTGGAGAGAAAGAGGATATCTGTCTGTACTTGTGCAAGTTTCTTCATGAGGTTGCTGGATTTCCACTCCATACGGCTAAATGCAGTGCCTTGCATGGTCTCAAGTATCAGAGGGGTAGCCGTGTTAGTCTGGATCTGCAGAAGCGACAAAGGGTCCTGTGGCACCTTATAGACTAACAGAGGTATTGAAGCATAAGCTTTCGTGGGTCAATACCCAATACCTTACATGGCGCTTTTCAGCAGCATTTCTCACAGCATTTTACAATAGGTGGTCAGTATCATTATCCCCATTGTACAGATAAAGAAATGGAGGCAAGGTCACCCTGCAGGCCTGTGGCAGAGCTAGGAATAGAATCCATGTCTCATAAGTCTCAGTGCAGCACTCTATGCACAAGTCACTGGATTTCCAAATGAAGGGCAAAATTTGACCCTTTTGAATCCACGAGGCATTTCTGGATACTGATTTTCTGCTTACCCTCTAGAGGAGCTTTCATCCCAAGAATCTCAACACAGACTGATCGAACTTGAGGTTCCCATTGACCAAGTGAAGCCCCAGTTTCCAGCACAGATGTTCAATACCAAGTGTTAATTGTCACTTGCCCAGCACATAGATCCTTTCAGCTTCCCTGGTCATGTGAAATCCTAACCATACCTGTGTTTCAGAACCATTAATCAATTAATCTGTGTTGTTTTG
This sequence comes from Chelydra serpentina, assembly GCA_037349315.1. Taxonomy (NCBI): domain Eukaryota; kingdom Metazoa; phylum Chordata; order Testudines; family Chelydridae; genus Chelydra; species Chelydra serpentina. The sequence continues at coordinate 10,963,802 of JBAIAC010000017.1, read as the reverse complement.
TAGCAGTCTAAGGGCTATGGAACATTTTCCCACCAGGGCATTGGTTTGAGCCTGCTCAGGTCAGCAGTGACTAGAAAGAAGGGCAAAATCCATTTGCTGTGGATGTAAGATCTTAACTGCAGTTTCTGCTAAAAACCTTTCATATAGGCCTGAAGTCCACGGCTTTGCCTGGGCATAAAGGCCAGCTAACAGAGAATACATAGCTATGAGAAAGCTGGAGTAAACAGATAACCTTGTGTGTGTTTCAAGTCAGTGAGCCAAGTCAGCATAACTCCTAATATAATAGGGCATCCTTATCGCAAGCTAGAGACACATGAAGCTCTGAGAAAGGCCTCAAAGTTAATTCCCTAATGCAGGGAGGAGATAGTGGTACAATACCCCTCAGATCCCAAACAGAGTTCGGGGAGAGGCCTAATATGGATTGACTTGCGTTATGACACCCTCCCTCTCACAAATGAATGCTAATCCTAGCCCACAGAAATGCAAGGGTAAACTTATAAACAATTGTTATTGTTAAGTACTAATTACTGCCTTCTTGCTTTAAATCTCCAGGAATTGGTCAACCTGGAGAACTGCTACCTCATTCCCCTGGACCCCCAAATTAGGATTTAACCTATGAACTTTAATAGACATAGTTTGGGGGTAATTACCTGTGTGTCAGCAATATGTTAATTTGGTCCATGGGCGGAGCCATTATGGCTTATTGTGCTTATCTTGTCTTGTTGCTAAAACCTATCCAGGGCTTGGGAAAAACCATCCCCGTTGCTTCTCTCTGCCCAAAGAGCACCCTATATCATCTATTGTAATTAATTGTTCTGCAGTGTCTCTGAGCCTAATAAGCAAAGTGACACTCCGCCAGCGCTGTGCGTAATAAACTCCTGTGCTTGACTCTACACAATGTGGATTACAGTTCCTTCATAGCACCACAATTGTTTTTAATTAGCATCAGCAGCACATTCAAAAGAAAGGTTGATCTTATGCTTAAAGCACTGAACTAGAAATGCTAGATTCCATTATGAGCTTGGGCAAATCACTTCATCTGGCTCTCTCTGTTGGGGATGACACCACTTCCTTTCTCCCATCCTGTCCCTGACTTGTCCGTTAGAAAGTCTCTGCTCCAAGGAGCTTACAACGTGCATGCATACGGCACCTAGCACAAGGGAGCTGATTTCAGTTTGGGCACCTTGACACTAGTGTAATTCAAATAGTAATAAAACTGAATGAGTGTGCCCTCGTGAATTCTACCATGATTGTATTATGCAGTCTGTTGTGTATCCCTGTTATCAGGGTATAAGCACCCCTACTTCCAACCCACCCCTGCTGCTGCCAATCCCCCTTCAGACGCAATCAGCCCCTGTGAATTCTTTTGCCTCTTTAGGAATGCAGCAGGGTTACAACAAGCATTTCTATCTATATGGAAATGCAGATTCCAAAACAGACCCATTCTAATAATCAAATTAGAAAGGAAACAATCCCCTAATATGGAGCTAATAAAAGTTGATTTTAAGTCAGCCTAAAGCTGTAAGCAATAAGGAGCAGATTTATAGTGCAGAGCTTTGTTATTGCTGTGGTTGTTCTTCACAATTTATGCCAATAGAAACCGATTGGCCAGCTTTGTTGAATTTACTCGTGCCCTCCCAGACTCGCTCAGTTCATGCTGTTTTCTTCTTGCACTCAAACGACTCTAAATGTATTTGTCTATAGACTAGGAACCAGATCCTCAGCGGATACAAGTCAGCATAGTTCTATTGGTTTCAATGAAGCTAAACTGATGCACGAGCAGAGAATCTGGCTCCATTTCCCCCCTGGTAAAGTTGTAACTGTTGCTGCTGCCTCCTGGGACTATTGATTAGCCATTGAAATCTTGTTTCAGGTAATAATGAGGCTGTTAACTTGGGGGCATAAGAGCAAAGTCAGCGTAACTGGAACTGGTGTAACACATTAGAAGCCCTGTGGTTTTTAATCTGTTCAAGTCACTTTTCTGCATGTTCTCTCCCCCATCCTTCTATCGATATGGATCTTCAGCTATAAAACACAGTGGAGAGATCCATGCCTTATACCAGAAATGGAAAGAGCAGAAGATAAATCCCTGCCCTCAGTGCAGCAAGGAATTGTTCCTAGAAATAGTAGATGAAGCCGCATAATAGAGGCTTGCTTGCATGTTGTCAGTGAATGCAGACACTCTGCTGATTGCTGCGGAGATGAACAGCAGGCAGGAGCCAGCTGACATGCACACAAAATATAAGCAAGGGGCGGACAAACCAACTGTGACCTAAAGCATCACCAGAAAAAAACAAAACATAACATACTGGCAGCATGCCTCAGAGGGCAGAGAACTGAGCATCCCTCAACACCCAGGAATCTCCAGAGTGACCAATCATTGTAGAAGAACCTCCCAAGGCCAGATCTCTGTGGTACACCACCATTTAAGAAAGGAGTTATTCCAAGGATTAATTTGATCTTCTTTAACAAGGATACTGTGATTACATTGAAGTTACAATGCAACTGTAACTGCAGTCATGCTTTGTTAATACCTTTTCTAATAACCATAAGCAGAAAGTTCACTATATCATTATTAGTTCAATACAGAGTCATTACTATACTTGGATTCCAGCAGTGAACTATAAACACCAAGGGGGCAATAAGTAAATCAGTCATGTACTTTGTTAGGTTCACAGAATAGAGACAGACAGACATTAGATAAAACCCATGAATACTCTCGCTAGAAAGTCACAGTATCACACTAGTTTATTTCTTAGAGTTCAGAACGATAACCCCCACATTGAAAAACCTGGCTTCTCCCTAAGGCAGAACTCACCCCACCCGAAGCTGGCTCTTTCCAGACTAGCTGTCTGCTGACTCAGTGTAGGTCTACATTGAGTTTTAAACCCCACAGCAGCAAGTTTGAGCCTGACTCCAGAGACCTGTGATCTGACTCTATGACATTGAAAACAGCTGTATAGATGTTTGGGCTCAGATCAGAGCTTAGGCTTTGAAACCCAGCCCCCTTGCCAACCTCCAGAGCCCAAGCCTGAGGGGTCACACATCGGTTTAGTACCATAGTGCAGGCCCATGTGTGTAGACCTAGGCTCTAAGACTCACTACTGCAGGTTTTAAAACAGTATAGATTACCTAGGTTCCAGGGCTTCCCTCAGAGTCCCCTAGCTTGCAAGCAGGGCCAGAAAATCCCTCAAACTCTCAGCTAGTTTCAAAATACAACACATACACAAGCTTCCAATTATATGAATGGGTGGTAATAATTACCTTTTGAAAAGCAAAGCCACAATATAATTCCATGGTAATTCCATAGCAATATTATAAAGTTCACCCCCTGCTCCTTAACAGGGACTTGGGCCAGCCATGGACCAGCGATTGGTCTGCCCATTTCAATGGGCTAGTGGGAAAATGGTGAATTACCCCAGGAGAAACAGTACAGGGCAGATGTGCATGCAAAGCCTGATTTTGTCACATGGCTGGCAAACAGGAGTTTGGGGATATGATTAAGGCATTGCCCAAGAAATTCAGGGATGATTTGCCCCAACTTTTTTCTCCTTAAGAGACTGTCTGCTCCCTTGTATTTAGGATGAAATCTTGAGTGACATATTGCATTATAAGAATATCATGACCCAGGAGACACAATAAATCAAGCAGCATACCTTGCAAGGTAATTGTAGGCTAGTGGATTTGACCACCAGCCTGGAACAAGCAGTTAGCCAAGCCACATTCCATTTATAGTCCCTTGCTTCAGGGCTCTATTCTCAAACAGAAGCCAAAAGGAAATATAGAATAAATTGCAAGTGCCCTATTCTTCACTGAGATTGTGGGGCCCTTTGGCCTACAGTCCTGTGTAGCCACAGAAGTACACTCAGTTCTCACTTGCTTTCCCTGCCACCAGGTAAGGCCCTCCCTCTACAGCCACCAGCAGAGAATCAGCCCCTATCAATAGCTGCTGCTTAGCTGGCCCAGCACATGCCCACTGGGCTTCCCTCTAGAACAGGACCAGGTTGCTCCCCCGCTATTAAAAAGGCCAGAGCACCCTGCTACATGAATCACCAAGCACACTGCTCCCAATGAGAGATCAGGCAGCTTGAAGTTTTAAAGAAAAGAAAAATTAGAGTAGAGTGAGTTTCTAAGGGCATAAGGCTGCATAAATACAATCTGGACCTCCAAACACAAGGGAAGATGAGGCCACCAGATGTCACAGCTACAGGCATTGTGTTGCATTTGAGCAGGGTAGATACACAAGTCAAGCTGGACATCCAGCAATGGAGGCAACCAAAATTAGCAGAGGCTTTTGAGAGCATAGGCCTCAGAGATGAGTTTTTCCTTGACTTACTGGCATAGCCTATGGAACCCTACTGACTGCTTCATTCACGGGTGCTAAGCCAGGAGAGAATGTGGATGTAAAACAGTAGACTCACCACAGGTGTGTCCCCCTCATGGCTAGGTGGGGCAGCTCTCTTTCTGTAGCACCTCCTGCTGATGGTCACTCCAGCCCTCGGGTGTCCTAGGTCTTCTTGCAACTTGGCCAGGTCACGATTTAATTCCACACCCCTCTCAGAGTACTCCAGTCTCAGTGCTACATAAAACAAACCCTAAAGCACCAGCCTATTCAGCCTCTCCTCCTGAGAGTTAAGACCAGCAATCATCACCCTTCAGTATAGACCATTCAAAGAAATCCTTGCTCAACTCCTACTACTTCACCAATCCTGTCTCAGGCTCACCCTAGTGAGAACCCCTTGTTTCCCCCTTATCTCTACTGCAGATTGAACCCCTTTCAGTTCCACTACAGTGAGAATCACAGTTTCCTGTAGCCCTTACCCTTTCACTATCTGTTCCCAGGGTTTTCCCTGCCTCCAGGACCCTTCCCTGACACTCTCAGGTTTCTAGGCTCCCTCACCAGGTCCCATATCCTCCTTCCTCAAGGCTTCATGCCTGTAAAGTTCTTTCTTGCTCTTATTTCACAGTACAGACTCAGCATCCTCTAGCTCAGATTTCTCTCACATCATTCCCACACAAAAAAATCTCATCTACCTGTCAGCTAGGTCTTCTCCCTGGCCTTTTCCCCCCCTACTATCCTCTGCTCTTTCCTTTCTAAGAACACAGCTTGCACCTAGCTGGCTTTGATCACCAATTAGGCCTAATACTTCTCCTGGTGCCACCCAGTGGCCTAAATTAGGCTCCAGCTTTTGGTTAACCCACCATTGACCAGTGTGAGGTTTATACACCCACCACAGTGGGCTATTACAATAAGGAAAGTGTGAATTAGCCAACAATGAAGTGTGAGCTACGAGGCCTACAAGCTTTGAAGCATCTCTTTGAACCTGTACAAACTCTTTAAGCACTGTACGAACACAGGGCAAAAAGATGGTCCCTGCCCCCAAAGAATTTACAGACTAAGTATAAAACAAGAGACAACTGATGGAGACAGATGCGGGAGTGCAAGGAAACAATGAGATAACATAGGTAGGTGTGACAGACAGTGGTCTCAGCACACCAGCAGCCTAAATACCCATAAACCCTGGGACCGGATGTGCTCCAATTTACCAGTTAGAAGCTTGGCTTGGCCAATGTTTATCATAAAGCTGCTTCACCATATTTCACCATGAAATAAAGCTGTGACTTTGATGTGGTAATATGAGATAAGGAACTCTAAGGGTGGGAGGGGGAGTGGCATTATAGGAGGGTAACTGAGCTAAGGAAGAATTAGAATGAATATCAGGGAATTTTTCCTGCCAGTGAGGGTTTCTGTTAACCTGAGGAATAGTCTCTCCAGATGCCCACTGTAAACAGGACATGTAAAATGAGAGTGGAGGAGGATAGATTGTGGGAAACAATCCTTCTCTGTCCTGATGCGATTTAATAGATCTTTTCCACTGAGACTCCTACTACTACCAAAGGGATCTGGATATCTTGGCATTTGAATTTGTGTTTATATGTTAATGGCTTTTAGTGTGTTTGTGCAACAGTGGGGGGAACATGGATAGGAAAACACTCACATTCTAGCTTATGGTCATGATCTGCTCTCTTCATAGTATTTCTGTCATCCAGGAACTCAGATTCAGTGAGAAGACTGGGTAGGTAATAATTCCTTGCTAATTGCGTATATTTATTAGATTGTGACCCTCTGGCGCAAGGACCCTCTCTTGCTAGGGTGTTTCTACAACACCTAGTTGGGACCTCAAGGTGCTACTGTAGTAACAGTAGTAGTCATAGTAAAAAAGAAAATAAGAATAATAATTAATGACCCACCCACTATCTCAAGCCCATCAATGGTTGCTAGAGACATTTTAAAAAACCATGAGAAACATAAACCTAAATACACCTACAAATACAAAATTAGAAGATGGAGGCATACCTATTAATAATCAATGCTGAAAATGAAAAGTTACTGAAAATCTATCTATCTATCTGAGATATTACAAAATGAAAACCCTGATGAAATTATCTCTAATCTTTCTGCCGTGCTAAATAATAGACAATTTTTCTTCTTTGTTTCTGTCAGCTGTGATTGATGAGACGTCTTTTGCTGAGGATATTATGGAAACACACACACAAATAAAACCACAGCCTGCATTGTGCTTGTCTGCTGAAGAGAAGACTTGTGATTTTGACACATACAGTGAAAGACTGGCAATTAAGGGGAAAGGGATGGGACACTGGATGTGGATGTGTGATGTGAAGTCTGCCTGACTGCCAGCATCATGGGCTCCAATGAGTCACATCGCCCAGGACGTAGACTCCTCTATTACAATTTTGCAGTTATAGCATTCCAAGAGAGAGTATCCAACTTTTTTATCCAGGTCTACCCTTAAGGAAAAAAATAAATCAGGATAATGCTATAATTTTGAAAAGAGTTTTTCATTTGGTAGTTCAAGTAAGAGAATTTGAGAGGCATGATCTAGTAGCTTCAGCGAAGGACTGGGTGCCAAAACAGTTGACTGCTGATCCCAGACCAGAAACGGTCTCCCTCGACTTCCTTCTATATTGACTAGAACTTTCTGTAGTCATTTTCACCTGAGCAAAGAGGGTTCAAAACCTTATTCGGTGGCATTTTAAATTCATTTTGCACAGGCATAAATGATGACACCAGGTACAAAGCAGCAGAGAATCAGGCCTCCTGTGTAGCCTTGGACAAGTTCTTTAAGTTAACAATTTTCAGATGTATTTTAGCTTAGGCATCTAAAGAAATGTTGCCCGATTTTCAGAGGTGTTGAACTCCCCTTATCTTCCATAGAAGTCAACTGCACTTTTGGCTGCTTAGCATCTCTGATCATCAGGTCCTTTGGCTTTTACCACACTGGGCCAGCTCCCTACCTGGTTTGAATCACCCTACATCCATTTATGTAATGGAGCTATGCTGATTTACATCAGACAAAGAACTGGCCTAGAGTCTCTGCCTAAGTTTCCCACTCTGTAAAATGTGGATAACATCCACCTGTAAGGATTAGCTACATAATATTGGCGCAGTGCTCTGAACAGGAATGTGCTCCATAATTCTATCCAGGCAGGGAGTCGTACACAGAGATATGTCCGTGTTTGATTTCTGGATATATAGGGCCTGATTCTCATTAACATTAAGGTCCCTTTACACCTCTCTGGCAGTGTAAAAGGGTCTTAAAGTGAGTGCAAATGTAATTTTTATGCATGTAAAGGCCACTTTAATGTGCCAGAGCAGTGTAAACCAATCTTTGTGTAAATGAGAATCAGGCCTTTAGAATCTACTTGGAGATCATCACCACCTGCAAACCTGAATCACCACAATGAAACCAAGAGTTACAACAGTGTAAAGCTGGAGTAATGTCCCATAGTCCAACACTTACCCTACATCTGACATATACAGGCTGGTGCTTCACTATGGGATTTCGTATCACCAGCATTCTAAAGGGCTATAAAATAGATTTATGAACATGCTGGGATGGGGGGTGGAGGGTGGAATAATCACTAAATACCTGACATTATTTATAGTACCAGGCATCTTAAATACATGCACAGGGTGGATATTGTTCATTTAGTCTGCCTGGGTCTTGGGAGGCTTCACCAATAGCTATTATTATTATAGCACAAGTGACTAGAGGCCAGAACCGAGATGAGGGCAGCTTTGTGCGAGACGCTGTAAGAACACAAAGTACACCACATCTGCCCCAAAGCGTTTACAGTCTAAACACACAAAAGGTGAGTAAAGTGAAGAATTATTATCTCCATTTTACTGGTGGGGAACTGAGGCTCAGAGCTATTCAGTGATTTGCCCAAGGTCACCCAGTCTATGGCCAAACCAGGAATTGACCTCAGATGACCTTAGTGTCTGGCCAGTCCTTTCAGAAAAAGACCATCCTTCCTCCCTGTCTCATGGAGAGCTTTCAGAACCTTGAGAGGACAATATTACAGCTGAACAAAGTGTTATTAATATTAAAGTGATAACGTTCTAGGCCTGATTCTGATCTTAGTTACACTGACTTTTTTACTAGTGTAACTCTATAGACGTCAGTAGTTCACTCCCATTTTACACCACTGCAAGTGGGAGTAGATTTTGATACACTGTTTTCTCTCTTCCACTTGTTCATCTGTAGGGACACCTTTAAGTGTCTGTGTCTTGCCCTCGCTCAGACTGTTGTGTGTCTCTCTCTCCTTCTGCATGTTTCATCTGCCCGCTTTCTTACTCCTTCTTAGAGCCTCAAAGGGCTGTTCTGTTTATGATCAGCTAATAGATTCATACAAAGAATGAGATGTGAAGTGTGCTCTTAAATATTACCTTGGACACTAATTAAGTTGAATCCAAAAGTGAGAACACATTGACATTGTGAAGGTTAATGACCTAATCCTTTAGCAGAGGATACAGCCTTGGCTTGGTGGTACTAATTGTTTTATTGAAGAGCATGGAGTGTATTGTTCCACGATGTCCCGGAGCATCGCAGGTACTATTAACCTTAGTGGTAGTGGCATCTACATGTCCTTTGAGTAATTGGCACTTGGAAAATATTTTCTAGGGCATGTCATTTTCCATCAGGATGGCAACAGATCTTAAAAAGTTGTGTAACTTTGGGAGCGGGGTGGATTGTTTGTTTTACTCTCTCCCTGATATGAGACACAAACCTACCACGTTATCAGAAATTAAATGTGACCTGACATAAAACCTGCAGCCGAAATAAAAGAGGGTAGAGTGAAAGCAATATATCCATTGTTTCTTTTGACTGTGAAGAGCCAGAGGCCGAAATGCCCCTTCCACATGCTGTTTCTAACACTGAGGCTAAGGAGAGAGATGGCTGAGATGGCACCAGGCTAAGTAGCAACCAGCATCCACGTCAGGAAAGCACACTGCTAAGAAATGGACAGAGGGGATCAGATTCCAAATGCAGCAAATAGCCCTGCCCTGGGTGGATCTTAGCATCCTGTGACAGACACCTGAGGCATCTAGTTCATTTTTACACTTTGACAACATCTGCATAGCTTATGGTGCAAACAAAGTTTCATTGAAGTGAAATATTGAAGTATTAGCATTAGTATTAGTAGTATTACGGTAGTACCTTTGTTCTAGGTGCCGTAGAAACTGCTAACAGACAGACACAATGTCCTGGCTTTGAAGTGCTAATAATCTAAGAATGCAGGCTTGTCTATGCTACTGATTATGTCGATATCATTTATGTCGCTCAGGGATGTAAATAAGCCACCCCCCTGAGTGACGTAAGTTTCACCGACCTACATGCCAGCGTGGACAGCGCTATGTTGGCAGGAGATCTTCTCCCACCAACATAGCTACCGCCTCTTGCAGAGGTGGTTTTATTACACCGTTGGGAGAGCTCTCTCCTGTTGGCATAACGTGTCTTCATCATATGCGCTATAGCAGTGCAGCGCTGCACCATAGAATCATAGAATCTCAGGGTTGGAAGGGACCTCAGGAGGTCATCTAGTCCAACCTCCTGCTCAAAGCAGGACCAATCCCCAACTAAATCATCCACTGTAGAGCTTCCAGTGTAGTCTAGCCTTAAGCCTATAGACAACCGCTGGATACAACAACCAATGAAGAGGCGGGGAGAACAAGTCATTGCAGATTTCCTTGAATGGACCAGACCCCAAAAGGTTTGTGGAGATGTGGCCTGTAGCTCTTGGCTGGATAGAATCCCTTTTTGGGACTTTACAGCAGGGTTGCATTCATTAGAACAAACTGCCTCGGTTTTCAGTACTCCTAGATATCTTGCAATGGATTCTACAACTTCCTGTCTCCGGGGACTGACAATGGACCTGACTAAAGAAACCATGGAGGCATCACATTCCCTATGGAAATATCTCATGTCTCTCTGTGGGGGATATTACACATTTTTTTCCTGCCAATGCACCTTGCTGAGCACATTCATACGCTCAATAATAACAGGTGGGTATTTGCATATGTCTCCTGTATGATGCTCTGTGAAACAGGTCTAGCAAGAAAGTACCGTGATCACTGATCCTTCAGAACACAGGGCTAAGCAGATCTGGACACTCAATTCCCATTCATTTTAATGGGATTTGGTTGTCCAAAGCCCTGTATACAGCAAAGGGATGGGATAAGACTTTGCCATTTATACAACAGAATGAGAACATGGCTTAGGTCAATTGCTCATTTAAGTCTTCTTCTCCTATTGAACTTTTCTTCCAGATACCTGGCTAGGTGAAAGTTCTCAGGCTAATTTTTCTAAAAGCACTAATTGCTCTCTGATCACGTACCCACACTAACAAGGAACCCAGTTAAAGCACAGCACAAATTGACCTATTTTTTAAAATTCCTCCTAAATGCTTACAAGACTTCAGTCTCCCATGTCAGTGTGGATAAAATTGCCTGTAATAATAGCTGTCAAGAAGGCTCTTGTGGTAATTAGCAGAGGTAACATGACAGAGATATATGGAGCTGAACAGGTAACTCCCACAACTCCAGCGTTCTCCTGCCAGCACAAAATGAATGTATCGCTCCTCTCAGAGAGCAAGGGCAGCAGCAGAGAAATCCCCCAAATCAGGGCAATAGGGCAAGGAGGTCATCTCCATGACTTTATCCCGAGGCAGATCATCAATAAGCTGTTTGCTGCCCAGGGTATGTTTGTTTTATCAATTATGTGCTGATTCCTATTTTTACCAAGAAGAAATTTAAGATCAATAACCAGCAATTGAGACTTCCAGACTGTTTCGATCTGACATCCATTCTTTTCTCTAGAGGCATAAAAATGTCAGTGGAATAAATTAAATGGCTGCACTTCCCTCTCCCCCAATCTTAATTTGCATACATACTCACAAGCACACCTGTGTACATGCATATGTACCATACAAACACATATGCAAACACATAAATGGCCACCAACCCTGCTCTTGCAAACGGTCTGACACGTACACACTTACATGAATACATGTCCTTACATGCATGCTCACACATATACTCAATAGACACATGCCTTTATTTACATGCACACTCAAACACCCGAAGCATGCACTTGCACTCCTCATGGGGTCCCAGAGCTCAGGCTCCAGCCCGAGTCAGAACATCGACACTGCAATTTTATAGCCCCGCAGCCCAAACCCTGCGAGCCTGAGTCCGCTGATATGTGCCAGCCATGGGTGCTTTATTACAGTATAGACATACACTGCATTAGAGGATTAAGGGTTTCCCAAACTTGGGACGCCTCTTGTTCAGGGAAAGCCCCTGGCACACCGGGCCGGTTTGTTTACCTGCCGCGTCTGCAGGTTCGGTCGCAGGCTCCCACCGGCTGCGGTTCGCTGGGCCCGGCCAATGGGGGCTCCGGGAAGTGGAGGTTAGTACGTCCCTCAGCCCGCGCCGCTTCCCGCAGCCCCCATTGGCCGGGCCCAGCAAGCTGCGGCCAGTGGGAGCCGCGATCAGCCGAACCTGCGGACGCAGCAGGTAAACAAACCGGCCGGGCGTGCCAGGGGCTTTCCCTGAACAAGCGGCTTCCTAAGTTTGGGAAACACAGCTCTAGTGTAAGCTCTATAGTCTCCTGCTCTTAGGTGCAGATGCATGGAAAGGGTCTATATAATTTCAAGATTAAATGATACACTGCTCCAGAACATTTCATCTGTGGAGCTCAAAGTTCTTTTCCAACATTGATTAGTCCTCTCTATGGCCCTGTGAAGTAAAGGTAATTACACCCATTTTATAGATGGGGAAACAGGGACCAGGTGTGGTGAAGTGACTTGACATTTAACAGAACTGCCAGAAAGAGATTCCCCAGAACCATTGATCCAATCCTAATCTCATCTCTCGATGTAGTGACAGCTTCACAAAGGTTCTTTCAATATCCCACATCTTGCTCTGCACATTTGTCCATGCCAGGCCAGATGTCTGGGCTCTGACAGAACATTGTATGCAGTTGAAGAGGAAACATACATATTCATGAACTATGGTCTTGTAATTAAAACCCCTGATGGGGATGGAAGAGACAGAGGTTCAGCTCCCATTTCTACCACACACTGTCTGTGTGACCTTGGGCAAGTCACTTGGGGCTTGTTTACACGTCACGGCAATGTGCACTAGAGGGGTATGATTTCTAAAGCATACCAATATGTTGTGCACTACTTCCCTGTGTAGACCCTGCTGGGGCACACTAAAAGCTCCCACGTGTGTGGTAACATAGTGCTGTGTGACACAGGACTCCACTAGAGAACTTTAGTGCAGGCAAGCAGGGTCCAGTGGATCAGTCAGCGCACAACATGGCGGTGAGCTTGAGAAATGACACCCTTTAGTGCATGTTTGCGCCATGTAGACAAACCCTTATTCTCTCTGTATCTCAGTTCTTCCTCTGTGACATAGGGACAATGATACTCCCTCATCGCCACCTATAATCTGTTTAAATTGTCATCTCTTCTGGACAGTGACTGTCTTTACTACATGTACACACGGCGGCTGGCACAATGCAGCATCAATCCCAGTTGGGGCCTCTAGATTTTGCTTTCATACAAATTAATAGTGGTCTTTGCAAGCAGGCAACGAAGCTAGACAAGTTATAACAAAAGAACCAATTGTCATATGCCAAATAACAAACAAAACCAATGTGTTGTTGTTAGTCTTCTTTGGAAAAACAAGCTCTTTAAAAAAAGGCCCCAAAGCTTTCAGTCAAAGATGCTGGCAGGGCTAATAAATAAGGGGAGGTGTTTTAATGGGGGTGCTGTCAGCACATCCCCTTCTTTTAACAAATAAATGTGACAAATGAAGACCATTCTCCAGCCCCCGATGTTGCATCTTCAGTACATTTCAGCAACGGAATTATTCCTTTCTGGAGTTAGAACTGATGGGGCTTCACACAAATGAATCCCCTGTCACTGCTGGAAAAGCTCCTTAGTGCTTCAGCAAGATCCTGATTGCTTGCATTCTCACTTAACACATGGTCTCCTAATGACCCTAGAGATTTTTAATTGATGCTGGTCACCAGGAAAGCCTGGGTTTCGAACTATCACCCCCTTCAGCACCTCCCAGTTCACCTCCAAGACAGAACTGCGGTCTAGCATATTGCTTACACCGGCTAATAATGCCAATTTCCCAGCCCCTGGCAATTGTGCCCAAGGTTTTGGAAGCAAAAACAGTTAGATCTCTTGAAGCTATGAGCTGTGCCTTACTAAGAGGCTGAGTTGAGACCCATTTAAAAATAACGTCCTGACATTCTTTGGGCCTTGCTCCTCTCCCACAAGTGTAAATCCTTTGAGGCCAGTTCAGTTACACCTGTGTGGACCAGGAGTAATTCTAAAGAGGTTAGTGCTGTTACAATCATGTAAATCAAGGGTAGCTCCATTGGCATCAGTGCAGGTACACTGGTGTAAGGACAATGTAAGTGAGATCAGAATTAGATCCTTTCTATGTACATGTGTATTTGTGTCTGGGGCGTGGGCGGGGAACATAGCTAGAATGAACTAAAACAGACAAGATAAACTCACGAAGAAGAAGACCTGAAGAAAAACTCTGTGTAAGCTCAAAAGCTTGTCTCTCTCACCAAAAGAAGTTGGTCCAATAAAAGATATTACCTCACCCACCTTGTCTCCCTAATACCCCAGGACCAATACAGCTACAACAACACTGCAAACAAAAGATAGAGGAGTTTATCAGCGGGACCCAAATATTCTGCCTGCTACAGTTTATTATCACTCACTACCAATAATGCCAAGGTAAAATATTCATGCGCTACCATTATCCTAATAGCCATGATGATAATGGATGCCATTACTAGCCATCATGCCATCTGGAGACACAACAGTTATCTCGGCATCATTCTTTAGTTTAGTTTTAAGATTATTGGCATTGGTTGGCATTAAATCCTAACTAGTCAGCCACAACACCTATGGCGAGGAACATGAAACACCAATAAGTGTTGTCCTAGAGGTAAATATACGTTTCATGCACATGACGAAAACCCTATTAAATAAGACAAATGGCACCACCAGCATCTGAACAGCTAACTGCATTGAATAAATATAAAACTGTCTCTAACAATGATAAATCCCATGGATTGCTTCAACTGCACAGCTGGAAACCTACCATAATGCTAAAGGAACAAGCCAGTTGTAACTCTAGGACAAATCAAGAACCAATCACAGAGAAAGAGAGAGCAATTTCTATATGGGCTCAAAGAAAAAGAACACAGAGAAGCTCATCTCAACACAATGAGCTGCTTAGAAATGGCAATCAAGTCTAATATTTCTATTAACAAGCCAACAAAAGAACCCTGCATTTTTGCTCTCACTCTATGGGATAATTTACACACCTTGGCATTAAAGAACTTGTCATCCAAAAATTGCCCGCCCATTGTCATAGCAGAATGAAGACAGAGAGTTATATAAATGGGTGTCACTTAATGTGGGCAGGAGACTGGAAAGGTAGTACAGGCTCATAGAAAATAGGCAAAGTTATTTTTTGCATCAATTCAGTAGACTGTAGAATAAATTTTCAATGGAATTTATATTATTACTGTTTCCTCCTACCTCATAATGATAAATTAGCACTTGTATAGTTCCGTCCATCCAAGGATCTCAAAGGGCTTAAAACATTAATTAACAAAGCCACACAATGTGCCACCACTAAGTCATATCGATGCCCATTTTTACTGATAGGAAGACTGAGCAACGCCAAAATCAGAATCCACATATTATAACCTTCACTCCTAGGCACTGACCTCATGAGACATTCCCGCCCCCACCATCACTCACACACTCACACACACACACACACACACACACACATTCTTGCATCTATTGGAAAGAGATGAGGAATGTGAGGCTGGTGTCTTTAATACCTTGTCTGCAATTTGATCCAAAAAACCCGTTTCCCGAGCCTAGGATGAGTAGGCGATGATTCCATTTTATCTCAAATCCATGAAATACTTCATGAAATGGACCATCCATCCTCAGCACCACTCTAGTTTTATCACCGCATGCAGAGTTTTGTCAAAAAAGAAATGTTTCATTAGGGAAATTTGTTCTCCATACGTCAAACACCACCAACAATTCTGTTCACAACCAAAGTTTCCAGTTCTTTTTGATGAAAACCCAAATATTTTAATGGAAAGCAACTTTCTTTTGCTGAAAATTTTCATGGGGGGCGGGGGAGGAAGCAGTCCCCAGTCAACTCTACTGGAGATGAGCAGATTGTGCTGCTTTAATGACTTGTGCATTGGCTGGGAAGGTAAGAAGGGACAGTGATCAAATATGCCTATTCCCATTTGCAATGTCCATAACAGAGTCTGGGTCAGTGGAGGCTAGTGATACCTAAAAGCAGGTAGGCAAAACTGAGACACAAAGTTAGGCTTTGAGCCATTTTGCAGCATCAGATAAAACTCATACAGTGTTTGATTCAGAGGCAGCAAACTACCCTATCTGTCCTGAGGAATCTTTCATGTCTTTTGTGGATCTTTGGTGTCCGTGTACAGCAGAGAGCAAAGATCTTCGAGGGTCATGAGCCATCAGATGTAAAAAAGGGGCTCTTATGATCCTCAGACTTCCCAGGGCACTGGGGGAAAAGATAACATGCTACTGAGATCTTTGGTATAACATGCTTTTCAACAGGCAGCCTAGGTATGTGAGCAGCTCTAAATCCCTGTTGTACTTTCATTAAGTTGCATTTCCCTTTCTACTGGCAGTAGATTTTCAAGGTTGTTCCCTCTGGTCTTTTTTGCAGACTTATACCTACTGCTAAAAGATTGTGAGTAACAGTGTGCAGTCTACAGAAACTGGGAGAATACAGCCATCCTTATTGCTTCCTTAGTATTAAAGAAAAAAAGAGTTCCCCTTCTTTTGATTAATTTCCCACTTACACGAGAAAAGAATAGATCAAGAATTATTTTGAACATAATGGTCATCTCTTACAAAGAGCCACCTCAGCTTCGGCTTTCAGCAGCAGTAATAATAATAAAATAATAATAATAAATAATAACTAGTTCTTATATAATGCTCTTCATCAATCTCAAGGTGCTTAATATGACCAGAAGAGTAGAGGCACTCCAAGACTAAATAGCTTTAGCCCTAAGGCACCGGAGTACTGCTGCTCCAGAACGAACTGATTGGAGAGCTTCCTTGTAACAGCACATGAAGACTATCTTTTCTCTCGGTACCTGGTGTATCTTGCACTTTCCTTAAATCTCTGAGCCCGTGAGGGTTCATTAATTCATTTCTGTGAACACCCCCTGAGCCAATAATGGCTCACTGATGATATTACCTGCATGATACATCCCTGGGACACTTGCACCAAGACAACAGATTTCCTATATGAAAGCCAAATTAATTAATTAATCAATCAATTAATTAAAAACGCCTCAATATGTGAGCCAGCTATGATGACTCTGCTGGCTCAGTCCACATCTCCAGCCTGGCCTTTCACTGACTCTAGAGTTGGAAGCTCTCTTGCTTTATCTGCCCATCCCTTCCCTCCACAGTTTTATCCAAGTTACTGAGCTGTTTCCCCTTTTTAAAGGCCATATCCCCAGCTAGTGTAACTTGATGTGGCTACATTGATTTCCTCGGGGCTACATAGATTTACATCAGCTGATGATCTAGCTCTAAATTCCACCTTTAAGACTTTCTATTCTATTCTATGCAGGTTCTTATACCACCCTCCTCACTACAATATCTGAGCATCTTCCATTAGTGCATAAATCGACATTACTAACATCTCTTCTCACATGTGGTAGATGGTTTTTATTCATCCTGATTGGCATTCACGTTGCACTCCCTGTCAATACCCGGCCCAGGCTGGAGCAGCTAATGATGCGGACCAAATCTGGTGATGAATCCTGGTCACATGCCACCTGAGACACATTGTGCAGACGCTAAAAAGAAGATTCCTTCTCCAAAGAATTTTGTAATGCCTCTCTTGGCAATGGTTTGTAGTGAACTACATTCCTAATCTCATTCATTTTGAATGGGTCCCTGCTCCTCAACCAGAAATCATAATTGCCACTAAGTAAAAATACAAAATAACTACCCTTTCACATTGCACAAGTAAACTTTTTGTGACGGACATACCTGTGTTCTCCTGCTTGCTACATCTTAAACTTTATTTATGGGTTATTATTATGAATAATAGTAGTTATTTAAAGTTTAGGTCAATAGATGAGCCACCCACCATGCTCTGAAAGTCAGCACGATTAGTTTCTGGATGGACAGGGAACCACAGAAACACAACATTTCCATATTGGATCAGACCAAAGGTCCATCTAGACCAGTATCCTGTCTCCAACAGTGGCCCACATTAGCTGCTCAAGGAACTCTCTAGTGGGCAATTATAGAATAACCGGCCAATAGGGAAAGTTTCTCCCTAAGACCCTCAGTTAAAGGTTGGATTATGCTCTTCAGTATGAGGGTTTATCTCCCTTCTTTTCTGAGCAGGTTAGAGACTCAAGGATGCTCCCCAGAAAACATCCTGGCTCCTGTCCTCCACATTAGGAATATGGGGATTATAATTATTGAGATGGTTGAAACTGGAACACCAGATTAAACCCCATCTTGCAAAATTATGCAGAAGTTCATATCGGGAAGAGGGTTTGGCTGTGAGTTTCACAACTGGGATCTCCCGCTCTAGTAGACTGATCTAGACCACGAGGCCCAAATGCCCTTGAATCCAGATTAAAAGATGAGCTTCACAGCTCAGGTCTTATCTTCATAATGGACTGTCCCAAACTCTAGGGATGTTGCATCTGACTGAGAATCCAAATGTCACCACTTGGACCATCTCATGTTGTAGAAGTGAATAAAACCGGCTGATCTCAAATGACAGACTGGTGCACAGAAGAAAGAAACGCGAACTTAAAAAAAAATTGTCATTTTTTTTCTCCTTCAAGTTCTTCTGACGTATTATTTTATTTTATTTGCTGTTTTTATCATGCTCTAACTTGGCACACTTCTCAGCATCAAAGAACATTACTTTATTGTGACATTTTCAAATGAAAACTACATGGAAGTAATAGCTTTCCAAAGAGCGCTCATTTACCTTGGCAACGTTTATGTGTTTCGGGGAGAAGCAGGAAGGGGGGGAAGATGACGACTCTGCATAAAACCAGCGCTCTGAGCAAAACTCTGTGAGAATTATTTAGCAAACAAGCTCCCATATTAGGGTGGTGGTGAGGAAGATTGCATAGCCAGACTAAATTACACTTTACAGGGATATGGCACTGAACGGCTTTCTACTGAGGTTATGCTTAAATTATAGCTCTTGCGAAAGCAAACAGCTCATGGTTTATATGTGAATTTGAATTATGCATCCAACAGGCAGCATATTTATGAGAAAAAAAGTCAAGTCAATAGATTGCTAAATTGCTGCCACATTTGTAAAGGACAAAAATAGCTATGATAGTAGGACATCAAAACGCAGCCACAAACACAGTGATACACCCTTGTACAGCACTATTGGGAGAAGTAATTTGGCATTTTCCATAGCCATGGAGATGGGTGTCAGTATAAAAACATAAGACAGCTAGACTTCTGGGTTGTTCCCAGTAGTCATCATTTCATGTCTGTCCACTGGCATCTACGAAATACCCTCAGAGCAAAGAGTCTGTAAAGACATGGTCATAAATGTATTGCATTGACTTGCAATGGACATCTGGTTTGGGATGTCTTCTGGAAATAAGTCATTGTAATTATATGACTTTTGGGCATTTACTAAGCAGCTTTCATCCAAGGACTGCAGAGTGGCTCACAATTAATTACACTCGATAACCCACCTTGGGAGGTGCATGAGTATTATCATTCCTCTTGTATGGATTGGAGGTAACATTTTTGAAAGCACCTAAGAAATTTAGGAGTCTAAGTCCCACTAAAACAATAGGATTTAGGCTCTTAAGTCACTTAGGCACTTACCCGTGGAACATTCATTTCAAGGAGCTCAATCTCTTTAGCTCATCAAAGAGAAGATTAAGGTGCAACTTCATCACAGTCTATAAGTACCTACATATGGAATAAAAAATTGATAATAGAGAGCTCTTCAGTCTAGCAGGAAAAGGAATAACAAGAATCAGGCACTGGATCACTGAAGCTAGACAAATTTAGACTAGAAAGAAGGCATACATTTTTAACAGTAAGGGTAATTAATCAGCCAAACAACTTACCAAGGGTTGTGTTGGCCTCTCCATCACTGGCAATTTTAAAATCAATATTGGATGTTTTTCTAAAAGATCTGCTCTAGTTCAAGCGCAGCTATTGAACATGAAACAGGAATTGATGAAAGGAAACTTTCTGGCCTGTGTGCTGCAATAAGCCAGCTAGGCCAGGGGTAGCCAACCTCAGCCTGAGAAGGAGCCAGAATTTACCAATGTACATTGCCAAAGAGCCACAATAATATGTCAGCAGCCCCACATCAGCTCCTCCCCACCCCCCCCCCGCCCGGCTCCCAGCCGATCAGCGCCTCCCCCTCTCTCCCTGCATCTCCCAATCAGCTGTTTCATGGCGTGCAGGAGGCTCTGGGGGGGAAAGGGAGAGGAGTGAGGTCACGGCAGGCTCAGGGGAGGGGGCGGGAAGGGATAGAGTGGGGGCAGGGCCTGTGGCAGAGCCAGGGGTTGAGCAGTGAGCACTCCTCCCCCTCCCCCCCCCCCCCCCCGGCACATTGGAAAGTTGGCGTCTGTAGCTCCAGCCCTGGAGTCGGTGCCTATACAAGGAGCCGCATATTAACTTCTGAAGATCCGCATGTGGCTCCGGAGCAACAGGTTGGCCACCCCTGAGCTAGGCCATCACAATGGTCCTTTCTGGCCTTTAAAAATCTATGAATCTTTCAAGTCATATTGTGAGCCAGCGGCAGAATCAGGAGGAGAATCCCATGTTCCTGACAGCATTCTTTGCTCTAACTAAGGAAGTGCTGGCAGCTGTCAAAGGCAGTATACTGAACTAAATGGACCCCTGGTCTGATGCATTTTGGCAGTTCCTATGTTCCTAATGCAGGAACTTCTGGAGAAGAGGGAAAAATAAGGGGAACGTAGGTATAGCTCCACCAAAGCCCCGCCAAATAATTAAATCATAAACTATTCACCCACTGAAGTGAGCTTTTCTGAACCCTTACATCTTATTTGGCTAATGATATAACACAGGAGATTGCGTCAGGGGAACAGAGCGATTTGTCAGGCTTTTACTAACACCATACAGGTTTAGTCTGTAGCCCTCTTGAAGAGGAAACATGCTCCGTACTGAGTGTGGGGGAGAGAGAATGGATGGAGTTGTGTAGTAAATCTAGAGATAAAAGAGTCACAAAAAGAGGAGGCAGCCCAGATCTTTGCCCATGCATAACAGAGATAGGTTGAGATAAATGAGAGATATTTTCTTCAGGAGAAATGCAAGACACGCAGCAAGACAAGGAGAAGGGAGGCAGGATGGCCTCTGTGGATGTGGTGGCAGTCTAGATATACACTAAGGGCCTAGTACAGTGGTGCCCTGATTTTTTGTAGGATCTCCTGTACACTAATTTAATGAAGAAAGAAGGAGGAGGAAGGCGGCGGCAGCGGCATGAGTATGACTTAGGATAGAGCTTATCCCCTTATTTTGCCCAAAGTATTTTGCAGTGTTTGTCAGAAATTAATTTCTCAGCCTCTTAAAATTTGTAAAAGCCTTGCACTACCCAGGGCAGAATAATCTCGGAGGTAAATACTGCATACGCTAACACGGTGCTTCAGCTTGTGATTTTATTGTGCTTTGATTCATAGCCTATTGACCCTCAATGTTGTGTAAATAACTGATTCATGGTCTTGAAACAAAAGATCTAGAGACACAACCCACTGGAAAAGTGATGAGCAAATTTCAATTTTATTTTTATATGCACATCTGGAGAAGAACTGGTCAGAACTTGCTGAAAATTTAGCGTTGATTTTTTTCTTATTTTTTGAAACATTTCCACAAATGTTTAATAAAGAAACATTAATGAAATTCTGAAAAATAAAAAATGTGACTATATCTAATGTACAGCGCCTAGCACAATGGGGCGTCTAGACACTACCATGAGACAAACAATAAATAATAACCATGTAATTATTCTCTCTCTCTTTTTACAGTGTGCAAATGTCAATATGAAGAAGGGGGAAGAAAAGAAGGGGCCATAATTGTTTTACAGAGGCTATTAAAATGTGCTATTAAAACAAGCTTAATGAATAGATATTAATATCTGGTTAGAGCTGCTCTGACCTCCTGTCTTACAGGTTCCATTTATGTCTTCTTTGATGAAAGTTCTCCGCGACTGTGAAGCAAAAGGGCAAACTGATTTATGAACAAGACTTATTGTCGCAGTGGCAGATTTGTATAATGAGAAATATATTAAATCTAATGAAGGGAGAGCGTGCCTTTCCAAAGCAGTACGTTTCCGCCATGATTAAGTGATTCAATATCCCTCAGTGGATTAATTTAGACAATGCAGCGGGGCATGGAGGCACTGTGGTAGCCTCTTGCACTAATGACAAATACCATGCAATGCCGAATATTTGTGTTCTTTTTTAGATAATGAGACAAATATCAGGGATGCTAACATCCCCACTGATTGTGCTGGAGGAAGATCTATCAGAGGTCCATTTCTGAACAGCAGCATGTGGCAAAACTGGCTTCCAGAGACTGGAAACATGTAACTTTAAGTGTTGCATGGTACACTCCAGCTGACAGCAGCTAGCTATCACCCAGCTTAATTCTGCTCCCAGTCCTCTACAGAGCAACAGTGAGCCATGGGCCCATCCGTCATGGGCTCTGATTCCTAAACAGGGGGAATGTTTGTTTTTAATTGCATCACATTGCCGACTCTGCGCAAAGACAAATCTCATGGGTGACACTTGGAAGCAACATTTATGGAGCGCGCCCTTCCATTAGCCAGGAATAACTCTTCTACGCGATGGAGACTTTCCAGTTTCTGGATGAAAATGTGGACAGCCTGATTCATCACTGCCAATGTAACTCAATTAAAAACACCCAAAAAGAGAGGGGAAATGAGCCAGTTCCTTAGCTGCTGTAAATCAGTGTGGCTCCAGTGATTTGGATTTAAACCAGTTGAGGGTCTGATCCCATACTCCCCTGCAGGTCTGTGCTAAGCATATGCTGGACTATTCCAGAACTAGGGGCAGACACACAACGGTCCTGATGCTTGTTTACACTAGGTCTCTTTGCACCCTAGGGCAGTGTAAAGTAAGTATAAATGTAATATATATGTCCACTTCGAGGACACCTGGCACTGCCAGAGCTGTGCGACATATTTCTGGAAAAAGGATCACATTTTGGCTTCAGCTTGAACACACATTCCTATGGGTCAATTGGAAGAGGCCATTTTAGTTTAATATTTTAAACATTATGGTTGCACCAACTGAGACCAAGGCCTCATTGTGCTAGATGGAATATAGACAACCCCTAGCTCAAAGACCTTGCCATCTCAATGGATATGATGGAAAAAAACATGGGGAGAAGGCCCCAGAGCCCGGGCTTCAGCCTGAACGTCTACACCACAATTTTATGGCCAGCAACCCAAGCCTCATGAGGCTGAGTCAGCTGACACGGGCCAGCCGCTGGTGTTTAATTGCAGTGTTGACATAACCCAACCTGCTCCGGTCTCCAGTCCATAAACCATCAATTCCTTCTCCAGCAAGACGTGCAGACTGGGACAACAGGCTGCACTGCAGCTTACTGTGGAGTCTGGAGCAGCAACTTTGCTACGGATTTTAGATAAGCAGAGATTGAAGCATAGAACCGCGCCGAGAGAAAAGATTAAAAGCGGAATATAGTCAAACGAGCTTCCTCCCCACCCCACTGAAAAAATATTGATTAAACAAAAGAATGCTTGTGGAGATGCTGGAAAATGGGGGTGGAGAAGCCAAACATTGATAAACTTAATTAAATTTCTAATGAAAAGAGAGGCAGCCTGTGGTGATTACTCTGTGTAACTGAGACTAATACACCAATTAGGCTAATTCATCCCCTGATGCTCTAAACACAGTTATAAACTTAATCCATATTTCTTCTTGCATGTCAACAACTGATTTCCATCATTCTTTGGAAGCTTCTGGTTTGGACATGAAAAGCAAATGATGCTCATTCGCCAGGAAGAGGCAGACATCCCACTAGCTGCTTATTTCCCCATGGGGATTCTCTTTTCTCTCTCTCCTATTCATTTCCACAGGGGACTTAATCCTCCCTAAATCTTTAACAAGGCCTGTTCCAGGTGTTATTAATTACCATACTTTGCAGGTTCAGGAGACAGAAACCCCGTCTGTGTCAGAACAAATGCACAGTGGATGCCAAGAGATTTTTAAAGGATTTTATTTCTACAATCAAGTGAAAACCTCTGCATGGGATGAGGCCCAAACAACTTCTGCCTCTCCGAAGTCCCTTGAGCTGGAATTTTGAAAGGAGGTAAGGAATTTAGGAGCACTGCTCCAATGAAATGTATCCCTGTTGAAGGCCTCTGAAGTTCACCTCCTCTGGTACAGTCCACCAGGTTTTAATACCACATTATAAGCTCGCTCTGCCTTTAAAGCAATCTTCTGTAATTTAAACTCTGCTTTTATTTTAATCATATTATGAAAAACTGGCACAAAATATAAAACTCCTTCCATTTATTACCACAGGAAACTGAGATGTGAAACAGAACATAGGTCAATTAAAATAACATTCCCTGAGTCCATACCAGAAGTGGTCCTTTTCATCCATCACACAATATTTGTTACTACACACAATATACTACATCACACAATATTTGCACACTACAGCATCTCAACTGTAGTGTGCAATTTGGAGACTGTTCCCCCAGAGTGAATGCATATATCAGCAACTCTGTCTGTAAGACACTGCACCTGCATATGTAAGGGTCCCCAGGTGTAAACAGCAGTACAAGTCTGGAGCTTTCCAGACCTTGCATTCTCTTGCAATGGTATTTGAGGTGAGAAAACAAACTTCTTCCATACCGTGAGTTGTAGGCCTTTCTAGTGCTTTCACTGGTAACACACTGACCAAGGTTGGGTTTCGAGTTTTTCCCCACAAACTTCATGGTGTTGGACCTTGTTAATTTTCATACACTGTACTAATTAGCATTACCTCCCTTGTACCAAATTTTGAACTTTTCTGTGATGATAAAAGAGGGCAACCATCCTTGTTCTATGTCACTTAATGCCTCTTTGACTTTATATAGCATGTATTTCCCATAAACTGCAAATGTCATTTTTTTGCCTTGTACCCTTCATAATAGGAAATTAACTTTATCTTGTACATGTAAAAAAACATTTACAACATCACACATAAAATAGTTAAATGCTCTTTATCAGTGAATTTTTTTGCTTTGCTGATTTTCAAAGTACAACACTCTAGATGCTAATTCTGGCTGCAACACTTACTCATTAATATTATTAAACAATATTTCCTTAATAGATTTAACCTTGAGTGATTAGTTGATTTGTTTCCAATCTAGAGAATGTCAATCTTTTATACAATTGCATAATTTTAATGCAATTATTCTTTTTCCATTTACAAAATGCTACCGTATAGGTTTTTACTTCCTAATAACATTTATTTTACATCGCAGTTAAACAGAACTTTTGAATAAGATTGTTAATGGTTAAGCTCCGTTTCTAATATTCACTGATCTTTCTTGGTGCTGTGTTGGTTTCTGATGCCAAACAGACAGCCATGTGAAAAAGGAAACATAACCTAGTGTGGCTTCTCTTTGGAGCTGCTATAATATTTAATTAAATAGCATGTCTTATTTACATTTGTTTTACTCCTTTTACAATATACACTACATGTTTTCATGGGATTGTATCTTCCTTCCATAGTGCAACCCTTAACCTTTATTTGCCATGAAATTGTGTTAGCCATATTAATTTTCACATGAAGTTTAACTGTTAGTTTTGTGCTTAAAGAGTTTCCATGTATCCCATCAAAGCGATTGTCTACTCAGAGCTTCCATAAGACTCAGTGTTCCTAACATTGTTACTCTTGTGACATGTCCCCCTACCCCCGCCAAAGTCACAGCCATGTCCTCTAGTCCTTATTTTAAAAGATGGTGAACTTCATAAAAGTATTGAGGTACCCAAATGGTTAAATGCTGACTAACAAAGCCAGATAACACCAGCTACTTGTGTTTGGCTTGAGAAAGGGTAATAAATAAAAAAAAAAGAATTTAGCAAAGACTGCCAGGGAAACATTGGCAGCTGCTCAAAAAGTGTCTCTGTCAGTTTTTGCAACTTTGACTGAAAAATTCAAATGGATTTTTGCTGCAATCTTTTATAAGCCAATTAATTTTAAACATATAAAATGGGGGTTTACAAGCCAGGAGTGTTTGTTTATCTCCTTAAAACCTTGCATAATTACACAAATGTATTTTGCGTTTCTTTTAAATATTTTGCTCAGTACCCATGGTGTTGCTCTAACTACTTTTTACATAACTAAACCTAGATTACATTCATTACTTGTACATTCAGAGGCATCCAAGTTCAAACAGAAATCTCTTATTTCCTTTTAGTGATTTTGACTAAATTGTCCATAGTCAAATGATTCAAATCAGATTGTCTCTCTGCCTACAGCAGTCATTGACAATTGATTATTTGCAGACCATTCCTTTGGGAAAGGGGCCCATTTTCCTTCAGAATGGTTGTAAAGGATTCCGGGGACAAAAGCATAGTGCTGGTGGATCATCACCGTCTGACCTCTCCTTGCACAATGTGTTTAACTACTATTATCACTACAAAAGTTTTTCTTCTCCTGATGATAATAGCTCACTCATAGGCGCCAACTTCCGGTGGCGCCGGTGGGGGCTGACGCCCGGCGTCAGGGGCGGGGCCCCGCCCCCAATGCCAGGCGACGTGGTGGGGCCCCACCCCCGACGCCGGGTGATGTTGCGGGGCCCTGCCCCCGACGCAACGTCACCCAGCGTCGGGGGCAGGATCCTGCAACGTCTCCTGGTGCTGAGGTGAGCTTGCCGTGGGTCCCGGGAATGGCGGGGAGTTGCCGGTGGGTGCTCTGCACCCACCAATTTTTCCCCATGGGTGCTCCAGCCCCGGAGCACCCACAGAGTCGGCGCCTATGAGCTCACCTAAATTGATTAGCCTCTTAGAGTTGGTATGGCAACCCCCATCTTTTCATGTTCTCTGTGTGTATATATATCTTCCCACTGTATGTTCCACTCTATGCATCTGATGAAGTGGGCGTTAGCCCACGAAAGCTTATGCCCAAATAAATTTGTTAGTCTCTAAGGTGCCACAAATACTCCTTGTTCTTTTGACTACCAGAGTTTCACCAGGTGAGACTCCTCTGAGTTATACTGCCATAACCCTGTTTTATTATCAAACCAAGCATTCTTTTTTCCCTTCTTATTTAATGTTACCGCCAATACTTTTACTGCACCAGCCTGCTTAATCCTTTCAGCACTTTGTAAAGTTTTTAATGTCTTCACAAATGCTCCCTTGAACTCCTCACTCTCTTTCCTTAAATCGCTTACTTATCTCCCAAAGTGACACATTTCTCAGCCGATTTCTCTTGGCGACTCTGAGCTTATCTTTGTGGCGTTTGGGGGGTTTTTTGCACTCGTTCTTCAGTTACAATTGCTGTTCTCTCCATGCGCGCCCATGGGTCTTATTCTTTAAAGTTTTAGTGCATTTAACAGACCTTTGTTGTGCTTTGCCAAGCATTCTTTTACATAGAGATCCAAAGTACCTTCCTCGATTCCCTTTATGTTACTGAATTTCTCTTTAGGAAATAATTCTATACTACAGTTTAATCACATGTTTCCCCTCCTCTCCCTCCCCTCCTCCCCCGACCCCCATTTCTTGTCTACTACTATTTGTTGGAGTTTCTTTTCCATTCAGTCCCAGTTTCCCCCTATTACTTGCCAGGGAGTCCACAGGGACCTCCTTTAGAGCTAACCCACTCCTCCAGTACCCTGGAAACCTTATCAAATTTGAACCCTTCCAATACCATTGCTAAGCTGCTTGCTTGCGATCATTGACAGCAAAGGTACACGTATAATAAACCATGCGTTACCTGCTCCAGATGACTGGATCCGAGCCCTGGCACACTATGTTGGGATTCCCTCCAAGATCCCTTTCTACTCAGCTTCCCAAGAACTCAGTTCAACTCCAGATTTTGTCACTCGGGTATCTATATTTGGTATACAGGAAAGCCACAATGAGTTGATCAGACTCAAGCATAGGGAGTGGTTATAGGACATCCCACACATCCAAAGTTACACAGAAAAACTTTTCCTTTCTATACCTTTACACATCACATTGCATGTATTATACATTGCATCTCACATTTTGGGATTGGCTTGGTTACTTTGTAGAAGCCAATGCCTGTACCATATGCTCTGTCCATGCATACCTGAACTCTACCTTATGTTACATTTAGGCTTGTTTACTAATACCAGGATGTTCTTGCTGATCGTAGCTAATCATTCTGACTCCAGCATACTGCTTGTTATGACAACTTAACCTTCCACTCACCTCCCCAATCATGGGCCACTAAGAAATAAGGCAAGTTACTAATGTCAAGCCAGGCCTACACAAACCTAGCCAAAGCATCAGGCTTGTCATAAGTAAACCTGCAGAAAAAACACCACTAGTATGTGTAATGAACTGATTTCTGGTTTCATAATGAAAGTTTCACATGATACTATTTATTGGGGCATGATCGTTTAAAATGAGATGTGCATTTGAGGGCACAACTATGTAGCTCTATTTGCACATGCCATTACCACAATTGCGTGTGCCAGGCAGGTGACTGCATGTGCAAGTCGCCATTCAGACACAAATGTTTGCACATGGAAATGGGCTTCTACTTTAAAAAAAAATTGCCCCAGATTCTTAAAAGGTGAAAGGTGTAGCGGCCTACGCACCACTTAAGGCCCGTGTGAGTGTTTACATGAGATTTCAGTGATGTGTAGACCTTTTGCTGCCTCCTCTGTGCATTTCACCTGTAGAAAATGGAAGTCATAGTGCAACCAATTCCCACCCTTTGCAAAGAAGAAAAAGAAATAAACATTGGGCAATTTTGGCTCAGTTGCCTGTCAATATTGTAAACTTAGCTCAGCTGGCTAGATACAGTAACTGCACCAAATAAATGCTATCTCTGGCAATTAGCAGCATTTAATTTTGAAAATGAGCTAATATAATCAATTATGTCTTTCAATTTGCTAGACAGCATTTTACAGGGTTTAATTTTCTGCTACTACACCTTTCAAATTATTTTCAGGTGCTAGTCAGAATTTAATCATGGATGCTCATTCCAGATCCATTAGTATTAAAGATGCTCCCCTCCCACCACCAAATAATGTCAATAATCCATGGTTCTGAAATAAGGAGACACCAACCCCTCCTTCTGGGGCCGTGGCAGTATCCTACTTTTTCCACGTCACCCCAACTTTTCAACTCTCAGATAAACCAGAGAGGATCTGTTCTGCTGCTTTTTCTGCAGCTCATGTCTGGCATTTTTATTTTTATCTCACTCCTCTGAAGGATAACACTATTTCTGGAGGTTTTACATGAGTAGATTAGAATTATTACTAGCAGGAGGATGTACTGTATGCAGATTGTGAATGGCATAAAGAGAGCTCGTGTGTATGTATCTCCTACTCTCACTCTCTTTGTGCATCAGATAAGCGGTGCGAGGCTGTGTTGTGCTTGCAGAGCGCTAGGAATAAAAAGTTTGAAGAGTGAGTCTGAATTCACGTCTCTTTGTTGTGTAGGAATTATTGCAACAGAATATGCCATTGACACAATGAAGCTAATATCCTCTTGACAGCTGTGGCTAAAAACCTGTTTCAGGCAAACACCACCACCAAGTCAACTAAACTATCCTGATAATTCTGCAATAGTTTAGCACAAGGGAGGGCTGCAGAAATGGCTACATTTTAATGCACATTGAACTGATGAGCCTTGTACATACACACACACACAGATTCTGAGTTGCAGTCAGTGAATACAGCGTGAGATGGGAGCACCTTTTCATTCCCTGACGCTGGAGTCATATGAAAGGCAGTCTGGTCCAGTGTGCGAATTATAGCAATCTGAAGGCTGCTCTAATCTATGCAAATGACCAGTATTCCCAAAAGGCTATTTAAGGAGCTGGGAATGATTAGGCACAAGCGAACCCCAGTCACACCCTTTCTTGCCTACCCACATCCTCCTGAGTTGGCAGGGTGTCATAGATGTTATCAGAGCAGCTCTGCAGTACCTGGAGGATTCCACTATGCAAGGGAAATCCTTCAGTTGCTGGGTCAGGTAGTTTTAGAGTTGCATTGCACTGCTGGAGTGATACAAAGCGGTCACCATGCACCTGAGAATCAGATCTTTGGCCTCCAAAGGTCTGACTCAAAGTCCTCTGAAGTTAATATGATCTTTTCTATTGACTTCAATGGGCCATGGATAAAACACCAAAAGCACGTTGGGAGACAAAGGTACTAAATAAACACCAAAGAAATTAGGGGTCAGATTTTCAAAGCAGCCTGAGGGAGTTAGGCACCAAAATCCCAATGCAATTCCATGGGAAATAGGCAGCTAGGGCCAGAATTGCAAATACTAGACACCTAAAGATGCAGGTGGGTGCCTAGCGAGACTTATGAAAGCACCTTGGTTAGAAACCTCAGCACTTTTGCAAATCCTACTAGACATCTATCTGCATCTTTAGGCTCCTAAATACTTTGAAAATCTGGCCCCTACTTCCCTTAGAATTCTTTCGAAAATCCCAGCCTAAGACTCTCACAAACAAGAGAAGCCCAGTGATGGGCACGATGCGCTATTTGCCTTTTCAGGCATTCTGCAGATGCCAGTCACCCACTATAGTAGAACGCTGTAGCCATTTCATTGCCGTCCTGCTTGGCCCGGTGGGGGAGAGGGGAGTTTCATGGCTACCTTGAAGCCAAGCCAACTGTTCCAAACCACACAGAAAGTGTCAGCAATTGATGACTGATTGTAGGAAATGACAAGAGAAGGAAAAGCTGTCCATGAGCTTTAAGGCTCTGCAAAAGAATAAGGACACGCAATGTGTATAGGAAGGTCCTGGTTGGTGACAGGGGACTCTCTGAACATTCAGGCTGGGAAAGTGCTCATGCAGCAGGATCCTTTACAGAAGGGATTAACCTGGTGAGTAAAGGAGACTCTGTTGGAATTCAGAGCCAAGAGAAAGCAAATGGCAGGAGAAGGCTAATAGACAAAGGCAGGCAGAGTAGGGTGACCAGACGTCCCGATAAAATCGGGACCGTCCCGATTTTTGAGCATGTGTCCCGCGTCCCGACCGATGGTCGGTCGGGATGCCTTTTGTCCCGATTTTCAGGTTTTTGGGGTTTTTTGCTCCACGGCTTCCGGTGGAGGCTCTTCCGTTTCCGGCGGCCCCGGAGAGAAGCCCCAGAGAGAAGCACTCGGGAGTGCCTCTTCCGTTTGTTTTTTTTTTGCTTAACAACTTTGAGCCTCTTCCATTTTTTTTTTTTGGTGAGAAGTCCCGATTTTTGGGTCTTCTCATCTGGTCACCCTAAGGCAGAGTCACGTTTCCAACACAGGGACAATCCACCATTAAGAGGTCCAAAGCCCATTGAACTCAAGGGAAAGACTCTTACTGAGTTCGACAGACTTTGGAACAGGCCCTAATTCTTCCATGGGGCCCCAGTTCCGCAAAGCACTTAAAGCACATAGTGAATTCCAATTGGCTTCAAGTTCCCATGGAACTTATGCAGATGCTTAAATAAGCGTTTTGCTGAACAGGATGAGATAAAATTGCTCACGTGCTTTCAGTTAAGCGTGTCGTGTGCCTCCGTTCTGTCTTGAATCAGAGCAGCATTAGGACCAGGTCCAAAGGTGTCCTCCAGTCCATCTCTGGATGTTCTCACTGGTCTCAAGTCTGCAGTATCAAGTCTTCCGTGCTGCCTGGTTCCTTACCATACTGGTGGTGCATTGGGGCATGTGATGAAGCAGTGGGTCACTCCTTACATCTTCCTTGTACGGCTTGGGTTTCAGGAATACATAGCGCTCCATCTGGCTGCACTTGTCTCACCGGAAGGCATTGCTCCTGCCTGGCCTAGGCAGCCAGAAATTGTGTTTACATTCTCAAAGCAATTATGTTTATGCAAATACAGTAAATGTGTTTCTCACTTACTGTTTGGAATTAATGCAATGACTGAACAAAATCTGTGGCTGGGGACAGGGCCAGTTGGGATTGCTGGGATTTGCTTATTTATCTTTTTTTTTTTTTTAAATACACTTTAAAATAATTTGGAGCCAAGTTAGGATCATGTATGAAGATTCATTACAGTTACCCTCACCCATCCTTCTAAATGCACTGAGGTCAACAGCACTGCCAACCATGAGTCAGTTCCCCAACAAAATCATGAGATTGGCTTAAAAATCATAAACTTTTTTAAAAAATAATATTTTGGGGGTTCCTCTAGCTTTTGAGCCCTTAGGTGTCACAACTTCAAGCTTTTCTCTGCAAATGTGAGTGCTATAAATGTACATCTTTCTAATGAAAGCTAAGAATCTCACATAATCACATGATTCCAGGAGCTGGGGCTTTAGGAAAAACACTAAATATCATGAGACACATGATAGAATTGACTACACTGATTCAATAGGAGTCTTTCCACTGATGTCAGTGGGAGTTTGATTGGCCCCCGCCCTAAATCAGATCCCAATCTTGCAAACACTTATCCCCTGGCATACTTTTATTCAGGTGATGAGTTCCATTGGATAAAGTTATACACATTGTTAAGTCTTTGTAAAACTAGAGTCTTACACAGTAAGTTCTTTGGGGCAGGAACTGTAAAACTCATGTATACATCAGCCAGCACAATGATGCCCTGATCCTGACTGGTGCATTTGAGTGCTACTGCCATTAATAATAACAATCACGGTAATAATAATAATAATAATATTGAATAAACTGAATAAGTGCTAAGAGTTAGTATTATAATACCTTCAAGTTCCGTCCATGTGGCCATTTTTCTTATATTGTCATGTGATAGTAGCAGCCAGTCTGACTGTTTGAACAATCTGGTTGGCTAAAAAGTTTATTCTAACGTGCAAGCCTCCTGCTTTCTGCCAGAAACTTCCCAAAACACACATACACACGTCAGCAGCTGATCAAGTATTCCCATCCCAGCTCAGAGCCGCTTAGCAGGCAGCCAGCAAGGTCAGAAGCCTAGATTTGAATGTAATAATAACTTTAGTCAATTTACAGAAATAATGTGATTTCCTAAAACATGGGAATTAGCAAACCAGGCCCAGAGAATTAAAATCACTCAGAGGCTCGGATGCCCTGAAAGAAACCAGCAAAACTCCATCTAAAATAAGAAAGAAACAAGGCACAGCATCTATTTTTATTATGACATCTTTAAGGTCACATTGGTGGGGGTGGGGGAAAGGAAATTAAAAGGTATCTTCTCTGAAGACACTGTTTTACAACACTTTCTTTGCTTGTAGCTTGTTAATTTTCACAGCAGAGTTGCCCTGGGATATGAATTGAAGAAACAGATGAAAAAAAAAAAAGTCTTGTGCCTCTAACTGTACTGAAGGCCCCAATGCATACTCCTGTGCCTTTGATGAGAAACATTAAACATTTTTAATTTAGCACATCAATTTGAAAATCTAATTTTTTTTAATGCTTTGTAGCAGCAGACGCTTTTCACGGTGCTGTCACGACCATAGAAGAATTATGAGAAACTTGAACCGCAAAAAGTAAATTAGAAAAATCTCATTTCAGTTACTCTAAAAAGAGGGGAAATTAGATTTTGATTAAAATCACTCACACATACAATTTTAGGTAAACTAATTTAGCAAGACTGACTATATAATTTTTTTTTTGCATGCTTCTGCGTCCTTTTAGTACCAGCTGTGAGGCGCCTGTACTCATCACCTCTCTCAATAGCCAGTAGGGCAGGGAAAGAACTGTTAATAAAGTGGCCTTTTCCTTGACCATATGCTGTTAGGCTGTCACAGGGAGATTAATTTATTTATTTTGTCAAAAAAGAAAAACCTTTAGAATCCTTCCTAGCAATGTGTTCATATTTAAGATGGTATTTTTTCCTTGTTCAAACTTTTCATTCATTTGAAATAAATATATATGAAACAATAGCAATAAATGCCCCAGCTATTCAAAAGTCAGGAGGTTTCAGTTGCAGGCATTTGTATATATTTTTTTCAGTTTGATCTATCTATCACGAGAGAAGGGATTAATTTGCAGAGGATAATTTATCTACTACTTTTTCACTTATTTCACTTCTTTTTTAGTTCATGAATTGTCCGCAAACAGCTTGTGATTTTTCTCAGACTTATTTGTTATTTTAAATTATTGACAGACAAATGACAGCACACAATTCCTGACCTGTAGTTCATTTGCAAGCTGTTCATTGACAAAAGTTTGATATTCAGAATTAAAAATTCAAGCTGTGTTATTTGGGTTTGATTTGGTATATCACCCACATGGCACTGATTCTGTTTCCTGATTGGATGAGTATAACACTTAGAGCCAGGTTTCCAGTGGAAATACCTGTATGCATTAAAAGTGTGTATATTTTATTATTATTGTATTGCACCAACAGTTTCCTGGGTGTTTTATCTACGTAATCTTCATAAACACCTTACGAGACAGGTACATGAGAGTTATAATTTTACAGATGGGGAAAAGAAGACACAGGGAGGTGAAGGCTATCAAAAGCTGTGTCACAAAACTTTGGTATAGCTGAGATTAGAATTCAAGTGTCTTGACTCTCAGTCTTTTGCTAAGTGATACTTCGAATATGGGACCCTGCCTTTCTGGCATCTGTGGAACCTTCCTCTTTCTTGCATGCAAAACCACAACATGATATCACTGGGGACAGTATCTATTGGGTGCTAACAGTAAAGGCCGTCTGGCACATGGCACACCATTTAGTAGCTCTGATTACATCCACTGTTGAGCAATGGCACTCATGTACCCATGAATCAGCTCATCCTAATATGATGGTGTGACCCTGTGCACTGCATGTACTCGTGAACTTGCCTGTGGGTTATGGAGCAGCTGGCGTTTTGCTTTAAATGAAAATAACTGGCTCAGTAATAGTGTCTGAAAGGGGTCTGATATTTCCAAGAAGCTATGCAAATTTATACTAGCTGAAGACATGGCCTGATATCTACATTTATACCTCTTCTCTTTCAGAACCCACTGATAATCCTGAAGAGACCAAATTAAACTCTTAATTTTCCTGGGTTGTGGAGGAGCCATTAGCATCAGATTGGTCAGATCTCAAAATACAGGTTGTTTCTTATTATTCATATTGGATTAAATTTATCCCTGTGCAGCGGGCCAATGCATCACTTAAGTCCCACTTAAACATGGGTGAATTCTCTCTTTAATTTACCAGTCCCCTGCCAATGGCATAATTCTTAGCACTCACACAGTAGGACTTAAATGGTGCATAGGTACTCTACTGGCCCCTGCACTGGGGTGAATATAATCCATATAGACTTGAAGATCCTTCTACCAACATCAATATTCTCTTTTCCTGCCTTATCAGAAAACCCAGAAGCAGCAATATAAAGTAATACATACTTTTCCCCTTGGATGGTGGGTTTAACCTAGAGTCAGCTGGTTTTCATCTCCTGCGCTTTGATTTAATTTGAATGCCCTAATAGTGGAAAGGCCACAGTCTAAGATGAAATGCAGAAAATACTAAGTGAATTCACCTGGCCCTAATATTTGCAAGCCATTCATTTTTTTTCTCCTGTAACTGCAAATTATCAACATAATATTGATTGCAGATTTTCATTTCATTTTAGAGAACTGCGGGGGCAGGAGGGGAGGCAGAGATAGGTCAATTACTTGTCCCTAAGGACAGACTTGGCTGAAATTGACACAACGGGCCTGATTCTCCATGTCCCTGCACCTTGTGGAGTCACTTACACCAGTACAAAGTAAATATAAAATGCCAGCAAATCACAGTGGCAATAGCTTGCGCCCACTTTGCACTGTGTTCGTGTCACAACTTTTGGAGGGCAGGAGGGGGAGCTGGGTCCAAAGCACAGGTGTTATAGGAATGATGATAAGAAGGATGTCATTGGCATGTGACAGGTAAACTAAAGAGATAATGTTAGGTATAAACTAATGGGCAGTGGTGGATAAGCCTTTATAAAATTCATTCCTAAGCAGAGGGGCCAGCACTAGGCCTCTGCAGCTCTTAAGTCCTACTCATAGGACAGAAGTGTTGCATCGAACTTGTGTTGGCTTCTCTACACATTCCGAGTGTCAGCCTCTGTATTGTTTCTAGAAGCAGCTAGTAAAGATTTGTATTTCCACTCTCATAAGAACCTAAGAGCGGCCAGACTGGGTCAGACCAAAGGTCCATCTAGCCCAGTGTCCTGTCTTCCGACAGTGGCCAGTGCCAGGTGCCCCAGAGGGAATGAACACAACAGGGAATCATCAAGTGATCCATCCGCTGTCGCCCATTCCCAGCTTCTCAGAACTTCACCACTGAGTGTGACCTGAACCACAGATGAGCAGGTCATTGGGGCGCTTTCACCCTAATTACCCACAGGTGGTAAATCTCCAATTAGTTACACATGGACCTGAACCAACCCTTTCCCCATAGCCTCCCAACATCTGTTACCTCTGCACTTTGGCAAAGTGTGGAAGGTGCGTGAAAATCAAAATATGAATGTTTCATACAGGGCCTGGGTTAAATTCTACTCCCAGCTACATTTATTAACCTCCCATTGAAGTCAATGGCAGCTGGGCTTGAGTATCTAAGGGCAGAACTGGAGCCCAATTTCATTTTACAACGGCTGAGGATGTGGGCCAAAACATGATGCCCAATCTATTTTATAGTGTCCAAAACAAGTGCAGCTGGTTGGAGATGCTTTTCCCCCTCATTATGTTTCTTTTTTATTAGCTTGTTCTGGTTTTTTTAGTATATGATTAAACAGTTTGGTAGGTTTTAGTTTCTTTGTAAATTACTTACTTAATGGAACTTGCAATCCAATCAGTTTTATTTCAATAACAACAGTTTCTACACTGTTATGGCTCTGGCATAATTTTTTAGCCAAATGACAACAGTGCCCCCTTCACTGTCAATAGCTGTGAGCCGTTCCCCCTTTGAAGGCAGAATGGAGAGATGAGATGGGATCCACAGCCAGTATCCACTCAGCAAATAATATAGCAAAACACTTAAGTATGTGTTTAACTTTAAGCAGGTGCTTAAATCCAATGCTATTCAGCACAGCACTTAACCCATACTTAAAGTCTAGCACTTGCTTAAGCGTGTTGCTGAATCAGGGCCAAAAGCAGTGAATGGGTGACATCCACCCTTGTGCAGAGAGCCAGATTAAGGCCTATGCGCTACTTAAATCCCACTTAAGACCTCAAAATAGGGTTTACACAGGATTTAAGTGGTGCATGTGGCTAGTGCTGCTCCTCTGCCCCATGGCAAATTTCACCCAGTCTGCATTCCACTCCCTGATTTGACTGGCGCGTGTTCACGAGTTGCAGCGTGTAATTGGATACAGGATTCTCTTACTTGCTGAAGTAACCAGTTGATGACCCCAGAGTGGGCTTCACTGATCAAATGAAATAAAAAGGTGAATATTAACTGGTGGAGTGATGAGCAGAATACAAGAGCCACTCCCAGCTTTTAGTGTTGGGCTGGTAGCCAGAACCCACCCATCTCTGTGACATAGCAGGAGGTTCCCATTGCAACCCTCAGGGAACAATACACAGGAGGTGAAGGCGGGAAGTTTGCAAATGGAAGCAGAAGTTAGAAGGTGCCTGTATGAGGGCCAAGAAGAGATGCCGCATTTAGGATGTATGATGAGTCAACGACTGACTTTAGTTATAAAGCTGCAAGGGCTACTCATGGGAATCGGGAAGGGGCCGCTTTTGTTTGGTGGACTGAGCTAGTGGCTGGGAGTCCAGCAAGTTTAGTTACTTCCTGGTTCTGTCACTGATCTGCTGGGTGAGCTTGGCACAAACTGGCAATAATCAATAATAACTGGAGCCAGCCAAAAATATAAGTATTTTCTATGAAAAAATGTTAAAGGAATAAAAAAATTGTTCAAACCTTTCCATGGACATTTTTGTGGGTTTTTTTAATTGGAAAAAACAAACGGATTTTGTTCTTGTTGTGTTTCAGTGGTTCCCCGCCCCCCCCCCCCTCCTTGTTTTAAAATGGAAAAAGGAAAATGGAAAAAACAGAAAAAAGAAACAAGGTGGGGAACTAAAAACATCCAAATGAAAAACTAAAGCATTTATTTACTTTAAACTAAATAAACTAAAACGTTTATTACTTTAGAAAAAATATAAAGTTTTTCCATTGAAAATCAAAACAATTCAATGAAAACAAATGAAAATTCTCTTGCAACAATTTTTGCATTTGTCAAAAAAACATTTTTTTGCCAATGTTTCAAAGAACAATTTTCTACTTGCTCTGTTAACTGTCTTTTAAAGCACTTGGAGATCTTTGGATGAAATTGCTGTATAAGAGCAAAGTATTTTACATAGGAATTGCCATACTCGAACAGACCAATGGTCCATCCAACCTGGTGCATTATCTCCGACAGTAGCTAATATTGGATGCTTCAGAGGAAGGTGAAACAGCATTACTTTGAAACCCACTCCAGCTTCCATTTGAAAACAAAGAACAGGCTCCAGAATTTCTCAAGAAGAAAACAAGTGAATTCTCTTTGTTGAATGAGTTTGCTGAGATTCAGGATGGGTTTCGTGATTTCCACATGGATTTCCAGGAAGATGCACAATCCAATTGCTGTTTTTCAAGAGTTTAGACCTAGTCAATTCCAGATCTGTATATTGTTCTCTGTCTAAAATATGGTATTTGAAAATATTTGAAAGCTAAGTAGATTGTCCAGAGTTTCACCCTGTAAATCGATGACGTCTTAGATCTTGTTAGCAGACTTTGTCAAAAAGGAGGTTTCCTAACTTAGCATTTACTAACCCTTTGGATTTTGCAGATATAGCCCTCCAAACTCACTGCTTGGGTAGCTAGGCACAGCTCTGGGATTTCAAGGGAATTCCAATTACTTAAGCTAGCAATGAATTTGGCTTGTGTGTGAAGGGAAGGATGGTCTTGAAAGATCATGAGTGAGAGTCATTCGAAAAGGACAATCCTGTGCTTACGTCACTGGAATGGAACCCAGGAGAGCTGTCTGTAAATCCCGTCTCCGTCACAGACTCCTTGTGTCACTTAATATCTTTACGACTCAGTTCTCCCATCTATAGCATGGGAATAATACTTCTCTGGTCTACTTAGATCATAAGCTCTTTGTGGCAGGGACTGTCTTACTATTGGTCTATGCAACACCTAGCATCATGGTGCTCTGATCTTGGCTGGAGCCTGTAGGTGCTACACTGTGATACTAATGATAACTAAGACCACAAACTCCTCCTCACTGTTTCTTCCTAGCTGTAGGTACTGTGCCTAGTTCAATGGGACCTCCTTCTCAGTTAGGGTCTCTAGAAGCTACTGAAATATATGACTATTAAAAGCATGTACACTGTATACATATCCCCTTAAGCACTAATTTGGTTGGCAGCCTGGAGAAAACCTGTCAAAAGATCACCAGACTCTCTGTGGGTCAGCCTGGGCCTATTTTCACTCTGTATCTTGTTCCTTTTTTTGTGGCATGCATCCCATTAGGGCTCATTTAACCAGCGCCCACCCCATTCTGTCCCACCGCTCCTTTGCAGAGCTATGTTTCACACTATTTTGCAGGGGTGCAGCAAGGCATCTGCACAAAATGTGCTTGGCAGCACTTCATAGTAGTTCGTTAGTGCCAGCTGCATCCATAGTTATAGGAAATGAGCATGGGGATGTTACCCAGTGATACTGTGGATCTGCCTACAGTCTTTTCATAGTGCTCATGCCCATTGGCGCATTCACTGGAAATCTATAGATGAACCATCCACCTCCCATAGAGACTTATGTTTTGGCTCTAAGTGGAATAAGGGTGTAAGGGGGGGGAGGAAAATGAACCTTCTGCAATCTCTGTTGTGTGGTCAGTGGGTAAGAGAGAACGTGCCCCAGCGTGCGGACATGGGGCGTGGTTCTGCTGCCTTTTACACTGTTGTCAATCTGGAGTTACTCCACTTCAGACAAAGGGATCCAGAACGGGTGCAAAGGAAGTGGGACCAGCGGTCCACCCCTACTGAACAATGACCAGCAGAGCTGTACAGACACACAGGGAAGGGAGGGTGTATGGTGCAGCCACTAAATGAAGGTGGAAGCAGGCATGCTCCCTACTCTCCAGGGAGCACAGGGAAGCAGAATTTGTTCTGCTGCTTCTTTGGAGGAGGATGGAGGCCAGTGGAGTGTTGTCCTTAAGTGCTATCATTGAGCAGTAAGGCTCCAATCCGGCAAGCAGTATAGTGCAGTTGGACTCCAACATGGTGCAGAGCCCCTCACGGGAGCGGGGTCTACGTGAACAAACACAAATGGGGCAGTAAGAAGTTTCATTCACGTTCTTCTCTGCAAGCCACAGCTGAGTAGCACCCAGCTCCTGGAACCCAGACCAGAGAGCAACGTAACAACGCTCACTCTCCCTTTCGGTTTTTATTGACATCGGTTTCCAAGATAAATGTTGGGGGGCTAGCTGCCTTGCATGGGATGCTCAGCAAACTGCACCAGGCTCCTTAATAGCAAGTGACTCTGACAAAAGAATCCTCATTGTTGAATATGGAGGCGATTAGGGAAGCAGTGAGGAAGATCAGATTAATAACATTTCCAGACATCCCACACTTAACAAGGATTTATGAGTGTTTGTTCTGTGCTCAAAACAATGCAAAGGGTTAGGTTTGAATCTAGGGGAGGTGCTTCACTTTACATATAAATGTATTGCTTACTATATACACCGTCACAGGACTGGGACCCAGGAGACCTGGGTTCAGTTCCCAGCTCTGCCACTGAATTGCTGAGTAACCTTGCGCAAGTCACTTCCCCTCTCGGTGACTCTGTTTCCTCTCCCATCTTGCGTGTCTCTTGTCTATTCAGTAAGCTCTCCAGGATAACGGTTGCATCATGTTATATGTTTACACATCACCTAGCACAGTGGGATCCTGATCAGTGCCGGGGCATCTAAGGGCTGGTCCACACTAGGGGGTGTGGATCGATCTAAGATACGCAACTTCAGTTACGTGAATACCGTAGCTGAAGTCGAAGTATCTTAGATCGAATTACAAAGTACTTACCTCGGGTCCACGTGGTGCAGGCAGGCTCCCCCGTCGACTCCGCTTACTCCTCGCACCGAGCTGGAGTTCCAGAGTCGACGGGGAGCGCTTCTGGGATCGATTTATTGCGTCTACATGAGATGTGATAAATCGATCCCAGAACATCGATCGCTACACGCCGAATCGGGCGGGTAGTGTGGACGTACCCTAAATGTTACTGTAACACAAATGACAAACAACAGATCTCACTGTATCCCATCCATCGATTCCAAGGCCCGAAGGGACTATTGTGATCATATAGTCTGGACCTCCTGGAGGACACAGGCCAGAGAGCTTCTCCAAAATAATTCCTAGAACAGGTCTTTTAGAAAAACATCCAATCTTGATTTACAAATCATCAGTCATGGACACAGCCGCCAACTTCCTGTTACGTCGGTGGGTGCTGACGCCCGGCGTCAGGGGCGGGGCCCCGCCCCTGATGCCAGGCCCCGCCCCGATGCCGGGTGATGTTGTGGGGCCCCGCCCCCGATGCCAGGCCCCGCCCCCGATGCCAGGTGATGTTGTGGGGCCCCGCCCCCGACGCCAGACCCCACCCCCGATGCCGGGTGACGTTGCGGGGCCCCGCCCCCGACGCCGACGCAACGTTGCCCAGCGTCAGGGGCGGGGCCCCGCAACATCTCTCGGTGCTCCGGTGAGTTTGCCGCGGGTCCGGGGCGGGCGGGGAGTTGCCGGTGGGTGCGGAGCACCCACCAATTTTTCCCCGTGGGTGCTCCAGCCCTGGAGCACCCACGAAGTCGGCGCCTATGGTCATGGAGAATCCATCACAGCCTTTGGTAAATTGTTCCAGTTACTCTTACTGTTAAAAATGTACACCTTATTTCCAATCTGAATTTCCCTAGCTTCAACTGAAGAGACCACTAAATATTTGTTCCCCATGTAGATAGATACTGACTATAATCAAGTCACCTCTTAACCTTCTCTTGTTATCCATTATTTTGCATACCTTTACCATGTCCCTTGTTATCTGTCTCCTCTCTAAACTAACCCACTCCCAAGGTGAACACTTGACCCTATAGAAGTCAATGGCAAAACTCATTGATTTCAATGGGACCAATATTTCACCCCCCCGTTTTCAGTCTCTTTTCATATGAAAGTCCCTCGAGGCCTCTGGTACTTTTCTTTGTCTTCTAACCCCTCAGTTTCTCTCAAAAGGGACTACGACTTCATTTCTGAACTCTCCGCTCAGAAAGCACCAGCCCCACACATAGAATGCATCTCTGGGACCGCAGGAGTGGGAAAGTTCTTAGCAAATGAATTTTTGCTGTATTCATGGATTTGAAATACGATCGGCAAAAATTAACTTACAGCAATTATATCTAGCAATAGCGAGTGGCAGCTTTCTCTAGGACAGGACAGCCAGTAGCCTGGAAATGATTGGACAGGA
Organism: Chelydra serpentina; assembly: GCA_037349315.1. Lineage (NCBI taxonomy): Eukaryota > Metazoa > Chordata > Testudines > Chelydridae > Chelydra > Chelydra serpentina. The sequence goes on along the minus strand of JBAIAC010000017.1, from coordinate 10,921,768 downwards.
ATACACAGACAAGCTTTCATAGAATCATAGAATCTCAGGGTTGGAAAGGACCTTAGGAGGTCATCTAGTCCAACCCCCTCCTCAAAGCAGGACCAATCCCCAATTTTTGCCCCAGATCCCTAAATGGCCCCCTCAAGGATTGAACTTTTCTAAAGTAAGTTTAGATAGCATAGCAAGTAGATTTCTGTTTATTTTGCTTGGTGTGTTCCTTGTGTTAGAGGGTGGGGGGTTATTCCTGTTTTTTCTGTAGCTTTAATTTTTGCCAGAGGGGGAATCCCTCTGAGTTTGGAAATTGAGTACCCTGTAATTAGTTACCATCCTGATTTTACAGAGATGATTTTACCTTCTTTGTTTTAATAAAATCCTTCTTTTAAGAAGCTGACTGTTTTCTATGGTGTTAAAACCCAGGGGGTGGGTTTTTAGATCACTGTGTAACCAATTGGTTGGGAGATTGTTCTCAAGCTTCCCAGGAAAGAGGGTGCACGGGCTTGAGGGGGTATTTTGGGGGGGAGGGAAGTTCAAGTGATTCCTTTCCTGGATTCCTGTTAGACACTTGATGGTGGCAGCGAAAGAAGCATTTCTCAGGGTGCAGGGAATTTTGTACCTTGGGGGTTTTAACCTAAGCTGGTAGAAATAAGCTTAGGAGCTCTTCATGCGGGTCCCCACATCTTTACCCTAGAGTTTAGAGTGGGGAGGGAACCTTGACAACTCACGTTGCTAGCCCTTGTTGAAGCCCGTGCCACTGTGTCTACACTGCTATTTTTAGCCAAGCTAGCACAGGTAAAAGGGAACTGGATAAATTCATGGAGATGAAGTCCATTAATGGCTATTAGCCAGGATGGGTAAGGAATGGTGTCCTTAGCCTCTGTTTGTCAGAGGGGGGTGATGGATGGCAGGAGAGAGATCACTTGATCATTATCTGTTAGGTCCACTCACTTCAGGGCACCTGGCATTGGCCACTGTCGGTGGACAGGATACTGGGCTGGATGGACCTTTGGTCTGACCTAGTACGGCCATTCTTATGTTCTTATGTTCTAGCTATGTCTACCCAAGATGCAATCCCACCTCAGACTGCAGCGTGAACATACTCTTCGAAATGCAAGAAGGTGTGAGGCTGCTAGCAGACAAATGTTAGAGCCCTTGCTTTTAACACTAGCCTCTCAACATGTCTTTCTGACAACTCTACCTGCCTTCCCCATCAGTTATTGCTAATGAAACGGGGTTTGCATCTGCTCCACCTTTAATCACAGAGGACTCTGCCTGCCTTGTTGCGCGTGTTTTAGTTCAGAGGCAGAATGTTACAGAGGAAGCCACTGCACGCTGTCTCTCACAAAAATCCTTCTTTGTTTGCTGTTCCCCTTAATCTGAAATAAATGTCAGCTGCACTGGAATAAACATGTGATGCTCTTTGCATGCAGGGAAACAAAACAGGGGAAAAATGCAAACCTGGTTCAAGCAGGCACAGGCCTATTAGAATAAATTATCTGCTGAACAGCTAGGATATGACCATGACCATTATCTGAATTACTAATGCTTAGACTGAATAGCTTCAAAGAAAGCTAGTTTTTATATATATTATCCCATCTCCCTTTAGGACTTAGAAGATGAAAGGGATGATTTCAAACACCCATGGGGAATGTAGGTAGGAGCGGAATATTTTGCACTTCCTGTTGTATTGACATAAGGTATCTTTCTTAGATAAAACTGTGAGTCAGATACTGTCTATGCAAAGTGACTTATTTCTAACAGTTTGCTGATGACCGCATTCATCCATGTCTGTTCAAACACTATTCTGGCCAGAAGCAGGACATGCCAGAAAGCCTGTTCTCCTAAGATTTTCAGCCCAGTTTCCTACCCTTGAGAGGTTTGGTGAAGCAAACCAAGCTGCTGGGCATTTCTGCAGTCCAATCCAAACCTCAAGTTATTTGAGCTTCGCACACATACACACCCCTCCCCACCACTTCAACACGTGGTTTGAATATTGAGCAAAGATTCAGGTAGGTTCTTATGTTCTCTTAAGAACTGCTAGGGGGCCTGATGCTCAGAGTTTATGAGGAGAACAGATAGCTGCCCTGTAGAGCTCTCAAGGCACTTTTCAAAGAAAAGTCAGTACCATCACCCCTGTTATGCAATGTGGAAACTGAGACACAGAGGGTGATTTGCCTACAGTCATACAGCAAGCGAGTCAGGAATAGAACCAATGTCTATTAGGCTAGCCACTGGACTATTCTGGCACTCAGCTAAATTATATGAGCTTTCATTGAATGTTCACTCACTGCACCCTTCCTAATAAAATGTCACCTAAAGACCTGTCTATATTGGGGATAAAACCATGTTAATGCCACTGTTTCTAAGCATGGCTTCAATGTGGCTTAGGCTCACATTGTTTAGATGGGGGTGGTCATTTAAAATCCATTGGCAAAGCTCTCTATTAATGTAACTTAAAGTCATTGCATTGAAGTCAATGGATGTATGACAGCAGAGAATTCCGCCCAGTGTTTCAAAGTCACGAAGTCACAAACAAACCCCTTGTTAAAAGCTGTTTATCCAATCCACCTTGGTCAGGAAAGTTTTATCCCCAGCATAAATGGAGCCTTAGGAATCAATAATTAAATTAAAACAATGTAGCATTTACTGGAGGAAATCATTACGAATTTTGCTCGGCTGCTAACTGCTGCCTTTTATTCTCTTGTGTTCCTTATGACAAACTTTCTTCGCTAGTAAGTGTCTGACATAAATACTCACAGTCCTTTTGATGAACTCAGTTTAATGTGTTATTAGCCTTGCCCCTCCAGCAATGAACTGCCTTGCCAACTTGCACAAGCGGTGGTGGAATAAAAATCTCTAGCGATCCTTGATCCCCAGCCTCGGGAGCCACTATTTGGAGATGTCCCAGAGATATTAGAGTTCAGTAAAAAACACAATGAGTTCTGTGACCAAAAATATGGAGTCATCTCCTGGGGTCTATGTGTGGAAGCTTTATCGGTAGAGATATTCACTGAGTGCCGAGGTGAAAAACACATGACGATTCATTGGGGTCTGGATGGCTTGTCAGCTCCAGAACACCATGGATCAAATGCTCCCCACTTCTGGACAGCGCAGAGGGAAACAAACCCACAAATAATCCATCTGGTGCACACACAGTAGGTGAGGGAATGGAGCCAACACTGCTTGTCCTCTATGCCAATCTCTTTCCCTGAGCTCATGCAAAACTCTTCAGGAGAAAATGATATGGTTGGAGGTGATGGAGCTTTGTGGAGAATGTTGAACCAAGGGGTAGCTGCTCCTGTCAAAAGCTGCTGGATTGTAAACTGGTCAATATCATGTAATTCATACTGATCAACTCAGCGCTAAGGGGAGTCGTGAGGGAGGAACGGCAGAGCACAGGTGCTGAAGGGGGATCAATAGCACTATGATCCCCTGATCACCTTTGCTTCCAGCAGGTAGGAAACAAATCAATACAGCAGATGGGACTTTCAATCCATGTGGCTGCTCAAGGGGTGTCAGAGTGGGGGCTGAGTTTCCTTATTAGAGTTGGATGGAAAATGTTTCTCTCCCCCGCCCCCCATGAACATTTTTGTCAACAATGAAAACATTTTTGGTTTTCTCTCATTTTTTCTTCAAAATGTTTTTTTGGGGGGTCAAAAAACAACAATAAAATGATTTTGATTGTCAACAAAAACCCTATTTTTAATGAAAATGAAAAGGGTGTCTCAAAAATCTCCATTTTGTCAATTGTATAAGAAAATCTTCAAATAGCTCCATTCCTTACAGCTACTCAGGATCCTTGGAGGTATGAGACATGGTGACAGATCCTTTGCCTACAAGTTTCCATGTCACTTCCTGATTCGTGTGTGAGACAGCCAGGTTTGAATCTATAATAAAGAGAAATGAGAGAAGCCGGCCGTTCTAGTTCTGCTCTTTTCTGGATTTTCTGTTGGTTGCACCTTATGTTGTCATTTACACGTCTGCAAAGTGAGCACAAAGGGAGTGTAAAACATTCACTAGTCTGGTCTGGTTGCATTTGATACCCATTGTGCTCTTGATGGGCAGTGGTATAAACGGCTGCACAAGAGGTGGGGCTATGGGGAATCAGGCTTAATGTCTTTTATTTTTTTCCTTTTGCAGCTCAGTCAGGAGTTCTTCAGACTGAGTTTACCGACATCCTGTAAATTATTTCAGAGGGCTTGTTGTCACCATAAAGGAAATCCATGCTGAGACCACTTAAACAGTCTGTGGAGTTGCAATACATAAGCAGGGTTTAGTGTAACATTCATTTGCAGGTTCAAAATTAACATCTCTGATTCTGAGAGGGTTGCCTTCCATGAGTCTCTCTGACATGAGCTGGCAGAGGGCCAGCACAAAACACATACACCCCTTAAATAAGTCCCACTTAATCCTTTAAAACAGGCCTCTTGTGGAACACATGCCTTGTGCTGGCCCCTCTGTACAGGGATCAGTTTCACCCCTATTCACCAGGTCATCTTCACTTCAAGCATGGACAGGGCCAGCCCCTGAACAGCCCGATGTGCCATCTTCCAGAAGTGCCTTGTCCGTTGTGACACAGGACATGGGGATTGGCTGTCAGATCCGAGAAAAGCTGCAGTGCCCTGCAAAGCGTCACAGGCGCACACGATGCCAAACGTAAATGAGAGCTAATAAAATGCAGAATATACATCACCCATTTGCGTTTATTGCACATTAAACCTCGGCGCACACAAAAGATAATGAAGGATGCAAATTGAGAGCACTCGAACGCTGTGTGTCTGTCAATGGGGCATGGGCATGGTGCCAGGGACCCAGATTTTCAGCAACCAGAGGCTGTGGAGGGGGGGGGGAGAGGAGGAGCCAAGCTTCAATGCAGTGTCTATTAGACGGTAGATTAATCTCACTGGGGAAATGCTGGAAGCACTTTCCCTTCTGTTTGGTGTCCAGATTTATTCCAGTTGTTTATTTAACTGGCAGAGATGGGACCCACGCAGAACCCCAAATCCCAACATTTCTGAATTTTGGATTCTGATCCAGACTTCATGTCTTCTGAGACATGAAGTCTGGATCAGAATCCAAAATTCTCTTCTTACTGCTAATTATTAATTACTTGCTGGGGTCCCTAGAGACCCAAACTCAGATCAGGGCTTCATTGTATAAGCACATAATACAAGACAGTCCCTACCCTACAGAGCTTATCATCTAAATAGACGAAATAGGCAAACAAGGTGGGTGAGGTAATATCTTTCATTGAACCAACTTCTGTTCGTGAGAGAGACAAGCTTCTGAGCTTACACAGAGCTCTTCTTTAGGTCTGCAAAGGTGGTTTCATTATCCCCATTTTACAGATAGATAACTGAGGCACAGGTTAAGGCACAGGCACTGAGGTTAAGTGACTTACCCAAAGTCGCACAGAGAGTCAATGGCAAAGCTGGGAATTGCACCCAGATCTCCTGTACCTATGCCCAGGGCGTTTAGTACAAGACCATACATTCCTGTCACTGTTTTTAGCAAGAAGAAATCAGTTACTTATCCCTCAGTTCCTCCTTCTCAAATCACCCCCTAAAACTGCCCTCTCTCACATTAGCTATCAATCTGATTGAGCTATTTAGCTAGCACCCATGCTTGCTCTACTGGTGAAGAATCTTCATCTTAGATGGAAATGTCAGGGTGATATTCAAGTTCCTGCACAGCTGGAGCACAGCTAGTGTACCGGGGAAACATCTGGGTGGAACAAAAGATACTTAGGGTTACGAGAAGCAAGAGGTCCTAACTGCTTAGCCACCTGGATGAGAAAGGGAGATTTGATCCTCCTTCAATTATTTATTTTTCAGAAACAAAATGGGTTGGCAGCCAAGAATGAAAGTGTTTGTCTTCAATCTCTCTCGGTCTCTGTCTCTCCATGTGAGCTCCTACAGGAACATTTTGTCGCTTCCGTTGCTTCTGCAGTGCCAAAGATAAATAGCCCATCAGCGCAATGCTGAAAAGGAACAGAGAAAAGGGGCTGGGAGTAGTTTAATTACTGAGAATGCTTGCTTTGTGTGCGGTGTGATTGCTTCCTGTGATACAGAAGCTGCTCTTTGCCTTGTGCAAGCTCAGTGTTTCTATTTATCAGGATGAGATTGAAGCAGCAAATTACACGCAGAGAGAAAGAGAGCACATAGATCACTCCATTTGCGAGCAAAGACTCTGGCAGGGCTGGCAAAGGGGCACAAGCCCTTTCTGACGGACCTCTATGGTCTTTCTCCCAAGAGAAAGGGTGTTAACGTTGGTGTCCATGCCAAATTCCAATGTACTTAGCAGTTCTATGCACTTTCCATTCACAATCAACTTTAAAATAGTGACAGTTCCCACCACATCCCTGTGAAGAGGACCTTATTATCCCCATTTTACAGGGGTGGGCGGAGGGGGAAAGGCACAGAGAAACCCAAATGACTTGACCAGGGTCACAGAAAAGATTCAACGTTAAGGAGGATTAGAACTCAAGAGTCCTTGGCCCGTTATCTTGGATTCAGACCTATAGACCACACTACACAGTCTGGAAATGTCACTTGGGTTCGTATAACCCCACTCCCTAACATTCCTTGTGCTGGCCCTCTGCCAATGGCATGAATTTCCCACAGAGATAGAACCATCACATTCCTGAACTGAGTCTGGTATCTTTCACCAACTCTGAAATCACAGGGGACACGGAGGGGAGGGGCAAGCTGGAAAACTGGGAACACTGGGCAGCAAAACTGACTTTCCTTGGACCACTGCCACCTCAGATATGCAGCATGCATTGAAAGGTTGGATCCAGACCAGAAGCAACCTTTCAAGCCCCAACCCTGCAATCGGATCCACACGTACAGACCCCTTCACTACTGCAGAGACCAGTGAGGACAGATCCAACAAGGGTCTGCCCAGTGGATCCGATTGCAGAATCAGGACCTTTGATTGTTGGGAGTTTTCAATTTACAGTTGGTAACATTTCTTATAATCACCTTTTCCATTTCAGTCTCTGTTTTTTGTGCTGCCTGCTAGGGATCATTAAGCAATACTCTAGTTATCACTGCATATCACTCCGTGTGCTTTGCTCTAATAAGCTTTTGTAAATAAAACCCAAAGAGATGAAAAGGCCAATGCCTGATTACAAGCTACCAATTTTGTCTCATTAAGTTCTTATAAGGGGGAAAAAGTAAATAGAATCTTTATCCATCTCATACACTTACAACTGAGAGGAGGGAGAGAAAGAGAGAGAGAGAGAACATCCCAAATTCATTAAGGAGAATGCTGAGAATAGAAAACTGTTTCCAGATGCTTATGAAGCTATTAAGGGATGCTTTACTGATGATCAGCTTTTACCTCAACCAAAGGATGCAATGGCAAAGGGTGAATAATAAAATATGTATGTGTAATAAGTAATAAACACAGAAATAAATATATCACTGGGATGGTAAATAGCTAGATTCCTCTTCCCCTTCTTTCCTTTTCCTACTTCCTTACTACCTACTTCGACAATTAAAACAAACGAATGCCACAATAGATGTGACCTACAAAGCAGTCCCAGCTTATCAGCGTACTCATTTGCTTGTATGTTTTTCAAGATTCATAGGTTTTAATGAGAGAGGGGACTAGCATGATCATCTAGTCCAGTGGTGGGCAACCTGCCGCCCCTGGGCCGCATGCAGCCCATCAGGGTAATCTGATTGTGGGCCGCGAGACATGTTGCTGGCGTTGACTGTCCGCAGGCACGGCCCCCTGCAGCTCCCATGGCCAAGGTTCGCCATTCCTGGCCAATGGGAGCTGCGGAAAGCGGCAGGCCACAGGTTGCCCACCACTGATCTAGTCTGACTACTTGCATAACACCGTCCAGAAAATTTCACCAACTGAAATGTAGCCCCATGCCCTCCCCTTCATCTGTTTGCGCATTTAGACTGTAAACACGCTGGGACACAGATTACCGGCTAACGTTTTGGTCAAAAAATCAAAATTTGGAAAATTTTGACCAACTGCCAAAAAACCTTAATTTTTTAACTGAAAACTTGAAATTCAGAAAATATCAACTGACTTCAATCAGGCCCAAAGTGATCAGGGTGAATGCAGATACCTGCCTCATTAAGTTGCACTTTTGTTTGTTGATGTTTATTTTTCTATTCTTTACCTTGAACTCACTAAATTCCCTTTCCCCATCCACCTTCCACCATTCAAGCCTTTTATCTTTCCCCCACTCCAGCTCCCAGCATTAGATCTGGTGTCCTTGTGTTCCTTCCCTCCTTGAAAACAAGGAGTTCATTCATGAAGATAAATAAATGAAACAGATGAGTAGAGATGGCTTAGTGAGCTAGATTCTTGTGGGCGTTACAGAAGAAGTGGGTGATTTAAAAAAATAATTGAAGCATTGGGGGGGAGGGAGAAATCTAGGAAGATTTTCTCTTCTCTCCTCTTACTCTTAGGTGGTATTAAACTTTTGAAAATACAGTGGATATTCCTCCCCAGGCCCGCACACCCACCCACCCACCCAACAGCATCAAAGGGTATGAATGAATGTACATGCTTTAGTTTCATGAGTGTTCCTTTCATGCATCAGGCACGTCTATCACCACATTTGGGGACAGGGAAGATATTTCCCCAAGGCTGAACTGGCAAGAACCTTACTATTATTTCACTTTCTTTTACAGCACTGAACAGAGCTCATCCATTAGGATCAGGTGAATGAAACATGTGATCAGTTTCCAAAAATGGCATGGCACTGCTGTACCCTGGTGCATTGTATGGCATCCCTTCCCTCGGGTGATGCTCTAAAATAGACACCACATTGTTCCTTCCTCTAGAATGGTTCTATCTGATCATTCCAAAGCACCAGAAATGTAACGTAGGGGCAGTTTCAATGGATGCACCTTACCAGTGGGGAGGGGACGTGCTGGAGGGGAGGAGCGGGGCTGGAGATCAAGCCTCCCCATACTCATCCGGCAGCGGTGGCTCCTGTCCAGCAGGGCTGGGCATGGCTCCCCGCTTATGCCCTTGCAAACTGGTGCACTGGGTTGCAATGCCACTCAGGTTTTGCCCAGCTGCCTGGCCTGAGTGTCGGCGCAACCTTGCAGACCAGGTTGCAAAGCTACTCACTCCAATTTGACCTCGCCACGCCTACCCTTGGCTCAAGTGGTGCAGCAACCCTGTGGGCCAGGTCGCAAAGCTGAGAATGGGGAGTTGGGTCTGGCCCAGCTCAGCCTCGCAGGACAGAAGCTGCCACTGCAAGATGACTTCACTGGGTGCTATTAAACCCGCGAGCCCATGTTAAAGCCACCCGTAGCCCAGGTTTTCAGAAGAGCTCAAGGTACTGGGTGCTCAGCTCTTGAAAAATCTGGCCTCGACTGAGGTACCTAAATATGAGTGGAGCACTTAGGAAAATCTGCATCTTACGTTTCTGGGATTTGGATCACAGGGAGGCAGAGGAAGTACATTTCCTTTCTCAAGTGCAGGGTTTTTAATCCTAATTGTCAACCTTGCCGGAAGGAAAGAATAGGAAGGGGAAACAGGGACTGAGGCTGTGCTTTGTCCAGTTGTCGGTCTGGCTATCGCTCACATTCCAGTTCTGTTGTATTCAGGCCTTTCTGCCGCAGAGCACTGGAAGGCTATTTCCTTCCAGAAATTAACACCATAATGTGCCTGGGGAAGGGGCTGGTGTATGCAGGGTCTGAGGAAAGAGACAGGAGCCTCTCCCGTTCCAACGAAATTTCTGTTACAACATCAGTGGGCTCATCAAGAAAGGGAAGCTACTTGTCACTACTTGTCCAACAATTTTGTCTAAAAAGCTGCTCATCAACAATACAAAGCAGCGTGTGCTGGACACGTTGATGGCAAAGGCATGCATGCAGGTGTCAGCTTGAATAAGGCCTGTGAGATTAAACAATGCACAATTTTAATCAACAGGCAACTTGATTTAGGTATTCGCCCCCCTCCCCCTTAATAATAATGTGCATATATGTCAAAATAGCAGGCCATTCTCTCCAACAGTCAATGCAACAGCGCCACCTATGGGCCCTGGGAGCGAATGCACCTTAAGCAGGAACTGATTTTTCCACGCTACTGGTTAGCTGCCCCGCTTCTGCACCGAGGACGATCTCACATGAATGAGGACAACTCTGGGGGCACACGCCCTCACTACCATAGGCGCTGACTCCGTGGGTGCTCCGGGGCTGGAGCACCCACGGGGAAAAATTGGTGGGTGCAGAGCACCCACCGGCAGCTCCCCGCCATTCCTGGGGCCCGCGCCCAGCTCCCCGCCAGTCCCTGGACCCACGGCAAGCTTACCTCAGCACCGGGAGACGTTTTGGGGCCCCACCCCCGACGCTGGGCGACATTGCATCGGCGGCTGGACCCCGCAATGTCACCCGGCGTCGGGGGCGGGGCCCCGCAACGTCACCCAGCATCGGGGGCGGGGCCCGGCGTCGGGGGCGGGGCCCCGCCCCATCGCCCAGTGTCGGGGGCGGGGCCCGGCGTCAGCCCCCACTGGCGCCACCAGAAGTCGGCGCCTATGCTCACTACCATCAAAACCCGGCGTGGCAAGGTGGTTTCACTGTCATCAAACAACATGATGGCACGACGTGCGTTCAGGAACACATGGCCGGAGTGCACAGACAAAATGCAAATCTGGGGTTGACAAACCCAAAATCAAGCTAGTCTGGGTTTGCACTCCCTAATCTGTCTCTTTGCATTTGGAGGTAATTCATGCTAATATTATGCTTTTGGCCTGGAGGCATTCTAGTCAGAGAGATTAGCTCTGCAAGTAGCTAGCCGGATATTTTATTCTCCCAGAAAGACAATTGTGAACATCTTGCTCTTGGCTTACAGTGTGTGTGTGTGCGTGTGCACGTGTGCTGAGTGCTTTGATGTGCCTATATGTGCTTCAGAGACAAGGCGGGTGAGGTCATATCTTTTGTTGGACCAACTGCTGTTGGTGAGAGCAACAAGCGTTTGAGTTGACACAGAGCTCTTCTTGAACATCTGTCTGACTCTGTGTGCAGAGAGGTACATGGGGGCACGCCTCTCTATGTGTTCATGCTACTTTAGTGCCTGGGTGCACGATGTCTGGCTGCTGCTTTCATTGGTGCCTCTGTGCTTGCAAGGGTAGGCTTCACCTGCTTGCTTTTGGGTGCCTACGTGTGTAAAGGTGTTCATATGTGTGGGAATGGATTTGTGTCCCTGGATTTTGTTTGTCTAGAGTTATGTATGAGTGAGCCCTCGTGATAATGGGTCCCTCTACATGAGGGGGGTGTGTGTGTGTGTGTGTGCGTGTGTGTGCGTGTGTGTGCGCGCGCCACTGACGTTGAAAAAATACCGCCGCAAACTTGCAAAGGAAAGTGAAGGTTTTGTTATTATATTAGACACATGCAGGAAATGGAACACTAGTAAAAAAAAAACCCAGAGCAAATGAAGTAAAAACACTGTCCCTTTTATATGAGGGGAATGCAATCTGAACCTTGTTAGGCCTCACGCTTCCCCATGCTCCAGAAGATGGGAAATTCACTAATCAGAGAAGATAAACCCGAGGAGTGTTGCTAACAAGCCTTCAAACTGACAACAGGCTTTGCGGGATTATGGTGCTGAAGGCCTTTTAAACTTTAGGGGTTGTTATCCTCAGACACTTAAAAAAAAACCATCCAGTGGGTGCACAGGCTTCGGATCTAATTAGGCAAACGACTGCAAAGGAGTATCTGACGTGACTCAACAGAGGACTGGTATAAGGCCATCGTGGTTCTCATCTCAGCTGTCTCCTCTAGGTGGCTGCTGTCTCTCCACAGGAACAACAGACCCTCTTCTGATTGTGTGGGCTTCATTGGCCTGATCCAAACCCCACTGACGTCAACTGGGCCCAATATGTATCTACCACAGGTCTAGTCATTGCTTTGGGAGTGTGAGCACAGCCCGGACCTCACTACACCTGTGGCTCTGCAGTAATGCCTTTTGGCTCTGCAGAGATGCAAATGAGGAACCAGCTCCTCAGGTTTCATTTTAGTTTCCAGCCATAGGAACCAAGTCACTTTCATTGTGTAAAATCGGGACAGGGGGTGGGGGGTAATAGGAGCCTATATAAGAAAAAGACCCCAAAATCGGGACTGTCCCTATAAAATCGGGACACCTGGCCACCCTATGTATGACCCCCACCTTCTCTGCCTTCAACAGATCCATTCATTTCCTCCTTCAAATGTCCTCTGTTCCATTCATTCCTCCCTCCTGAACCAGCTTTGCTCCCACGGATGTTTCTTAAGTCCCCTTTGGACTTGTCTCGGATCCTGCAAGGCTAACTGCACCCCGGCACCTCTTAGCAGTTTCCAGCCAGGCGCTCATTACTGCTCTTTAATTAGAGAGGCTCCCAAGATGTAGCGCTGTGTGCTCGTCAAATCTGAAGTACCTCTTTTCTCTTTCTAATAGTTTTCATGCAGCTAATGCTCAGCGGGATGAAATAAATGAATTGGGAATTGGCCTTTCTCTGCTCATTCCTATCATGCTCACACACCCCCTCTCCTACCAATGCATACTTGCCCCATTTACAGTCCATACACCCCATTTACAGCCATGGACGTAGTACAGATCCCTAGCGAAATGGGGTAAGGCCCTGATATGCACTGGGCAGCTTACCCTGGTGTCATGCCAGGGTTAGCACTTCCAGTACAAACAGCAGCTTTGCCTGTGGTCAAAATGGTGCAGCTACACAGGTAGCTGTGGGCAAATACCCAGTGTAGATAAATCCACCCTCCTTTGAGTTTTCGTTTGACCTTGCCTATGTTAGGGCCTTATCCTCCTAGGTGCTGCTAATCACTTGCAACTCTAGCAGGAGTGGCAAATGCCCAGCATCTCTGCATCCATCCCTTGCTATTAAGGGGTGTTGAAGGTACCCTTTCAGGGATTCAAGATCTAGGGCGCATTTATGGCACTGTATGAATGAGTTTCAATCATAATGATCAATAACTGATAGCAGCCCTGAGCCGTGACACAGTGCAATCCCGCCTGATGCCAAGACTCCCACTAGGCCCGGAATGCTGTCAGCTTTCATCAGCTTTCAGGGGGCTTGAGGTCACACAGCACCCTCCAGGAGGCACTCAGTGCACTTTGATGGATCCGGCCCTTAGTTAAAGTTACATTGGGAACATCCCTGTTAGAACCATTGATTGGCTGGATTATTGATGAGCAGCAACACGACAGCAATCGGTGACCACAAGGACTAAAAGACAGCTATATCTCGATCCATGCTACTGAGGGAAAGGGAGGAAGGAACAGGCTGCTATTTGCTACCTCCTCTATTTCTAAGGGTGGGGACACAAGAAAACAAATAAAGCAGAATAAAAGCTACAAAATAAAACAGCCCCTTGATTTTTGTGTGCAATGTATTTCTTCATTTAGTACGAAGAGGAAGCAAACTGAGCCACGCAAGAGTGGAGGTGTCATTCTGGAGAGATTTCAAACAGAAATGAAGAATTTGTATGATTAGTTGGAATTACACAGAGATGCATAAACAACCCTGGCAAACTGGCATGGGGCGGAAAAAAAATCCAGTGCTTCACAGTGTCTGATGCTATTTTGTCTTTTGATGTTTGTTTTCTGCACCATGCCAGCAATTTCTGTCATCTCTGGTGCATTTTGCCAAGTCTATTATTCGGGATGATTCCTGCTTTAAATATTTTTAGCTGCAGCGGATCTTTAATCATGGGGGGATTGTTTTCAGGAACGATTATTTTATGTGCATCCAAAAGCAAAGCTGAAGCTCTGATCCAAAAGCATTTGCAATCAGCTTGTAGCCAAGGGACAATGCAGGGGGATGGCGTACGCTCAAAGGCCATTAAAGAGAAGGATGTCTCGTTTGGATTATGGTATGGTGGGGAGTCGACACTTTTTGGGAGGGAGACGGGGGGTGTCTTACAGGTGGGCGACCACCCAGGGTGCCGTAGTTGGGGAAGGTGCTGTAGTCACACACACACACACACAGCCCAAGTCCTCTTTAGCCCCGAGCAACGGGGAGGAGCAGGGCTGAGAGTGCCCTGGCTGGGGGCTCCTACCGTGCGCCAGGCTCCAGTTCCTAGTCCTGGCCTTGCTGCGGAGGAACAGAACTTCCTCTTTCCCTGTACAGGTCGTTCCCAGGGCCAGGTTAGACCCACTTCTGCGCTGCTGCCGGAGGTAAGGGTGGCAATACCATGCCATACCATGCCATACCATGCCATCTCACTTCTGCACTGCGGCTGCTGATGGCACTGGTGCTGCCTTCAGATCTGGGCTTCTGGCCAGCAGCTGCCACTCTTCAGCCACCCGTGTCTGAAGGCAGTGCCACTGCCGGCAGCAGAGCAGAGGTGAGGGTGACAATACTGTGACCCCCTGGCCACAATAGCCTTGTGGCCCCCCCCTAAAATAGCCTTGTGCCCCCCTTCTCTGCAAGCTTTTTTGGGGTCGGGACCCCCACGGTTACAACACCATGACATTTCAGATTTAAATACCTGAAACCATGACATTTAAGATTTTTTAAATCCAATGACCGTGAAATTTACCAAAATGGACTGTGAATTTGGTAGGGCCCTACTCCTATAGGAACTTCTGTGGCAGAGGAGGGAACTGAACCCCCATTGCCTGAGTGTTAGGCCAATGCTTAAAGCCTAAAACCATCCTTCCTTCCATTGAGTCTGGATCTATAGCCGCATGCCCTTCCTTCACTCCCGTTGCTGCATTTCCTGGCCTGAATCAGGAAATGCATAATTCTATTCAAGCCATTTTGCCCCTCTCTCAGTTTTGATCCCTGTTGACAGGAGCACTGCCTTATCAGTTTGACATCATTCCCAGCGGGGTCACTTCTGCAAGGGGCTGTCTTCCAGCATGATGCCACAAGCCATTTGGCGCTGTGAACCCATCAGGTGATATTTGTAGGAGTCTCTCCCTCCGGTGGCTGCATGAGCAACAAACTTGTGATCCTACAATTCAGTCAGTGGTACTGATCAGCCAAAGCAGCATTTCCATAGTCACCCATCTCGGAATATGGTCTAATCTTTTCAAGCTATTTTCCAGGGCACTGTCTAGCAAGCGACTGTGGTTTTAGTGCACTAGACAATTACAGTGACTGACAGGGTGATATTAGTTACAGTAAATTAGCTTTGGTAACACTCAGAGAGAAACAAACATGCGAACAGCCTCTGAAGGCTCTGCTGCTGCTCGCTGACTACATGAAGTCAAGATGGAACCTGGATTCCTTCTGCCCCGTATTCTAGCTTTGTGTTGACTCCGGCAGCTGCAGGCACCTGCAGTATTCAAACTGATCCAATAAGAGGCATTGTTCAGAGTGGAAATGTGTAATGCAATCAATTTAGTAATTTCTGAAGAAAAGGATTTCAGAGCTGGAAGAGCAATTCAGTGTCTCTTTTCCAACAATATGTGGGCGTTGGTTCATTCTAAGTCATTACAATGTATGCCAGTCAAAGGAAATACCTGTAAAAGACTATCATGAGGCATATTCACTTTATTTCAGTCTAGTCTTCATTAACCAGTTCTTTGACAGCTCAGAAGTGCACCTGCCTTGGGGACTTAGGAAGGGGAGGTGAATGAGACGACGCACTGATCTGTTGGAAGGCATCGGTTCCAATCAACTTTAGGCTACAACTGAAATGGATTTGGTGTGCTTTAACTACATCTGGCAATTCTTGCTTAGGAGGGGTTCGGGATCAGCATAATAAAGGGAATGGTGCAGCACAGGATTCTGGTACCTTGGCATAGACATGAGGGGTACAGAACTGGGATTGCTCTAGTTCAGCTTTAAGGTGCAACAGCAGAGCTCTAGGGAGAAAACCTTGCCCAGTGGTTCAGCCAGCTGGTGCATTCTTAGCCATGCAGCACTGTTTTAAATAGCACAGGGACCACTGAGCCAAGGCTAGTATATTTCATACTGAACGTTAAGTGCCAAACATAATCACGTGCTTAAAAATCTAAGGGGCCTGTGTACATGTGTCAAAATGTCTGACTGCAATGAAAGCAGTGTCAAGAACATAATTCATAATTCAGTATTCATTAACCTCCTCACCTTCACGATTAGGCTAAACCACAGAAGGATTCAGTGATGGAGGACTGAGGTAATCCGAAAGAGATGGCAGGAGGCCTCTCTTAACCCTTTAAAGGGACACCGCTTTACAGTTTAGGCACAAAACACAAATTGAGCGTAAAAAATTTAAAATAAAAAATGAACCGAACCTAAACAGATCAAAGGGTTTTTCATTCAATTGAAATAAAATGAGGGGGGTTTTTTCCTGCTTAATTTTTGTTTTAATAAAGATTTCTCTCTGACGCTGGAAATGCAAACAAATAGCAAACAAGGACTACGCTGTGTATGTGCGGCCCTATTGCAATGGGGCCCCGAACTTGGTCGGTCCTTAGGCACTACTGTAATAAACATAAACATAATAAATAAAATAATCATCAAACTAGATTAGGAGATAAAGCAGTGGTCCCGATTATTATTTACTTCTATCACTGTAGCACCTTGAACACTAGCCATGGACCAGGCCCCGATTGTGCTAGGCGCTGTACAAACACAGAAGAAAAGGACAGTCCCTGCCCCCAAAGAACTCACAATCTGCTCTTATTTGGAGGGCTCTGCTATTTGTGAATATTTGGGCGGTCACCAGATAGTTGTGAAAATATTTATGAATCACAAACAGTTTCAGAACGTAACATGAAGAATTCTTTGTCTGAAGATACACTTTCTGCTATGAATGATGTGGCAGAGTGCCATTTTTTGGAAACTGTTGTACAGTATCTAATAGGAAATAGGCTAGAAAAAGACTTGGCAACTGACAGAATTTAGGAGTTCTATGAGCCTTTCACAGAAACCTGAAACTCCTTGGCTTCCTTGAGAATACTACACACTTTGTTATTCACTCTTCATTTTTCCTCCCATTTGAAAACATTCCAGCCATTCAGTCAGGAACCAGAAATAATTTTATGTGACTCAAAGTGACAATTCACACCCCACAAATGGCAAATACCAAAGAGCTGATGTAAAATTTGCTTGAAGAAAGAAGTTAGTGGATACTTTTTAGGAATGCAAGCTCATAAGGATAAGCACTATCCAGCAGATTTCCAAGATCTCCAGGGAGATCCAGTGTTGGCAACTCTTGTGATTACATCGCAAGTCTTCCAATATTTGATGTTTTTCTTAAATCCACAATTGCCTATGATTATGTAAGAATCTCAGCTCTTTTGTTTGTTTTAAAGTAAGATTCTAGCCCTCATGGTTGGGGAGAAAAGAGACCCGAGTCTACCCGAAAGGCTCAGGAACCAGAAGTCAAATAAAAACGAACCCATCCTTTAAAAAAAACAACAATTTTAATCACTCGTGAATTTTAAGCTAATTTCATGGTTTTATGGGGAGCTGATTCACGATTTTTGAATGCTTGAAGTTGGTAATCTGGATTTAAAAGCACAGGTCCTAGTAAAAGTCAGTAGGATTTATGCTCCTAAATCCCTTAGGCATGCCTGAATGTCTTTATGACAGCTGACATCTTAGTTAACCCTAAAGAATTTACCTGGGGACCTCGAAAGCTGAACGCATAAACTTGAGCTAAACAGGCAGGCCCTCTCGCGAGGCTGAAACAAACCCTAGCCTCTAAAATTCAGGTGCAGAATGGGAGGCGTAATGCACAGTGACCAGTGGGCTACATCTTCATGAGTGTTTGTACAGCTCTTACCACAATGGCTCTGTTTAGGGCCTCTGAATTTTAATGAGATACAAATGCTAAGTAGTAATGATGATCAATAATGAATATAGTGACAGAAATCAGGATTGGTGTGTGACCGATGTACAAACAGCAAAAATCAAAAAGGGACTCAATTAGCAATTAATATTATTCTCGGCTCTTATTGGAGCACAGCACAAGTATTACATCCGGCAGCTTGCTCAAAGTGTATTGTTGCAAATTATTTGTACGGAGAAGAGCAGAGCACCAAGGAACCTGACGGTGATCGGTGATGGGTCTGCCCATAACAAATGGCACAGCTGCATGGTTTTGCACAACCAAAGCTTATGATTGTTTTTGGAAGGAGCAGGCAGCAGCAGCAGCAACAAAAGACCTTTGCAAATCTAGGGCAAACACAGGTAATTAACAGATGATCATAAACTTTGAGTGCTGTTGGAAACCTTGAAAGGCTTATACCTGTTGTAAGATGGGATACTTTTTACAGGAAGACTGAGTGCAGCTTCTTTCATTTATCACCTGCTACTGTGCAATGTCATACACCAGACAGAGCTATGGACCCGAGGGGCAATTTTAATATTTTATTTTCACAAGCTCATATGAGCTTGATTCTGCTTATAAGGTGAGCCAATGGGGCACTCAGTCAGCAGCAAGAGATGGAATGTATACTATATCTGATACGGTCTTGATTCTACATTCCCATAGTTAATGTTACTAGATAGACCCTACAGGAATTCTAGTCACTGAGCCAGATCCTCAGCAAGTGTAAACTAGTGAAGCTCCCTTGAAGTCACCACAGCTATGCCAATTTACACCAGCTGAGGATTTGGCTCAGTCTCTGCACTTAGCAATATCTGAAGAAGGGATTAAAGATTCAGATTCTCTTGTTGGAGTTTGTGCTACAGGCATCACACAATAATGATTTTTGGTTACTGCAGACCAAACCTGGAGTTGGATTTGAATCAGGGACCTAGAGGCGAAACCAGCGAGGTTTCCTGCCGATCAAACTGTGCTCAGAGTTGCCCAAATCAAATACTATTTGTGCAGAATTCCTTTAATCCGTGCCTGAGGTGCTCTTCCTCTCATTTTCAGTTTCTGATAGAAACCACGGTCATATCTCCTTCAGAGTGCAGAACTCTGGATGGTTTTTAGAAAGGGCTGGGTAACTTTATGGGGATGGCATTCACAGTCATGCACACCGGGACAAGGCCAACTGAATCTCATGCTTCAGGGCTTATAACTGGTCACTGTAGGGGTCAGTGCATATAGAAAAGGCACTGTCACCTCCCAGGCACCCGCTTGCAGCTGAGTGTGGCTTGAGTAGCGGATAATCAGCCCTAGGTCTCCTGGGTTTAGGAGTTTCTTCTCTAAAAGTCCCTGGCTGGGGTAGGCAGGGAAACACAGGCCCTCCCACTACACTGGATTCCAGCTCAGGGCCCTTGTTTGGAATAGCGAGAACCAGTCTCTCTTGGTCCCAGCTGTTCTCTGGGCTACTTCCTTCCCAGGGCCGGCTCCAGGCACCAACTTTCCAAGCTGGTGCTTGGGGCGGCATCGAGAATGGGGCGGCAGTCCGAGTCCCGCGGCGGGACTCAGACTGATGCCCCCGTTCTCGCCCGCCGCAGCAGCAATTCGGCGGCGACTGCTTTGGGCGGCAAAAATTTTTTTGCTGACACAGACTAACACGGCTACTACACTGTAACCTAAAATTGTTAGAGCCGCTCCTGTTCCTGCCTCTACAGTTTTCCCCAGCCTTCTGCTCAGATTTTCCCTTTTAAGAGTGCCAGTCTGCTGGGTGGGATCTACTGTCTCTACAATCCCTCTAGCAGTTTCCTTTCTCTGCAGGAATTTTTGCACCAATTAAGGTTCTTAACCTTTTATCATGCCCAGATGCTTCCCTGCCTAATTAACTGCCTCCCAGTTACTCGGTGAGTTAACTACACCAAGGTTAAACTGAGTCCCCTGTGTAGAGCCAGTCAGAGACAGGCTGGGCCCCTGACCCCTTCTGAGGGCCAGCTACCCTTTGACAGCACATTATTGCAAAATTGGCCCATTATGGATGTCTTACATTGCTCAGAAGCATCAGGTATTGGTCACTGGCCTCTCACATGGTACCAGATAGACCAGTGCCCTGTGGCAGATTCTGTGCTGCTTGCGCTTACGTGTTGAATGCGGCACAGACAAAGAGCTTGTAGAAACAACCCAAATGAAGAGCTAGATTGCAAGTTTAGGCACAGCCTTGAGCAAATGCTAGTGAATAATGTATGCGAGCCCGAAGAAGCCCTGGAAGGCACTGGGACAGATTTGTAAAGGTAGTTAGATGCTGTCAGAGGATGGCAATGACCTGTGTGCCCCTCTCAGCCATTGGGCACACCTGCCAGCAGTCCCTGCCTCAATTTCCCCCTTCAAGGGCCTTCTTCAATAATTCACAAACCCTTTTTGTCTAGTCACACCCCCTCCCAGGTTCTGATTGATCAAATTATCCAACCTTCAAAATAAAGATCTCAAGTCCCTCCCTCTCCCTACTTATCAGGTCACTCCCAAGTTCCTGCTTTCGCCACTACAGCGTAATCACTCCCAGCAATTCTCTTCGCCCCCACTTACATCTTGGGGGAGCCCCCCTTCTGCTGCGCTTTATGATGGAATCAGCTGATCTCCGCTCAGGTATGCCTCCTTAGTAACGGGGGGTGGCTGGTCCCAGGCCTCTAGCTCTTAAAGTGGCAAACGACCCTCTTACAGGCACCTAACTCCCATTGGTTTCGATGGGAGTTAAGTGCCTAAATACCTAACAATCTGGCCCATGGTGCCTAAACACACAATTCCTCCTTTGCTCCCATAGAATAATAATTTATTGTTGGCCTGTATCCGCAGCAAATTACTACCCCTTCCTGGCACAGGCTCAGGGTAGGAGGATTGGTAGCTCCAAGTTCCTGCACGTTCCCCACCCCTCACCGCCCTTCCCATCCACCTGCACCCAGGAGACCGTAACTTCACTTACTCCTACATTCCTGGAGATCCAGGTGAGGATGTAAAGGGAGATTCTTACTCCCTTCAGCAGATGCGTAGCCCAACACCACTAGCCCTAGACAGTGGGAGAGGATGAAACGGTCCTTTGAACTAGAGTGAGAACTTTAGCCCGAGAATATCATCCTTCTGGATCAGTAAATGTGTCAGATCCCCGTCCTGGAGGCAGCCTACATGTCTGCTGGCTCACGCCAGAAATGTGCTTGAAAATGTAAAGCCATAAAAAGGGGGGCGAGGGAGGTTCTCTGAGAATCACATCAGTGAGTCAGAGCTGTGCCCATGAAGAGGATAAATCTTAGGTAGCATCTCAAGTGTAATCTTCAATGGCTCTGCTGTTCAACGGTAAGTGACTGGGCAGATAAGATGAAGGCTTTAACAAAATGAGGATCTTATCGATCAAGGAAGCTGGCTGTGCATTCTGCCTTTATAAAGGGAAGGGGAGAAACTGGCATCTTGTTGATCTGGGCCCCATCTGCCTATGTCTTCTGGCTCGGAGGATTTGGGTGGGGTAGAGCTCTCACCATTTCAGGCTGGAAGGGTTTTGTGGGGGGGAAATTCACAGCTAGCAGGCGATAAAGGAGTTAACATAAATAAATAAAAGATTAAGATTGAAATCTTCTGAAAAGCATGAGATTGAATTCTCCCCAACCTGACAGCGCTGGCTCTGGCAGTTCATGTCCCTACAGCCTCTTCCCCAGCCTCAAGGGCATTCAACTAGATAGAATATGGTTCCTGATGTGTTGGCTAGAATTACACAACAGAGTGCAGTACGGGAGGTGTGAGCTGTCCCATTCTTGCTGCTGTTTGCACTCTACCCTTCTGAGCCCCAACAGTCATTAACAAAGACATCCTCAGAACCACCACAGGACACTGGGGATCTGTTCTGTATTTATCCTCACAACGCCCCGGTGAGGTAGAGGAGTACCCCTATCATTTTACAGACAGGGAAAATGAGGCACAGAGAGATTTATCAAGGTCGCCCCACAAGACTTGAAGCCAGATCTCCTGATTTCTAGCCCAGTGCTATACCTCCAAGCTCCTCCTCCTTACTGACTAGACCACTTTGCCTTCTTTTTCAACCACAATGAGTTTAATTAGTACTTGGGGCTAATTAACCCAGAGCCATTGGTATTTACCTGTCCAGTGCAACAGGGGCTGGTCAGTACCTTCTCTGAGCCCATAGGTACAGTGATTGGCATGGTCTACGCGGAGATTTCCCTTGCCCCGGTTGTCCATGAACATTTTGTTTCACTCAATGAGATTAATGTTTTCAAGTGTGTTGGATGAAGGATTAGCAATGGGGCACGGAGCCTTTCCCAGTTCAAATTCCACCCAGGTCAAAAAGCCAATGGCTACTTGGCAGCCTGTATGAAATAAATGTGTCCAGTACCTATTGAACAGGAGGAAAGCTGTAATCTCAAGGGGACAGAACATCAAACCGCTATGAGCAGTGCCATGGTCACAAAACATGCTTGGGGAGGGCCACACGCTGTCATGGCTGGTGCTCTGCCGTGGTATGGAGGATGTCCACTAACCTTACAGACTCTGGGGTATGGTTACCGCCAAACACACACTATTATAAGTGGTAACCATGGGGGCCCTCATCAGGAGCCAGCACAGAGAGGCCAAGGACTGAATCAGCAAGGAGGCCCAAATCATCTGCACCTAGGAGCAATGACCCCCCCCCCCCCGCCCCGATAAGGCATGTGGTGCACGGTGTGGGATGAACAAGCTGTGCCTGTCTTTTGGCCAGTAGAATTTCAGTCCCCTTGGCTCTGCGGGCTCCCATCAACATTGGGCACCCCCATCTAGTCCTGCAAATCAGGGGTGCTAACGTTCCCCGCCTCTCCAAATAAGAGCATCCTTGCTTAGGAAAGTAACAAGGGAGTTCTCGTCATCGTTTTCTCATGAGCGGTTTTGGGAAGGGGTTTCCCACAATGCATCATGCTGCTTGATGGCTGAATGTAACACATATGCCGTTCTTAGAGGAGGATTTCCTCTGTCCGTGTTTCCATCTGCCTCATGGACAGACCAAGCCCACTTCCCGTCAGCTGCTATCCAGCTTGCTAGTGCGCTAAGCCACGGAGCCCTCTTATCCTCTGGCACTTTAGTGTAATTAAAATGATAATTATTCCCAGTCCAGAGCATTTCACTTACTTATGGACGGTGGAAGTATTAAAGTTGATTAAACACATATGCTGCCATTAGATAGCTCCTCCAATCACATATGGAGTGATAAAGGGCTAGCCAAAGGAGGACAAAATATAACATGATACAGTGCTAATGCAGCAAAATGCTGAGCCTGTCGCAGAGAGGGAAAGAGCTTTATTTATGCAAGTGACTTCTCTGACAAAGATAGAGCTGTAGACCAGAAGCCTAAAGAGGGTCTTTATGAGAAAGAAGTGGGCTAAAATGTCTCACGTATCGTCTATTCAAGACAAGCATCCTCACCTGTATAATTAATGGAACTAGAATGGAATGCAAGTGCTTTGGGCTCAAAGGATGTCTGTACAAGCATTTTGCTTGGGCTCAGTTTGCAAGGGCTTTGCACATTTATTTTAATTTTGAGTCTAAATAAACTCCAAACTCAAAGAGACATGTAGCCAAATCAAAGCTATCATTTCCATACATACGCCTCTATACTGCTATATATAGAGAGATTCTTATATTGGTATATACAGTATCTGAGCATATCCAATTTCATCTGGTTTCACACCCAAAGTAGGAGTGGGACCAGAAACTTGGGTGGGGGGGGTGCATTTGCAAACCCCAACTGGAGGAGTTCTGGTTCAGTAAACTCTCACCCTGGTTCAGATCCAGGCACCATTTCCTCAGAACCACCAAAGATGAGAGGGTGAATTTGCCAGTTTCAGTTTATGAACCTCACTGAGCCTTCCAGCTCGCCTGGTCTGGGTTGTGCTGAAATCCGGAACAGCTACGTTTCACTCAGTTCTCCATTGCACTGTGAACATTTCACTCTGCTCTAAGAGCTGTAGGCTCTAAACCAAACATACCGAGTGTGTGAGGGGGTTAGGGTGACCTGACGATTGGGACTGTCCTGATATTGAGGAGTTTGTCCCACATCCCGACCAAAGTATGGTCGGGACGCCATTTGTCCCGATATATTTTTTTGCCCCCCCCCCCCCCCCCCACTCAGAAGCGCCTTTTCAATTGTTACACTCACCCCGTACGTCCAGGTCTTCGGCAGCACGCCCTTCAGTTGCTGATGGTTTCCGGCGGCACGACATATTACCCCCCGCCGCCGTGCCGCCGAAGGCCATCGGCGACTAAGGACCCGCTGCCAAAGTGCTGCCGAAGACCTGGACGTGCCGGGTGAGTGTGACAATTGAAAGGCGCTCCCCCTGCTGCGGTCCCCATTTGTTCCCTTTACCATCTGGTCACCCTAGAGGGGGTGTAGAAACCCCCACACTGGGATGGAAAGGGTTAAAGGACTATCCTGGGCCCAGCTAGCCCCACCGCTCCAGCTTTGCAGAGCATGCGCCAACTGGAGACAGGGTTGAAAAGTGCGAGCTACCCAGCTGAGAAGGGGGAGACTAGGGAGGAGTGCAGGCCTATCCTGAAGGCTCCTGCCTAACGGGGCTGGAGAAGCCTCCCTGAAGGAACAGTACTTTATGCAGAGCCCTGCTTGGGTAGAAGTTTGGTTTCATTTTTCATTTCTCCTTCTCTGGGACCAGAAACTGCAGGAAGGAAGCAGTGGCAGGAAGCGACCCAGGGAAGGCAACTCAGAGGGCCCCTCCCGGAGGCCAAATGCTGCTGACCTTCCTAGGGTCCTGGGTCCCCTACCACTGCCCCACGACCAAGTGGATACTAACTGCTGGGCCCCTTGGCCCACCGAGGACCCCAGTACTGAGAGCAACAACTGTATGGAAAAAAAAAATCACACTGCCACCTGAGAGCAAACAAGAGTCACATTCCCTGCAGATGAGACAGTTGTCAATTACAAATACCTCTGAGAAGCTGAGCAGAGACGCAAAGGAGTGAAAATCATGGTCGAGGGAGCGTGAAGAAGGATGATTTTTTGGCAAAGGCACTGGCCATCAGGTAGGGTAACCAGGCAGCAAATGTGAAAAATCGGGACAGGGGGTGGGGGGTGATAGGAGCCTATATAAGAAAAAGACCCAAAAATTGGGACTGTCCCTATAAAATCGGGACATCTGGTCACCCTACCATCAGGAGACTTGGATTCAAATCACACTTCTGCCACAGATGACCTTGGGCAAGTCACTTAACTTATTGGGGCTTCAATTTTCCTCTGTAAAACATGAACAATTATCCTTCCTTTGTCTGTCTTGTCTATTTAGATTGTAGGCTCTATAGAGCAGAGGCGCTCTCTGTGTTTGACAGTGCACAGAACAATAGGGCTCCTATCTCAGTCAAGGTCTCTAGGTACTAATATAATACAAATAAAAACAAATGGATAATTGTTGCTAACTCAGGGCTGAGGCACATTGGGGAGAGAAGCTTAGATGATGCCTGTGGATAAACAGAGGCCTCTAGTCTCCAGGGCTTTTCAAAGGGTCTCCTTTCACGAATATGAAATTCATGTAAGGGGGGCCGGAGTGGGGGGAGAGAAATAGAAAGCAAAGCTATTTCCTAGATCTTGTGCACAAACTGCTGAAGTTGGCCATCTTTCTCACTACAAACAAACATTTCTTTATGTACCTTGAAAGCATTAGTGAGACTGTGAGGCGAAGGAGGCCAGAAATAGCACTTGCTTTAGCAATGTAATTGCCTATATTCCATCTGGGGGGAAAAGTGTGAGTTTTCTCATTTGCAGAAGTCACAATCTGAAGGGCTTTAAAATGTACTTTTTTTGCCATTGGAAAAAGTGCTGAGGTCGCTTTTTTCCCCTCCACCAGTAAACAGGATTTTTTTTTTAATCATTATCTTAGGTACATTGCAACAATTTAAAAAGGAGAGAGAGAGAGAGAGAGGATGACAAAAGCACCCCCTCCATGTACCAGAATAAAAAAAAAATAGAAACGTGTTAGCATAGGATGAAGCCCTTGATCACAGTGGAAAGTTTGGGGAAGCTGTAGAAACAAAGACAGATTTTTAAATAACCAAGAGCGAGCTGAAAATAAAATGACATGCACTTTTCTCAGTACTGGTGCCAATGGCTGTCCCAGTTATTCCACCTGGAGCGCCACCTCTGAGTATTTGCACCATGGAAGCCTTGTGGATAAGGCACTAGACTAACTGCAGGAAGAGCTGGGTTCGGTTCCCTTGCATGATCTTAGGCAAGTCACTTAATGTCTCTGTGCCTCAGTTCCCCATCTTACAGATGGGGATATTGATTCTGTCTTGTCTATTTAAACGGCAAGTCTTTGGAGGCAAGGACTGTCTCTTACTCTGCATATGTACAGCACCTTGCACAATGGGGCCCTGATCTTCACTGGGGCCGGCAGCTGCTACAGTAATACAAATAATAATCACTCATAACAGTCTCTATATGGTTCCCCTCTGCAGGATACTTACTGTCCCTGGACAGCAAAACCACATGATGCCATAGTCAGGGCACTCAGGGAGGCTGTCTACACTACTAAGCAACAACTGAGCAAGGGTTTCAAGGTCCACCCTGAAGTTTGGATGGACACCCAAACCCAAGACTCTGAGCCTTGGGTCCCATTTTACAGCCCTTATTTGCACCAGCAGACAAATTGGGCTCAATGAGGTTACACACATGAGTAAGAGGTGCAGGATGCTGCCACTTTGGGGGTTTGTCTATCACTGAGTATAAGTTATATTTCATGCCTCTCTGAGATGGGCCCTTCCAGGGGTAGTGGAAAAGGCTTTGAATCAGCCCTTGGATAAATCAAAAGCTCTTCAGAACCATCCATCTTGCTCTGGTGTGTGAGTGGATGATGAGTGGGCCCTATCCTAGTAAATCCACCGCCCATTCATCACCCACTGTGCCACCTGCTATCCCTTTAATGAAAGAAACAGACAGATGAGAGGGCTAGACAGACAAATGACCGATAGATAGATAGACGACTGAGTCCTGCAGGCTCTCAGTGTCATAATGAATGGACCTCTGAACCTAATTGAACTAATTTCCCTCTGCATGCAACTGCTACACATTTTATTCTAGTTATGTGTTTATTTTGGTCTCTGTGGGGTCTGTGTGCCACTGCAGATAACATGGTCAACTCAAGAGCAGCACCTGTACAGACAGACACAGGCTTGTGCAGGATCTCAACACAGTAGGGACCAGAAATCAAAGACCCGAGAGAGATTTAACTGGTTCAGTATGGTACACAGAGGATAAAACAGTGAAAAGCCCATGACACAGGGTTGTGAAAGGATGCTGGACAGATAAGAGGACTTTGCAGCTATATAACACTACTAACACATGGACTTATAGGGGACCTGATCCAAAGACCATTGAAATCAATGGAAAGATTACAGTGGGCATTGGATCAGACCCACATTCAAAGAACAGTCATCTATAATGATAATGCTGCTCAGCACTTTTATAACACTGCTCATCTGTAGATCTCAAAAGCACTTTACAAAAGCAGGTACTACTTAGAGATGACTGAAAAATATTGGAAGGGGGTTTCCACTGAAAATGTTGATTTAAAAAAAAAAGAAAACTTTTTTGATTTGAAAATGATTTTTTTGGTAACTGAACACTGAAAATGTGTGGCTGAAAACTGCCAAAACCTGATTTTTTTCCAGATTTCAGCTACAGTTTTTGGTTTTCAGTTTTCTGATGAAAAATAGAAAATGTAGAGGAAAGCGGATATTCCCCACAAACATTTGCATTTAGTTGAAAACCCAATTTTCCATGGGGAAAAAAAGTTGTGAATGAAAATGTTCAATCAGCTCTAGTACTCATTATTAGCCTCAATTTGCAGATGGGGAAATAGAGGCACAGTTACTTTAAGGGACATGCCCATTGTAATGTATTGGTATTTTAACTTCCAGACCATCCTTTCAAAGGGCACTGAGGAATATCCTTGCCATTCCCGCAACAGCTGGGCCCTGGAAATTGTCCTACTTAGCATGAGAAGTTAGGTTTCATCCACTCAAAAGCTCCTTGTCCTGTTCCTAACAGCCCCAGGAGATTTCTGGAAACTCTGACAATGATTTATGGATGTCACTCTGCCGACAATGGAGTAACAACATTCAAGTTGGCGTGTCATTGCTGGCATGTCATTGTGAATTCAAGGTGCAGGCAGAAGTGATTATGCCATTAGCATGAAAACCCTGAAGCCATAAGGAATGGGGAAGATGCACATTTAGTATTTACTTATTTCAATGTATACCTACTGCATGCACTAGGGACAGCTACATATTTAAAATATACAATACAAAAATAAAGTCAAAGAAATACATAATATAATGGACTCCCTACACAACACGATATCTATTTATCTATCCCAGTACTGTTGTGTTTGGCCACCTTGTTTTTTCATCCTTAAAGAACAAATCACAATACTCCACATACCACCACCCACCTCCTGACCCCAATTGCCCAGGAAAACAAGATAAGCCTTGTGGTATATGTGGAAGTTTCTTATATTTGTGCTCTGTCAGACTAAAGAGAGGAAGCAAATTCCGGAGTGAGAGACCCTTTAAAATTGTAATTATTATTATTATTTGTATTACTGCAAAGTCTAGGACCCCAAGTTGTAGACCAGGACCAGATGGTGCAAGGCACTGTACAAACACAACAAAAAGATGACCCCCACTCCAAGGAGCTTAAAATATTCTGTCATCAGCACCCTGCCATTTAAATCAAGAGGGAGCCCCAGCTCATGTCCCTCTGTTGAGTGCAACTGCCGTGATGTCACATACACACACACGGAAGAGGTCTCTCATGGAGCCAGATCCACAAAGCACTTAGTGCTTTATATACATTAAACATCTGTCCGTGTGGTAGAGGCTTTGTTATCAAAGAAAGAGTAAATCTTGTCACCCCTCTGCTGAGAGGTAGCAGATCTCGGGCCCTGGCAGGTTAGCTTTCCGTTGGAGGAGAAATCAGGGACACAAGTCTGAGTATATTCTTAGCACAATGTGTTTATTTTTACACTGTCTACATCAGTCCGGGCACTCAGGCAATGCATCGGGATCTCAGTCCAACACCAATGTCCAGTTCCCAGGGTGTAACACAGCCTCACACACTGACGCTAGTTAGAGAAATTAAGACAAAGAGCAAACTCCCTTGCTGCTTCCCGCCGGTCCCCCAAAGAAACCCCATCAAAAAACCCATAACACAGCATTTCTTCCAAGACTAATGTGCTTACACGCCAAGAGAGCTTATCAGATGTTGTGTACAAGCGCCATCTGGTGACCCCTGCCCTAACAATATCAGCAGAGCCTTCCAGGTGGAATGACTTGCAGAGATGTGCCCTTTGCTTTTATTGGGGAAAGCGGAAATTCATTATCATGCAGGAGGGGTGAACTCAACAGAGCATTGACACTGAGTGCCAAACCAAACAAGTCATTGGGGCAGTGGGGGCACTCAGATGTTATACCCTAGCAAAAAGCAATGCTAGGAAACCTACCCTGTCCACAACCCTGTAGAATCTGACTTTTTCTTCTCTCGTGGAGTAATTTCAGGTCAGCTCCCTCTGAGAGCTCCCCACTGAAGACTACTGCTGCCCTTATCAGTGTTAATACATACTGACAGACTGGAGAATTTCCCCACTCATTTAACTCGACAGAAAATATTATTCTGCTGTAAGCATTGTCCGGGAACGCATGAAGGCAATAAACTATGTCTATAAGTTCACCTGTCACGTCCCAAGGGATGGGGATGGTTGGAGAGTCTCAGGTTAGGTTGCTGTGTGTCTGTGTGAGTGCATGAGAGAGGGAGAGAAAGAGAGAGAAATGATACATACTTCTTTCCCTCAGCCTATTTTACAGTGCATCTGGAATAAAAGTTACATAAGGAGCTGTTGTATCACTGCCTAGCAGGCATATAATAGGACAGTGAATGGAGGTCAAATGGGCTTCAAAGACCACCCCATTAAAATGTAACAAGATTACTAAGAAAATCTGCCCAGCAGAAAGCTGGTTAAAAATATCTTTCATGAAAAGATATGGGGGGGTTGTTGAAAATGAAAATGTGTTGTCAATGAAAAAATTGTGTTTTTTTCATATCAGTAACATATGGTTTCAAATGGAAAGTTTTCAGTTTTAAACTGAAAATATTTGGCTGATGAAACCCCCCCAAAAAGGAGGCTTAATTCTACTTATTTATATTTTTCACAAAACCCCAATTTTTTATTTTTTTTGCAGGAAAACAAAAATTCTCGACTAACTCTGCCGCAGATTTTCACAAGCTCCCAGAAGAGAAATCTCTCCACAGAATCAGGAGGACAAGTGAAGGATGGATGAAATCTAAAATGTGAGTCAAGCGGAGAAAGGAGGAGCAGCCTCAGAGAACTAGAATTCAGAGAACTCCTGACTCTTCCTTAATCACAATAGTAAATTCAGATTTATCTTATCACCCTATGACCTTATTAACTGGTGGGAGGCAGGAAGAAACCATCACTATATAGTTTATTTCATAATTGCACACTAGGGATTTTCATTTAGCATCTTGTGAAGCAGCTGGTACTGGCCACTACTGGAGATGCAATACAGGATTAGATAGATTCCTTGTTTGATCCAGCATGGAAATTCCCGTGGTCTCCTCCTGTCTGACAAACTAAGCATGGTTGGTTGGGTCAGTATTTGGATGAGTGATCTCACTGTAGGAATTTTTGCTGATGAGTCAGTAGGTGCAAATCCTGGTCCAGTAGACCTTATAGAGCTTGGTGCTATGGGAGTACAAAAGTATGGGGGGGGGGGGGAGGGAAGAGTCATTAGGAGTAGAAGGGGAGCCCACTTTGAGTAGTGTTTGGGGTCCCATCTGAAGATCACCATGATCCTGAAGAGGTGGCTCTTCCTTCTGACTGGGAAGGAATCAGGAAGGGCTATGAGTAGCGGAGAGGGCTTAGAGATGGCTGCCTGGCGGAGCAGGCCTCTGTATGTGCTGGCTGAGGCTTTCAAGAACCTCAAGGAGCCTGTGAGGGTTGACTTTAGTTGCGCTGTTTGTGCTTTTATCCTGGTTACCCTAAGGGTATTTCATGTCAGCTGCGTCCAAGGTGAATCTCCAAAGACATGATCGACTTGTGATACCTGGGGGTATCTTCAGAGAAGGTCCCTGATTTGTCATGGATGCCCAGGTGTTCAGGAGAGCATCCTGGATGGAAGACAGTTGGTATCACTGTGGTGATATATGCCAACTCGGCTGGAATCTACTGTGCTAATGCTACATGTCCAAGCAAACTCTGACCAGTAGCATTAATGGCTTCCATTACATAGGAGGGAGGTAGTTCTAGGCACGAGGTAAAACACATTTGCTGTAACCAACCACTGAGTCACCTGCGGGCTGCAACGTGTGCCTGATTAAATGTGAAACGAGGCCAGATGAGTAGCTGCTGCACACCATGTTGTATTAGGTTGATTGGAAGGAAACAGCCGGTCCCCAGGCAGAAGCAGATAACTAACTGCTTTACCTTGGCCTGGCATTTGGCAGATCCTCAGAGCCCGAAGAAACTTGGAGGGGAAAAAAAGGAGAGAGATCCATGAATACTTAATTGCCATCAACAGTGTTTTACTGAGGCTTTTGGGGGAGGGGCTCAAGCCCTTTTGGGATCTCTGTCCATCAAATCTCCTTTCTGTGAGCAACAGAACAGTGGCTGTGGTTTTAGTCCCGACTGGGCCCAATACTATAATAAACACAAATATCTTCCAGCCCTCTGATCGCATCTAATGCAGATGCCACATGAACACTAATTGTTTCCCTGTGCAGTACTACTGGATATCAGATATAGACTTACCAGCATATTTGGCATCCACCTGACTAAGCAACTGCACAGCCGGTTACTCTCCAGCACTTCGTTTGCCAGTAACATCACAGGAAGGCAGATGATTACAGCCCTGCAAGATGGTCACAGCAAACCCTGTGGAACTCACATGGTTTTGCAGTAGCCTCAGCCTACGTTCACGGAAGGCTTCCTCGGTCTTTTAGTCTATCCATGTTCTTACATGACCCCTACCACCATAGTGGATGTCTATACTGCAGCGGGAAGCCTGCCTCCTGGCATGGGTAGGAAAACTCGTGCGGGTTGTGCACTAAAAAGAGCAATAGGGGCATTGTGGCATGGGCGGCAGCTCAGGTTAGCTGTGGATGAGGAGCTCAGGACTGGAACAGCAGAGAGGAGTGAAAGTCGGGACTGAGGTGGTTGTGAAGGATCCCAATACTGAAACAGCAGGAGGCGGAGGGTGAAATGCATGTGTTACAGCAGTGGTTTTCAACCTGTGATCCATGGACCCCTGGAGGTCCGCATACTCTGTCTAAGACTTCCCAAGGGGTCTGCAGCTCCATTTGACATTTTTAGGGGTCTGCAAATGAAAAAAAATGTTGAAACCCTCTGTGTTAGAGCTATCCAGAATGGCAGGATACTACGTTAGATTAAGAGACCCACTGTCCCCGTATGTGATAGCCTTAAAGACAGCCTTTGGGATCACATTGTCTCCTCGCTCCCCCAGAGTCACTACCCAGTGGGATATTTCCAGCATTCAATAGGCAGAATCCCTTGCAGATAATGTCCCCTGGCTGTTGCACAGAACAGCCACAGAGAAAGGAAGGCGGACAAAGGAACAAGAAAAGGAATCTATCTATCTATCCCCCCGCCCTGTGCTATTTAAAAGGGACTGGGAGCTCATTCAGATGAGCTAGGACAGAGCGAAATTAATGCTGTGGAAGGCTGCAGTGATCTCAATGCCACATGATAGACTGTAAATGAGAGGTGTCTTTCTGCCTCAGCTGAGTGAGGAAGGCAGTTCTCTCCTCTTCCCTGAATAAGCCCATCTGCAACACTTCCAATTTCAATCCAAACAATAGTTGAGGTTTGGGACTCCGTGGCAAACTAGCTCCGAGTCCCTAATCCCACCACCTGATGTCGGGGGGTGTTGGGATTTGGAGCTAATTAATTCAGCCACCTGCAATTTTCACTCAGATGTGCTGTCTGTTTCTTTCCTTCTTAGAGATACAACATTGTTTCAAAGGCTGCAGACAACAATACTGGCTCAACTCCTCCTTCCCCTGCACAACTTCTCAATCCATGCCTCCACTACTCTCTCTCCATCTCCCTCATGCTTCCTTCCCCTCCCTCTCTCCTTTGCTGCCATATCCATTTTTTAGATTCTTATCCAAAAATGCATCTGACGTTGGGTAATTTGTTTGGCTTTGTGGAAATGGAACCTTCGTGCTCCCTTTGATGCCTTCTGCAGAGTGACGTTCTCAGCATCTGTCCCACTCTCTCTGGCAGGTTTCATCTAAGCAGGAGAGGTTTGGCACTGACTGTTCCTGCTGGGCCAAGGCATCAGGTGATAAATATTGCAAGTTCTAGGAGACCCAGGAGTCTTGTCCTGATTTCTTTCCCCTGGCGATGAAGGGAGGGGAGGGAGAACCAAAAAGATAATTAGCTTGGAGTGTTCAGAGATGACATGGAAAAACTTGGTTCATTCCCTTTCAGCACAGAATGAAAGTTTGGGTATGAGCTATGTCGACTGCGAGCTTTTGGGGGCAGTGAACTTGCTTGTCTGTAAAGCACCCAACGCTCTTTTGCTTCTATATAAATAATATATCATAATAACTGTAGCTGGATTCACTTTCTCCACATTTGTGTAGGCCGGAGTTGTTATTTTGGTAGTGCCAACTACATTTTGGGGTCCTTTGCACTGTGCAATACACACACAAATAGTAAAAGACAGTCCTTGCCCTCAAGAGTTAACAATCTGAGCCCCAGTTCTGCAATGAACTCCACGCAGGCTGAGCCCTGTACTGGTGCAGAAACATAATGACTGCCGTGGGGGGAAGGGAGCTAGATGCAGGGATCTGCCCACACAGAGGTTAATGTAGGAGGGAGGCCTTAGTTTAGGATCAGATGCAACAGGCCAGTGTGAGGAAGGGCAGAAAAGGATGGAGTAGCAGTGACGGAAGCGTGTTATTGAATAGACTACCTGCATGCATTCATAGGTGTAAGGAGCAGATTGGCAGCAGTAGTCACAGCTCATCACCTGATGAGTTAGTTCTTGGGTTTCTGCCTATGCTGGTCTGTTTGAATTTCAGAAGAACCCAGAATCTCCACTGAGTTTCCCCTGGTTTCAAGAATGAAGCAAAACTTCACATTTTGTGCAATTTCTTTGCAAAACCATAAACTGACTCTAGGTTTTCTTAAAAATGGCCCGAGGTTCAACTGAAAGTTTTGTGGCTGTTCAGAAAGCTTTTGACCACCAATCTCTGAATTCCAGGTGTGTCCCACACTAACTGAGTGTGGTCCTCAGACAGCCGCTGGTGTCCGGACCACATAGAGGTTGATGAGTCTGCTTCAGCTCTTGCTAACAAGGAGGAGTCTTTTAACTCAGGTAGTAGAGTTTAGGCTTTTAGATCCAGAGTTCTGGGGTTCAATCCCCACTGCCAACAACCCACTCATGCGCGTCCCATTACAAACTCAATTAAATTGAGAGATGACACTGGACAAAACCCATAAACTCAGGAACATTTTGCTCAGTTTGGGTTTCTCTTGCAAATATTTCATACTGTTACAGTCAAAACTAGACTGCTAGGTACTTTCAGCTCTAGGAAATGTCTTCTTCTTTCCCTGCTGGGTCAGTGAGTGATACATTACATTTGTCTATCTCGCAAAGTCATGCAACATAAATAGGGTTTCTGACAGTGGCAGCTGTTAGTCATTATTGCTATCAGTACTAAGGCCCGCCATGGGAACGTAGGCAAATTTCTTTGGCAATGGTCTTGCCACAATGGTAAGTAACTTGTGTTTCTGCTGTTTTCCTGACAGAAGACTTTCTTTGGAAGCTACAGGAAGGTCAACAATTTTTTGGCTGAAGGTCAAGGGACACCTGCAATGATGGCTACAAACAGCCCAGAAGAGCCCAGCGGCACAAGGGTTGTTGCTGTTTGAAAGAGATAAAGTTATAACTGCTTAATGTGCCTGGAAGTGAAATTAGAACGATCACATAATCTCATTAGCCTCTGACTACCAGTCCAGCATGGGAATATGAATCTTAATTGGTATTTTCTTATCAATACACCAAAGTCAGTGGGATTAGGGATAAGGCTCTTAATGCAACCTGGATTTTTGGAAGATGCTTCTGATTTTATTGTGATCAGGAAATACCACCAGTGCAGAGATAAAGAGCATAGGGAGAGGGTTCATTTACAATAGTCACAAGAACCTGGAGTTTGCAAGGTATTGGTATATATAAACAGTCACATCTGCACAGCTCTCTAGCTCACACACACAAAATATACAGTCTGTGCAAAGAATGCCCAAGAAATCAGCAGCACATGTATATAGGAAATTAAAATGCATCATTGTTTCTTGCTTGGGTAGGTCTCTGGGGGCGATATTTTGATTATACCACATTGCTTAAAATAATACCCCGGAAAATATGCCACAATCTTGTGACGGGTTGGGGCCACAGAGACCTGCTTGGTGCTGCCACCTGGTGTGCCAAGGCTGCTTCTGCCCCTGCTTCCAGGCCTTTTCCAGCTTGGGACTCCCGAATCCTGTCTGTTTTGAGCCAGATTCCACTGATCTGCTGCAAACACAGACCCAGGTCCGAACCAAGTCCACTCACCACTGTAAGGCCCCTGGAAGCGCTCTTGCCTTTGACACCCAGCTGCTCAACTCCAAGGAGGTTCAAACCCTTAATAAATCCGTTTTACCCTGTATAAAGCTTATACAGGGTAAACTCATAAATAGTTCGCTTTCTATTTCAAAGATAGAAAGGTATGCACACCTGTTCGCTTTCCCAAGGCACTAACTCGTACACAAGGAAACTTAATAAGTAAAAAGTGATTTTAATAAGTACAGAAAATAGGATTTAAGTGAGTTCAATTAGTGACAGACAGACAACAAAGCCAGTTACTTAGTAAAATAAAATAAAACACGCACGTCTATGTCTATTCAAAGTTAACACAGATAAAAGCCTCACCAGATTCGGATATTTTCCTTTTTACAGGCTGTAGAATTAGCCTAGGTCCAGTAGCCGCACACACCCCCTAGTGTCTTTATCCTTTGTTCAGTTCCCCTCAGGAATGTCCTTGGGGGGGGTGGAGAGCCTCTCCCTTTAGCCAGCTGAAGACAAAATGGAAGGGTCTTGCAAGGGCTTTTATACCCTTTCTTCCTCTCCCTGCGTAGGATCCAGTTGCCCTGGAGTTTTGGGATCACATGGGCAAGTCACCTGCCCATGCGCCCTAACCAGTCTAACCAGTTGCATTCCAGACCCGGCCCCAATGTGGATTGGGGTCTGCAACGTCTTTTGTCTGTCAAGTGCTCGCATTTAACAGGCATTCTTTGCTCCAAAGATGATCCCATGCACTTACAAAGGCTATGTACAAAACCAGCAAATATAAAACCAATCTTCATAACTCCAACTACAACAATGATACATGCATACAAACAGGAGGAGTAAATTCAGTAGGTCATAACTTTCACAGAGATATGTTACATGGCACATGTAGCATAAAACATATTTTAGTTACATATATACATCTATAAGCATCTCCCCATAAAGTTTTATGGGGAACACCGTCACAAATCTATACTACCTAACCCCAAACAAAAGTACTCCATGAATTGCATTAAGTATTATATTTTTACTGGTTGATTAAAGTTAAGTGCACATTGAAGCAATTTGCTGAACAGGGATGCTTGGCTGAATTGGGACCTAAATTGCAAATCCAAGTGCTTAGTGGGATTTTCACCCTCTTCCCCCTTCTAAGTAGAGAAACATGAATTCTTACATTAATTTGAATCTCCTGTCACGCTAACAAATGAAGAGCGGCAGATATAATATCCCATCAACCCAATCCCAAAACACCAGCTGCTCGCTTTGTCAGGGTGACCCGAAGTAAACAACTGGGTGTTGGCTGGTGTATTTTTCCACTGATTAAGCATAAACTCAGGACTCCTCAGACTGCATTAGTCGGCAGGAACATTCTTCTGAGTGTGACTGCCTTGCAGCAGATAACCTGTGCCCATCTTTGTCAGCAGTGAAAGGCAGAGCTTTGCCCCTTTCATGGGAGTAAATGAGCAAAAATGTCTGTAATAATCAAATCTGAAATTCTTTCCTGTCGTGGAAGTACTTCCTATTCATTCCCGGTCTGTCAGCTCCAAGCTGCATTTTTCTCTCTATTATGTCAGCTATAACATATAGTTCAACCTCTCCCCCAAACCTCTGCAAAGCTTTTCTTGTTCCTAATTTCTTTCACTTCATTTTTTACTGCACCCATTCCCCTCTCGGTGAACATTTTCCTTGGGAATTGGCTGGATAGGCAGGAATACCCCCTAGGACATGCCCCAGGGCACAGGTGTCAACCAGTGGGTCAGGAGCGACTTCACTTGTTTTGAGACACCTCATGTCCTGCATGTTCACGCAGGATTATAAGAGGGTGTAAAGTATCTCCTTATTCCCCTAGAGTGTCTACCACAACACAAGTAGCAATACAAGCAAAATCATGGAGCAGGTCCTCAAGGAATCAATTCTGAAGCACTTAGAGGAAAGGAAAGTGATCAGGAACAGTCAGCATTGATTCAAGGGCAAGTCATGCCTGACTAACCTAATTGCCTTCTATGACGAGATAACTGGCTCTGTGGATGAGGGGAAAGCAGTGAACATGTTATTCCTTTACTTTAGCAAAGCTTTTGATACGGTCTCCCACAGTATTCTTGCCAGCAAGTTAAAGTAGTATGGGCTGGATGAATGGACTATAAGGTGGATAGAAAGCTGGCTAGATCATCGGGCTCAACGGGTAGTAATCAATGGCTCCATGTCTAGTTGGCAGCCGGTATCAAGCAGAGTGCCCCAACGGTCGGTCCTGGGGCCGGTTTTGTTCAATATCTTCATTAATGATCTGGAGGATGGTGTGGACTGCACCCTCATAAAGTTTGCAGATGGCACTAAACAGGGAGGAGTGGTAGATACACTAGAGGGTAGAGATAGGATACAGAGGGACCTAGACAAATTAGAGGATTGGGCTAAAGAAATCTGATGAGGTTCAACAAGGACAAGTGCAGAGTCCTGCACTTAGGACGGAAGAATCCCATGCACTGCTACAGACTAGGGACCGATTGGCTAGGCAGCAGTTCTGCAGAAAAGGACCTAGGGGTTACAGTGGACGAGAAGCTGAATTTGAGTCAACAGTGTGCCCTTGTTTCCAACAAGGCTAACGGCATTTAAGTAGGGGCATAAGTAGGGGCATTGCCAGCAGATCGAGGGACGTGATCATTCCCCTCTATTCTGCATTGGTGAGGCCTCATCTGGAGCACTGTGTCCAGTTTTGGGCCCCACATTACAAGAAGGATGTGGATAAATTGGAAAGAGTCCAGCGGAGGGCAACAAAAATGATTAGGGGGCTGGAGCACATGAGTTATGAGGAGAGGCTGAGGGAACTGGGATTGTTTAGGCCTGGTCTACACTAAGAGTTTATATCGAATTTAGCAGCGTTAAATCGAATTAACTATGCACCCGTCCACACAACGAAGCCATTTATTTCAATATAAAGGGCTCTTAAAATCGATTTCTGTACTTCTCCCCGATGAGGGGATTAGCGTTAAAATCGATATGGCCGTTTCGAATTAGGGTTAGTGTGGACGGAATTTGATGCTAATAGCTCCGGGAACTATCCCACAGTGCACCACTGCGACCTCTCTGGACAGCAGTCCCAGCTCAGATGCTCTGTCCAGGTAAAGCCCCAGGTAAAGCCCCGGGAACATTTGAATTTCATTTCCTGTTTGGCCAGTGTGAATTTCATTTCCTGTTTGGCCAGCGTGGCGAGCTCAGCAGCACAGGTAACGATGCAGAGCTCTTCAGCAGAGGTGACCATGCAATCCCAGAATAGAAAGAGGGCTCCAGCATGGACAGAACAGGAGGTGTTAGACCTGATAGCAGTCTGGGGTGATGAATCCGTGCTAGCAGAGCTACAATCTAAAAGACGTAATGCAAAAATCTATGAAAAGATCGCCAAGGCCATGACGGAAAGAGGATACAGCAGGGATGCAACGCAGTGCTGCATTAAAATTAAGGAGCTGAGACAAGCGTACCAGAAGACCAAAGAGTCAAACGGATGCTCCGGGTCAGATCCCCAGACATGCCGCTTCTATGCTGTGCTGCATAGCCATCCTAGGGGGGGATGCTGTGCTGCATAGCCATCCTAGGGGGGGATGCTGCGCTGCATAGCCATCCTAGGGGGGGATGCCACCACTACCTCACCCATGTCCGTGTACTCCGAGGATGGGGTATTCTCATCACTCGCTTCCTCTGAGGTTTTTCCGGATTGGGAAGATGATGACGGGGATGATGAGGACGAGGTAGTCGACAGCGCTCTGCAGGGCGATTTCCCCGAAAGCCAGGAACTTTTCCTTACCCTGACAGAGATCCCCTCCCAACCCTCCCAAGGCCGTATCCCGGACCGTGAAGCCGGAGAAGGCACATCAGATGAGTGTATCTTTTCAATCAAAAAGACATGGTTGTAAAGCAATTGGTTTTTAATGGTTACTTTGCCCTGAGGACTTGGGATGCATTCCTCGCCAGTAGAGCTACTGGAAAAGTCTGTTAACATGTCTGGGGATGGAGCGGAAATCCTCCAGGGACATCTCCATGAAGGTAGTCTATAAGCCTTTGCAGAAGGTTTCTGGGAAGGGCAGCCTTATTGCATCCTCCATGGTAGGAAACTTTACCACGCCAGGCCAGTAGCAAGTACTCTGGTATCATTGCACGGCAGAGACTGGCAGCATACGGCCCCGGAGTTTGCTGGCATTCAAGCAACATCCGTTCTTTCTCTGTCTGTGTTATCCTCATCAGAGTGATATTATTCATGGTGACTTGTTTGAAATATGGGAATTTAATTACGGGGACCGTCAGAGGTGGCCGTCTCTACTGGGCTGTTTGCCTGTTCCTGAAAATAAATCCTCCCCGCAGTTTCTAGCCACGCGGTGGGGGAGGGGAGGGTGATCGTTCATGCTGGGCAGTTGGCATTCAGCTAGCAGGGAGCTTCCCTGATACCAGCCACGTGGTCGGGGAGGGGAGGGTGATTCTTCATGCTGGGCAGTTGGCGTTCGGCTAGCAGGGAGCTTCCCTGATACCAGCCATGCGGTGGGAGCGGGAAGGGGGGCCGTTCAGGCTGGGCTGTTGGCGTTCGGCTAGCAGGGGTCTTCCCTGATACCAGCCACACGGTGGGAGCGAGGCCGTTCAGGCTGGGCTGTTGGCGTTCAGCTAGCAGGGATCTTCCCTGATACCAGCCACGCTTTTGGGTGATGGCGAAAGCTAGCATCCCAGAGAATGGGATGGCTGGAGTTACTTTGTTTTGAGTTATTTGGCTTTGAGCGTGAAAGGAGGGCGCTGCTGTTAATTAAGGTTTCCGAAGCCGAAAGTCTGTGGCTTACCATGGCCACCCGCTAGCCAAATTCCATTGCCCAGCCCTGTGTGTGTGATCTGTACACCAAAGCCCCAGGCACTCAATATAAAGATGCAAAATGCGACCTTGTACTGAAAGTATATTTTGTAGGTACTGTGAATGGTGCTGTTCACCGTGAAAGAGTATATGCATTGTTCTGTAAAATGTATCTATTAAAAAAAATTCACTCCCTTTTTTTCATCCCACAGCTGCAACTCTCCCTAGGCTTCCCCTGGCATCTCCCTCCCAAAGGCTGTCGCAGATAAGGCGGAGAAAGAAACGCACACGCGACGAGATGTTCTCTGAGCTAATGCAGTGCTCCCGCACTGACGTAGCTCAGCAGAATGTGTGGAGGGACAGAATTTCCCAGTACAAGGAAGAGGGCAGCGCTTGAGCTGAGAGGTGGCGTCAGGAAGACCAGAGGGTGACAGAGGCGATGCTTGGGCTACTGTGGGAGCAAACTGACACGCTCCGGCATCTGGTGGATGTTCTGCAGGAACGCAGGCAGGATGACAGACCGCCGCTGCAGCACATCTGTAACCGCCCTCACCCCTCCCCAAGTCCCATAGCCTCCTCACCCAGAGTCCCCAAAACTCGGGGGGGAAGGCAACGTGCGAACAACCACTCCACCCCTGCGGATTGCTCAAGCAGCAGAAGGCTGTCATTCCCCAAGTTTTGAAACAGCCTTTCCTTCCCTCCTTCCTCCACCCCTCCGCCCGCACCCCACCCTGACCACCATCCCAGTTCTCTCCCTGTCTTCCCAAATCTTGAATAAAAAAGTGTTGTTTGTGAAACAATGATGCCTTTATTTCCTTTCAAAGCAAGGTGTGCTTGAAGGGAGGGAAGGGGGCTGGTAATTGGAGAGGATAGGCAATATAAACAGAGTAAACAAACTGGGGCAGGTTCTCCTCAAGGAGAAACAAATGTAAGAGTCACTGGTTACCCTGGTCAGTCTGGAAGCTAGTTTTCAAAGCTTCCCTGATGCGCACTGCGTGTTGCTGTGCTCTTCTAATCGCCCTGGTGTCTGGCTGCGCGTAAGCTGATGCCAGGCGATTTGCTTCAACCTCCCACCCCGCCATAAACGTCTCCCCCTTACTCTCACAGAGATTGTGGAGCACACAGCAAGCAGCAATAACAATGGGTATATTGGTTTCACTGAGATCAGAGCGAGTCAGAAAGCTTCTCCAGCGCCCTTTCAAATGTCCAAATGCACACTCCACCACCATTCTGCCACTGCTTGCATCCGAAGAAGTGGGTATTGACCCACGAAAGCTTATTCTCCAATACCTCTGTTAGTCTATAAGGTGCCACAGGACCCTTTGTCGCTTCTGCAGATCCAGACTAACACGACTACCCCTCTGATACTTGACACCATTCTGCACTTGCTCAGCTTGTAATTGAACAGCTCCTTACTACTGTCCAGGGCGCCCGTGTATGGCTTCATGAGTCAGGGCATTAAGGGGTAGACTGGGTCCCCAAGAATCACTATAGGCATCTCCACATCCCCAACTGTTATTTTGTGGTCCGGGAAGTAAATACCTTCCTGCAGCTGTCTAAACAGACCAGAGTTCCTGAAGACACGTGCGTCGTGAACCTTTCCCGGCCATCTGACGTTGATGTTGGTGAAACGTCCCTTGTGATCCACCAGTGCTTGCAGCACCATTGAAAAGTAGCCCTTTCAGTTAATGTACTGGCTGCCCTGGTTGTCCGGTCCCAAGATAGGGATGTGAGTCCCGTCTATAGCCCCACCACAGTTAGGGAATCCCATCGCAGCGAAGCCATCTACTATCGCCGGCACATTTCCCAGGGTCACTATCTTTGACAGCAGCAGCTCAATGATTGCGTTGGCTACTTGCATCACAACAACCCCCATAGTAGATCTGCCCACTCCAAATTGATTCGCGACTGACCAGTAGCTGTCAGGCATAGCAAGCTTCCAGAGGGCTATGGCCACTCGCTTCTGGACTGTCAGGGCTGCTCTCATCCTGGCGCTTCAGGGCAGGGGACAGCAAGTCACAAAGTTCCAGGAAAGTGCCCTTACGCATGCGAAAGTTTTGCAGCCACTGGGATTCATCCCAGACCTGCAGCGCTATGCGGTACCACCAGTCTGTGCTCGTTTCCTGGGCCCAGAATCGGCATCCCATGGCATGAGCCTGCCCCATTGCCACCAGGATGTCTAATTTGCGGGGTCCCGTTCTCTGACAGAGGTCTGTGTCCATGTCCTCGTCACTCTCCTCACCGCGCTGACTACTCTCCTGATTTCTCAAGTTCCAGTTCTGGATAAAGCGCACGATAATGCGCAAGGTGTTGACAACGGCCATAACTGCTGTGATGATCTCCCCGGGCTCCATGCTCGCCGCGCTATGGCGTCCGCGCTTTCAATCCAGGGAAAAGGGCGCAAAACCATTGTCTGCCATTGCTTTCCCAGAGGGAGCGGGGGAGTGACCGTTGAATGACGACATGTACCCATAACCACCCACTACAAATTTCTTGGCCCATCAGGCATCGGGAGCTCGACCCATAATTCCAATGGACAGTGGGGACTGCGGGAACTGTGGGATAGCTACCCACAGTGCACCGCTTGGAATGTCGACGCTTGCCACGATACTGTGGACTCA
Source organism: Chelydra serpentina (assembly GCA_037349315.1). Classification (NCBI taxonomy): domain Eukaryota; kingdom Metazoa; phylum Chordata; order Testudines; family Chelydridae; genus Chelydra; species Chelydra serpentina. The sequence continues at coordinate 10,878,929 of JBAIAC010000017.1, read as the reverse complement.
CAACGCCGATTTAAATAAATAAATAAATAAATGGAGATATGCCTATCTCCTAGAACTGGAACGACCTTGAAAGGTCATCGAGTCCAGTCCCCTGCCTTCACTAGCAGGACCAAGTACTCTCCCCTGACAGATTTTTGCCCCAGATCCCTAAATGGCCCCCTCAAGGATTGAACTCACAACCCTGGGTTTAGCAGGCCAATGCTCAAACCACTGAGCTATCCCTCCCCCCAGATTTAATGTACTTAGTATGGACACACATGTTTGACTTCATAATATCGGTTCACAAAAATCGATTTTGGCAAAATCGAACTACAGTCTGAGTGTAGACATACCCTAAGTCTGCAGAAGAGAAGAATGAGGGGGGTGGGGGATTTGATAGCTGCTTTCAACTACCTGAAAGGGGGTTCCAAGGAGGATGGATCTAGACTGTTCTCAGTGGTGGCAGATGACAGAACAAGGAGTAATGGTCTCAAGTTGCAGTGGGGGAGGTCTAGGTTGGATATTAGGAAACGCTTTTTCACTAGGAGGGTGGTGAAGCACTGGAATGGGTTCCCTAGGGAGGTGGCGGAATCTCCTTCCTTAGAGGTTTTTAAGGTCAGGCTTGACAAAGCCCTGGCTGGGATGATTTAGTTGGGGATTGGTCCTGCTTTGAGCAGGGGGGTTGGACTAGATACCTCCTGAGGTCCCTTCCGACCCTGATATTCTAGGATTCTATGATAAGAGAGGAAACAGCTTCTGCAGGACTGCTATTCCCTCTCCCAGGCAGATGGGCAGAGAGTGAGCAGGGATGGCACCCTTATCCCCAGTGCACTGAGCAGCATGCTGAGGGACATGCTATACACCAGGCATAGGGCTGGAGGGAAACTGGAAAGCAGCTTGGAACTGTCTGGGTCATAGTCTGCTTCCTGGGCTGATCCTAGGGCAACTCAACTATGCACTGGCCCTTATACAAGGCTCATGGCAAAATCACAGTTTAGCCCTTTATGGTTGTATGGGAGAAGTGGTCCCCAAAATGATGGGAAATGAGTCCTGAAACTGTTTTCTTTTATAAACATGCTGTCACAGTATGGGGAAGGTTCTTGAATCACTATGCTAGGGTAGCCAGGGACAACCGGCCTACCTAACATTTGAAAAAAGTAAGGATGAAGGTGTCTAATAGGCCCAGTGATTGTACACAAGACTAACTACCTAGTTAAGGCAAAGAAAGTAGTGGAATCCCCTTCCCCTGAGTCACTTAAAATTAGAGGTAGAATTTAGTGAATTAAAAGTTATTTTCAAAAGTGACCTAGGCTTTTAGGAATCTACAGCCTAGATTTTTAAAGTATTTAAGCATTTCAAGGCCTAAATGATTTTGGAGTCTGTCTCTTTTAAAGTTACTTTTGAAAATGGGACTTAGTCTACGTCACATAGGCTTTGCAACGCAACACATAAATATCGTTTAAAATATGGGCCTAAGTCCTATTGACTTTCAATGAGACTTAGGCTCCTAAGTGCCTGAGTCACTTTTGAAAATGGGACTTAGGCTAGTATGTCATTTAGATGCCTTTTAAATTTTTACCTGGGAAAAAAAAGTGAAAATATTTTAAAAAATGATTTTTACAATTTTTAAATTGTACAAAATGAAATGTTTTTAATTTTTCTAATTCAAAGTGGAAACAAAAAAAAATATTATGAGAAATACCTCCATGAGCAATCAAGAGGAGCAATCAAAATTGGCAAACAAACAAACAAAACTAAACTAAAAACAGACAAATAAATAATCTTGAACGATCAAACAAAAACCAAGTGACAACAAAAAATGAAAAAACAACAAGTTTCTATTTTCTGAAAACCAGCAACTTTCTAGAGAAATGTTTTTGTGAACATTTTTGGTTCTGTAAAACAGCCAAACATAATTGAAAAACATTTTCAGATGAAGATTTCTGACCATCTGTCTTTAGAACTGGATTGGACAAAACACTGGAGAATGAGCTGTAGGATTCAGTCCTCTACTGGGAATGGACTAGGTCATGTAGTCATAGAAATGAAAGATGCAACAGCCCGTTTGATCATCGATTGTATCTCCCTGTTGGTGCATGGTCAGGTACTACTGTATATTCTCTAGACATAGGATGGGATTTTTAAAAGTGCTTTTGAGCCTGCAACAAAGAATTCAGTCAAATTCATAAATTCAGTGGGATCTTAGGACTGGAGCATCACAGCGCCTAATATTTAGGCACCTAGAAAATCACTGTGATTCATAAAGCCTGAGTTAGGCTCCTCGGCTCCCTATATAATGAATGGGGAGAGAGAGAGAGACAGACACCTTGGACAGCAATTCATAAAAGCCAGCATGCTAGGCAAGAAGATGCCTAAGCTAGCCAATGGGAGATGCTGACAAAAGGGATACGTGCTAAGCACCACCCCTCTCTTGTAGATAGGCACCTATCGCTGCTTGAGATTCTCAGCTATGAACCCTCTACTGCAGTTAAAGGCCTATGCTGTTTTCACAGGAGGAGAAGGAGGTGGTGTCCACTGTATAGCTTTTAGCCTAGTAGTTAAAGCACTCTCCTGGGATGCAGAAGACCTAGGTCCCTTTGTCCCCCACCTCCTCAAATTAGATGGGGGGAAAGTATTTGAACAGGGGGTCACCCACTTCTCAGGAGAGTGCTCTAACCACTGAGCCATGGGATATTGGGATATGGAGCTCCCTCCATCTCTCCTGTTGAAGGTGTTCCACTGTGGATAAAAAATTAGAGTAATTAAAACAGGGGAACTGGATCAGGCATCTCCAACTTCCCATATAGGACCCCTAACCACTGGACTATAGAGTCAGTCTTACACTCTCTCTGGCCCAGTGGCTGTGCTGCTGTGGATAAATACTTGAATAGTCATTGGGCCAGAGTGAAAGTGCCAAGGGAACTTGTACCCTGAAAACATAGACACAGAATGAGTTTAGGCACCTACCAGGTTCAGCAGCAGTTTTGTGTATCGCAGTGGCCCTGAAACTGGAACTTGGGCTCCTAACGCCTTTGGTGCCCTCAGGCTTTTGCCACTAACTTCAGTAGATGCAGGATTGGGACATAAGTGACATAGGAGCACAAGTCACAGACTTAGGCACTTTTAAAACCCTTCCCATTATCTCTAACACATTCTGTCTCTCTAGTGCCCAGGATGGTGTCCTACCGCCATCAGCACCATGGACAGTGCATGAAATAGGAAAACACACAAGAACAAGCAGCAGCTAGGGAAAACAAAGGTGGAGCAGAAAGGAGGAACAGACCTGGCTGATTAAAACTCTGGTCCAAAATGCTGAGATTAAAGGTATTTAGGTGCCTAAAGATGCAGCTAGGTCTTGCTCAAGGTCACACACACAAGGTCAGTGGCATTCTGGGAAAAGAAACCAGCTCTTCTGATTGTCTTAGCCACTGGACCATGCTGGCTCTGTGAATAAGGTTCAGAACCTTTACAAAGATTCCCTTTAAGTTTGGTTCTGAGAACGCATGAATGAATGTTAACGCAGAAGGGGTGCTGGGTCTGGATCTATTTCTTCATTCTGCCAGGGATTGCTGTAGATTTTTGGACAAGTCTAGAGGCTGTTTCTTTATGTTCACTGCAGAGTCTTGAAGATGGTGATACTCTGAACTTTACTCTGATTTTTTTCCCCATGAACAGTGACTTGAGCCCTAAAAACAAAGAACTATCAATACTCCTACAATTATTTCTGCTCTATCCACTCTCAGAGGAGGAAGTTAAAACCACAGAAAACTACAAATGCTTCCTGTTCAGGAAGGCTGGGGCTAGAATCTGATCGAGCCCTTCTAAGGCTCTTATATGGTGCCCAACACCATAGTATCTGGGCTCATGAATGTGGCCTTGCCACTTAATTTCTTCATGCCTGACATATCCTGTTGTATAATTAAATGCATCATTTTCTCTTCCGAGTAACATTTCAGTGATAAATGGAATGCTTGGCCTCACAGAACAGGCTATTTTGTGTGTAGATATTGGAGTCAGTTTGCAAAGTGAGCTCACTGTGCTGCAGAGATATTCTCATGGTTATTATAATACAGCTCAAAGAGAAAGAGTGTAGGCCCAGTCGCCCAGGTCCAAAACCAGGGATGTGTAGACAAGAGGCCCATTGGCAAATAGGAGCCCAAGGAGGGTGCCTAACCTGTGTTTAAATGGAGCAGAGTGCAGCCACCCTGGAGGTGCAACCTGCGAGACTACAAGCCCATAGTACAATGCACCATCTTGATCTCAGCAGAAAGACAGTAAGGTTGTGATGGAGCATGGCATACTGGGACTTGGCATGTTAAACATAGCATTCACCAGCCACACCATAAAACGGTGCACTCTGCATGAGACCCCCGGATTGTAGCAGGACCAATCTGCCCTTACACTAGTTTTTCTTGTATGGGCTGCAGCCCTTATTCCTGAACCTAAACACCGAGCCCCTGAACGAGAGTGGAGAACTCTGCTTTGCCATTTGTAAGCGATGAGAATGTCTTCTAGTAGCATCATTGACAGGGAAGGAGTGTGGGCTAGTATTTTAAGCAAGTGTCTATGAATTAGAACGCCATTACGTTGGGAATAGAATGCTTAACATGCTTACTTGCAGTATGTTATGCAACACCTACTTGTCTACATATTGTACCAAATTCCAGACAGAATGTAGTCTCTCATTTAAAAAAAGACGACGACAAAGCAGGGACTCAAGGCAGAATGAAAGGTGTAGTTTGTAGTACATAGCAACAGCTAGTTTAAAAACAGGGGAGGAGGATGGTGATTTTTTTTAAATTTTGAAATCTCAAACTTCATCCAAATTTTGAAATTTGAAACATTTTGACCAATAATGTAGGTGGACAAAAAATGAGAGAGTTTATGAAAATTTAACGAATAGCCCTCACCCCTTTTTAACTTAGAAATTTTAAAACCTGATATTGCATCAGTTTCCAAAAATCAAAAAACTGTGACTACCTTTATTTAAAGCTGTTTTCTTTAGTAAACTTCTGTTTCAGAAACTCTGAGGTTCCATGGATTATTACACACCTTGGCCACTAATTTTCAATGGGGCCCTTGGGCAAATCATTTTGCCTTTCTGTGCTTCCATTACCTTTGCTGTAAAAGAGGTATCTTTATATTTCCTAGCTGTGCAGCCATATTGGAAGGCTTTATAAGTCAATGTTTGTAAAGTGCTTTTATTTTTACTCATTCATTTATTATTTGCATTGGGGTAGCGCTCAAGATCCCCGGTCATGTACCAAGACCCTACGGTGCTAGGTGCGGTACAAAACACCCAACCAAAAAGACAGTCCCTGCCCCACAGAGCTTACAATCCAAATGAAAAGAGACCATTCACAGTTTATAAGACCATCATTGTAGTATCTGAGTGTACATTACGTGGCTTAAATTGGGTGCAAATAATAATAGCCAAACACACACACAGCTTGTAAGCCAGGACACAGAATGCTTTGAGACTTGACTATGGAAAACACTACAGAAGCGCACAGTAGACAACATTTAATCCTGTGTAGCGAGCCAGGTCAAGGTCTATGAACTACTTAAAAGTCCCACACAGGTCTTCTGATAGCACTCTGAGTAAGGCTGAATTTCACCCAGTATTACTACCTTCTATCTCAAATTCAGTAGCCCAGCTTTCCAGTCTGGTTCTAAGGAGTTAAAAACGTATCTAGGAAAAGTTGGTTGCATCTAGTCTGCACAGACTCTGACACTATCTGGAGTGGTTTGGTTCAGGAGGCTGCACTTAATTAAAACTGCAAAATGGAACAATTAGCTGAAGCCGAAAATTTCCTCCAGCCTCAGTTAAGCATGACGGGTGTTTTCTAATCTCTCTATTTATCTTATTGTCAATCTGTAGCTATCAATTAAACCAATTCTCAAAATTCTATTTTGATGGGTCCATTTGGAAACCACATAGATAACAATAGAATCATTTAACTTTTCTTTTGTGGAGCTTAATTTGCCTGGGGCGTTTTTAATTCTGCTTTCCATTATTAACAAGGATTTGGGTTCTGGTCTCAGCCCTGGCAGTCTCTTGGCATGCTACCAAGCAGGGGGATTCAATCGCAGTTCCCAAGGCTGGTAAGGTTACAGAGATGGCAGAAGGGACCAATTTCTGACACACCACTGGAGCATAGGTTTGGTAGGTTGAGGGAGCACACATAGCTTTCTTCTGGACTGGGGGAGTTTGCCACTGTGATAGGGAGTCTTTGTGGTCTGGAAATAGCGAGGACAATGAAATGGATCCAGACAGACCTTTTCCTCTTTTAGAACAGAGCTGGTTAGTTCACAGGTTTGGTACTGGGCGGTAGTGCCTTTTACCACTAGGTTATCAGTTCAAATCCAGCTCAACCTGGTAAAGGCTGAACTATGCTGAGTCTGTCAGCAGTGCAAGAGGAGTTCAGGGCATTAAATAATGTCCTCTTCTACTAGTCAACTGAGTTGCATCTCACTGAATTTAGCACTGGTAAGAGGTGCCATATTGCCAGTCCTGGCTCAGGCCTCCATTTATCTATAGCAGAGGTACCAGCTTCCCCTAACACTTCAGTCTGTCTCTCTCTCTCTCCTGCCATGGAAGGACCATCTCTAGGGCCCAGAGGGGAGTTCAGTCACCAGGGCCCATTCAATCCTCAGTCTCTCTGTTTAGACCAAACAAGACTGACAATAGGGATGGGTTTGCTGTGTTTTATTTTTAGTGTAGACATCTGTCTCCTAGCCCCTTGCATTCAGACCCCTGAACAGATGGCAACCACCTTTGCTCACTGCTGATCACAGCACTATTCAAAGCAGCATCTCAGAGATGCCTGGCTCCTTATTCCAGCCACTATCACCTGAGCCATCCAGCTCACCCTTAACATGTGATTTAAGGATGGTAAATAAACTGTAGTAATAGCTGACGTTAGCAGTGACCCTTCCCTGTGCTCCAGACACCCGTTCCAGCTGAACGCAGCAGGCATTTGTTAGCACAAGCTTGAAGCATTCTAAGTAAATCAGGGACCTTGTTGAAAACCCCTGGTCAGCACAGACAGCTGAGATGATTCCTTCACAGTTGTTTATTAAAGCAGCAGTAATCTCTGGATTGGGAGTTCACCTCCTTATTTATACACAAGAATGGCCATACTAGGTCAGACCAAAGGTCCATCCAGCCCAGTATCCTGTCTACTGACAGTGGCCAATGCCAGGTGCCCCAGAGGGAGTGGACCTAACAGGTAATGATCAAGCGATTTCTCTCCTGCTATCCATCACCCACCTCTGACAAACAGAGGGTAGGGACACCATTCCTTACCCATCCTGGCTAATAGCCATTAATGGACTTCATCTCCATGAATGTATCCAGTTCTCTTTTAAACCCTGTTATAGTCTTAGCCTTCACAGCCTCCTCAGGCAAGGAGTTCCACAGGTTGACTGTGCGCTGTGTGAAGAACTTCCTTTTATTTGTTTTAAACCTGCTGCCCATTAATTTCATTGGGTGGCCCCTAGTTCTTATATTATGGGAACAAGTAAATAACTTTTCCTTATTCACTTTCTCCACACCACTCATGATTTTATATACCTCTATCATATCCCCCCTTAGTCTCCTCTTTTCCAAGCTGAAAAGTCCTAGCCTCTTTAATCTCTCCTCATATGGGAACCATTCCAAACCCCTAATCATTTTAGTGGCCCTTCTCTGAACCTTTTCTAATGCCAGTATATCTTTTTTGAGATGAGACCACATCTGTACGCATTATTCAAGATGTGGGCACACCACGGATTTATATAAGGGCAATAAGATTTTTTCCGTCTTATTCTTGATCCCTTTTTAAATGATTCTTAACATCGGGTTTGCTTTTTTGACTGCCGCTGCACACTGCGTGGACGTCTTCAGAGAACTAGTCACGATGACTCCAAGATCTTTTTCCTGATTAGTTGTAGCTAAATCAACCATATGATGGGGGCTAGGGTTATTTTTTCCAGTGTGTATTATTTTACATTTATCCACATTAAATGTCATTTGCCATGTTGTTGCCCAATCACTTTTTTTTGTAAGATCTTTTTGAAGTTCTTCGCAGTCTGCTTTGGTCTCAACTATCTTGAGCGGTTTAGTATCATCTGCAAACTTTGCCACCTCACTGTTTACCCCTCTCTCCCGATCATTTATGAATAAGTTGAATAGGATTGGTCCTAGGACTGACCCTTGGGGAACACCACTAGTTATCCCTCTCCATTCTGAAAATGTACCATTTATTCCTACCCTTTGTTCCCTGTCTTTTAACCAGTTCTCAATCCATGAAAGGATCTTCCCCCTTATCCCATGACAACTTAATTTATGTAAGAGCCTTTGGTGAGGGACCTTGTCAAAGGCTTTCTGGAAATCTAAGTACACTATGTCCACTGGATCCCCTTTGTCCACGTTTGTTGACCCCTTCAAAGAACTCTAATAGATTAGTAAGACATCATTAGACATTAGATAAGTCAGTACATCTGACTCTTTGCGAATGGGGAATGAGTGTCCTGAACCTGCTGGCATTCCAAGCATGCTCCAGTTAGATGAGAGAGCTCCCCAACACAGTGCACAAAACTAAAGCAGGGTGGCCCCATCTTTACCCAAAGAAGGGGTCACACTGGCAGTTTGCTACAAGGATCGCACCTCCTCTGACTCTGAGTGTCCTCAGGTCATATGAAAGGGGGTCAATTTTTCATCATGCACCTGATTTGACCTCTTACATGTATACCATGATCCAGTTTGTATCGACGGTGGCCATGATGAAAGGGGGAAAGATGGTAGCCCTGCTGCTCTTTAGAAATGACAGGGACAAGTGCACAGTAAGACCTCTGCTCAGATGAGGATGGAGCACTGTAAAATTCACAAAGGTGCCTAAGTGATTTGGTTGCCCAACTGAGAGGCCTTAAAAAATGTCTGATTTTCAGCATTATTTGAGACTAACCCTTGTAAGGTGTCCCCAACTGGAACCCAAAAATCACCTGGATCAGTTGAAAATCTCAGCCTGAGACCCCTCTCCTCTATAGATTTTATGGCTGTGTTAAAAATGAGAGTGCCCGAAAGCCATAGCATCGATACCCTTGGACTGAAAGGAAAAACAACTCAGGAGTGAAGTATATATTGAAAGATAGTAGTATTTGGCTTAAAAAAGGTTACAACTTTGCAATGTTTTGGCTTTTTTTTAAAAAAAAAAAAACCCTGTTTATTTGAATTTCAAAATTTTGCACTTTTGTTTCTGAAATGTTGAAAGTTCAACAACATTTTGCAATAATCAAAAAATGTGACCAGTTGTACAGTGAATACATGGGTGCAGGAAGGTATCTATGAATACAGCTGGGCAATTTACACAACACATCAAATACATCATTGCAGTATCCTACATGTATTGTGATAACTGCAGAAACATTCAAAGGCAATTTCTTTGTTGTGTAAAACAGCAAGTGTTTTCTTTCAGAGGTACATGAACACAGGTTCATGGTTTCCCTTCCTCCTCCTGGAAGCCTAGTTTTTCCAGCACAAAGCAAATCAAGTCTTCTAGCAAAAAATGGTGACATTTCATGCTTACCCAAAAATCAATACATTTTCCTTAGGAAAAGAAGATTGAAACTCAGTCAGCACCTATATTCATTATTTATATTATAAAAGCACCCAGACTCATAACCAGAATCAGAACCCTGCTTTATTAGGAGCAGTACACACACACACACACACACACACACACACACACACACACCGTAAGAGACAGTCCCAGCCCCAAGAGCACTGTTCCCTCTAAGCTGTGCGCGTGTGCGCATGCACACAGATCCTAAACCCCACGCACAGGGTGAAACACCGCGCGCACAAAAATTTGCACAGAAGCACAACAATTTGCATAGAAGAATTTTTTTGCGCACATGGCCTGTCAAAAATTTGCACAGAAGATATTTTTTGCGCATACGGCCTGTCAAAAATTAGAGGGAACATTGCCCAAGAGGCTTACAAGTTTGCATAAATAGGGAATTGAGGCACAGAGAAATTCAGTGGCTTGGCCGACCTCACACAGGAAGTCTGTTTCAGAGCCAGAAACTGAATGTGGATCTCCAGAGTCCCAGTCCAATGCCTTACGCACAAAACCATCCATATTCCCCAGGTAAACCTATATAACACATAAACAACCAGTTTCACAAGGGAGCTATGGAGATAAATGTAATGGGCCAAATTCACATCTCTCTTCTTGTACAAACACCAACGGGGTGAACTAGCACAATGGGGCCCTGTACCACTAATGGGATTCATAGGTGCTACCACAAATAATACAAACCAACCAACCAGCACCTGTCACTCATTCACAGTCGGGAATAATCCTACTGAAGTCACGGAGTTTCACCAATGTAAAAAATGAGTCAGACCAAAGTTAGGTCCAGCACATGGAATCCTGGTCTCAATTAAGTCCATGGCAAAACTCCCACTGACTTCAATCAGATCAGCATTTCACCCAGGGAGTTGTACTGTGCTATTGGTTATATTATCTATGCAGCCTCAACTATTGGACCGAATGTAGCTGAGAGCAGATTTTATCCTAGCATCTTCCCTGTAACTGACATTCACGCTGGGCCTGATGCTGCTTTCCTATACCAAGGTGTAAATCTGGAGTAATTATGGAAATTGATGGAATTAGATCATTTTAAAATTGGTCCGAGTAGTAGGAGAATCAGGCCCCTGTATATTTGAAAAATGTAGTATAAAATGGATTACAAAATGTTGGATAATATATGAGCATGCCAGTAGATTGGGTTTTTTAATTCCCATAAATATATAAGAGCCTAGAGATTTAAAAGAAAAAATATGCACTGCGCAACGCACTATAACAAATGATGATTCAAATGAAAATAGATTTTTTTAGGTGACTCCAGTTCCCTAATGCACTAGAATAAAACATCCAACTTCTCAGCTGGCGTAAATCAGCATTGCTACATTGTCAGTTTGCATAGCTTTATTGATGTCAATCTCTCTCCTCCACCCCAAACTCTTTTCTTTTTTTTTTGAGGAATTAAGAGAGACACACACAAGTTTGGAAAGTTTGCTACAGTTTGTGTGTGTTAGCTCAAGACAACTTTCTGAAACTCAGATAAAGAAAAACATTCAAATGAGGCAAGGATGAGTAATTGACGATCATAACTGTGATTATAAGGTATAATTACAATTAGCTGCACAAGACTGTTAATCATAAAAATAATTACATGCCAGCTTTCTTCCTAAAAAAAAAAAAAAGAACATAATTAAGTGGCCCAGAAGGGCGACAAAAACACATTTCAGCCTGACAGAGGTGTTGTTAATGGGGGGTTATGGCTAGGGGGTAAAGCCTGTTGGATGCTTAGCATTGCTGCTCAAACCTCTTGAAATGAGGAGAGGGTATGTAGTGTTAGTGCTAATAACAACTGGCTGTTCAAGTTAATTGAGCCAATTTTAACACCATTAAAAATTGAGAGAGAAAAAAATCCCAGCGATATGCCATCTAGGTTTCCAATCTTTGCTAGGCTGAATCTGTTATTATTCCTATTGCAGTAGGATTCAGAGCAAGCCAGTTACCAAGCCACATTTTCACCATCCATCATCATAAAATGAGGCACAAGGAGAATGTCACCTGATTTTTTTGTACACAGCCAAAGAGCTTTGAGGTCTAGTTGAAAAGGCACAGGTCTGGGAGTCCGAACAGCGGTATTTTATCCTATTCTAGGCTACACCACAGATCTACGGTGTGAACTTGGGCAATTTACTTCCCTTCTCTTTGCCTCATTTTCCCCTATCTTCAGAAAGAAAACAATAGAGAGAGAGAGAATGGAGTGTAAAGTGGGTATGAAATGCTACCAAATGGAAATATTTTACATCAATTTTGCACAGGTTTTAAATGACAACACAAGTCGCGAGGCCATAGAGAATCAGATTGGTTATAAATAAACGTAATGATTAATAAGAATTGTACGTTTATAAAAATATATAGTTGGTTAAATTCTGCCCTCAGTGCCATCCATGCAGTCCCATTGAAATCAATGGAGTCACTGAGAACAATATGGGGTTCATTTGGTGTCCTTCTTTGGTTGCTAAGGCTCTGCTCCAGCAAAGCACTTGCATAATTTTAAACATGTGAGGGGTTCCATTCAAGTCCCTGAGTCTACTCACATGCTTCAAGTTACTCATGCTAAAATGCTTTACTGGATCAAGGCCTGAATGGTTAAACTGCATCTTCCCACTATTATCATATCTGGCCACATCAGTGGCTTTCATCGGAATCCTTTTCTGCTCTGGGCTTGCCTGTTTGCTTCACCTGCTGTTGGGTGAATTTGATGCTTCAACCTCATGAGGTCGGCGACATACCTCAGGGCATCTGTGGACCACTCACTGCCTAGCACGCACACCACGAATCATAAAAGCACTCTCTTTAGACAGTAAGGGTGACACGGTCCTGTAATTTTTTTTTTTTAATTTATCTCAAATGAAATGAGCTGGATTATTTGAGTGGGCCAGAAAACGTTGTCCATTAATTCTCCAAGATAGTCCTGAACCCTCTGGGGTTGCAGTTCCAGTCCACACATCTCATACACTAAGGGTTGTTGTTTTTTGTTTAATGCTGTTATGCTGCAGACCCAACTTTGACTCCTAAGATTGCGTACTTCTAAAATCTGACTTCACATCACTAGTCACTTATGTAAAATAGAGTCACTTTGCCCCATGTGAATCCTTTCATTAAAACTGTGGGGAGGAGGGGAAGGGAGGAGTGAACCATGTTCATGTTAAAATTTCCTTTTCCTGCAGACCTCGGGTTTGCTTAAATTTTGTTTCGTTAAGGAAGCAGCACTGAGCACAGAACTCAGGCCTGGTGCAAACTGGGGAACCTTTTCTTCCCACGAGTAAGTTTTTTGAACGTTCAGGAAACCTGAAAGAAATGGGCCAAATTCTTTTTCAGGTACAAATTGGAGTAGCTCCATTAAATCAACAGATCTGTGCCAATTTACACCAGCAGGTAATGTGGGCCTATATCACAGTGATCCCACCGGGAAATTGGATGTGTAGATTGATGGCTTCAGAACTTGCCACATTTTTCAAAGCCTCATCTCATTGGCTTTTGACTATATCAGGTTAGAAACAGGCATTTGTTTAAAACAGTGAAGCATAATTAACCTTTGGAATAACTTGCTTGGCAATATGGTGGCTTCTCTGTCAGTTGGAGTCTTTCATTCAAGATTAGGTATGTCTCTCTTTTTAAAAAACGCTCTAGCTCAAATATAGAATATGGGCTAGACGGAGGAATCACTGGGTGAAATTCCATTGTCTGTGGTATGCAGGAAATCAGACTACACCAGTGGTTCTCAACTGTGGTCCACCGCTTATTCAGGGAAAGCCCCTGGCGCACCGGGCAGGTTTGTTGACCTGCCGCATCTGCAGGTTCGGCCGGTCGCGTCTCCCACTGGCCGTGGTTCGCTGATCCAGGCCAATCGGGGCTGCGGTGTGGGCCGGGCCGAACCTGCAGATGCAGCAGGTGAACAAACCAGCCCGACGCGCCAGGGGCTTTCCCTGAAGAAGCCGTGGACCACAGTTAAGAACCACCAAACTAGATAATGGTTCCTTCTGGTCTTAAAAATCAACAACTCATGTGGCAAAGCCCAAACACATTACTATGATCTGAGCTGTAAATTGAATGGTCTCCAGCATGATTTGAAACCACAGCTTTCAGCTGTACAGACTTCCACCACTTGGAGGAACCCCGTTACCTAGTAGCAGTAGTGGGCTTTTATCCCTTCTGTGAAGGGGCCACTGTAGGGTGGCAACACCTGCTTTGCAGGGATAAATCCACCTTTGATGCGAAGCGCTAATAACCCTTCCCAAAGAATATCACTGGTGAGCCACGACGAACTGCAGCTGTGAGATCTCCACCGTACAGCAATTTGCATGGGAGCTGGCATGCTGGATTTCCGTAAATTGCTGGAGTGACTTCATACCTCTGCAAATCATTAAAGAAGGCCAAGTCTCTCCAGGAGCTGCTTTGATAAATTCCCCTGAGTAGCCAAATGTTTTTTTTTATTTCCCCCCTCAGCTCCATTTGTAATGTCAACACTATGATTTTTTAATTATCTGCTTGAAACAGAGATTTAAAACTGAATCCCAGGAAGGAACCTGGCCAGAATAGGGAATAAAGATCCCCTTGGGGATTGCTTGGCAGGCCTGACCTGAATTCTTATACAAGAGGCATTACAGAGGAGCCAAAATGAAAGGCACTAAATATCGCAACTCCTTTGCTCCCCTGCACAGCCATCTGGCCCTCCCATCCCAGCTGAGCACACAGTGCTTCTGGTGCTCATACAGATAGGACCGACAGTTGAGAGAGTTCTCTCCCACGCACTGTGAGCGGGCACTCATGAGTCTGGTGAAGGCGCTCTCCCTCCTCTACTGGGGGAGGGAGCTCCCTCCGCTGTACCAGGTTAGGGACTCAGGAACTAAAGGGCATCCTCTAAAAATGAGGGAACAAAGAATATGGTGGTTGAGAGAGTCACTGCCCCATGGAACTTACTTTAGTTGTGGTATCTGAGGCCCTCAGAATCCATTATAACAATGGGAGATTAGATAGATGAGTCATGGTCTCACTGTGCCCTCTCATGCAACTCCTTAGGAAGCACTCATTGCACCAAATGGGATCCCTGGTACGTGATCTGGCCCATTTTTCTGGTTCCACCTCCACGCTATTCCTCCCCCTCCATGGAACCAAACACTTCCCCCCACCCCTCAGCCACATGGGACCCACAGACCTCCTGCTGCCCCTCAACTTTCTCACACTGGGGTTGCGGGGAGGAAACATCAGCTTTCTGACCCTTGCCCCTCTTCCCCCCCAGCCTGGGACAAATCCACTTTGCTGTTTAGCTGTAATGGAAAATGCAGAACATTAATCTCCTCAGATGAAATAGGGGAGCCTGGACTGCTTCACTCCCTGCCACCTTCGAGCGAGCATTAATCCCCAGCCTTCAGGGCCCAACATTACCTGGGGTGGCTGAATTACCATGCACACAGTGCTCCACTTCTCAGCCTTCCCCTCTGCCCCTGGCACTGGGGACAAGTACTTGGGATTGGGATGCATCGGTACCTGGATAGGAAATGCTCATCAGCCATTGACTCTTGTCTGGGGGTGGTTTACGTGACACACACACACACACACACACACACCCCCGCTACACTGAAGGGGAAACCTAGAGGTCCTGAAACCTCATGACTCATCTGGGAAAGTTCATATAAATTCATGCAAACTGAAATGCGTGGCATTCACTCAGGTCTGTTCTTCATTATATTGATGTAGCAGTGACCTCTTTGTCTATAGAACAGTTCATAGGGATGAAAAGATGCTCTAGCCCTATAAAATAAGATTTCTCAATACTCTGTGTTGCCAGATTAAACAAAAAAAAAATTAATAACTCTGGCCATCTCATTTGCTTGCATTAGTCTCAGCTTTTGGCTTTATAGCACCAGGCATGAAGAATATGGGGATTTGAAAAATTAACCAACATAATGAGGGTTGATTATTAATGCTCAGAGCTAAGAGAGAAAGAGAAAAATAAAACAAAAATGAGCCAAAAAAGGGTAATCTCTCATTCCCCAAAAGTGAGATAACTATGGCAATGATTCAGTTTAACAGATGCACCAAAGAAATTGAATAAATGCTACCTATTAGCTTTTTGTGGACCTGATATTTTAACTTCTGGAAAATCCCAGAGGCGTTCCAGTAGAAGAGTTCTGAGGAAAGGGTGGTACCAAAAACTCGGTGCCTCCAACTGTGGGCAAGTCACCTTGGAGCAGATTTTCAAAAGCATTCAGAATCTAAAAATCACACCCAGCTTTTCAGAAGAGCCCAGCCAGGACCGGCTCTAGGCACCAGCAAAGCAAGCACGTGCTTGGGGCGGCACATTTCCAGGGGCAGCAGCCAGCATTCTGGCCATCCTTTGTGTACACGTGTGTGTACTGTGCCGCCCTGTCGGAGCCATTTGTGCCAATTTCCGTGTTGCATCGGTGCCAGTGGTTATAAAAACGGGGGGGGGGCGCCAAAAAGGGGGCGGCAGCCAAAATTTTTTTTGCTTGGGACAGCAAAAAACCTAGAGCTGGCCCTGAGCCCAGCTCACATATATTGCCCCAAGATAAATGGCCAGGTTTGCAAAAGAACTCAGCTGGGTGGGTCCTGAAATCTTTTGAAAATCTGGTCCTTAACTGGCTGCCCATATAGGAACTCAGCTCTTTTGAAAGTTGTCTGTGTTGAACTCTTCAAAGTCTATCCTCAAGCACCTTTGCTCTTAACAGGCTTCAGGGCCAGATTTTCAATCTAACTACATTGCTTTACACCACTGAGCAACATAGTTAAGTTGATCTAACCCCACATATAGACGGCTGAGTCAACAGGATTCTTCCATCAACCTAGGTCCTGCTGCTTGGGAAAAGTGGAATAACCACATTGGAAGGGAGGTCCCTCTCCCCCATCATCAATGTAAGAAACATCTACACTATGTAGGGTGACCAGATGTCCTGATTTTATAGGAAGAGTCCCGATTTTGGGGTCTTTTTCTTATATAGGCTCCTATTACCCCCCCACCCCCTGTCCCAGTTTTTCACACTTGCTGTCTGGTCACCCTAACACTATGCTGCTACAGCAGCATAGCTACAGCACTGAAGCTGGGCCTCTTGCTCTTGGCATGTAGGTTTGGCCTTAATCTCACTTGGCCTCAGTTCCTCATCTATAACGGGAGTAATAACACTTCTGTTTATTTTGACTGTAAGCTCTTCAAGACAAGGCCTGTCTCTTACTATGCGTCTAGTACAAATGGGCTCTGATCTCATCTCCTAGAGTTGTTCCTATAGCACAATTATCAAAATCCCCCAGCCCAAAGTCCTAACCAACTTTGCCTTTAGGAGGGGGAAAAAAAAAAAAAGAGCACATAGTGAATTATCTACAGCGAAAGATACCGCCTTGACTGCCATACCTCCATCTCACTGGATGGGATCACCCAGGATTGTCAAGGCTAATGGTAATCGATGTTTCCTTTCACACCTGTGCTCTTTCCTGCTTTATTACGCCTTTGCAAATACGGTTGTCTCTGGGGGGAAAAGAGTGGGAGGAGACGAGGCAGCCCGCAGAAGGGAATAATTCCGGTTGCGCAGCACAACGCTGTTAAATTGCATTCAGCCTCCCTTTCATAAAGTAATAAAGTGTTGTCTGAAAGGCAGCATGGAGTTTTAATTTTCTCATTGTCAACGGATATTCTAATCATGTAATTGAAGGGTGGGCACTTGTCCTGTAAAGCAAGCGGAGAAAGCCAGCACGTAGGGCAGATGCTGGGGAACTGGAGCAAGTCTGATTTGCTCCTGAAAATGCTACTTTCTAGATGTAGACGCCTTTTTAATACTTGAAACCTAGAAGAACCCCAGTTGGGTAATAGGGCTGAAGAAAACTGAATTTTTTTTCCATGGCACCTTCAAACTCAAGGGGCCTGTATTTCCCTTGTATTGCACCAGGCTGAGGCTGGCATAACTGCACTGAAATCACAGCAAAATTACACTTGTGTAATGTAGATGGAGTAAGACCCGAGGTGTCTCAAAGCACTGCGTCAGATGCCACCAAGGTGAGCTGGTCCCACTATACAGTCATTATCTTGGGCTGTGATCTTCACGTATCTCCCATACGAGGCAGCACTGGGACTGCTCAACAGTTAGATGCAAGACCTACAGCACAAACAGAATTGCTGCAGAATCTGGCCATGTTGACTTAGGTTGCATTCTACGCTCCTGTCCCCCATGGGGCTCAAGGCCCTGCCCCTACAAACAATGTTGTGATGCTAGACTGTAGCAGAGAATCCAGCCAAGCCCCTCTGCGCTATTCATATGAAGCGAAGGGTGTGGAAAGCGGCTAGATTAGCCCACTATGGAGCAAACACCAGTGGCCATAGAGATGACCAAGCCTGCTTCTCCACCCACTCCCCACTGCACTCTTCTGCGGGAGGCGTGTATTGCTGAGCATGCCATAAATCCCTGCTTGGCAGATGGCCTCTTGGAGAGTAAAGCGTGTTGACACAGATTAGAGCAGTCCCAAGGTAGCTTTAATCTATGCCTAGATAAGTGTAGAACTGGCTTGCTTGAAGCCCCAGGATCCCCTGGAAGCACCCAGTGAAAGCTGGGCATGGCTGGGAATCTGGCTTGCATGGCCTCTGGAAAACCCAAAAAACCCAATCATCCTATCTGGCAAAATTAAAGAATTCCTGAAGCTGCTGGCAAGGACAGGGGCATTGTTCATCCTAGGTTTCTTGGCCAAGTTCAACGGCCTCCTTAGATATATATAAAAATAGTATAATAGTCTGCTAGTTCAGTTATTCTGTAGATTTAGGATGAAATCCTGGCCCTATTGGCAAAATTCCCATGGACTCCAATGAGGCCAGGCATTTGACCATGGTGTCTTACCTCTTGTATGAGCTTGCTGTGGTTTTTTTCCCCCCTCTACTTTATATTTTTCACCCTAGTTGTCTCGCTCTGAACTGTTTTTACAAAGCTTGTACCGGGGTTTTTTGATACCACTTTTCTAAGTGTTCTACAGATGACTGACTGCTCTACACTACGACATCAGTTTTGATTTTTTTAAAGTGCATCCCACAAAAGCAAACAAAGGACATTTCAGGCAGCAAAACAGCAATGCCACTCCCTCCCACAGGAGAAATGGCTGTCATAGTATCCAGTATGGCCACAATGTCCCTGTCATAGAGTAATCAGCAGCAGGCTGGTGGAAGACAGCAGGCAGTGATATGTAACCATTGACTTTTCAGACTCAGTGATCAGCAGTAGGCAGCTGATGACTTTTTCAAAGTAACTGTTAATAACCCAGTGCACAGACCCTGGATACAAACACAACAGCAGAGCTGAAGTCGGATGGTTCACATACATAGCCGGTCAACAGCACTTGTTTTTCTAGGAAAACATCTGCAGCAACTCGGGCATTCTCGCCCCACCCCTGGAAGTTGAGATTTTCTTGTAATTAAGGGACTTGACAATCAGGGGTTCTAGTCCCAATTCTACCAGTAACTCAGTGCCTGGGCTTGGGCAAGTCACTTAGCACCAGATTGATAAAGATATTTAGGTGCATAGGAAGATTACAAAACAATCTACTTCAGTGGGAGTTAGAGGTCTGATTTGGTTAGTATGTCTGAAGATCCTGTTAAGCGCCTAGCTGCAATTTTCAGTGCCTAAAGCACTTTTGCAAATCTGGTCCATAGGCTACATTTCCAAATTCAAAGCTTAAACGGAAGCACCTCAACCCAACCATAGGCCCACCAATGAAAGCGGTCAATGGAAGCTGTGGATGCTCAGCACTTCTGCAGACACCTCAGTAAAAGCAATCCAATTTTCAGAATGATGTATTTGCCCAACTTTAGGGGCAAAAAACTCCAGAGACCATTAACATTTCCAGAGTCAAGGGATTCAATACAATAAGTCACACGGGGTGGTGGGGGAGAAGGAGGAAGGAGGTAAACAGTAAATGAATTCAAGACTGATGAAAGGAAATACACAATGCACAACTAACCTGTAGAATTCACTGCCTCACGAGTTCTTTGGAGTCAAAAGACTAGCAAATGTTTTAAGAACGTCCATACTGGGTCAGACCAAAGGTCCATCTAGCCCAGTATCTTGTCTTCCGACAGTGGCCAGTGCCAAGTACCTCAGAGGGAATGAGCAGAGCAGGTAATCAAGTGATCCATCCCGTCGCCCATTCCCAGCTTCTGGCAAACAGAGGCTAGAGACACCATCCCTGCCCAGCCTGGCTAACAGCCATTGATGGACCAATCCTACATGAATTTATCTAGTTCTTTTTTGAGCCCTGTTATAGTCTTGGCTTCCACAACATCTCTGGCAAGGCATTCCACAGGTTGACAGGGCATTGTGTGAAGAAATACTTGCTTTTGTTTGTTTTAAGCCTGTGCCTATTAGTTTCATTTGGTGTCCCTTAGTTCTTGTGTTGTGAGAAGGAGTAAACACCACTTCCTGATTTACTTTCTCCACATCAATCATGATTTTATAAATCTCTATCATATTCCCCCTTAGTCATCTCTTTTCCAAGCTGAAAAGTCCCAGTCTTATTACTCTCTCCTCATATGTAAGCTGTTCCATACCCCTAATCATTTGTGTTTTCCTTTTCTGAACCTTTTCCAATTCCAATATTTTTTGAGATGGGTGACCACATGGGCATGCAGTATTTAAGATGTGGGCATACTGGATTTATATAAAGGCAATATGATATTTTCTGTCTTATTATCTATCCCTTTCATAATGATGCCCAACATTGTTAGTTTTTTGGACTACCGCTGCACATTGAGTGGATGTTTTCAGAGAACTATCCACAAAGACTCCTCAAGAAAGATCTTGGCATAACAGCTAATTTAGACCCCATCACTTTATATGAAGAGTTGGGAGTAAGTAATGCATATTGAAAAACATTACATTTATCAACATTGAATTTCATCTGCCATTTTGTTGTCCAGTCACCCAGTTTTGCAAGATCCCTTCATAACTTTTTGCAGTCTGCTTTACTATCTTGAATAGTTTTGTATCTCCCTGTTGACCCCTTTTCCCAGATCATTTACCCTATTTTCCAGATTAAAAAAATAAGTGCTATAAAAGCAGTTGCACGTTTGTATCCTATTTAATGTAACTGCTTTTATAGCACTTATTTTTTTAATCTGGAAAATAGGGTAAATGATCTGGGAAAAAGGTTACACTATGAGATGGCAAAATTTATATATGCACAAAGGCTATAAATCCTCATGCTTCAGGACATAAAGACCTGTAAGTGACAGGGGTGAGAAAGAACTTCCCCAATATCAGGTTATTCCGATATGGACATTCTCACACCTTGCTCTGAAGCATCGGATATAGGCTATGGATCTAAACAGGGTATGTTAGACTAGAGTGAGGATGGATCTCATCTGGTAGAGTTGTTCTTATGCGTCTCTTGGCAGCATTTGCTACAGGGACAGGCAACTTTATGTTCTCCATCACCTGCACTGAGTGTTCTGGTACTGTATCTACAGTACTTCCCCTGCCAGACTATTCTGCCTAGTCTTGGATGGAGGCCTGTCATGCAAAATCCAGAGGCTTTGTTTCTAAAGTAATGAGCCCTGCACCCTTCCCTAGGTTCCAGATCATCACAGAGACCTTACTGCATACAGTGCAACCAGCATTTTGATAACTATTTGATATGTAGTGAAGCTGTAAAGCCACCCACTGAAAAAGGACTGGTGAAATGCTTCAAGTTCTCATGTCAAAAAAAATCCCAAATTTCTGAAGTCCTAGGCCCCCATCCTTCCAACCACGTGGATGTAGAGCACTGGCAACTGATGGGATAAGGCTAGATCAGTCATGTACATCTAGTCTCCATAGCATCTCTCTCCGGTACAGGTGAAGACCTAGAGAGAACTACAGGATGTATCGGTATCCCATAGCCTCACTTAGAATCCTCTTTTTGTATTCTTCCATTCTACTCAACCACAAAGGACATTGATAAATATCTAGTCCTCATGTAGTGCTTTGTATCAGTAGATCTCCATGCACTTTACAAAGTAAGTCAGTATCATGATCCTCATTTGACAGATGGGGAAACTGCAGGAGAGACCTTTGTTTGAGTTGCTAGAGTCCAGCCCCTCATATGTAGGGTGGTGGGGAGAGTGCTGTCCATCCTTAGCATTGTTGTTTTCAAAGGGAGGATAGGAGAAGGAAAATGTAACAGGGAAGTCTGCAGGGGATGTTAAACAGAGGACAAAAATGTCAGGGGGGCACAGGTGCCAACTTTCCAATGTGCCTGACCTCTGAGTCTACCCCAGGCCCTACCCACACAGTCAGCACCTATGCAGAGGGGAGGAGAAGAGATTTCTTACACAGGAAAGGCTTCTTTTGTCTGGGAACCCAGTAAACAATTAAGCAATGGAAGAGTCCTACAGATTGAGAGATGCAAGAGTGCTGACAAAGGCTAAGTTTTATCCATTTCTCTCTCAACCCCTCTTGGCATATTTTGCAGCAGCTCAGAAGCATCTCATGAACTTGAATCTGGCGAATTTAAATGATGGCCTTTCCTGTTCTGACTTTTTAATGTCACATCCCTTGGACTGCCCTTTTGCTCTCCTGTGATGTGTTACCCCTCTGATCCCACCCTCATGCCACTGGACCGGAAATTGTTTCCTTAGGGAACGTTACAGCTCTGCCAACTTTAATTAGAAGAAGATAACAGCCAGAGGGTTGCAGTCAGAGTGTGGGTTCTGGGGGAGGTGGGAAAAGTTTGAGAACCAAAATGAGCGCAACAAAAGGTTATTGATGAGAGGTCACAGTACTCCTGCAGACTGCCTCCCACCAGGGGGGGGCTGGACCTCTGTTCCCACTCAGACGCCTCAATGCTTGTTTGCTTTACACTTCATTAGCTGAAAGCCAAGTCACCCCGATAGAGTCAATGGTTCTGTACTCTTATGTAAATATAAAGCATTCCAAGGCCAAATGCACTGGGGCCTTAGGGTATATTTGTTGCATCCTTGGGGCAGCAGGTTTAGGAAGAAATCATTTGAGACAGAGCGGAGAGCCATGGAAGCAGTGCTTTATTCTTCACACACTGAACTGAACCAAACCAGCCAAACCTGGCTGGGCTATCACCCAATAATCTAACTCAGTTGCCATAACAACAACAAGGTACTATTACCACGACAACCAAATACACAACATTATCTACAGCCCCAGACAGCCCCTGCCCTAGAAAGTTTACAAGGCTGATGAATGGTGGGAGAGAATGCCTGGGTTAAGGTTACACAGCAGGTCAGTGGTGGAGAACAAAGACTAGTCCCCTTGTTGCCCTCAGTAGGGCACTAGCCTAGGGACATGTCTGAAGCTATCAGCCAGAGACCTTAGTCAGACCAGAAACCACCAACCAAGCCACCAGAAATGGAAGTTTCATGGAGCAGACAATAGCTTTTCACACCTCATTAAGCATCCAGACTCCATTAGCCCTTTGCTTGCTGTCACAGGAGAGATGCTGGGAGAGGCACCTGCTGTCTGGATGCCACAGGCCCCTCTGGTTGGATCATCACTGTATTAGGAGTGAACACTCCAAAAAGCTGAGACACCTGGTCCTTGCTGGCCATGGCCCGTCATTCAAGAATCCTTTTGTAGCATGCCAAGGTGAGTGAGTTTTATTCAGATGGGGGAAGAAAAAAAAAACAACCAAACAACTCAGGCCCAGAGCAGGCAAGGGGCTGGCACAGCACAACACCGCATCAGCAGTGGCCTGAATGATCAGCCCAGCCCTGAAAGAGACTGTTCAGCATGTTAGCCATGCTGAGACGCAGACCTGAGTATAAAAACCCCCTCTATAAATTTGCATTGTGTTAAGGTTTCAGGGTGCTGCCCATCACTAGGATGTCAGACTGCCTGCCGCATAAAAGTATCAATAGCCAACTCCCTAGTGGATTTCATGAAAATCGCTGGTGCTTCTCCCTTGTGGGGTCAAAAATGCTGCTTGGTGTAGGGTTTTTGTTTTGGGATGGAAGAGGAAGTCAGCATTAAGAGTTATTCTTATGGTAGAAAGGCTGTTAGTTGCAGACTCTAGATGCTACCACATCAGGGCCCCTCATCTGTTGGGTTCTAAACAGAGACACACAACCAAGCAGTCTGACACACACAAAAAGCTTAGAATCTTAACAGACAGATAAAATGTGGCAGACAACCTTTTTGATCCCCTCTTCTACAGATCTGAAACAGTAGCACAGAGAGATTAAGTGATTTGCCCAAGGTCAGTCTTTGGCAGAGCCAGAAGTTTCATTAAGGTCTTTAGAGTTTCAGCCTTTAACCACAGGGCTGCCCTTTCCCTGCACAACACACATACCAGCTTGATGCAGGTGTAACTATTGGCTCAACAGAGTTACTCCTGATTTGCACCAGCATAAGCAAGAGGAAAAATCAGGCCTTCCCTGCATGTTAGTCACAAGGAAGATCTGATCCATGACGCTGGTCTATAGCAGCCCTTCCAGGTGGGCAAAGCAGAAGCCTCATCCATCGCTGCTCTGTTAGATGAGCCGGGCTCAGCATAGCTGCTAAGTGTCCCTGCTTGCACAGTGTGACGCCGCCCACGGCAGTAATTACTCACCTCTCTTCACATTCTTCTGTGCTTCTCTGCTGCGATTTCAAATCAATCCATCAGTCGTGACAGTTTCTGAGAGCGGATATGGCTCATCCCCTGAAACAGGCAAGCAGTGGGTAAGAGCAATTATTCCATAAACTGTTTTCTTTTTCACCTTATGTCTCCTTGGATCCATTACCTCCGCTTCTGTTCCTAGGGAACTCCCATCTGTGGCATGGGTGGCACGTTATTTTTGCACAACAGTTCAGTGGTTACAAAGCCCCGGTCCCGCCCCCTCTATCCCCACAACAAAAGGCTCAGTGTTGTGTAGGGGAAAGGTAAATTACATGTTAAGTGCATTTAATTTGTTAATAGACAGCAGCACAGGCTCCCCTCTGAACTGCCACTTAAGGAGAAGTGCCGTAGATGGATTAAGTGCACCCAGAAAATTCAAGACACAGGGACATCAGCTAGTGAAATGAGCCCTGTTAAATAGTCCATCACTCCCCTGCCATGCTGGGAGTCAGGAATCCCTAAATGACAGCAGGGTTGCTGCCACCACCACTTCCTCTTGGCACTAATAAGGGGCGGTGGAAGAACAGCAATGAGAGGAATGCTAGGGGTGGTGGAAGTGTTGGTGCTGACACTCTGGTTTTGTCTACACTAGACAAGTGGTCAGTGTAGCTCGATTTAACCTGCATCCACACTAGACAAGGTTAACACCTTTTAGCTGGTTGATCATCCACCAGCTAGACTGGGGTAGAAGGTGTTGACTTGCACTTGCATAGGGACTCGGGAGAGGGAGAGGTTGGTTACAATGCATTAGCGAACTTCAAACCACTTTTCCTAGTGTAGACAAACATTAAGGCTATGTCTACATTACAGACCTTACAGCAGCACAGCTATACCACTGCAGCTATGCTGCTGTGAAGTGTCCCGTCTAGCTGCTCTATGCTGGTGGGAGAGAGTTCTCCTGCTAGCATAGTGCTGTCCACACCAGTTCTTGTCAGTGAAACTTATGTCAGTGTGTGTGTGGGGGGGGTGGGGAGGGGTTGTTTCCACACCCCTGACTGACAAGTTCTCTACCAAAGTGCTAGTGTAGACAAAGCCTGTGTGTCACATAAGAGGCAGCTTTTGGCTTTGCCTCTGAAGTGTAACCATTCTGACTAGACAATCTTCAGCTCGCCTACACCAGTGTAAATCTGATGTCGTCAGTCACTTCTACAATGGCTTAATTGGAGAGAGTCTTATCCAAAGGAAACTTAAGTCAGTGAAAAGACTCCCATTGATTTTAGAAGTCATTGGATCTGGCTGCAAGTGAGTGCATCAGGCACATTGTTTGCAGAGCTAGAGGAAAGACAGGGAGGGGCTTTGCATCACCAATGGCCCCTCCTTGTCCGCACTCAATTATACTTAAGCAAACAGCTCTCTTTCCACCGACTCCTGGGCTGAAATGCCAACTCTAATGTCAAAAGTGAGCAATAAACACTTTTACTGTTTTCAAACTCGCAGCTGGGTCAAGGGAAGAAGCCAGGAATTGCTGGATGATTTTATGATCTAATTTAATTCTAGTTCATCAGCCTGAGGTTCCTATATTTGTTCAAGTCCCCGACTGACATACCGGGCCAAGACCTATAAAACAGGAGTGAGTGAGTGAGTCTCAGTAGACCTGAAGAAAGAGAAACCACCAGAGGAAGGGAAATACTTGCTTATTAGCTTGAAGGTCCTATCTACACAGGGCCAGATCCTGGATGATGTAAAGTGGAGCTATGCTGATTTACACCACCAGGATCTGGCCTACGGCATCTATTTTTAGTGGAGAAGAAATGCATTCAAGATCTACATGAATCCTATAGAAGGAAAAAAAAAGGTTTTAAATATGTACACACGCAGTTACACCTACCAACCCCCAGTGCTTTCACTGGAATCAGCCCCAATATAACGGAGGGCAGAGTTTTGCAGATGGCAGCGCTCATCTTGCTTACAAAACACCCAGATCAAAAGCCCTGAATATTTCAGCAACAATTCAGAGAGCTCAAGTGACTCAAGGTCCAAGGTCAGTTTGCAGCAAAGTTAGGAAACAAACTCAGATCCTGAGTCCCAGTCCAGTGATAGCCACCCTTCCGCCCTCTGGAATCTTATTTGCTTAGCCTGGTGAATATACATCCAATCTTGTTTGGTGTTCTCTTGACTCTCCATACAGCCTGGACTCTTCCATTCCTACTGCCCTGAAACAGAACCCCCTCCCAGCTAGAAAATTGCCACGTGAGGTTGCTCAAGGAATTATGCATAACAAGATGGCTGGGGGGTTATGTCACTCCATGACAGCTGTAATTTCCCTGCTATTGATTTCCTAAAGATAAACTTGTGGTTTGCGTGTGGTGAAAGCTAATTTAAAACAAGAAAGATGAGTCTCTCCAGAACACCTTGATTGGCAATTGTGATAAATTCCTATAATTACTATTGACTCCAAGAAGGATTTTCATTTGTTAAAGATGTTGCTGAAATGACAGCCCAGAAACGGAATGAGACAAGGAAAGCAGCATGAAGCTCCTGCTTTTACTGGGTTACCAGAGTATTTAGCATCATGCAGATGTGCAAAGGGGCACCCGAGTCAAACTACTTTGGCAAGCCCAGTAGTGCCAACTCCAATCACTGGGAAAATTTAGGAGTCAGGCCACTCAATCATGAGCTTGGCTTAAACACAAGGTTTCTTTTTCTTTAAAAAAGATTTTGGTTCTTCTTAATTGGCCTTCTGGTTTGAGCATTTAGGATAAGCTTGAAAGGGCGATCCAAGTGTTTCCTCTGCAACCGTGAGGGCTAGAAGCTTATTTTTTAAGAGTGAAAGCGGAGATTCTTATGCATGCAACAGCTGAATCTTTAAAGACAGACACCAAGTAGGACCAACCCCCCGCCCCCAAACCTTCAGCCTGGGACCTTATTTAAGCAGCTTTACCATCACAGCTATTGGTACTCATGGTATCTAGATCAAAAGTAGCTCCGGTACATCTACACAAGCTGCAGTCACACCTGAGTCCAGCGCAGACCTGCCATGAGTTCAGATGAGCACCCAAATGGCAGATTGCACCAGTGCAGATCCATTTAGATCTGTGGACTCAGGCTGGAAACAGCACAGAAGCAGCCTCTTGGTTGTATTTCTGTTTGGAACATAGTTGCAAAAAAACCCTCAAAACTAAGAACAGTGAATGGGGTAAGGGGAACTAGCCAATGTTTTGAAGCTTCAGTGAAAGTTCAGCCGGAATCAGTAGCGCAGGGGGAGCGGCGCTATAAAAGGCACCTCCCCCTGTACTCACCCGGCGGCGCTCCGGGTCTTCGGCGGTACTTCGGCGGCTCACTCCGGCAGCATTTTGGTGCAAGGTACCACCAAAGACCCAGAGCGCTGCCGGGTGAGTGCAAGAAGTGGCGCTTAAAAAGAAGCGGCGCCTTTTTTTAGTGCTGCTAAAAAAAGGCGCCGCTTCCGCCGCTTCTGCTCAAGGGGGAGCGGCCGCTCCCCCCCCCCCCCCCCCCCAGCTACGCTACTGGCTGGAATATCCGCTAGAGGTTGAGGGACATACAAGTACTGTATTGCACTGCATGCATCGTGGTCGCAGAAGAGGAGCTTGAATGTGACACACTGTCCAGAGTGGGAAGAGCTGAAAGAGTGTGGATCGTCATCATCTCAGGGATAATGAATCACAACCATTTGCCACTCGACAGAAAACCCCACTGTATAGTGCAACCCACACACCTCCTGGGGGGGGGGGGGGGGGCGGCGGTGTTTTGTCCCATCTAGTAGCACCGAGACCACTTCGAGAGAATGAGTCTTCTCTACAGCCTTACCTAACAGGCAGTTGGCTTTTAGCTCATGCTGCAGAGGCTCATGCACTAAGCCCCAGAGGTCCCTGTTTGATCCTGCCTGCTGACGACAGGGGTCTATCAGCATTACAATAGCACAATGATGCACCCTGCAACATAAGCACTGACTTCCCCACTTTCCCCTAGGTGCTTGACCCCTGCCCTGCCCCCATTCCAACCCCTTCCCCCAAAATGCCCATCCCTCCATGCAAATGCTTAGGAAGGCCTGATTTCCCCATCCCCATAGAAGAAATACAGCAACAGCTTGCTCCCCAGAAATGGCTTACAAGAGACACAATCCTCTGGCTTCTGCCTGACACTCAAAAGCCACACTAGGATACTGTAGGCCACCTGCAAACAGTGTTTCTGCATGGAGTGTTATTTCATCCCTTAAATCTAGTCTGTTGGTGGGCCTGGAAGCCGCAGCCAGAAGCTCATCTACTTGCAGTCAGGAGGTGAGCAGTCCTTGAGTGGCAGAGAGGAAGAGAACAGCCAATAAAAACGAGTGCTTTGTAGGCAACACCCTTGCTACTTATGTAATTGTTTGGCTGGTCTGCTTTCCTTTTCCCCCTTGAAAATGGAGCACTTGATGGTAAAAAAAAATACAGCCTCTATAAAAAATGCAGGGTTAATAATTAACAGCTGCAAAGCTGTCATTTCACACAGGACCCAGCTTCTTAACTACAGGCGGAAGGGAGAAAATGTCAAGGACACAGCAGGTATTTCAATTTCCTCACCTCACTGCTCCCTTCTGGGTTGAGACAGGTTTGCACATGTCCTGTACATGTGCACACTGCAGACCACCCCCATAACTATCACCACATGCACACATGTGAACAGAAGGCACACAAAGAAACATTTGCCTGAGCCACTCACACAACTACCCAGATCCACGTCCCCATGTATGACTTCACTGAGGCAAGTACGTAGCCATTGTTACATCCACATACAAGTTTGATCTTGCTCTAATTTTAAAGACAGTGGAAACTTTATTGAACTGCTAAACATTCCAGAGCATCTGACATAAGCTCCCAAGAGCTACGTTTCCTTTCCAGGATGTAAGAGAAGAAACTAACAGACGATCCATAAGTGAAGGTTTTTGCACTGTTTGAACACTTCAGTTCTGATTCTAAGCTATGGATGAGTTTAGGACATGAAACATACTAAGAGGCATGTCAGTATAAGCCTCATTTTACAGATCTGGAAACGGATACAGAAAGGTACAGTTGAGGCAGTAGCAGAACTGGGACTAGTACCCAGGAAACCTGGCCTTATTCCCTGCCCTACTTTAACCTCTAGACTATACTCCCTTCTCAGAGTTTTCCTTCTTTTAAAGGAGGCAGGGATGCTAGCTTCACTTTGGGGGCATGCTCAAGGAAGTTTGCACTCTAGATACTGTATGTTTTAGCCAAGGCTAAAAGTGGGGAAAAGGGATACGGACATCCCAACAGCTGTGCCTTGTAGCACAAATAATTTGGGGTGGAAGAGAGGAGCGGGGAGGAAGGGTGCCTCAAAATACTTCAGATCGTCATTCGGAATCCATGAAGGAAGGCCACGTTACCATGGAAATGGAAGGGTGGGGGGGGGTTGTGTCTGTTTTTAATAATCCCAAAGGGGGTATTTAATTGGAATCAACCACAGCTTTTTAAACTGGAGAGAAATAAAAAGAAGCTGCTGCCAGCAGAGGAACATTAAATAAAAAAAAGAAAGCCATGAAACAAGAAAAGAAATCAAAAGAATAAATTTACTGTAACCAGCAAAGGATTCATTAGGGTTACAAAGCTCAAATCAATTTCCTTCCTATTGACATTAACGGATTTGATGTAGGTCCAACTCGAAAGCCAAACAGAGCAGCTCTCCCGCTCTGGGTCCCCAAAGGACCCAGCCGCGGTTTGCAGATTGTTCCACACTAGGGGAATAATGCTCTCTTGCCCCCTCGCATCCAACCATACCAGCATTGAGAAGCTTTTTCTGAATGTCTGCCTCACCTCTTGCCAGTCTCAGCTTCACATTCCCAGCGTGTCTAGACCCTCTGACTTGGATGTGCCGGTTTAATGGGAGATGGTATCATAGAAATAGCTTGGGCCCAAAAATATTGCTAGCCACAGCCCAGCAGCTGATCCTCAGCTTTTATTATTGGATTATAAGTAGCATAGAGGCGCCAATCACTATCAGACCCCATTGTACATACACACCCTCCCAAAAGCTTACAATCTAAATACACAAGACAAAGACTGAGAGGGGAACCAGACAGAGGAAATGACTTGCCCACCATCACCTTTCATCCTTCTCTTGGATGAGGGACAGCTGCACCAGTTCCTCGAGTGGAAATGAAATAAAGCTGCCTTAATAGCCTAGTAGACAGTGGTGAGAGATGAAGACTAGTATTCAGGGCAGGAGAGACTAGGAAGGAGTTAACCTTAGATCCTGCAACTCCCTGTGTGCCCTTGTGGAAAAGGGGCTATTACATATTTGTGCCAGTAGTACCAAAAGGCACCAATGAAGATAGAGGGTCATTGCGCTAAGTAACACCTACTAAGAAACTATTCCTGGCCTGAAGTGATAGATTCATACAGAGCCTCATGCTTCATAGGGAGCCATTCAATCCTGCAAGACAAAAGAGGTGCTGTGCTGATCTCCCCACAGCTGGAAGTCATTATGTGAAGCGACTAGAGAATTTTCCCTCCATTTGATTCCCAAACACACCACCCTCATGCCCAGCTAAAGATCAGAAATCTGAACTCACTCCTATACAGTAACTCCTCACTTAAAGTCGTCCCGGTTAACGTTGTTTTGTTCTTACCTTGCTGATCAATTAGGGAACATGCTTGTTGACAGTTGTGAAATGCTCCCTTCTAATGTCGTTTGCAGGCTATCAATGGCAGTGCAGCTGTCCCTTCCCGCGCTGCCATGTGCTGCTCTCCAAGACTCCTGCCTGCTTTCTGTGTGTGTGTGGGGGGGGGGGGGGGGAGAATAAGAGGGGGGCTAATGTCCCCCTGCACCTTGCTTACCCCATCTTCCATAGATCAGGGGGGGACACATGATGAAGGGAGCTGCTGCCTTAGGCAGAAGCTGCAGCTGGGGGCTTGCTGAGCTAACTAACAAGGCAGTGTATTTCTGACCCCACTCTTGATACCTAATTGGAAATGCGCATCTCTATCTCTGAAACACATCTGTCTGTCTGCCCTCCCTCCTTTCCTGCTGTCTTGTAGAGTGAGTTAACCCTTGAGGGCTCTGACTCCTCCACCTAGCGTCACTATCATCGCCGCTGTGTACCAGTATTCAATTGTTTGTTTAAAACTTATAGCGTGTGTGCGCGTGCATTTTATAGTCTTGTCTGGTGAAAAAAATTTCCCCGGAACCTAACCCCCTTATTTACATTAATTCTTATGGGGAAATTGGATTTGTTTAACATTGTTTTGCTTAAAATCGCATTTTTCAGGAATATAACTACAACGTTAAGTGAGTTACTGTATTCTTGTTACCTGAAACTAGTGTGACAAAGGTCCTCCTCTACCTTGGTGGGTCCTGCGCTTATTGGCGGATCTTCCTCTCTGGTGGAACCCACAGTCCAGGTCAACTCCTCCTGTGTCTGATCAGGAGTTAGGAGGTTTGGGGGGAACCCAGGCCCACCCTCTACTCCAGGTTCCAGCCCAGGGCCCTGTGGACTGCAGTTGTTTAGAGTGCCTCCTGGAACAGCTGCGCGACAGCTACAACTCCCTGGGCTACTTCCCCATGGCCTCCTTCCAACACCTTCTTTATCCTCACCACAGGATCTTCCAGCAGAACGCTATCTCACTCTCAGCTCCTAGTGCCTCTTGCTCCCGGCTCCTCGCACGCACACCACAACTGAAGTGAGGTCCTTTTTAAACTCAGGTGCCCTGATTAGACAGCCTGTCCTAATGGATTCTAGCAGTTTCTTCTCAATTGGCTCCAGGTGTCTTAATTAGTGTGCATGTCTTAATTGTTCTAGCAGGTTCTTGATTGCTCTAGTGCAGCCCCTGTTCTGGTCACTCAGAGAACAGAAAACTATTAATCCAGTGGCCAGTATATTTGCCTTCTACCAGACTTCTGCCCTCCACTTGTCTGGGTCTGTCACACTAACCCCTGCCCAGCCCCCACCCACAGCACCATTCCTAGAAAAGAAAAATAATGAGAGAAGGGATAGCCAAAATAGATTTCCCCCACTATAGCATACCAGGTTTAAGCCTTCACTCTGGACACTGAAAGGCTGGTCATTAACGTGCCTTGAATCGGCGGCATAAGACAACCTCCATAAGTGCCGCTATGAAAAATGGTAACAGATCAGAAGTGATTGGAATGCAGACAGGCCCCTCAGTTCTTGGTATAAAAGTGATTAATGAAAAAGCCCCAGCATCCTCTCTCCTCCCTGAAAGAGGAGACGTGAGCAAGGCTGACAAGAACAATTGCTCCTCATGTGAGGAAGATAATAGCAGGAATAATACGTCTCCAGGAGATTCCCAAGGCCTCGTGCTCATGTAATAAATTGCCCTTGTCACTTTCAGGAAACGTATGAAGAAAGATCGTGAAAACCGGTGAAAGTAACAAGGAGAAAAAAAGAACAAAAGATTCGACCTCAGAAGCGCTCCTGCTCCACTTGCCCCTCGCCTTCATTTGTTCTGCAAAGTGTTTTCTGAAATGAACAAGAGTGGCACAGACAAGTCCCTGGGCTCATAAAATGACTGTCAGAGTGTGACGGCAATAAAGCCTGGAGTGGGGCTGCGTGCTGCAAAACCACAGATCTTAAACAGCATGCTACAGAGAGCTGAGATCACTGAGACACTGGCATGGCATCGTAGCACGAGACCCTTGTAGACAGGTAATTAGTTGGTTTCTAGGTGCGAGGGAGTCCTTGTGATTAAGACACTGGACTCAGGAGAGGTGGGAACAATGCCTGACTACCAAAAACGCCCTATGCAACTTTTTGGCCAAGTCAATCTTTTAGTGCCTTGGTTTCCACATACAAACCCCCACCACCCCCATATCAGTACAATGGAGAAACCTTTTGCTGTCATGACTATTTAGATTTGAGTTCTTTAGGGCAGGGACTGTCTTACTATGCGTATGTACAGCACCTAGCTGATTTTGGTTGGAGCTGCCAAGTAATAAGGACAAATGCTAGCTAAATCCTAAGTATTTACATGATCAGGGCAGAAATTTTTTTTTGGATTTTAGCCATGGTAAAAGTAACTGGACTGATGGGTCCTTGGAAGTCAAGGACCCAGTTCTCATTTACAATAGAGGCCCTTTATACTGCTCTGGTACCCGTTATATGGTCAGCATAGATCGTCACTGCAAGAGCATTGTAAAGGGGCCTTGGTGTGTATGAGAATCAGGCCCACAAGTCTTCTGTTTATCCACAGGACAAATATAGCACAAGCAGAGAGGTAGTGCAATTTTCCCCTGTGCACACTCAAGCTATCACACTATAGTTCAGGCCTTGAGGCACTATAGGAATCAGGACGACAGTTAAGTCTCCATGACCTACTCACTCATTTCTGCTCAGGCTGCCAGTCAGAGGACTAATTTATGATCATTTGTTCTCTGATAACTGGGTCAAGACCCCTTAATCTTAAAGGGATATGGAGGAAGACCCATGATTTGGATCATTTATATCTAAACTGGACAGAGCACTAGGAAATATACTGCAGGGAACAATCCTGCACTGGCCAAGAGAGACCTACTAGACCATCTCGTCTTTTCCAACTCTGCTTTCCTGTGATTAATTTCCCACAAGGCACAGAACAGATGCCAGACAGTAATGACTTTGGGTCACACGTGGTGAGTCAGTTGGGGAAAAGTTTGAGCCGCTTATTTTTCCTGCATCTATTATCTACATAAGGAACTTGCATTTTAAAAGCTCAGTAATGTAATGCCATGGCAAATGAGGAGTTTGGGTGGGAACAGTGCAGCTCTCATTTGGGTGCAGCTCTGTTTAAAAAGAAAAAACCACACAGCTTGGCACAACTTATAAAAACCAATGAGTTGAATAGCAAGGGTGCTACAGATCAGAGCACTAGAATTGTGCAATGGTAAGCAGGGAAACCTGCAGGTCTGTATACTGGGTTCAGGACTCAGGACTGGGATCTCAGGAGGGTGCTGCAGATCAGGATTATGGTCCAACAAAAATGGGTATCAGACTTGGTGAGGGGGAGGATGGTCCAATGGCTAGGGCTCTATCCTAGAACTCGGGAGACCCATCTTCAATTCCCTGCTCTGGCCTGGACTTTCTGTATGCAAGTCACTTGGTCTTTGTGACTCAGTTCCCCTGCATAAAATAAGGTAACAGCACTGCCCTCTCTCTCAGGGGTGTTGTGAGGACAAATGTAAAGACTGGGGTGCTACAGAGATGGGGATTATGCAAGTTCCTTAGTTAGGCCCACGACTGGTTTGGTAGGGGAGGTATTCCAAGTGAGGCGAGCAGGGCCTTGGCGGAGCTGTGTGATCATGACCAAATGTGTGACTAGTTCCACACCCATCACCACTTCAGAGAGGATCAACGCTGCTGATACAACTTCAGTTCTGCTGAGCCGCCCACTGCAGTGCATGGAGAGAACAGGATCCTGAGACTATGGCATATGCTCATTCATCAGTGGGGAACACCCCATACAGATGGAGGTGAACAGAGCTTCATGTCATGAGAACAGAGCTTCTACCTCTGAGCAATATCAGCCAGCCAGCAAGATGCAGGCTAAGTGCACCTAGATTTGATGAGGCTTCCCCCACCTGAACACTTCTGTTTATCTGCTGTCACATCCCATTAGGCCCAATGCAGAGCAGGCTCCAGCCCTTCAAGTTTCTTTCAAGACATTTCCTTCCTAAGGGAGACGATGGAAGGAAAACATTCAGTAGCGGTGTCATTTAGTCCTTCAGGATCCTGGAGGGACTGACAATGAGCAGCCTCCTTCTCAAAAGGGGGGTTCTTTGATGCCTGGGATTCATACAAGGCTGTAGCATCCATTGTCTGTTTTCCTGCACCATGTACTGCTGAGAGAGGCCTTGTGTCCCAGATCCTCACTTGAGGGGAGCCTTGACTATTGCCAGGATTTCAACCTACAAATTATGATGCCTTGAAACAATTTGAGCATTTCCGTCTATCCTGCTGTACATGGAAGGGAGAGAAAAAGTTCAGTTCCTCACCCAAACTTCATACCAAATCCTACAAATAGGGGAACCCCTCCACAGAGTCCTCCATGATTCCTACACCTGGAAGCATCACCAGCTCATGCTTCCAGTTGTGCTGGGTCTTCAAGCCAGCCAACGATCCAGAAACAATCAGATCATGCAGCATGTCCCAGTTCCTAAGAGTGCTCAATCTCTGAAGGATTAACAGCTATAGGAATTACCATGTGACTCCAGGAATCAACTCCAGATCCCTCCGGAGAAAGGGACAGAGGGAAAAACAAAAAACAAAAACAGACAAACACCTTGGGCAGCCTAATGCGACCTTTTTAAAAGAAGGGAAGGCTGTCCTTGTGGCTGAGGCATTAGATCAGGACTTAGGAAACCTGGATTCAGTTCCTGGCTCAGCCAGACTCCCTGTGCAGGACAATTCATTCGTCATCCCTGTGCATCAATTCCCCTCCCTGCACCCAGATCAGTAAGAGGAGTACAATAGTTCCTTTCTTCCCCCCATTTGTCAGTCTCGTGAGTTCTTTGGGGTAGGGACTGCCTCACTATATGCCTGTACAGCTCTTGGCACAATGGGGCCCTGATCTGTTTGGGGCCCTGAGAGTGTTCCCACAATGCTAAGAAGGGATGATGATGATTAAGATCAAACTCATCCTTGCCATCTGTTTCCCTTAAGTCAGGCACAGCAATGGAGCCAGTCAGTTTTCAGGGGCTGGATTTTACCCCCTTCCAGTTTTGTCCTTTATGGCTTTTAGCAGGAGACGGAAAGGTCACCGTTTTAAAAAGCCATAGACGGAAAAGCAGGCATCTCCCTTCCCATTGCACCACACATTCCCACAATGGAAAGGTCATTCCTTTCATAGCCAGACAAGGTGTCAGATTAACAGACATGAGCTGCCCTTTCTCAGGCTAAGTCAACAGCGTCAATGTTTTCCCTCTTTTTTTATATTTCCCTCCCCATGCAACTAGAGGCTTTTTCTACCTCTACTGAAACATCACTTTCTCCCTGGCAGGGGGTTTGGGTGAAGGGAAGCTTGAGGCCCAGATCTTGTTACCATTAAGAAGCCAGAAGAAAAATGTAGTGGACTGTTGTAACCCTTCATGTCACTGAAACAGCTGCTACTCAGAAGACTTGAGGCAAAGTGGAGAAGTCAAGCCCTGGCTCTGTTGAAGTAAATGGGAGTCTTGCATTTCACTTCTAAGGCCTTGGCTACACTCACGAGTTACAGCGCAATAAAACTGCTGCAGCGCTGTAACTCACTAACTGGCTACACTTGCAAGGCACGTGCAGCGCTGCAGCATCTCCTCAGGTACAGCACTGCATGTACTCCACCTCCCCGAGAGGAATAACGTTTGTTGCGCTGCTGCTGGTGTGCTGCGGCTACAGTGTGGTCACCCAATGCGCTGTTATTGGCCTCCAGAAGTATCCCACAACACCTGTTCTAGCCACTCTGGTCATCAATTAGCACTCTACTGCCCTGGCCTCAGGTGACCAACCGCCACTCCGACCCTTTAAATTCCCTTGGAATTTTAAATATCCCCTTCCTGTTTGCTCAGCCAGGCGTGGAGTGCTCTCAGCGCATCTTTCCCGGTAACCATGCCTCCACGTGCGAGACGAGCCCCAGTATGAAGCAATGGCGAACTGCTGGACCTCATCGCTGTTTGGGGGGAGGAAGCTGTCCAGTCCCAGCTGCGATCCAGCCGGAGGAATTTCGATACTTTCGGCCAGATATCAAGGGCCATGATTGAAAGGGGCCATGACTGGGACGCAATGCAGTGCAGGATAAAAGTAAAGGAGCTGTGGAGTGCATACCACAAAGCCCGCAAGGCAAACAAGCGCTCGGGTGCTCCCCCCCCCCCCCCCCCAAACCTGCCGATTCTACAAAGAGCTGGATGCAATACTTGGGGTTGACCCCACTACTCTTCCGAGCACCACCGTGGACACGGGAGAGTGGGAGGAGGAGGAGAAGGGGGTTGAAGAAAACAGAAGCGAGGGTGCTGTGGCTGGGGGAGACACCCCTGACTCCCTGGGTGCATGCAGCCAGGAGCTCTTCGAGCCAGGAGGAAGGGAGCCAGTCGCAGCAGCCGGTATGCGCTGGGAGAGAAAGAGAAGAACAGGTTCGCGGTAAGCAGCTTTTATTTTCGGGAAGGAATTTTTTCGGTGTGGGGTCCTTGGGCGAGGAGGGTTTGGGCTGCATGCATGCCTAGATGTGGAAGAGCGCATTGATGTGGTCTATCACATCGGAGAAATCGGCTACTGTAATCTCTCCGAAAGTCTCAGCCAGGACGTGGGCAATGTGCTTGCACAGGTTCATTGGGAGAGCTGCCGTGGTCCTTGTCCCAGTCAGGGTAACGTGTCCGCACCACTGTGCCGCGAGGGGCGGGGGGACCATTGCTGCACACAGGCAAGCTGCATATGGGCCAGGGCGGAAGCCGCATTGCAGTAGAAGACCCTCCCTTGCTTCCCCGGACACCCTCAGCAGCGAGATATCTTCCAGGACGAACTCCTGTGGAAAATGTGGGGATAGTGTTCAGTGTAGGTTCCCCCTGCAGCTGTTGGCTCTCCCCAAGGCACAGAAACCCGTCGGACAGTACATCCGTGAAACAATCAGTCCCCCTTTACCCTGTGTTTACTCACCATTTTGGGGCTCCCGTGGGTTCTGTGCGCTCTGTTTGGGATGGGAAAATTGTGCTGTTTTGGAGACTGTGTGCGCCCTCCTTAAGTGTGGGGGAATCATTGCTCTGTCTGGCATAAAACAATGATGCCTCTGTTAAATGTTGCATTTTGCCTTCCAGATGCAACCTTGAGATCTCCGCCGTCCATCTTATCACCGGCTGAGAGACTCCAAAGCCTCAGGAAGAGACCCAGAAGAATGAAAGAAGACATGCTGCAGGAAGTTATGAAACAATCTCTTAAAGAGAATCAAAAGGCTCGGGAGTGGAGGGAGAGTGAAAGCAGGCTCCGCCAGGAAAACGCAGCGCAGCGGCAGCAAAGCATGCAGCTCCAGCACGAAAGCACAAAGGAACTGATTAGCATCATGGTGCGCCAAGCGGACTCTATCCAGGCGCTTGTCGCCATGCCGGTGGAGAAGTACCACACCCGCCCCCCCCTGCAGCCAGTGTCCCAAAACACTTGTGCCCCCATGTCACCACCTGCTCACTTCACCCAACATACAGGTTCTTATCGCCCACACCAGATGCCCCCAACACCTGTAGCTTCACCAGACAGCCCTGGAAACTATGACCCTTACCCACTGCACTCAACTCCCATCCCGAATTATAGACATCCTGAGGTCCAGCACTCACTGCACAGCACTCCAGACAGGAAGCCCGAGTATGAAAGCAGGACATACCATACCCTGTGATTGAACCCTTCCCCACACCACCCCCTTGCCCTTTCTGTCTCACAAGCAGTTGTGTTTCTTTTTAATACATGTATTTTCTCTGTAATAAACGGATTCTTTAGATGTGCAAACAGTCTTTATTATTGCATAAGGAAAAAAAAGATACCTTAGCCCAGGAAAGAAACAGGCAACGCAAGTGAGCTGAGCAAACACAAATCAGCTTAGCAAAGACAGATAACTGACAACATTGGAACCACTTCACTTCAGGGTCGTGCAGGGCAGCACACATTACTGGTGGTTGTCAGCCTCAAATTTCTCCCTCAAGGCATCCCTAATCCTTGCAGCCCCACGCTGGGCCCCTCTAATAGCCCTGCTCTCTGGCTGTGCAAATTCAGCCTCCAGGTGTTGAACCTCTGAGGTCCACGCCTGAGTGAACATTTCACCCTTCCCTTCACAAATATTATGGAGGGTACAGCACGCGGATATATCCGCGGGGATGCTGTGTTCAGCCAAGTCCAGCTTCCCATATAGAGATCGCCAGCGGCCCTTCAAACGGCCAAAAGCACACTCCAGTCATTCTGCACCGGCTCAGCCTGTAGTTGAACTGTTCCTTGCTAGTGTCAAGGCTCCCTGTGTAGGGTTTCATGAGCCATGGCATTAAAGGGTACGCGGGGTCTCCAAGGATCACAGTGGGCATTTCAATTTCCCCTACCGTGATCTTCCGGTCTGGGAAAAAAGTCCTGGACTGCATCTTCCGGAACAGGGCAGTGTTCCGAAAGATGCGGGCATTATGCACCTTTCCGGGCCAGCCTGCGTTGATGTCAATGAAACGCCCACGGTGATCCACAAGCGCCTGGAGAACCATGGAGAAATACCCCTTCCGATTAATGTACTTGGATGCTAGGTGGGGTGGTGCCAGAATAGGAGTATGCATCCCACCTATAGCCCCTCCGCAGTTAGGGAAACCCATTTGTTCAAAGCCAGCCACAATGTCCTGCACGTTACCCGGAGTCACGGTTCTTCTGAGCAGGATGCGATTAATGGCCTTGCAAACTTGCATCAGCATGATCCCAACGGTCGACTTTCCCACTCCAAACTGGTTCGCTACTGATAGATAGCAGTCCGGAGTTGCGAGCTTCCAGATTGCAATAGCCACCTGCTTCTCCGTCAGGGCAGCTCTCAATCTCGTGTCCTTGCGCCGCAGGGCGGGGGCGAGCTCCTCACACAGTCCCATGAAGGTAGCTTTTCTCATTCAAAAGTTCTGCACCCACTGCTCGTCATCCCAGACTTGCATGACAATGTGATCCCACCACTCTGTGCTGGTTTCCCGAGCCCAAAAGCGGCGTTCCACGGTGCATAGCATGTCCGTGAATGCCACAAGCAAGTTAGTGTCATACGCGTTTTGCGTGACAATTTCATCGTCGGACTCCTCGCTGTCACTGTGGATCTTAAGGAACAGCTTGACTGCCAAACGTGACGTGCTGGCGAGACTCGTCAGTATTTTGCTCACCAGGTCGGGATCCATTTTCCCGCTGACCGAAACGGAGCACAGATCGCGCTACAAAGAAACCGTTGAAAGATGGCGCAAATTGTGGCCGGAAACACAGGGATTGCTGGGATGCGAAGCGATGCATCACGGGGCGTTGGGACAGGACTCAGAATGCACCATGCCCCATGCCCCCTTCCCACAACCCACAGCACCAGAATTGGAGGAGGTGTTCTGTGGGATACCTGCCCATAATGCACCTCTCCCAAAACCGCTGCAAGTGCCGCAAATGTAGCCACGTCAGTGCTAGTTACTGCGCTGGTGGCTGCCAGTGTGGACAGGCTGCAGCGCTTCCCCTACTCAGCTGTACGAACACAGGTTTAACTAACAGCGCTGTACATCTGCAAGTGTCGCCAAGGCCTCAGGATAAAACCCTGCCCCATTGAATTCCTAGCCCTTCCTTTGTTTACCCCAGCTTTCATGCAAACCAAACAGAACCTACA
Organism: Chelydra serpentina; assembly: GCA_037349315.1. Lineage (NCBI taxonomy): Eukaryota > Metazoa > Chordata > Testudines > Chelydridae > Chelydra > Chelydra serpentina. The sequence goes on along the minus strand of JBAIAC010000017.1, from coordinate 10,838,461 downwards.
CTGAAAGTAAGCAATTGGAAGGTGTGATTGCAGATCAGAGCTAGCTCAGGCAACAATAGCAATGAAGCTGCGACAGCATGGTTAACTACAGGGACTAGGCCCACCTGCCTAGGACCCTGGGTACATGTGCAAGCAGCTACCAGACATGCTCCACAGTTTCCCTGCTAGCATTGCTCAAGCTAGCTCTGACCTAGCTTGTTTGGGTATATCTGCATATACTGCAATCACACCTCTCAACTGCAGTGTAGGCATACCCTTAAACTCATGCAGCCAAGTCTTCAAGAGTGGACAGTGATTTTTTTCTACTTAATCAAACCCCTTTAAAAGGGTCTCAAGTTATCTGAAGTGCTGAAAACCCATGGCTCCAACAGAAGCCCATGAGATCTACAGATCAGGCCAGAAGGATCTCAGGTATATCAGACTGAAAACTGGAGTTTCTATCCTATTGGAATTTCCTATGGGATATTTGTTTGTGTCCCAAACTGGGAGGAAAAATCAAGGATATTAGACATTTTGCATGAAATGGAAAAAGTTTAAAAAACAACAATTTAGAAATTGACGTATTTCAATTTGAAAAAACAACTGACATGTTTCATTGTGGGTCAATTCAATGTTAAACAGAGTCCACCTGAGCTACCACATGCCTCATGGGAGTTGTAGTTTGGGAACTCATGCTCCCATTCTCTATGGCTCAGGCTAGCTGGATGGACTACATCTCCCATGATGCACTGTGGTCACATGTCTTCTATGATGTGCCACAACAATCTAACCAGAGGGGTGCTTCATCTCTCTCTGCCTGTTTCTTCATCAGTCTCATGAGGATAATAATGCAGAGCTCCTTTGAGGAGTAGTTAGTTCATGTTTGCAGAGTGCTGTAGAAGAATCACCACCTCAGCTCTTCCTCCTAAGAGGATGAGCCTCCAGGCATTCCATATATAGAAGTATACATGTGGGGTCTCACTTATGTTTGTTTCACATTGTAATCCTACTACATTCAGTGGAGTCACTCCCAAATTACATGGGTGTAAATGAGAGAAGGGTCAGACCTGGAGTTTGAGTTTCTTCCCTGCTGTGACAGTTCATCCAGATTTACACCTTTATCATTGAGATCTGTCTGACCCCGATCACTAGACATCTCACTTCCTGAGCTCACTGCTCTGCCTTGTATCATCAGCAATTCTGGCAGGGGGGTGGGGAGGGGAGAGAGAACAGAGCCCCAACTCAGTAATGGCAAAAGGGGAGCTGATTTGATGCCCTTAGCTTGCAAATTGAATAATTTGTCATTGTTACAGTTGCATGCATCTTATTACAGATCTGTGATCTTGGACATCTTTCGATCATCCTCACACAAAAAAAGCCCTCCCTGATTCTCCTTTAGTGAAGCTGCAGCAAGCCTTTATTCTCCAATTCCCCAGCAGCTGCCATAGCTGCTCCATTCCAACAAAGAGAAACCTTATCTTCTGATGAGTGCATGCAGCACATTCTCTGTGACATTTAGATCTCCCTTTGTAGCAGACTCAGATATTTTTGCTGTTAAAAGCAGCCTGCACAGCTGGGCAATTTCATTACAGCAAATGTTATTACAGCAAGAGTCTGTTTAAGACAATGTCATTGACAGGAAGATATGCTTTAGCAACAGGCTCAGTCTTAGTGTGGGACTGGATTCACCACAGCATAAATGGGAACCTTCAGGCATCAGAGTCCCTCATGGAGCAGCTCTTTCCTTCAAAGGAAGGAGTACAAGGTGCCCCAGAGCCTGAAAGCCCCAGGGTGGAGATTTGCAAAGGCAATTATGAGAGTTAGGCACCCAACTCCCACTGAATTTAGATTTGGGCTTGTAACAGGTTGGGTGATTGACCAGGAGCGAGAAGGGAGCCTTGCCTCACTCGACAACATAATGTTACAGGGCTCCTAAATCATTTAGGCAGCTTTGAAAATCCCAGCCCAGGTTCTTTAGCCTAGATACTATGGTAGGAGATCTACAAGTCATCCTACAGTTCTTGTTCCAATAGCATCCCATTGGGCAAGGGGCTGTATGAAAAGAGACTGGCGGGGCAGATCAACTCCACCAGCATGGAAGGGGCTAAGGAGCTGCTTTGGTTTGGAGAAGTCCTGCCCTTCCACACCTGCAAGTCACACCAGGTTTAGAGGAGGAAGCAGTAGTGGGCAGCCCCGGAGGGGGAGTAAGTTGTTGAACTGCCTAACTTGAAGCCTGGTAGCCAGCAGAGCCTCTGTCTTCATAGAAAGGGAACACAGGCACCCTATGGTAAAGAAGGGGAAAAGACTATTTATACCTTGTGCTTGGAGGCCCAGCAAACTCTGGATGGACTGGGGCCTCTCTGAAGAATCCAACTTTCATGACTAGAACTTCCCACAGGCAGGGCTCCCCCACCCCCACCCCCCTTTGCGTTTAATCTTGTTTGCTGACCTTGGGTTTGTTTTTCCACTTGGAAAAGGGGAGAAGAAGTCAGGAGGCCTTGGCCAGAGGGCTGAGGACCTGCCATTGAACACTCTTGCTGGAAGACCTGAACTTGTGTGCTATGCAGAGTGCCTGCTTGCAGATTTGAGGAGAGTCCCATTCATTCCTCTTTGGCTATGCAACATCCGAAGGGGGTGCTCTGATGGACAGATCCCTGACCAACCCTGCCTTGAAAAGCAGCCAGTCTTAGTAAAATATGTAAATAGGGATAGAGGCGGCTATATGCTTTACCTGCTCATAGATGGCCAGATCCTGGCTCCACTGGGGTCAGTAGGAGTTTTGCTGTTGACCTTAGTAGGACTAAGGCATGGACCCTAACCCTCAAGTGGCTGAGCCAATATAGTTCATTCCCCCCACCCCCCAGCAAATTCCACTTTGCATCAATGCAGCGGCACCGATTTAGCCCAGTAGTGAAGACAAGCCCAAAGTCTTAAAAGATCAATCTTTACAAGCTGGGAGGTTCTCAGATGCTATGGTAAATGGGGCCATTACATATCTTAGATATAGTTCATGCCATTTGACCCTGCATTTTGACTGTGCACTGTTCTCTCCCAGTTAAAATCTTGTATTCAAGGGGCTAAATCTAAAGTGCAGTGAAGTCAATGGGAGTTTCTCCTCTCTCTCCCCCCATACCCCCAAAAAACCCTCAGTGAGCTTTGAATCAGGTCCTGGCTTCCTTTGCTGACAAGCCCCTAGCTTCAGTGAAGTCAGAAAGGAAGTGTTTTGATTTAACACATTTTGGCAGCAACTTATTGTTTTTCTGTCTTGGTTCCCCGCCCCCCCCCCCCTTCCATTTCTTGCATGCCAGCAACTCAAATCCATCCCAGACTTCAACTGACACTAACAAGGCAGCATATGACAAGCAGAAAGCACCCACAAGCAAATCAGAGATCCCCAGCTCAGTCATCGTAAACGCTGCACGTTCTCTACAAAGCAAGCGGCTTCTAGACAGGGTTTAAGAAGACTGTCTCCTTCTAACCTATTAAGGCTCCTCAGGTTTCAGGGCTGTAGGACAATGAGTTGTTGGAGACCTTTGACACAAGAGATCAAATTGGCTCCTCCGGCAACCAATCAATACGTTCCAGTAGGCTTTAACGTTACAGCAGCATCAGCCAGAAGGGATCAGCACCAAAGAGACTGAGTTACCAGCCCTTCCTTCCCAGGGTTTATCATGTTTCTTATAGAGAAACTGTCTCCTCCCTGGTGCCTAGCATGCAGGGTGGTGGAGGAGTTTGGTAGAGCACTTAACTGTTGGGAGCTTGCAGGAGGAGGATCACTTACACAGCTTTGCTGTTTCCTTTTAAGAGACTATATCCCTGAATGAAATTTTCACCCCCAGGCCGACACGTTGGGAGGGAGAGAGCACAATCATAAAACGTAGAGAAACACATTAGTGCTTCATTTGGGAAAGTAGCATGATCTAGTGGTTAAGTCCCTGGGTTTTGAGAGACCCGAGTTCTGGCTCCAGTTCTGCCACTAACCTGCTGTGTGACCTTGGGTATGTCACTTTCCTTCCCTTCCCATCACTTGTCTATTTAGATTGTGACTGCCTTTGGGCAGAGACTGTTGTGCAAGGTGCTGTGCATATGTAGTATAATAAAGCCTTCATCTCAGCTAGGGTTGTGGCAGTACCGTAATACAAATAGCAATAATATTGCAACTTCCAGTAGTGTCTTAATTTTCTTACACAGAGCCTTCCTGTTTCTCCAGCCAAAAATAGTTCCAGACAGGCTGGCATAGCATTAAATCAATCTTGAATGTCAAATGCAGTGCCATGCACGCCGGCTAAAGATTCACTACCCCTCAACAAGGCAAATAAGTGTCTGAGGATAGGGAACTTAGATTCCTAAAACCCTGGACAGCATTCCTTAATCAGAAATGCTTCACCTACTGATCTACCTGCACACACAGGCCTGACATCACATACATGTGATCCCCCATATTCACACCTCTCATATAGGCATGACAGCCACACCAAGTGCATGTATTATACATACACGTCACACTCATACATGAGCTGTGCACCACACAAGTGCATGACCTCTGCTCACATACCTATGCACAACACTTGTATGCTGTACACATGTGATCCATGCACAGCATATCTGTGACTTGCTCACACCTCACAAACCTGCATGATGTGCACCATGCATGAACATACACAGAGCATACCTCACATGTGACATGCACCCTCATTTACATAGAAGGATATTTAGAGGGCAAACGCACCCATTTCCAAAGTCTTCCTGGAAAGGCAGAGGTGTCCTGGAACACTTTCAATCCAAATCATATATAGGGACCACACTACTTTTCATACTAGCAGGGTGTACGCCTCTGCATACTACAGTCATTCTGGGAGCACACATACACACACCCTCACGATCCCCTGAGCCTCTAGGTTCACTTAGTTATTTCTCAGAGAGATCTTTCATTTAGCAGTGACTCATACCACCAGGGAACTCAGCAAAAGCAGCAAAGCCTGCCCCAGCATAGCATCCTACTTCTACACTTCTCCCACATCAGCATAGCCAGGAATGGGGGCTCTCCTCATGCAAGTCTCCAGCCCATTCTGTCTGCTGCAGGAAAAACCAGGGCCATGCCATCAGAGAGCACCTCTTTAGCACAGACAAACAAATTTGAAATGACAGTGTCCCACCCAGCAGACCCCTCTGTAAACACACATCCTTACCTCTAGGGCACCTCTTCATCACATCTGGACATGGCATTGCAGGGTTCTTTGTCTCCCCCACCAATGGGGGCCACAGCAACCACAGCCAGCCGATCTCGTCCCCAGACTTCCTCACCAGGGCTTCAATGTTTCAGCCCTCCAGCCGAGTCACACAACAGCTCAGTCCCCTTCCACTAGCCACCTCTAAACAACAGGTCCTTCACTTTCCTGAGCTCAGCTTCACATACAGCAGGTCCTTTGCCCCTCCTAGGATTGACTTCAATTCCCTTTAGGCCCTAATTCAGGACTCACCCACAAGAACCTATCATGCCAGGGGGGGGGGGGGGGGGGGGGGGGGGGAGGGAGGGGGCTCTTCCAAAAGACACTCCCTTCAGAGTGTGTGGGTGGGGGGTTGTTTTGGTCTCTCCAGAATCTTCCTGCCACCATTAAGGGCCAAGCTGTATTTAAGCAGTGTGCTCCCTGCTTCAGCCCCACAGCTGGGGGCGGTTGGTCCTTCTAATTAAGCCCCATTACACCCAGCTGGGATCACTGATTAGCCCTTATGCTGCCAGATCATGGGCAAGGCTGAGCCCAGCTTACCTCAAAGGGCTAGCCAGCCTCTGACATCTTGCCGCTCATGTTCTCTGCCACAGCACTGCAGAGGAAAACACACGCGGGGCGGAGAGACATTTTGTCACATTAGAAAGTGTTTCCCAGTCCTACCCTTTCCAGCTCCAACGCAGTCATGAGGTGATCATGAAGAGATGGCTATGGGTATGCAGAGAGTGTTCACCTTGCTCTGGCCTGCTGGCTAGCAGACTGCTGCTAATAGAGAAACACACAGGTACATTCAAATCCTTAGAACACAGTACTTAGCACACTGGGTCCTGCTCCATGGCCAGGGCTCCTTTGATAATAGGAATAAATATGTAAACCTTTTCCTTTTCCTTCCTTCAGCAGTTTTTGCAAACATTCCTTCATGAAGTAAAGCAGGTCAAGAGAGGAAGAATGGTTTACTGATTAGAGTGTTAGCCTGGGGCTTAGGGGAACGGGGATGAGGGGCATAGCCCTGCTTGGTTACAGATTTCCAGTGTGACCTTGGGCCAGTCACTTAGCCTCTCTGTACAGTAAGGATAACTGCACTTCCCTACCCGACAGAGATGTTGTGAGGATAAAAATGTTAAAGGCTGTGATGCGCTGAGCTGCTATGGTGATGGAAGCCTTATCTGTATCTAGGCTGGGTTATCTTCTTCATTTGACGGATGGGAAATGGATGTGATTTGCCAGGTCATCATTCTTATTTGTATTAAAAGATGTTATTTGTATGACAAGAGACCCCATCCAAGATTGGGTCCCCATTGTGCTGGGGAAGTGACAATTCCCCACCCCAAAGAGCTTACGTCTCAATAGACAAGAGCGATAAAAGCTGTATTATCATCCCTATTCCATACGTGGGAAACTGAGGCACAGAAAGGCAAAGTGACTTGACGCAGGTCACATAGTGAATCAGTGGCAGAGTTCAGAAACATAACCCAGATCTCCCAGCTGCCTCTCCGTACCAAGCTGCTCTTCTTTCCCATCAAATGAACTGGAAGCTCCTGGTGTGACTGCTAATGCAGAGTCACGTGGACACTTGTCCCCTCTCAGGCCTCTGCACTCCTTCTGCCTGACGACGCCTCTCTCCTGCATCTACTTATGCATTTGTCTCCCAGCCCTGGGAATTCTGAAACCAGCTAGAAAGTGATAGAATGCTCCATCCCTCTGGGTCCCCATGGTTACATCCCATAGGCACTGCAAACAATGCTCAAGCTTCAGAGCAGGTCACCTGCCCCCCAGATACTCCTCTGCCACCTTCCTTCGCCCTAAGGTCCCAATGGATCAACAGAGGTAGGCAGCTGCCAGGTGCTGCTGGCTCACTTGCAGGGTCTGATTTGCTGCTAAGATGTATCTGATGTTTAGAAGAGTCTTTGCAAGGGAATCCATAAGCATAAGGGTCTGCAAACAGGGTATTAAGCTGTCGCTCAATGCACCTGCTTTGCTCAATGGCAGACAAGTACAGCATCTATCAGTCATTTCTCTTCCATTTATACACACACACACACACACAGAGGCCCAAGAAAAACAAAGCTTTTGTTGACCTAAATCTGCAAAATAATGATAATAAAATGTGCCTTATGGTGACATCCCCTCTCTCTAAGTAACTATGGGGACCTGCTTTTTTGAGCACTGGACTCATTCCTCTGAATCTTTTGCCTGAATAAACATTGTCCGCTGTTACTAACCAATTTGATGTGAAAAGTGGGAGGCTGAAATGCAACGTTCCTCCCCCTCTGGGTCCTACAGAGAAGCTGGATGGGAACAGACCTCATGGCCCTGAGCTGGGAAGTCCAGACCTAGCTCCAAACTCACACAGAGGTTGTGTGGTGGTCACATCTCCCTTGTTATAAATACAGTAGATAATAAACTAATGTGGCAAAATATTCATTGGACTTACCCAGCTGTGGCATTGCCTGACCCCTTGGGCCTATGTACAATCCCCCTCTTCAGGAAGTGACTGCTTCCCATGCTTCCCTTTGCTCAGGGAGCAGTGCTGCCCTGACAGTAGGGAATTGCAAGGGGACAGGTTGCTACCCTGCTGCCTTTGACTGTCACGTGCACATAGCAGGTGTGTCAGGGTTCCACCAACTGTCCATCACTGCAGTATCCAGGTCTCTCTGCAGACAAGAGTCTACCACACTGGGCCATCCTGCTCACTCCCTCGGACACCTGCTAAGCGGGGGTCCCATCCTACAGAGCCACTTGTACTTTCTATCTGCCCTTCTGGTGCACCCTGTAAGAGAGACCCAGTTGAAATGCTTCTATCAGTGTCCTGCATTCATGCTGCTTTCTTACCCCATACCATCCCCCCTTCCCACACCCTCTGAGCTCCCTCCTTTTGTGCGCCTGCTTCTCAGTTAAGCCACCCACCTACGGTCACAGGAGTGACATGCTTGCAAGCAGCACGGAAACTTTTTAAAAACACCATAATAGAGGCTCAAATTAAATGTATATATTAAAAAAAAACAGCAAAAGGACCAAAAACTGTCACCATGGCTAAACAACAGACTAAAAGAGGTGGCTGGAGGTAAAAAGGCATCCTTTAAAAATAGGAAGTCAAATCCTACTGCGGAAAATAGAAAGGAGCATAAACTCTGGTTTAGTGAGGTGGCAAAATTTGCAGATGATACAAAATTACTCAAGATAGTTAAGTCCAAAGCAGACTGCAAAGAGTTACAAAGGAATCTCACAAAACTGGGTGACTGGGCAACAAGATGGCAGATGAAATTCAATATCGATAAATGTAAAGTAGTGCACCTTGGAAAACTTAATCCCAGCTATACATACAAAATTATGAGGTCATTGTGGATAGTTTTCTGAAAACAACTGCTCAATGCGCCGCTGCAGTCAAAAAAGCTAACAGAATGTTAGGAATCATTAGGAAAGGGATAAATAATAAGATCGTTAATATCATAATGCCACTATATACATCTATAGAACACCCACACATTAAATACTGCATGCAGTTCTGGTCACCCCATCTTAAATAAAATATATTACAACTGGAAAAGGTACAGAAAAGGGCAACAAAAATTATTAGGGGTATGGAAGAATTTCCATATAAGGAGAGATTTAAAAGACTGAGACTGTTCACCTTAGAAAAGAGATGACTAACAAGGATATGATAGAGGTCTGTAAAATCATGAATGATATGGAGAAAGTGAATAAGAAGGTGTTATTTACCCCTGCACATAACACAAGAATCAGGAGTCACCCAATGAAATTAATAGGCAGCAGGTTTAAAACAAACAGAAGGAAGTACTGCTTCATCCAACACAGAGTCAACCTGTGGAACTCATTGCCAGGGGATGTTGTGAAGACCAAAAATATAACTGGGTTCAAAAAATAATTTGTTAAGTTCATGGAGGATCGGTCCATCAATGGAATTTAGTCAAGTAGCGGGGAGGGATAGCTCAGTGGTTTGAGCATTGGCCTGCTGAACCCAGGATTGTGAGTTCAATCCTTGAGGGGGCCATTTAGGGAGCTGGGGCAAAAATTGGGGATTGGTCCTGCTTTGAGCAGGGGGTTGGACTAGATGACCTCCTAAGGTCCCTTCCAACCCTGATATTCTATGATCTTATGATAAGAATGTTAGGGACGCAACCCCATGCTTGGGGTGTCCCTGAGCCTCTGATTGCTAGAAGCTGGGACTGGGCAAGAGGGAATGGATCACTGAATAATTGCCCTGTTCTGTTCATTCCCCCTGAAGCATCTGACACTGGCCACTGTCGGAAGACAGGATACTGGGCTAGATGGATCATTGATCTGACCCAGTGTGGCCGTTCTTATGTTCTTATGCAGTGGCTTTAACCTTACCCTGCTGCACTGCAGCCATTTATACCCTCTCCAGTACAATCTCTCTTTCTGCCAGCCTCCTTCTGTGATCGGTCTATTGGATGGCAGATGTTCAATGAAACATGTAAATCCTCTCTTGTTTATGAGCGAATATAATAAACTCTGGCTACTGCGCTTTCCAGGTGGCCGTTGGATGCGCTGTGTTTAGTGCATAAATACCCAGTGATTGATCTCTGATCTTTAAAATAGGGCTGTGAGGACCACAGCAAATCTGCATGCATCTGGAGTCCAAAGCCGGGAAGCGGCAGCTCTAAAACTCCTCAGACACAGCTATTTATTCCCTTGTGTTACGTTTTCTGTGTTTTACTGCAGTCGAGACAATGCACATGATGTGATTTATGTATAACCAGAGCAGCCCCCAGTGGCTGCATCCGTGAACTTCTTCACCACGGTGCCTGTTGCCTTTGTCTCTCTTGCAAGCTCTGTGAGGCTCTGTCTCCCTGGCATTGAGCCCAGCACAGGGAGACCGTGCTGGGGTCGGCTTGCACCTTGCCTATTGTGGGAATGCTGGGGGCTAATTTGGCCTCCAAAGCAGATTAAAGCAGCCCTTGTGCCCTGACTGCAATAGTCCCTCTGGGCATGGGGGTACCTGCAAATAGCTAAGGCTGGCACCCCTTCTAAATCCTGCAACCCACCCCCAGCATGCTGCTGGCATTCGCTCTGCACCAGGGGCTCTTGCCAGGAAGAGAGTATGGAGTCAACTATGCCAGACCCCTCCCCTGGTGATATTCTCCATGGGGTGTCATACAGCTGCTTTGCCACCCCTTTTTGCTGCTGTTTCTCATGCAAAGGGGCCACAGGCAGGAATGAATTCTTCCCTCTCTCTCCAGAATGACCCGAGCTATCCTATGAGTCCACGCTGGATTCTTGACACAGCATTGAGTAGGACAGGGGTACCGCTCCCATTTCTCCTCTCTGGGAGGGCGTAGGAATAGAGGCGTCATATACCGATTCATCCCTGGCGTAGCTCGTGTCGACGTTGATGGAATTACATCAGCCGAGAATTAATTTAGTCCATTGTGGCTGAACGTTGTCTCAACAAGGCCGCAGACTGGCAGGTGAGATTGGCTTTTGTGACAGCTGGATTCTGTGGGATCCGTACACCTGCCATCTCCCCACCTTGTATGAAGATGGGGGGATTAAGGAACGGAAGTAACTCCTATTCCATGAGGCATGCAAAGGTGGCTGGTAACAGTAGCGTAGCCATGGGGGGAGCAGGGGCAGCGGCCGCTTCTTTTTAAGCGCCGCTTCTTGCACTCACCTGGCGGTGCTCCGGGTCTTCGGCGGCATTTCGGCGGCGGGTACCACTGAAGACCCGGAGTGAGTGAGGACCCGCCGCCGAAATGCCACCAAGGACCCGGCTCGCTGCCGGGTGAGTACAGGGGGAGGTGCCATTTTATAGCGCCGCTCCCCCTGCGCTCCGTACCTGGCTGCGCTACTGGCTGGTAAGGGCAGATCCTGATCTGGGGTAAATCAGCTGCCCAGTCCTGCATGCAAGAAGTCACCACAAGACCCAAACAGTGCCCATGTTTCCACTGAGACTGCAGACATATTCCGAGCTGCCCCTTATCTTTGAAAGAGACAAGCTTCATAAGAAATGCACTGAGCCGCTCAGCAAGTAAAAACCCCAGCTGGGAAGGAGGGAGCAAATCACTTTCTGCTCCAGGACCCATGTTTAGGGAGAAGGTTTGGGATTGGCGGGGGGTAGATTATGCACATAGCTCCGTTTTTCATATCCGAGCGACTTCCCTTAACTTAATCAGGAGATGGCTTGTTGACATTTTTACTCTATGTGGCTGCCCAGGCATTTCAAAGTGCCTGAAATTTCATTATGTGAAAGGCAGTCATTGGCTCTGCTACAGAGTTTGGCTACTTTTCAAAGCATCTCCATTATTATTATTGGAGTAGAAACATGCAGAATGAAATCCTCCCATTAAATGACCAGTAAGTGCCCTACAGGCTGCACTAAGCCAAAACATTTATCCACCTAATTTTATTTCTTGACGATTTTTTTTATTCAGATTTACACATGAGTAATAGGCATCAGGAGCATTTATTTTTCAATGTGAATTGTGTGCTGGTGAACAGTCCTTGACCGGTGACCCAAGGAAGCAAAGGCCTCTGTTTATCCACATTAAAGGTACTGCAGAGGGCAGTGGAAGTACAATCTTCCCCTTACACTGACCGGCCAATGTTTCTCTGCCATGACACTTCCAGGAATAAGTGGGGAGTTCAGTCTCTATCGTGTTATGTAGAGTCACAGTCCTTATTCTTGAGGTGGCATTTTTTTCAACAAAACAACTACAGACAAATATGCAGGCTTCCACAAAACTTGAGTTCCAGTCTTGTCTCCCTTGTTTACCGGGGATCATATTTTCTCTGGAGCTCCATGCAGCATGTAGAGATTAGATTAAATACTGCAAGTAGGTATATTACCATCTCCAGGTCCATAATATTCTTTGCTTCTCTGCTGAGACTACCAGCAAGGGGGGCAGATGTATTATGGACTCCTGTCCACTAGGTATACCCTTCTATGTAGTTATACAGTCCCAATCACCATAGTATCTAAGACCCTTCCAAATATCAACAAATCCTACTTCCAGTATGCAGTAATACTATCCCCATTATACGGATGGGGGTCTGAGGTACAGAGAGAGACTAGAGGGCAGATATTTAAAGGTATCTAGGTGCCTAACTCCTGTTGATTTCAACTGATTTCAGGGTGATTGAGGCACCTAAAGACCTTTAAAAATTTGGTCCTAAATGACTAACCCAAGGTCACACAGGGAGTCAGTGGCAGAGCTAGGGACCAACCATAGCTCTCCAGTCTGCTGCCATAGCCACAAAATTATATATCCCCTCCTATCTGTTCATTTCACATAAGTCACCAAACAACATACCAGATGGCAAAAGCTTTTGATTACTGCTGCCTCAGACCAGTGACCTAGATGTGAAGACCCCTATAGCCCATCAGCATTCTCTGGAGTCATGGATCATTGTTGCGGGGTCATAGGTATACAGGGTACTTTACCACCATGCCAGGTCCTTGCTGCAAAAATCTGTCTCGTATTTAAGTGATGATACCAAACAGTGAGGACAAGAGAGGGAGGGAGAACAAAGGCTATAGTGCCGTGGTTCTCAACCCATGGATTTCAGGCCACTTGCAGCCCAAGCAGCACAGTACAGCTGCGGCTCATGTGACATCCTCGGGGCCATACAGGTAGCATGTGTATTGTGTGGATGCAGCCCACATAACACACAGAGAACTGTATATGTGTGGGGCTTCAATGGGGGCCAAAGGGAAGGATCAGCAATCCATCTCTTTCCTTCTGTTGCCTGGAGCTGCTAGCAGCTGGCTGGTTTTCTTACAGGCAGAGGGCCTGGATACCCCAGCCCAGGAGGGGGTGAGGCTGCTCCTGGAGGAGCAGAATGGCTTCTGATGCCTCCAGTGGATGGCGGTGGCAGGCTGTACCTCTCTTCCCCATCCCTGGAACCGGCTGCAGCAACGTAGTCATCGAAGGTATTATACACGTTCTCTCTCCCTCCAGTCAGCACCGTGTGGGTAACCAGCTAGTTAACATAGGATCCCGTCAGACCCTCCTCGGCACGCTGCTGTCGCTACCATTTCAGAGGCACCCTGGGGACAAGTACACAGCAGACTGATTCAGCAAAGCCAGGAAACAAACGTTAGCGAGGGATGGGGCTGAAGCCTCTCTGAAAGGATGTGGTAAGTCCTAACCAGCAAAAAGGGGCTGGTGGTTTCCCCCAAGACCCCACAGCTCCCTGGGAGCGTCTTGGACCCAAACGCTTGCCTTTGCACATGTGGTCTCCCGTAGAAATCAGTAGAACTACATGAGGTTATCCAAGGTACCCTTCCAGCCACACGGCCAAGCTTCCTCCCGCCTTGCAGCCTTCTGTCCTCACTGGGATCACTGCGTTTTAAAGTGAGGTGTTAAAACAGCGCTGGCACCTCCTGTCAGGGAACCCTGACTTTGCACCAGAAATGCCAAGCCTGATCTTGGACCTTTGGTACCATCAGACTTGAGCTCCTGGCCAGTGCTGGCCACCCAGCTGGAAGGTGGGTCTGCTTCCCTGCCGCGTTTCTCTTGTTTTTATGCTAGTGGAACAGACCCTCTTGTGAAAGGCAAAGACCAATGTCCTGGGGTGCCATTGAAAGATGGGCAAGGAAAGAAAAGAAAGAAAAGATGGAGATGGTGGCACAAGCTGTCTTCATTCAGGTTCATCAGTGACTTTTGCCTTCGCTTGCCCTTGAGTACCCACAGCCTCTGCTTACCTTCCCATAGCCCTCCCGTGGTGGGTATCAGCCCAATGCCTCCTGCTGTCACCCAGGAAGATAGGAGTGGGCTGCATCGGCCAGCGAGGGGCAGACTTTCAGGAGAGCCCCGCATGCTGGGTGCACACTTGGTGTTGAGCTCTGTCGGAAATCTGCCCATAAGGGTACAATAGGAGCTGCTGGGTGCTGAGCTCGTTGGGAAATCTGGCCCCACGTGCAGATGAGTCCCTCACATGGTGACCACCTTCAACATGCATCTTGCATGCTACTACAGCTAAGACACTCACACCAGGTCTCTGTGAGCTCGCAGCAGCAGCTCTCTCAGGTGAACTGAAAGGACGATGCACCACCTGGGTTGAGATGGTTGGAGCTGTGCTGACTTCTTGCTCTGGACAATCATTTCTCAGGCACCATTCCTAAAAGCTCATGCTTCAGGGTTTAAACTGGCCACCTGCAGGGGTCAGGAAGGGATTTTTTTTGCTCCCTAATGTATTTTGCAGGTTTGGTTTTTTTAAATCTCCTTGCTCTGAAGCATCAGGGATAACCACAGGTAGAGATGGGACATAGGACAGGGAGGCCAGGACCCTAAGGTGGCACTGAGCATTCTCTCTCTCAGGTGCTTGGCTGGCTGATTCGTGCTCATATGGATAAGACAGAGTCTGTCTGGGCAAAAATCACATTGGGGAAGAAAACTACTAGAGCCTCCCCTGGGATAGTGCTTGGGGTGTGCTATAGACCACCGGGATCTAATTTGGATAGGGATAGAGACCTCTTTAATGTTTTTAAGGAAGTAAATACTAATGGGAACTGTGTGATCATGGGAGACTTCAACTTCCCAGATATAGATTGGAGAACAAGTGCTAGTAATAATAATAGGGCTCAGATTTTCCTAGATATGATAGCTGATGAATTCCTTCATCAGGTAGTTGCTGAACCAACAAGGGGGGATGCCATTTTAGATTTGGTTTTGGTGAGTAGTGAGGACCTCATTGAAGAAATGGTTGTAGGGGACAACCTTGGCTCGAGTGATCATGAGCTAATTCAGTTCAAACTAAATGGAAGGATAAACAAAAATAAATCTGAGACCAGGGTTTTTGATTTCAAAAGGGCTAACTTTAATAAATTAAGGAAATTAGTTAGGGAAGTGGATTGGACTAAAGAATTTATGGACCTAAAGGCGGAGGAGGCCTGGGATTATTTCAAGTTAAAGTTGCAGAAGCTATCAGAAGCCTGTATCCCAAGAAAGGGGAAACAATTCATAGGCAGGGGTTTTAGACCAAGCTGGATGAGCAAGCATCTGAGAGAGGTGATTTAGAAAAAACAGAAAGCATACAAGGAGTGGAAGATGGGAGGGATCAGCAAAGAAACCTACCTTATTGAGGTCAGAGCATGTAGGGATAAAGTGAGACAGGCTAAAAGGCATGTAGAATTGGACCTTGCAAAGGGAATTAAAACCAATAGTAAAAAGTTTTATAGCCATATAAATAGGAAGAAAACAAAGAAAGAAGAAGTGGGACCGCTAAACACTGAGGATGGAGTGGAGGTTAAGGATAATCTAGGCATGGCTCAATATCTAAACAAATACTTTGCCTCAGTCTTTAATGAGGCTAATGAGGAGATTAGGAATAGTGGCAGCATGACAAATGGGAATAAGGATGTGGGGGTAGATATTACCATATCCGAGGTAGAAGCCAAACTTGAACAGCTTAATGAGAGTAAATCAGGCGGCCCAGATAATCTTCATCCAAGAATATTAAAGGAACTGGCACACGAAATTGCAAGCCCATTAGCAAAAATTTTTAATGAATCTCTAAACTCAGGGGTTGTACCGTTTGACTGGAGAATAGCTAATATAGTTCCTATTTTTAAGAAAGGGAAAAAAAGTGACCCGGGTAACTACAGGCCTGTTAGTTTGACATCTGTAGTATGCAAGGTCTTGGAAAAAATTTTGAAGGAGAAAGTAGTTAAGGACCTTGAGGTCAATGGCAATTGGGACAAATTACAACATGGTTTTACAAAAGGTAGATCGTGCCAAACCAACTTGATCTCCTTCTTTGAGAAAGTAACAGATTTTTTAGATAAAGGAAACGCAGTGGATCTAATCTACCTCGATTTCAGTAAGGCATTTGATACAGTACCACATGAGGAATTATCGGTTAAATTGGAAAAGATGGGGATCAATATGAAAATTGAGAGGTGGATAAGGAACTGGTTAAAGGGGAGACTACAGCGGGTCATACTGAAAGGTGAACTGTCAGGTTGGAGGGAGGTTACTAGTGGAGTTCCTCAAGGTTCAGTTTTGGGACCAATTTTATTTAATCTGTTTATTACTGACCTCGGCACCAAGAGTGGGAGTGTGCTAATAAAGTTTGCAGATGACACAAAGTTGGGAGGTATTGCCAATTCAGAAAAGGATCGGGATATCCTACAGGAAGATCTGGATGACCTTGTAAACTGGAGTAATAGTAATAGGATGAAATTTAATAGTGAGAAGTGTAAGGTTATGCATTTAGGGATTAATAACAAGAATTTTAGTTATAAGCTGGGGACGCATCAGTTGGAAGTAACGGAAGAGGAGAAGGATCTCGGAGTCCTGGTTGATCACAGGATGACTATGAGTCGCCAATGTGATGTGGCCGTGAAAAACGCTAATGCGGTCTTGGGATGCATTAGGCGAGGTATTTCTAGTAGAGATAAGGAGGTGTTAGTACCGTTATACAAGGCACTGGTAAGACCTCATCTGGAATACTGTGTGCAGTTCTGGTCTCCCATGTTTAAGAAGGATGAATTCAAACTGGAACAGGTACAAAGAAGGGCCACTAGGATGATCCGAGGAATGGAAAACCTGTCGTATGAAAGGAGACTCAAGGAGCTTGGTTTGTTTACCTTAACCAAAAGAAGGCTGAGGGGAGATATGATTGCTCTCTTTAAATATATCAGAGGGATAAATACCAGGGAGGGAGAGGAATTATTTCAGCTCAGTACCAATGTGGACACAAGAACAAATGGATATAAACTGGCCATCAGGAAGTTTAGACTGGAAATTAGACGAAGGTTTCTAACCATCAGAGGAGTGAAGTTCTGGAACAGCCTTCCAAGGGAAGCAGTGGGGGCAAAAGACCTAACTGGCTTCAAGATTAAGCTAGATACGTTTATGGAGGGGATGGTTTGATGGGATAACATGATCTTAGTCAAAGGTCAATTAATTGCCATCAGTGGTAAATAGGACCAATGGTCAATGATGGGATGTTAGAAGTTACTACAGAGAACTTTTTCCTGGGTGTCTGGCTGGTGAGTCTTGCCCACATGCTCGGGGTTCAGCTGATCGCCATATTTGGGGTCGGGAAGGAATTTTCCTCCAGGGTAGATTGGCAGAGGCCCTGGAGGTTTTTTTGCCTTCCTCTGCAGCATGGGGCACGGGTCACTTACCGGAGGATTCTCTGCATCTTGAAATCTTTAAACCATGATTTGAGGACTTCAATAGCTGAGACATAGGTGAGAGGATTATTCCAGGAGTGGGTGGGTGAGATTCTGTGGCCTGCATTGTGCAGGAGGTCAGACTAGATGATCATAATGGTCCCTTCTGACCTAAAAGTCTATGAGTCTATGAGTCTATATGCTCAGGGTCTAACTGACCGCCATAGGTGGTGTTGGGAAGGAATTTTCCCCCACCTCAAGTTGGCAGTGACCTAGTGGGTTTTTGAGTTCCTCTGCAGGCTGGGGGAGCCAGGGTTATGTGAGTATATCTCATTTAACCATTTCCTGACATTGCAGTGGACTCGGGCACTGGTGCACCTCGGTCCCTCCTGTTCTCTGCCTGCGGCACATCATAGTCTAGTCTCTGCGGGCTGTCATACTTTGGTCTCATTTCAGTTGTTGGGTTTAGTGTGCAGGTGCTGGGTGGCGCTGGTGGTCTGTGATATACAGGTCAGACTGGATGATCTGGTGGTCCCTCCTGGCCTTAAACTCTATGACTTTATTCCCGGTTATTATTATTATTCATAACAATAACTAGCTCTTAGATGGAGCTTTTCATCAGTAGAATAGTCTTTCTTCCCTTTTTTATTTCCTGTAGCTAGCTGTGTATTGTGGGGGGATGACGGGGAGGGGGAGCACAGAGATATGGAGAAGAATTTGTGTGTTTGGATGCAAGTTTTTGTATGTGCATATTCTTGGGGCTGTGCATGTGTATTTCCATGCATAGGACTGTGTGTGTGTGTGTGTGTGTTTATATGTACGACTCTGTGTTTGTGCATGCATCTACATGTGTGTGTTTGCATGGGATGTTCTGTGTTTGTGTCAATCTCCCTCTGCTTTCTCTCCTCCTCCCCCCTGCCCCCCCACACACGATGATATAAACAAACCTGCCTCTGGACATGTCATGGCTTAAAATAGATGTTCACATATCAGCCTTTCTACAGCAGCGGCAGCGGCAGCAGCAAGAGCTGCAGCAGTAGGAAGACATGGCCGACTGGATCTGACTAGAAAACTCACCCTGAGCTGAGAAATCACAGCCTGCACAAAGGTAGAGTAACGGGGGTGGGTGTCTCCCTCCTGCCTCCCGTCTGTCTGTCTTTCTGTCTCTTTGCTGAGCGTGTGGGCTTGGGCAGTCTGCCCTGGTGTGATAGCGTCTATGTAGCGTAGTCGTGTATGTAGGCAGGGGCTGTCTGACTATCTGTCTCTCTCCTTCCTCCGAGCAAATGGCAGGAGTGGCAGAGGCAGCCATGTACCTGTGAGCAAGAGTCGCGGCATGCAGTAGCTCACCCTGTGTTTTAATACAGGAATGGGCCACACCTCCCAAGTAGCAATGGTGCTTTGGGGATTTGCTCTGGGGTCTTGTATATCAGGTAGCAACCGGTGATATTTACCAGCTAGAGCTCACTGCACATCAGCACCCAGTGGTGTTGGGGGGCAGAAGATGAGAGTCAGATACATCAGTGAGGCCTATCGAGTTGCATGCCAGAGTGGATGTGTCCCACAGATTCTCAGGCTTGTCTCCACTGCAATCAAAGGTGGGTTTGCAGCTCAGGCAGGCATACCCCTGCTAGCTTTAATCCAGCGAATGCAGCTAAAACTAGCAGCACGGGTGCAGTATTGCCAACGTTGAGAGATCAAAAATCAGCCGTCGGGGCTGCCAGAATCATGAAATTGGCCCCAAAATCATGACATTTGTTTATCTGATATGCAAATGAATTATCATTGTCTTTCAAGTAACTGCCCAGTGGAGAAACCACATTCCTTTGTTTAAGGTGGGGGTAACTCCTCTTGGACTGGAAACACATTTTAAGAATGTGGCGCGGCTGGGGGAAAAAAATCCGGACATTTGAGAGTTCTATCGCCAGATCACGAGCGAGGCTTCATTTTACTCAGAAATCGCGGCTCTCCCAATCGATTCGCGGGAGTTGGCATGTCTGCAGGTCTACAGACCCACCCGGAAATCTGGATAGGTACTTGCACGTGCAGCCTGCACCAGGGTCTGTGTTGACGTGTCTCCGCTGCTATTTTCAGCCATGCTAGCTAGATTAAAGCTAGTGCAGGTATGTCTACCTGAACTGCAACCACACCTCCAATTACAGTGTAGGCACACCCTTAGCCAGCCATGGATCTGCTTGCAGCCTTATATTAAGGGGCACGGTATGGGCCAGGCTTGGATGGGCCCAACCTGAAGGGCCTGCTGCAACATGAGCAGGCAGACACCCCACAGCATTGTGCTGCTGATGATCCCAGCAGTGGTGTGCTGCCCACGGGCTTACCAGGTATTTATTCCTGGAGCCAGCAGGTCAAACATTCAGCAGAGGGCAGGAGACATAGGGCCAACTCTGGACCATGGTATACGCTGCTGCAGCTCCCGTTACTAGCTGTGGCAGCTGCACTCAGTCATACCAGGGCTGACGGGGAACCCCTGGCTCCAGAATAGTCTATTGCAGGGGTCGGCAACCTTTCAGAAGTGCTGTGCCGAGTCTTCATTTATTCACTCTAATTTAAGGTTCCGCGTGCCAGTGATACAGTTTAAGGTTTTTAGAAGGTCTCTTTCTCTAAGTCTTTAATATAGAACTAAACTATTGCTGTATGTAAAGTAAATAAGGTTTTTAAAATGTTGAAGAATCTTCACTTAAAATTAAATTTAAATGGAAAGCCCCCCAGGCCAGGACCCAGGCAGTGTGAGCGCCACTGAAAATCAGCTCGCATGCCGCCTTTGGCACCCGTGCCATTGGTTGCCTACCCCTGGTCTATTCCATACCCTATTCCACAACCAGTCCAAGGCAGCATCCAAAATACCCTGCAGGGAATGAACTGTTTGGAGAGGTCAGTAGGGAGGGAAGTACTTAGCAGGTCTCTCTAGATCCCTTCCGAATTCTGCGGTGCCCGCATGATGTTTCCATCCTCTGTGCACAATCAGGTAAGTGTCTAGGGGTTTCCTCCTTGGGCACCGCTGGCTGCTGGCCATTGCTGAGGGCAGGGTGCCAGACCGACTGAACTGACGGTCTAAGCCAGCAAGGCAAATCTGAGGTCACTCCATTCCCCCCTTTTAGTGTCTGAAAACAATTGGCCAGCGCAGAGCCGCTGATGGGAACGGAGCTGAGATGTGACACTTTGGATGGGTTCCCAAATGCTTGGAGGCAGCTCTAGGCAACAGCTGAGGCAACACGTCAACAGCAGCAGCAGCAGCATTCAGCTGGGCTGCACTGAGGAGGAAGGCAGCAAAGAAGAAAAATGTTCCCAAGGCTGAGGCTTTGTTAGTGAGGCCGGGTACATCCCCCATATGGGTGGGACTGTCCCGGGAGGCTTGTTGTAGGTGTGAGGAAGGAGGCAGCATGGTCAGGACTGGGAGTCAGGCCTCTTGAGTTCTATTGCTTAGCAAAAAAAAGTCTCATGCCCTAAGATTAATGCCTCCCACCCCAAACCCAGAGCAGCCTCCGAGCTTTTCAAATGCAGCAGGGGGAGGTACCAAGAGAGGTTAAGACCACCTCTCCCTCCCATTAGGCTGTTTTTATTGGTGCACGACAGGCCGATGCCCAGTGAGACCCCACGTGACACCATATGAAATCCTCCATCTGCGTCTCCTCCCAGCCCCAGAGCCTGGCACTAGGCCCAGAGTTTTCATTGCCTGCCTCCAATCCCGGGTTGGCACAGTCAGCTCGTGAGTTGGCATCGTGACTCTGGCAGCCAATGCTCTCTAGCCGGTTCAGAGGGAAGGCGGCAGCTGAGCTACTCCGTCATCCCATAAACAGAAAACCCTGGGTACTCTGGTCCTGCCAGTGTGGCAGTGATCCAGAAGAGCAGAGCTGGAACGTTGCCCCTTCGCCATGAAAGGGGGTGCACAAGTGGGCTGAAGGCTTTGGTGACCCCACTTCCTCCTTTGCTTGGTTCACAGTGCTCTGGCCCCATTAAACTCTCCCCAAATGCTCCACCTTCCAGGAGGGAAGCCGATGGTGTACTGCCCACTCCTGACATTGGGAACCTGTGGGCAGAGAAGGCTCTACACCGGCAGCTAGTTGTTCACGTAGTCAGGTTGCTGGGGGGATTTGCAGGGCTGCTTTGAACTTTTGTGAGGTATTTTGATGCACGACCAACTCACCCCAGTGCCCGTGGACCCAGGAGTCTCAGCCCAAAGCTGCTTGACCTGGGTCTCCTGCTCAGGAAAAAGCAGCTGGATTTGTGTGTGTGTGTGTCAGAGAAAGGGGGGAGTCTCTGAACCGATCGCTTGTCACTTGGGGACGGGCTTGGCAATACTCCCAAGGGGTCACCTAATGGCATCTCCACTACTTACAGGACGGGACCGTGGGTGACGGCAGCAGCAGCATTGTCGCCCATAGGGATGCAGCGTGGGTCTCGGCAGCTCCAATGGCTTTTATGTCCAGGTTCTCCAGAAGTAGCTCCAGGTCACCCAGCCGGGGGTCTCAGGAAGACGCCAGCAACCACCCCATCCTCAGTGTCTTTGAGCTGGAGAGGCTACTGTACACGGGGAAGACGGCCTGTAACCATGCAGATGAGGTCTGGCCAGGACTCTACTTGGGAGACCAGTAAGTACGGGCCCAGGGGATGGGGGGCCCAGGCCCCCTGGGCCATGAGGGGGAGCAGGAATAGGTGGGGATGGGAAGGAAGAGGGAAAGGGAGACTCGGTAGTATAGTTGTGGGAGGGGGCACGGACTGGGGAAGAGATGAGTGGTGCCAGTGTGTATGTGTGTGTGTGTAGTATTCCCAATGCCAAGCATTCAGGCAGCCTCTCCCTCCCGCCCCCCCCCCCCAATTGGGGGCTCTTTTTATTGGCCTTCTGGTTTCCGAGCCTGTGCAGCACATTCAGCTCACGTTTTCAAGCTTTTCTCTGCAGCCACAAGGGCTAGAAACTTACTTTTTGTTTTAATGAAAGTAGGGATTCCCCAGTACTAAACTGATCCCAGGAGAGGTGTGTGTCCATGTCCGTGTCCTTTCCATCTGGGATAGTGGCACTCAGAAATGACCCCCGAGGGTAAAGGTATCCATGTGAAAAGACCCACCGCACACAAACCGGACACAGCACGCACCCTAGTGAGCAGCAAGGGAGATTTAGGTCGGATATTAGGACAAACGTTCTCTATGGCTGTAATACTCAAACTGAGACTCGGGAGCTGCAAGTGGCTCTTTAATGTGTCTCCTGCGGCTCTTTGCAGCACGTGATAGTAAAACACTGGGTGACTTAATTATTAACCAATTTAAATTATTAACTCATCAGGATGCATTTACTATGTTATTAACCATCTGTCGTAGATAAAATAATAACACTTGGTCAGAATATCCAAGAAAATATATATAGTAAAGGAAACAATGAAGTTACACGACTGTGGCTCTTTTGGGTAACGTTGCTCTCTAATTTGGCTCCTGAATCACTGAGGTCTGAGTATCACTGGGCTAAGGACAGTTAAGCATTGGAACAGGTTATCTAGGGAGGTTGTGGAATCCCCATCACTGGAGGTTTTTAAGAACAGGTTGGACAAACAGCTGTCAGGGATGATCTAGGTTTACTTGGTCCTGCCTCAGCATGGAGGGCTTGACTAGATGATTTCTTGAGGTCCCTTCCAGCCCAACATTTCTATGATTCTATGTTCAAGAGGTCTGGGAAACCGGGGGTACAAGACTAAGGGGCACTGGCAGAGCTGTAAAGGGGTCAGGGGAACCCAGACTGGTATAGCAGGGGGGCTGTGGATCAGGATTGCGGCCCATTGGCAGGAGCTTGAGAGCCTGGGATGGAGGGGGAGAACCCGAGCGGCCGCGGCACGGTCGCGCGCCGCAAGCCTGGGAGGGAGGGGGACGCTCGGCTTGAAAGCCTGGCGGGGAGAACCCGAGCGGCGGTGCGCGAAACCCACGCGTGGCAAGCCTAGGAGGGAGGGGGAGAACCAGAGCAGTGGTGGCAGAGCGGAGGTGAGCTAGGGCGGGAGGTTGTGGGGGTGGCCACAGGAAGCAATGGGGTGAGGGAAATGTAGCACCTGTGGTGGAGGAGGTGGGGCTGGGGATTTGGGGAAGGGGCAGAGTTGAGGCCGGGCCGGGGGTGGGGCAAGAAAACAACGGGGCGGGGCGGCCAAAACATTTTTTGCTTGGGGCGGCAAAAATCCTAGAGCTGGCCCTGCCTCTCCCCCACCTTCTTCTGGCCCTCCAAGCCAAAAATCCATGCTGGCCTGGCCCAAGTACCTCTCCCCTCCCTAGTTCCAGTTCTAGCAGATAATACTTGCACAGTCCACTACCAAGAAGCACCCCCTGCTCAGCTGCCTGCACATAAGCTCCCCCATTTTAACCCTTTGCTCCCTTCTCCACAGAGATATAGCAGCCAATCGGCGTGAGCTCACCCGCCTGCGCATCACCCACATCCTCAACGCCTCGCACAGCAAGTGGAGAGGGGGTGCGGAGTACTATGAGGGCACCAGCATCTGCTACCTTGGCATTGAGGCCCACGACTCGCCCAGCTTCGACATGAGTCCCTACTTCTACCCCGCAGCTGACTTCATCCACCAGGCGCTGAGCGAGACAGGGGGTGAGGGGCAGAGGAGCAGGGGCTGGGATGAGGACAGGCGGCTGTGTCCCACACCCTCATCTCTAGTCGCCTTCTGTCCTTATAAACACGCCACCCACTGTTCTGTGCTGGAAGCAGTGGAAATACCATTAGCAAGACATGGGGATCCTCACTCCCACCTCCACAGCCCTCCCCCATGTGATTGGCTCAGAGAAACCTCCCAAATCCAGCCACTTCTTGAGGCTGCGAAACTGCCACCATAACACCAGCGTCACCCTGTTGGACCAGCACGATGGTCCTTCTAGCTCAGTATCTGGCCTCACATGCTGCACCAGAACAGAGCCACCTCTATCTACGCTGGGATCAGCTAGACTAGAGCCATGGTCCAGCTAGCCCAGTGTCCCAGCAGCCACCATTCTGGAGGAGACCCAGGCCCCAATTAGGGGCCATGGCCTGGACCTTTCATGCCATCCTGCTGGAACAAATAGGCTAGATCTGAGGTGGATCCCTTCCTGTCACAACACTGGGAATTCCTATGGTGCTGGAGGGTGTAAGCAACCCCTGGCATAAGGGTATGCCAGGGATGGGGGTGGATTTAGAGCAGGAGGGGGTGGATCTGGAGTCCCCAGACAAGCCCAGGATTCAAGAAGTGCATAGGGGACACAGACATCTTTGGCCTCCCGCACTCAGGAGGTGCAGCTCAGAGTCTGGCTCATAGGGACCCTGGAGTAGGGCAGGTTGAAAATGTTGCTCTCAAAACTGTTGTTCAAAGGAAGATTGGGGTTTTGACTAAACAACATTTTCCCCTAAAACTAAAGTATCTGCTTTCCATGCAAAGCTTAGATTTTTCACTGGGAAAAAAAAACCCAAAGCAAAAAGTTTTTGATTTTCAACCAGAAACTGAACTCTTTAACCTAACCATACACTGGAATACTTTGATTGGAAATGCTGCAGCAGATCCTCATGGGAGTTGTCGTTCCATGGACTCATGTTCCCATTCCCCTTGTTGGAGCTGGGCTCCCTAGCCAGACATCACCTCTCATGATTCACTATGGCTGTGGGACTCCCATGATGCATCACCTCCCCTGCCCGAAAGGGGAGACGGTAGTGCGTCCTGGCAGATGTCATCTGACCGGTCTTAGAGAGGAAAATGAGGGCGTGAACCACTCGAACTACTGCTCCCATGAGGCACCACCACAGCAGCATTTCTGAATCAAAATCATTCAGATTTTGATTTTTCAATAAAAAGTCAATATTTTCCAAGGGAACCCTCCTCCTCTGCCATTGCGTGACCATCTATCCCATCTAGCCCTGTATCCTAACTCCTGCGCTGGAGTGACCATCTCACCTGCACTGTTATAGGACCCTTTCCTAGACTTCCCTAACCCAGGGCAGAGGGGCCTTGGGGCTGTAGCCCCTCTGTG
Source organism: Chelydra serpentina (assembly GCA_037349315.1). Taxonomy (NCBI): domain Eukaryota; kingdom Metazoa; phylum Chordata; order Testudines; family Chelydridae; genus Chelydra; species Chelydra serpentina. The sequence goes on along the minus strand of JBAIAC010000017.1, from coordinate 10,813,159 downwards.
ACACCGCTCCCCTTCTCCCCGCAGGAAGGATCCTCGTCCATTGTGCCGTCGGGGTGAGCCGCTCGGCCACCTTGGTCCTCGCCTACCTCATGATCCGCCACCGTATGACCCTGGTGGAAGCCATAAAGACTGTCAAGGATCACCGTGGCATCATCCCCAACCGAGGCTTCTTGCACCAGCTGGTGTCCCTGGACAACTCCCTGAGGCTGAAGCGGAGAGCATGAGCGGGCAGGGGAGAGGGCGCTGTTCAGCATCCGGCGCTCAGCCCAACCCTACTGCCAACTGAGCAGCGGCAGACACCGAGATTTCATCATGGGGCAGGCGCTTGGCAGGCGCAGCTGGACTCCCTCAGCCCATGTCCGCCGTGTCCAGTGGGGTCCTCAAGGAGTGGAAGCTATTCGGAGCGGCCCTCAACCTGCAGCCCTGTGGTCTATGGAGGCCTAACATGCAGCCTCCTTCCAGGCTGCAAGACTTAGAGGTACACCCCGCAGGGACTATTATCCGGTGTCTCGGGCTTCTCTTCTCCCCCATCCCCTGCTGGCTCTGGGAAGCCCACATGGGTTGGTTCTGCCAGCGGGCACACCCAGGCAGCAAGCCAGCCCTGCCTGTCGTTCCTGCAAGATCCAAGCCGTGTGCATTTCTTGGTGGCAATGAGAATTAGGCATGGCCCATGGTGTCGTAGACTTGGGGTCTCCTCAGTGTAAAATATTTACCTGTAAGAATAAAGTTACTGCAAAGCAAAAAGGTCTGCCCCCCGCCTTCTGTGTTTTGGAGCATCTTTGCCCAGACCCCAAGGGAGGATGAGAGATAGAGTCTAGACTGGGTGTATTCAGGGATCACATCCCACCAATGAGCTGAAATGCTGCTGCCTCTTCGCTGGTAGCTGCACGTGCAATATACTGATATATTGACTGAGGGGCAGTCAAAGGTCCAATCGCCCAGTGCTTAAAGAGATCTGAAAAAAGTGTGTGTGTGTGTGTGTGTGTGTGTGTGTGTGTGTGTGTGTAAAAGACAGTGCTTAAAGTGCACCCCTCAGCAACCCAGCTCAGATTAGGGGTGTTTTTTTGGGGGGGGGAACAGGTCTGCGACCAGGGCTGGTGCAAGGAAGTTTTGTGCCCTAGGCAAAACTTTCTTGCACCAGCCCTGCGCGCCCTCCCCTCCCCCGGCTAACACCGCCTCGCCCCCAGCATCTAGTCCCACCCCCGCCCGCGGGCCGGCAGCTCAGCCCCCTACCCGCAGCGCCCCCCCGGCTCCGCCGCTGAGCCGGGAGGGCAGAAGGCAGCCGTGGCGAGCTGCCCCCGCGGCTCCCGGGGCCCTAGGCAACTGCCTAGGGTCGCCTAGTGGGCGTGCCGGCCCTGTCTGCAACCCCCTTGTGACCCTTCCCTCTTCAAGCACTGAAATCAGCTCTTCATGATCCTCTCCCAGCCCCTTGGCCACGGTTGGGTTTGTGAGAAGGAAGCAAATCCCATCTGCCTCAAGGCGTCTACCTGACAGGATGGGGTGGGCTGGGGGAGGGAGTGTTGTCTCCCCCCTTATCTCTGTAGTGAGGGATAGAAGAACTGTGCTAAGTGGCCCCTGGAGCCCTTCTCCTCACCGGGACATTGGGACCCCAACACAGAGCTACTGGAGGGAACAAGCCAGCAAAGCACTAAGAAACCGAGACCCTAGGGATGGGCCTGGAACCAAATGCTTGGGAGGGGTGGGATCCTGATCCAACGGCAATAGCCAGCACCTCCCAGGGCCAGGCTCCATCTCTGAAGCTTGGATTCATTTCTAGAACAGTGTTCTACATGGGCTTTGGAGGGAGGGGGGGTTGAGTGCGGTGAGCTTTGAGGGGTGTCCGCCCCGTTATTAGTGAGGGGCAAGTGGCCATATCTTAAAAAGTCTACTGACATCAGGGCCGTCACTAGCTAGCCCGCAGAGCAGCAGGCTCTGGGAAAAGACTGGGTGGGCCACGGAGCCTGAGCTCCCCTCTGCCACAGGCAGATCAAAACCAGCCCCGCCTCTGCCAGATTCCCAGGATTGAAGTTTCCCTGCATAAATAACAAGGCTCAGGGAGCCATACTGCCAATGACCACAAGAGAGCAGCACAAAATCAGAGTAATCTTCCCTCTCCAGCATTTCGGGCGGCTTCACTGTGACACAGTTTTCCATCCCTGCAGGAACAGGTTTGAGATTCAGCTCTCGAGATAACTAGGCTCCATGTTTGGGCCCCAGCTGTCTCCCCATATTACTAAGTCGAAGCTCCAGACCTCAATGCTGCAAAGGAACCGCTCCCCACCTTTTAGGATTCCAGGGTGGGGAGTGGTCCCAAGCAACGGTGGGTGCAAAGTCCTCTCCGGAGGAGCTCCAGATTCCATGCTCCACCCAGAGGTATTCTCCACCCTGTCCCAGCGGGCTGGGTTGGGATGCTGCCTGCAGAGCTGGTGCCTTGGCCTAGGAGTACTTGCATGAAGTTACACCACAGCACCACTGGCCAGGTCCATTATCAGGGGGGTTCTCCTTATGCAGAAACACCAGGTATCGGCCAATTCTGGAGATTGGGCTGGAGAGGACCGATGGCCTGACCTGCCTTGCCAAATCCTAGCTCAGTGCGGATGGATAGGCCGGCTAAGTAGAGGGCTGTCCGTAAACTACGTAATGCATTAGGGGGCGGGTGGGTCTCTAATTTGGCGTGTTTGTTTCAGTGTTACAAAATGTTACAAGGATAACATTTGGGTCTCGATAATCACCCAGGAATGTGTCATGTAATGGATGGAGGCAGAAAGCAAAAGAGAAAGTCTTTCCCAACTGAAGGGGAGAGAAGGCAGGTAACAAACCCCTGAGATAAAAGGCCTGAGGCCCACAATCTACAGTGGAGCTGCTGGGGAGAATCAGGCCCAGGATACAATACAATAGATTAGAACACAATACAAAGGAATGCTTCACCCACGGTCATGAATTGTATCAACCACCAGATGGCGATGTTGCTCTCTGCCAGAAGAAGCCAGGCCACAGAAACCAGGACCAGCAAAAGTTAGCTTCCCTGATAACTATGCAGAGACAAAAGTCTCCTTTTAACCCCCAGGAGCGGGCTGTACCCCTAAACATGCTGAAGGCCCACACGGAAGCAGCAGCAGCTCTGAGAGCTTCCGGAGTCTGGGAAGGTCAAGGGGAGGCGTTTCTGGGCTGCTCTCCAAAGCTCCTAAATTGGGCATGCCAGGCACATCCCAGGGGAGGATGTCAGCGCTGGTTCTGCTGCAGTCATCCTGTCTGGCTGCTGGTACTATGCAAGGGCAGCTCATATGTTCACTAAGGAATCTCCTGCTTGGTTTGACCTGAGCCCGGCAGCCAAGACAGACTGTTATTGGTACATAAAGGACTCGCAGAGTCCTCACCCTTCATAGCCCAGGGCATGTCTACACAGCATTTGGGGGGCAAGCCTCCAGGCTGGGTTGGCAGACTCAGAGGCTGGCACAGTCAAATCTTGATTTGGCAGACTCGGGCTAGCGGGACTCGCATGAGCTGCTCTAAAATAGCCGTGTAGACAGAGCTTTGACGCTGTGCTGGGGCTGGAGCTCATGCTCTGAAGAGCACCCACCTCCCTAGGCTTCAGGGCCCAGGCTGCATCTTCAAAGCACTGTCTGTCAACCCGGCCTGGGAGCCTCACTCCAAAATGCCGTGTAGACGTACCCTTAGGGACGAGAAAGAGACTAAGTGAAAAGCAGCCCCTTCTTTTCTTACCCCTCATCTCTGATCCCTGTAGGTCTCTAGTTCACACTGGCTGACTTCCCTGGCTCAGCCTTTGAACTAGGCTCATACTGAAGCCTTTAGAACTAGGGGCCTCTGTCCTAGTGACCTTCTGGGGTTCATCTAAGCAACGCAGGCTGGTCCCATCTGCAGCTGTGTTCCACTTTTCTCCCCTCGGTCACAGGAGGGCGCGCAAGAACAAATTCCCAACGAGCCAGACAAGATTCAGAGTCAAGCTGTGCACAGTTGTTCTTACCCAAGTGTGCACTTGATCTGGAATTGTGAAAGCGGACACGGTTGCCAGAAGCTTTACTGGGGTGCAGGGCCTGTTCCTTCATGTCTGGGATGAGCTCCCTTCTCCCCATGGCTGCCAAAGGGTGGGGTGGTTTCAATCTATAACTAGCAATGAGGTCGAGCTGCAAGGTTTGGGTCCAGATTCCCAGCCCCATTCAAGCCCGCAAGCCAGGTAACATGTGACCATTCTAACCACATTTGGGGGGGTGGGGGGTTTGATCAAAGATGAAACTTAAAACAACCTCCATAGGTCAGGCAAGTCATGTGCTGGGAATCAGTCGGTTTGCATAGCTCCCAGTCAGAGCTGTCTGGGGGCTGGGATAGCTTTCCTACCCACACACATACAAGTGGGAGCTAGGGTGCTGTACAAGCCTGCAGTGTAGGAGTGGGTAAACTTGCATGAAGGGCTAGAAAGCAGAGACCAGAGAGGTGGGACCCCACCTGATAACTGCAGTGGGCACTCTGCACTTATAAATATAACAGCACCCCAGCTAGGCTTTCATCCTAGGACACCTGCCTTTAAAACCACATGCCTCTAGTGCCTGCGCTAAAGTGTCAGGTCCAGAGAGTAACAACCTTCAACCTATTTATGAATCAGTCACTAACAGAGGACAAAGACACACTTGGCCAATGTGTTACATGAGAATTGGGCCCCAGGTATTGTAAGTTGGGTACCCAAAAATGGAGGACTCTGAAATCAGTGGAGGGTTTTGAAAACCCTCTGTGCCTCAGTTTCCCCATTATTTAAAATGGAGATGATCATACTTACCCGCCTCTGTAAAGGGCTCTGAGGTCTTTGGCTGAAAAGCACTATCACAGGGCTAATTAGCGGTGGCTCTATTCTGACCCACAAAGACGTCACAGTTCAGACCGGTTTTAGCTATATCGAACTGGCCCCATAATGCTTCCAGGGGTTGTTGTCCATCTGCTCCTAATATAGCTCCATTCTTCTTCCACTTCCTGACACACTAGCCGGCTGGGCAGCTCTGTGTATTTAGAATTTGGATCTTGTAAACATGTGTCGTTGAGGGCTCTGATAGCCATGCAAGAGCGATTTGCTCTGTTTGGATGGTAGCCAGGTCATCTGGGACTCTGTAACACACCTGGCCCAGTGTCTTGGCAGGGCTGAGGGCCCAGGCAAGCAGTGGGCTGGCAGGGTGCCCATCAGGCTCCCAGGGAAACATTGAGAAATGTTTCTCTCCCCCTTTGTCAATGAAAGGGATGTTTATGAGAGGCGCGGGAGCAGAGGAGGGCTAGGAATTGTGGCAAACCCTCCTTAAAAAGGAGTTTGGAAAGGGAGTATTGTATCCAACTCCAAAGGCTCGTGTTATAGTCTCTAGGTTGCTCAAGGCGTGGCAGGACAACACATAGGAACTGCCCAGAAAAGGCACCGAGAGTATGAACAATAGAGGTGGCTCCAAGCAGCAAACCCAAGGACTTCTGGGTAACAGAGAATGGTGTGCGGGGGCTGGGCAGGGGCTCCAGAGGAGACTGTGTAGTTGAACGGGACTCTGGCGATGTTCTGAAAAGTCCTTGCCTGATTTTGTAGCTTCACCGCACGTGTTGTGGGCCCAGCTGGTGTGTGGCTCCCATTGTGGATCCTGCTGCTAATTAAGCCTTTATCTGCGGGCACGGCCATTATTCGATAAAGCTGGGATCTTAGAATCATAAATGATTAGGGTTGGAAGAGATCTCAGGAGGTCATCTAGTCCAACCCCCTGCTCAAAGCAGGATCAACGCCAACTAAATCATCCCAACCAGGGCTTTGTCAAGCCGGGCCTTAAAAACCTCTAAGGAAGGAGATTCCACCACCTCCCTAGGTAACCCATTCCAGTGCTTCACCATCCTCCTTGTGAAATAGTGTTTCCTAATATCCAACCTAGACCTCCCCCACTGCAACTTGAGACCATTGCTCCTTGTTCTGTCATCTGCACCACTGAGAACAGCCGAGCTCCATCCTCTTTGGAACCCCCCTTCAGGTAACTGAAGGCTGCTATCGAATCCCCCCTCACTCTTCTCTTCTGCAGACTAAATAACCCCAGTTCCCTCAGCCTCTCCTCGTAAGTCATGTGCCCCAGCCCCCTGATCATTTTTGTTGCCCTTCGCTGGACTCTCTCCAATTTGTCCACATCCTTTCTGTAGCATCAGGGAGGTGTGGGACACAAGGGGAAATTTGTATGACGGGGGATCAGCAAATTAACCCAGTGGGTGAAATCAGATGCAGCTGTGATGGTGGATGGTGCAGTGACAGGAGACAGGTCTGAGGACAAAGGGGATGCTGGGATTTTCAGCTGGTGGAAAGACAGAGAGGCTCAAATTCATGCCTGCTAAGCACGACAAAGGGCAGGATCCATGGGGGAGCAACAGCAGCTTTACTTCATCCGTTCTGCTCTCCTGTGTTAGGGACTCGGGGATAGTTTGGTCCCTGGTGTAAGTCAGAGCAGCCCTAACTTGCAGCAGGGGATAGCTGCCTCCCTCCTTCGCCCTGGCACCTGGGGCTCCTGCGGAAGACGGTCTAGATCAGGGGTGGCCAATCTATGGCTCCGGAGCCACATCCGGCTCTTCAGAAGTTAATATGCGGCTCCTTGCACAGGTGCTGACTCCGGGGCTGGAGCTACAGGTGCCAACTGTCCACTGCTCAACCCCAGGCCCCACCCCCGCTCCACCCCTTACCCCAAGGCCCCCGCCCCTTCCCGCCCCCTCCCCTGGGCCTGCTGCACCCTTGCTCCTTCCCCCTCCATCCCAAAGCCTCCTGTACACTGCGAAACAGCTGATTGTGGCGAGCAGGAGGCACGGGGAGGGAGGGGGAGGTGCTGATTGGCGGGGCTGCCGCTGGACAGGAAGTGCTGGGGGGTGACGGGGGGGCAGGGTTACTGATGGGGAGCTGCTGATGTATTACTGTGGCTCTTTGGCAATGTACATTGGTAAATTCTGGTTCCTTCTCAGGCTCAGGTTGGCCACCCCTGGCCTAGATGGCATAGCCAGTTACACTGACTGCCAAGGACAATTCTGATATAATTGGGGGAACTCCCCAGGGGAACCATATAGTGGTTTCACAGCCCCTTTACCTTTGCTCTGCCAGCCTGTGGTGGCCATGGGTCAATGGAGGAAGCGGATTGTGAGTTATTTTGATCCTGAGAGATGCTGAGCCCCTGTCGCTTCCAGCAGGCCCTAGGTGTGTTGCCCACATGCCCTCCAGAGGAATAGGTTTGAGGGATGGTGCAGCCTTGCCTGCAAATCTCTCTACAGCCAAGGGAGCCTTTGCCACTCCAGGAGTGGCCCTGCTGGGTGACTACCAGCCTTTCTAAGGTAAGGAATGTATCAAGCTAAGAGCAGATGTGGTTCCTCTAGTCTAAACCCCTAGTGGTACCCAGAGCAACTGACCTCTTAGAATCGCTGCCTGGGGGTGGGGGTGACTGATCTGAGAGCCAAGGGTGCACAATATGAAAGACAGGAGCCCAAACGTAATGACACAAGGAAAGTCAGGAGGGGCAGAAACGGGAAACTCTGGTGTTCTCACTGCAGTAGCACCTAGAGGCCCCACTCAGGGATCACCGTTGTGCAGAGCGCTGTACACATATCCTGAACAGACAGTCCCTGCCCCAAAGAACTTCCAGTCCGAGTAATTGTTCTCTTTTGCATTAAAAAGCACTTGATGTCATCTTAGTTCCATGAGCCAGCATTTCTGGGGTTGCTAATTTAGAGCAGAGAGGCTGAGATAATACCAGGCGAGTGTGAGATGGGGAGGGACATTTGAGTCTGAAATGGACAGTTGAGAAAGATGATTTATTGCTTTGGGTAAGCGCTCTCTCTCTCTCACACACACACACACACTTGGCGGAGTGGACATGGGCTACAAAACCTTTAAAGTGTGGGGCATGAGTTCAAATTCAGCTGACTAGTATCAAGCAAGTGATGTTAGTATTGCCTTTTTGGTAGCCTGTATTAAATGTATTTGACAGGTCTCGGGGCTTGTCTACAGACAGAGTTGAACCAGTTTAACTTGTAGTATGGTGTTAAACTAGTGGAAAAGGCTATGTGACATTCTTATTTCAGTTTAAATTGGATTTATTTCAGTTTCATTTAAGTCAATTACAAACAGGTTTAAGCTAAATCTGAATAAGCCCCTCTTAAACTGACATTGGAGTGTCCACACTATGGGTTTGCATTGGTTTAGCTAAACTGGTTAAATTAAACTGATACAAGTTTGTGTGTAGACAAGACTCGGGCCTCAGTGAATGGATACCACTTAGGGCAAAAAGACGAATTTATATACTGACTTCTGCCTATTTTTCTGTTTGCAAATTATACAGGAGCAGTTTACAATTGCATCAGATTTATTAATTATTGAAATTATTCCCTGAATAATTTTTCAAATGGGCCCACCATGGGCAAACTGATGACGTTCAGAGAGCCACAAACTGAGCTGTTCTGGTTAGTATTAATTAGACACATACATCACATGGCATTGTTTCTTTCCCTGATTGGATGAGTGTAACTATTAAAATCAGGTTTCTGTTGCTGAGATTCATGTTGACAAATATGTCAGATCTGGTTTGCACAGATTATTCTCTGATACTCTCATAAAACCACTTATTTCCAGGACCATTACGGCCAGTAAGCATGTTTGCTGGAATATCAGCGAAAGCAAACACTAACGGATGTGAACACCACCACAGTCAATTCATTTATAAATGGAGATGGGCAGATTTTTATTTTGTTTAGGTATTCATCTACCACTACTGTAAAACCATACCATAAAACCATAAGGAAATAGACAGAGAGGAACATAGGAACTTGCAGACTGGATCAGACCTATTGTCCACCTAGGGTGACCAGATGTCCCAATTTTATAGGGACAGTCCTGATTTTGGGGTCTTTTTCTTATATAGGCTCCTATTACCTCCCACCCCCGATTTTTCACATTTGCTGTCTGGTCACCCTATGTCCACCTAGCCCATTATCCTGTCTCCAATAATGGCTGGTACCAATTGATTCAGTGGGCAGGACAAGAAACCCCACTGTGGATTATTGTGGCATATGAGTCTTTTCCTATCCACCATCAGTTAGAGGTTAGATTACTGAAGCATGACATTCACAGTTCACGTCCTTTCAAACTTTTTCTTCCTCCGCCTGTAGCTATGGCTATGCACACTAAATGGCCTGTGGGTGTGATTGGCCTGGATTCAAATCCTGGAGGAGGCCTGGCAATGGATATGAAACACAAATCTGTGAGCTACATAAAGATTTCTGGGGCTCAAGAGAGAGAATATATTTATTATTTATAGGAGAGTTTTCCACCACACTGAAGTTACTTTGAGTGTGAGGCAATGGCCTCATCCCAGGGTAAGGCGCCTTAGATTCCTGAATTCAAATCCGAGCTCTACCTCTGATTTCTTGAGCATGGCCCTGGACGAGTAACTTCCATTCTACCCCCAGCCTTGATTTCCCAGTCTCTACATAATAAGGGTATAGTGAGGTCTAATTAGTGTCATGTTAACACAATGTGGTGACAATATAAAGCCCGGGTGTAAAAGCTAAGAAGTATTGCAATTTGTGACCTTCAAAGGGAATAAGAGGAGCTATTCTACTTTTTAGGATGTACAGTATATGCCCTAAAAAGCAGACTAGCTCCCTTGTAGAAAAATGCATCTTTAATCATTAGCTCTTGGAGGACGCTTTGATGGCCCTCACACCTATGAAAGGCAAACCCAGCTGTGTTTGAGTTCACTAACAGGCTTTCAAAAATAAATGTAAAGTTACATTGTATTAGCCAAGTACATATGCAGAAAAGCACACGTTGCCTGCTGCCTGAAAGCCATAGGCTGGAGAGAGACTTTAAAGCCAGCCTATCACACTCAACCTTTAAAAGGAAAGTATGTTAATGAGGCACGCAGCTCAGGCTGTGATTGGTTATGCGTGTGGCTAACAAGCTAGAAGGGGGGAGGTTGCTTCTTGTCACTCTGAGCATTATAGAAATGTATCAGAGTAGGAGACAATCCCTGAACAGGAGCTGCTTTGTAAATTGCAATTGTAGGATCTAGCAAACTAACAGGCTCCTGTTACCCAAACCATCAACTTTCCTGCTCTGCAATTCTATCAGTCTTTACTCTGGGATTTTTCTTGTGTCACTTGCAAACCCATCAAGCCTGTTTCCTGGACTGCTGGTATTGAGAAGAGAGCTCTTTGGAGTGCTGCTAAACTCCCCATCCCCGCAAGTGAAAGGATCCTCTTCTGTATTTCTCTTTTCCTTGCAGGACTTTGGGACTCATTGATGCACCCATTTCAGTGGTGTAACGGTGAGTAGCTGGGTGTGCGTGTGTGTGTGTGCATGCATGTGCTGGTTGTGTGTGTGTGTGTGTACGTGTGTGTGCATAAAGTCTCCTTGTATTGAAAGAAAGTGGTTCCCCTCCCCACATGGACACCAGCTGGGCTCAAGTTCATTGTATTACATGGTGGGGTGGGAAGCTGTTCCTATTTATAAAGGCAGACTGACTCTGTAAACAAAATCCAAAGATATTTTAAAGAGATAAAAAAGTCTGTCATTTCCTTAGAGATCTGGAGTGGGAGAGATCTGCTGAAGCATGTGAGATGCAAGCTCAGGCTTTGTTTCCACTTTCCTCTTTGTGTTTGTGTTTAGAGCTGGCTTGCTAGTGATCCTTGATGAAGTCGGAGCAAGGTGAAACACTATCCAAAAGGGATTCATTTTTCCAGCTTTATTAAGTTTGCTGGCAAAATGAATCCCTTTTGAATGAATTCCCCCTCACATTGTTACATTTAATTATTCATGTCGATCTGAGATTTTGTTCCCCTTCATCCATTTGTGATTGGAGTTGATAGTAAGAATTTGAATATGGTTAATTTTAATATTGTTAAACAATTACTAGGATAAGCCAATTCATTCACACTCCTTCCTTTAAAAACAAAGCTGAACATGGTATTACTCTGGAAGCATTTAGCTTCTGTTGTGGCTAATAAAGATCAGCAAACCTTTGGGATCCAATTCCCCCAACCACCAAATTAGATTTGCTTATACTGCTGCTTTTTATTTTTCTTTACCAAAAAAAAGGATTTCAGTTGTCTTTAAATGTCAAAGTACCTTTAAAAGAATGCTAAATAATTTTATAAAAACCTTTTCCGTTTAGTTTTAGAAACTTTTTATTCCTTTTCTGCTGTTTTTCTAGTCTGATTCCTCTCTCTCTCTCTTTTTTTTTTTTTCCTTTTTCTTTTTCTTGTAAGAGATGTTGTGGTTTTAATAGCTAGCAGATGGTAAATGCTCTTTGTATGTAACGTGCTTAATTATAAGAAGAATCCTTTCTTGGACCTACTCAGGCTGAGCTTGGATCAATTATTTCAAGAGGCTTTTGTTCTCAGCCTAGTTTGCATTGCGTTTCCCCCTCCTTTAATTGTATATAGTTTCATGAAATTTAACTAACACATGTCACACACACAGTCGATTGGCCATGTGCTTAAAGACAATGGAAGGGAAAAGGAAGGGGAGTGGGGAAGAGAATCAGTTTATTTCAAGTACAGTGAATCCTGCTTATCTCCAGTGAGTAGAAGCCAATTACTAAATTAATTTGCCATGCGTTCATTTCTGATGGTGCTTATAATGGAAATCCCTCTTTCAAGGGGCCACAGAATGGGAATAAACCTGTTAAAAAGGACTCAAGACAGGGCCTTGTATCTCCATTGTATCGTGCTAAATATACAAAAGGGACATGAAGACAAAATCAAGTATATTTGTGAGGTTTCTTTGTAAAAATAATAAAACCTTTTTTATGACTAAGTAGTTCAAAATTATGTTGGGAATTCTATCATTAAGCCATTGTTGAGTAAGAAAGGTCGGTTTATTTAAATTTCTGCAACCAGTGGCTTCCTCTTCCATAACACCTCTTCATATACTGTCTGTTCTCATGCAGCTTTGGGGTCAGGAAGCAAATAGTCTTGCCATATGTTAAGTGCTAACTTGTTCTGAATGCATGCATTTAAAATAAGATACATATAGACACATCAGAGAAAAATGTTCAAACCTGGGTGCGTAAAGTTAGCCTCCTAAATCCATATTTAGGCTCCTAAATAACAGAGATTGCGTTATAGAGGTTCTGAGCACCCCCAGCTCCATTGGCTTCAGAGGCTGAGGATGCTTGGAAACGCTGAAAACTAGACCGCTCTTATTCAGGAACCTAAGCATGGATTTGGAGACTAACCTTAGGCAGCTTGGTTTGTGAATGTTGGGACTACTCACATGCTTAAAGTTAACCATGAGCATAAGTGTTGACAGGACTGCGGCCTTAGTGTGTTAAGCCTAAACCCTGCTGGACAAATTGACCTTTCAGCATAAATAAGGTTTGTTAAATATTTTGTAGCAGGTAGTGCATGCTACAGTTAACTTTTGAGTTCCAACTTCCATTTATTTATTTATAAGTATATCAAATATTCTGCTTCTTGTTGAACTATTTACAGAATACTGAATTATATTTATATTCGGTCAGAGAGAGAGATACCAGTGAGTAAATGAGAGTCAAACGAGCCACCTACCTGTAGCTTTATGTGGAGGGAAGCCATGGCCCCCATTGTGCACTGCTTGGTACAGAGATGACTGGTTTGGGGGAATACATGTGTTTTAGAAGTCTTCTAGCATCAGAGCAAGAACTGGAATGGATGTTGCATTCCGTTTACAGATGTGAAGCGAGTACCTTTTTTATTGGGGGGTGGGAGTGATGTTTATTTAATGACCTGCTGAGCTTCTGGTTCATCTCATTAAACAGTAAGTGGGGTGAGGCTAGCTCAAAGGCCTGCATTTGCACTGATTCTGATCAGTGGGGCTGGACCCTGGCATCTGCACTGATCCGGATGGGGCAGTGCATGCAGCCTCTTGCACCCAGCAAAGTCAATGGAAACCCGGCCATACCACTATAATTGCAAACGTAGGCCCCCAATCCTGCAATGGTTCTGCTGTCCATGTCTCATCTGCAGGCCTGTACATGTTTGGGGCTAAAATCATTCTCACTGGGATTACTCGGGAGTGAATCTGGCACTTAGACTCTGTATGATCTCATGCCTAAATACGTGCTAGCAAATGCAGATCTTGTCCTTGACAAGTAACTTTGAAGGGACAGGGTCAAGTGCTGGTTTTTTCTCCATTGTTTCCCTCTAAGAACCTCTTGTGGGGGAGGAGGGGGAGAAAATTTCCCACCTGTGCTAACAAGTTTGGGCTCCTCTACCTCAGCAAACAATTTTTTATTTTTTAAAAAGATCTTGTGTTGCTTTTAAATGTTGAAAATTAACATGGCTTGTCTCATTGTATCTGGGTTTGTGAGCCAGGATCTGTCCTCACAGCTCTGGGAAATAGATTGTTGCTGTCTGCTCATTGTTTTTGTGGTGGCCCTATACAAATGTAAGCTTTTCCTCAGCAAAATGGAATAGTGGCTTCTACATCATGAGGGGAGCTTTCCTCATCAGAGGATGATTGGTTAAAAAAGTTCAAGTGCAGATCTTGTCTATACACAAACATCCACTATTTTGCTTAAACCGATGCAAAACCCTACTACGTGGATACTCTTATTTCGAATTAAGAAGGGTTTCGTTAATTTAATCTTAAACCTAAACCTAATCCTAATTGATTTAAGATAAACCTAAATAAATCACTCTGAAACTGAAATAAGTGTCTACACAGGGGTTTGCACCAATTCATCTAAATTGCTTTTAAATTGGATTTACGTGAACTGACGCAGTTGTCCATGTGGACAAGGTCATTATCTAGGCTAGAATTTAAAGGCATGTTGTTTGAATTAGGAGGAGCCTAGGTGATTATTCGGTGAGTTTAGCATGTGTTAAAGCTTACGCTGCCTCCTCTAGGCTACACTTTTAGAACTTTACCTAACATGCTCCAACAACACACCCTTAAAACCGGAGTCTAGATGAAGCCTAGGACTCTAGTTTGCTGTTGGAAAGGGACGCTACCTCCAAGTCTGGCTGGCTCCCTTTCTGGAATTCCTAACTGGATCTCTTGGGTTCTGTATATGCCTGTTTTTATGATACTTGCAAAGTGGGTGCATCTAAAATGAGCTGTGTTGTGGCTGGAGAGCAAAGTCCCGTTTCTTCCTTCAGAACAGGAGTGGGGGACAGAATAAAAGTGACTTTCTCCTTTCTCCTCTTTCTCCTAAAATTTCCCACTGTTGCTACTGTAGGTTCGACTCCCACTGCTAGTTCCACTGAGAATCTTAGTTTAGAGGCATGTGTTCCAACTACTGTGTCACTAATCCTGCGTGGAGCAGGTCTTGATAGCAAGGTGGTTCAATGCCAGCTGCTCGGGGTGCCTTTTGCACACTAGTATTCCCACTGCTGCTGCCACCAGTGGGAAATGTTCGGAAAATAGTCAGTAGCCAGAGTATGATTCTCCTACGCTTGTCCCCAAGCATGGGATCAGACTGGAGCCAGAGAAATGTGCTCCCAGAAGCAGAGCTTCTGTGCAGGGGTGTGTGTTTACGGGCATGTCCGAAGGGAGCAAAGGCAAGGTCCCATCTAGACTACACATTGGAGCAGTGTTGGTATCAGGTCCCCTGACTCAGTTAAAACTAGTGTAGGTGAAGGCCTGCTGGGAAGCTCACTCTGACACCATTAATGCTGAAGAGCTCTCTGAGGTCCCTCTGGGTTTCATAAATAAGAAGCCAGGTACTACTATTATTATATGGGCTGTCCTTGCCTAGCTCACCCTGTCTTTCTATGCACATAATCAAGATCCCCTGGCTTTCCTTACTCTTTTCTTACTTGTTTTGAGTCCTGCTCTAGGCCCACTTATTTATGATGGGGATTTTCCACCCCATCATAAATGAGTGATCAATTAACTACTCAAGAGGCTTGCTCATAAGTCCAGATCATCTTTAGATGACTAGTGATAACATGCCATACAACTAGGCCCGCTTGCAACTGCCCCAGGTGTTTGTTTTACATTGTCCAGATGCAAAAAAAACCGTTTAGAGTCGCTGCTTTCAGGGTTCAAGGCAAGAGAAGCCATGAGCTGGGAGTTTCATACTCAACTCCCCAGCCAGAGGGGAGTCCAAACTCTTTGAAGTCTGTCTGGAAGCATGACAACAGGAGCTGGACACATGGCCTGATATCACTTGCCCGAGATCACACAGTGAGTCTATGACAGATCTGAGACTTGAACCCAGATCACCTGCGTCCTAGTCTAGTGACGTTACCATATCCTTCCTCTGAGTCGCTAATAGACTTCACACTGCCAGAGAGAGAGACTTCATATAACTGGGTAGCAAATTCTGTCTGAAAATCTTTGTGCAGAGACACTGTCAGGGTTTAGTGGTTAGCACTTGCAGTAGGTGCTAAAAATAGCTCACTGCTTCAAAGTAGACTTCTGCTGGGTTGTGTACTTTCATTTTTTTTATCCTGTTTCTTATGTATGCATATCCCATTATTTAGTCATCACTTTTTGGGGGTGACTTCTAATGGGCCTTCCTGTATCCAGTAACAGATGCTCCACTTCCTGCATCCCAAATGAGGACTCTAAGTTAAATATGGCCACAATGGATACCACCAGTGTGTCATTATTTGTAATGAGTGATTTAATCATGTTTTGATAATTTCTGATTAGTTTTGTTCAGAACAGTGAGAAGAGACCACTTCTCTCCAATCTCTTTTCCTGCGCCAATGATCTGGAGAGAAGGATGTTGGCAAATGTGAAGTATTGCTCTATTCCAGTATGGCAAGAGAAGGGATACAGGACTTTGTGGTCCTATGATCTTTTTCAGTCCAACAGGAAGTGGCATAGAAGACTAGCTAGACCATGTATTTTCTTCTGGTACAAAAAGAAGCAGGATATTGAGTTAGATGGGCCTTTCCCAATATGATAAATGCTGTTTCCTATTGTAGTGGAACAGATCACTGGTCTACATAACCCAGTATCCTGTCCCCTTCCATACAGGAACAGACCACTGGTCCATACAGTCAGTTAACCTGCCTCCTGTCATACCGGATTTGATCACTGCTCTATCCGGTTCAATGAATACCCAATGCTTCAAAACAGTGCAAAAAAGATGCCCTGTAAAGCTCCTAGCTAGCAGTACACAGAGGTGATGGTATGTGGAGTTTCATTCCTGACCCCTGGAAGGATCAGTTTACACCCTGAAGCATGAACTTTGACAGCCCCTATCTTGATTTGTATAATTACAGATTTTAGTACCAGGCATATAATTCTCCATCCAGCTATAGTATTTGGCTCTGACCCTCCCTGCAGCAGCAATGTGAGTAGGGGTTGCAGAGTCTGGCCTTTGAAGGTAAGATCTTTAGGATAGGAACTTTATGCTCATGTGTTTACAAGCATGGTGCATGCTTACTGTGCTACAGAACTAATAAATATGGTGGGATGTCTGGGACTTCAGAATAGGAAGCGCTGAACATTGTTGAATAACTCCTATTTATTAATTAATAATACTTCTGTAGCACTTTTCATCCCAGGATTGTCCAATGCTTTATAGTTGTTGATTACATAACCCCACAATCCTCCTCCGCAGGTAGGGAAGCGGCATCATCCCTATTTAATGGATGGATAAAACAAGAGGTGAGGTGACATGTCCAAGTTCACACAGTGAATGCGTAGAAGAACAGGGAGTAGATAGATTCCAAGGGTGACATCCTGGTTCCACTGAAGTCAGTGGCCATTTTGCCATTGAATTCAAGGGGGCCAGGATTTCACTTCAGCAGCCCTAGCTCCCAGTCCCATTCCCTCCAAGAGATGGGACTAGAACTCAGGAGTCCCTCCCCATTCACTGGACACATGAGGCTGTCTCCAGGCAGCTGTAGCTCAGCTTTTCCGTGCCTCCTGCTTTGCTCCTATGGGAGTCTGGTTAGGAGGGAGATGGCGCTGCTTTAGGAGCATGCAAAGCTTCTCTTGTGATTTCTGTGCTCATGTGCCACTGTCGACAACTCCACCAATTGCCCTGCCCCTCTCTGTTCCTAATGGCAGAGGGGAAATTTCACCCTATTGCTGGAGGCTGTGGGGAGGGAAGGGGGATTTAATTGGTTGTAATTAAAGCCTTAAGTGTTTCTCTAGGAGGATTTTAATGAGATTCAGCGGAGCAGGGACACGGGGTGCTGGAGCGGAAAGGGGAGAGGAAGAGGCACTTGAGAACACAGATGGGGCCTCAGTTCAGAGACTGCTGTTCTTTTAAATTCCCATTTGAACACGATCTAAAGTGAAATCAAAGCTCCCCTTTTCATTAAGTCAGCATTATTTTGACGTACAAAGACAGGGCCTTTTCATGGCAGAATCTTGCTTTGCAACAGCTTCCAGGGGAGTTCGTCTGCACTGGCTTTGGATTTTTTCCCCCTGCATTCTTCTCTTTGTTTGAACTGCATCTCTCTCCCCACTCCTTGAGACGGTTGGGTTTATAATCCCCTGCTTTACCATTGCCCTCCTACCAGAGCCTGCTGTGCCCCATTTAGGACTCCTGGGCTGATGCCTCTGGAACTGTAGCTGTGATTTTGGCATTGGCTCTGGCCCCAAATTAGATGCATCCCTTGTGGGTCCTGTGAGTTTCCAAAACCAAAGGAAACAAGCCTATGAATCTTTTTGGATAGAGACATAAAATCCCATCCTACCCTCTAGCACCAAGATGACCTGCAGGAGGAGTGCATTGGTGAGTGTATCTGGGTACACATGGGCATATTGGGCCTAACTCAAAGCGCACTGAAGTCAATAGAAAAAAAATCTCCTTGACTTCAGTTGTTTTTGGAGCAGGCCCATTGAGTGCATTCCCACTCCAGGCTTGAAAGCAGGAATCTAGTGAAGGAGCTAGTCAGTTTCAGTTTCTGGCTCTTGTACGCTAGCACATGGCTGGAATGACACACGCCAACTGTCCCTGTTTTTCAAGCATTTTTCTACTGTGCCCTTACATTGGACTAGGAAGGGAGTTTGCGTATTTCTATGGAGATAGAGAGTATGTGCTTGTCTTTCTTCCAAATGCCTGGCTCCTAGCTGTGGGGCTTTTAGTACAAGATGCTGAAGGAGGAAGATCATTTTTATAAAAAATCAGTTTCCTCTGGGATTGAGAAAAGCATAGATCAAAAGCAACTGGACGGTGTCCCCTTTGCTCCTCTTTTGACAGCACCTGCAACAGAGAAGCACTCCCCATGCTGCAGGACTGCATTGTAGCATCTCCACTGTGGATGCAAAACTAAGGCCTTCTCTACACCAGAGGTTTGCATTGATTCTAGACTTCTGTGTAGCTGCGCCAGGGAAAACCCTTCGTATAGACAAGCAAAGCAGCTGTTTCACTTGTAAACTCTTTGGGACATGGACTGTCTCTTTTTTGTTCTGTTTGTACAGCACCTAGCACAGTGCAGCTCTGGTCTATGATTGGGCCCTCTAGGCGTTGCTGCAATACAAATAATAACCAGTAACCATAATATTTGCACTGGTGCAGCTCACCTCTGCTTGGAACTAAGGTGAGCTGCATCAGTGCAAACTGGCTTTTATCAGTTTATCCCATCTAAGCTGGGGGGTTTTCAGCAGCTGCTGAAATCGGGGCAAGTCTCCAGTGCAGACAAACCCAAAGATTGACTTGCAGAACTGCAATCTCTGGCCTTGGGGGCCAGGGGGAATGTGCTAAGAACAATGTCACACCAAGAATCCCCTTGAGGTAGAACAAAAGCGGCCTTCAGCTAAGGCAATCCCCAAGGAGCCCTAACAAGTCTCGAGTCTCCCAAGGGAAGATCTCTGGGAGATAAAGGCAGTGGATTGAAGATGTGGCAATGGTCATAAAAGAGCCTCTGTCAAGAAGACATAGCAAGGCTATTTCTTTTCTCTCACTCACAGCTCCAGAGCAGGGTCCTTCACTCTACAAGCCACAATAAAGTTTCTGCAGTTGGACTGGATCCTCTCTAGTGGATGCATGGGTCAGAACAAGACTCCGGTTTGCTCTCCTGTGGCTGTGTGGGCCCCACAGGACACATGGGAGTGAAAGCATGCTTTGAGGCAGTGAAGTCAGCAGCGGGGACTCAAACTAACAGGGAGCAGAGAGATGCTGTGTGAGCAGAGGCCATTCGTACATAGGCTATGTCTGCACTTAGGCTTGGCAGAATGTGATGTTTATTCATTTATAATTTTGACAGATAATAATCAATGGCTGATTTTAAAGCTTTTTTAACCTATTTTAAATTTTCACAATTGGGGGAAATTATGGTGGGGGTAGGGTTGGGTGGGGGGGGGGGGGGTCAGACCATTATTTAATGACCATAGATGTTGAGATTCAAAACATTTAAAGCTTTATAAACTGTTAACACACAAATTGTCAATGCCACATGCCAAAATATACAAAGTAAATCTCTTTAAGTCAACTCTGACCCGTTTTACTATTCATTCATTAGTCCAGTGGTAACCAGCCTCATTCAAAAGTCTAGGTCGCTGGATTTTTAACTCTAATAATTTCTTTAACAGGATTTTCTTACTTTGCCTATCTACATTTATATTGGTGGAAATAATTTTTCTTTGGTTTGTATGTGTGCGATGAAATCAACGTTTACCGATTTAAAAAAAAAAAAATCTCATCCTTCCAAACCTGTGCACACTGCAAAAAAAGGGTGTTCTTAACTCAGGTTAGCTAATTCTGGTTAAACTAGCAGTGGAGACATGACAACATGGCTTTTAACTCAGATTAGCAGCTCAGGGTCAACTCCAGGTTGTCCTAAAGGCTTAAATTTGAAATGGTAACCTGCTTTGTTGTGTCTTCACCGCTATTTGCTATCCCAAATTAAGAACACCCCTCCTTTTGCAGTATACCCCTCCTTTTAGTCACTTTCTTCTGCATAGCTACCCATTATGGTGTATGATGTGTCTGAGGAGAATCCAAGCAGGTATCTATTCAGTGGCTGGAGCCTGGATTAGCCAGGTTCCCTTCCTTCCCACTAAGGATTAAAGCCATAACTTGGAGATCCCCTTTCAGTTCCTAGGGTATTGGCCATCATTAAGATGGCCAACACCCCAGGAACTGAAAGGGGATCTCCAAGGCTAGAAGCCTTACATCTTGAGTTAAAGAGCCAGGCTGTCTAGCTGGGGGATGTAACAAGGGGAACACAACAAATGCTGCAGTGGGTTACAGTTGTGCTGTCTGTGCCCCAAGGAGAGAATTTGGGGAGGGAGAGTTGCGTTTCTCTAAGAAGGGTAAATTTGATCTTCTTCCATTTTCTCTCTTTGGTTCTTCATTCTAAAGGCTTTCTCTCTCTCCCCGAAGGATGCTTCTGTGGTTTGGGGCTGATTTATACCAATAAATCGTGCACAATGCCTCCCATCACCTTCCAGGATCTACCGCTGAATATCTACATGGTCATTTTCGGCACCGGCATCTTTGTCTTTGTGCTCAGTCTCATCTTCTGCTGCTACTTCATCAGGTGAGCTAGGGACCCAATGGGCTCTGTATGCACCTGGCTTGGAGGATACAGGGGAGCCTGTCTATCGGCTGACCTCAGAGCTCCAGCCTGGGAAAGTTTCACCCCCGGCTGCTTTTTGGGTGGTGTAAAGACATTAGTGACCAGGGGGGCAACTGGAATTTTTTTAGGTGAAAGCTGAGAGTCTCACATAATCACATGACTCCAGGAGCTGGGTCTTGAAGAAAATCCTGAGACTCATGATAAAATCCATGATAGTTGACAGCCCTGACTCAGACTAACTTGCCCTTGTTTTAAGAACTCCCATGAAGAATCCTAGCAACCTCAGACTCTCACTGATCACTGAGCCTAGTGGGATCCTACTGGAGTGAATCCCAGACAAACCCACCGAACAGCCCCTGTGTACAGAGTCACTTTTATATACGTATAATACAAAGATCTATATGTTCCTTTCTCTTTCTGCTTGGCTACCACAAATGCCTTAAATGTTACCGTAGCAAATTTTTCCTCCAGCACACACACGAGTTTGTTATTGTAGGGTTGCTTATGAGGGCTGGGCTGTTGCAACTGATTTTTTTTTTTTCTTTAAAGAGCCCTCAAGCGTATGGTTTGAATAAGACAAGTGAAGAATCTTCATGGGCTCTGCAGACCCTTTGTGAGAGGGGAAATATACCATTGGATCTGCTGACCTCCAAGTCCCTTTAAGGAAGCAGAAGTAACATGCTTCCCATTGCAAATTATAACCGGAGGCTGTCACATACCTCAGTCATACCGCAATCATACAGTCATTCTACCACAGTGTTTTTTAGGAGTGACACCTTAAAAAAAGAACCATCCCTCCTCCCCCGCCCCCGCCTCCGTATGCCCTGTACTCTGCTGGGAACCATTTGTCGAGCAGTCTCTCCCCACCAAGGAGCAAACAATCAGCTGCTTGCTAGGCGCAGAGCTGATTTGTGCTTGGGGTTACAGAGCCAGGGAAGGAGGAAGAGCCCTGCTGCAAACCTGACCCCGGTGTTGACCCCACACCAGGGCAGGTCTGCAGACGGCATCATCCGAGATCTGGGGGGGGGAGGGATAGCTCAGTGGTTTGAGCATTGGCCTGCTAAACCCAGGGTTATGAGTTCAATCCTTGAGGGGGCCATTTGGGGATCTGGGGCAAAAATTGGGGATTGGTCCTGCTTTGAGCAGGGGGTTGGACTAGATGACCTACTAAGGTCCCTTCCAACCCTGATATTCTATGATTCTATTTTTAGAAGCTTTAACTAGCCTCCCAGGAGCTGCCTGTCGCCTCCATTCCTAGTCTGAGATTTTATTATTTTTTATTAAACCTATTAGAATAATTTCATCTCTTCTGTGTCGCTAGAGCCCATCCGTCTGCCTTGAGCGTCATAGCTGGTCATGGTCACAAATCCATGAGCATTAACCCCATGTTTACCCAGGCCTGGCACTGCTGGGAAAGCTCCCCGCTGGGGAGGGATGGAGTTTGGGACGAGGGCTGGGAGAGGACAGCGGGAAAATAATCTGGCAGGATTGAGGGTTTTTTGGTTTTGTTTTGTTTTGCCCCAGCAAATCTAGTATCAAAAGCTGCTTCTGAGCAGCAATTTCCCTTCCGCATTTGGAGGCTTCTGCTGTGATCTGACACCTGGTCCCCCCATGTGACCCCTTTTGGAAAAGCAGCTGTTAATTGGCCCAGTACAGTACACTCTGTATGTACCGTGCACAGGGCTAGAAATGAGCAGCGTCTCCTGCTTCAAATAAAGCTCTCCCCCCCCCCCCCCCTCTCACCCGCGGAGTAATATGTTGGGGAGACAGCAGAAGGGAAGGGGTCTTTTCCAGTGTTAATGACGACCACTCAAACTCACGTGCTCACGCCCAGAACAGCATGGACAAAGGCTGGGTTAGTGGTCTCGGTCCAGGCCTGGGAATCAAGACATCTGGGTTCTTTTCTGGACTTTGCCACGGTTAGACCTTGGGTAAATCATTTAGGCCAATTTTATTTTTTTCAAAAGCAGCCTCTGATTTTAGGTGCCTCCATTTTTTTGGCATCCCAATTTGAGATCTAAGCCGCATCTGTGCTGGCAAATATGGGACAAGGAACTCGCTCCCCCTTCTCCACCCGCTGTCGTACCTCCACCCAGGGCAGCAACAGCAGAAGCTGGAAAGTAGAAGGGCTTAGGCATTTTCAGCACCATGTTCTCTGGCCCTGCTCTGAGCAAACTGCTTGCTGCTGCCTCTGCTGTTTATTTCCGTAGCCTGCTGGGAACCATTTGCCAAGAGCACTCGCCCCGTTTCCCCAAGGAGCAAACAATCGACTCCCTGCCAGGATCCGAGCCAAACCAGGATCCTGGTCTCCACACAGCTCCATCTAAGTAAGGGACTGGAACTGAGCAGGAAGTGGCAGGAAGGCGGGGGAGGGGGAGGGGTATTATTCAGGTGACCGAGCTAGACTGATGCATTGTTTATAGGGGAAGGGGGGAGGACGTGTCTTTTCATTACCCTTCCCTGTTGAAGAAGGCTATTTTTAAACTCTCGAGTTTAGCAGCTGCTGGGATTTCTAGAAAAGTTTGAGTGGATTGGGAAAAATTGAATTCATTACCCCACAGCTAGGCCCCACCCAGCTCTACTAATGCGCTTCACTTCTGCCCTGCAGCAGCCCCTGCTGTTCCCATCCTGAGACCCTGTCCGGCTTGCCTTTGCGCCTTTCTCCTGATCTGCAGCCCTTCCATCCTGCCATTGCCATCCTGGGCTCCCCCCTCAGCTTCCCCAGCTCTGTTAGTGCTCCTCAGTCTTGCAATTGTAACTTGCTGTGTGGGATGGATCTAAAAGAGTCTGTTCTTTGCAAGGGAACTATCAAACCTTCAGGAAACCCAAAGCTCCCTGATAAGAGGGGGGGAGTCAGTCCCCTCCCAGCACCCTGTGACCTAACTCTGCAGCCTTTGGCAGTGCAGTATCAATCTGCCTTTTCACCGTGCCCCATAGCTTCTGGATTCTGCAGGGGGATCTTGTTGGGGGGCAGGGAGCAGAGCAGCTGCCTCTCACAGGCTCAGATCTGATGCTCACCCTGCCAGTGAGACCACTGTGGACACAGTACCCTTGCCCGGTGCTAGCTCATGCCAAGCGCCGTGCACTGCCCTGCTCTGGAAACAACTTCTCCCCCACCCTCCGCTGCTCCCTCGCCCCAGTGATTTACTTAATATTATTAATGAAAAAAAATAAGCTGTTGGGTGTGGAGGAGGCACTGAGTGACCTGGGCTTTTTGCAGCTTGGATAATGAGCCTGGTTGTCTCTCTGGCTTGCGTGCGTGGGGGCACTGGGCAGGCAGGCTGCCCAGGAAATTGTTCTGGTTGATAGTAAGCCATTCCTGCAGCTGTTACTCTACTCCTGCTTACAGCACATAAAGGATGCTCTGTGTGTGTGTGTGAGGGGCCCTTCTCAGGCCTCCGCTGTCTAACATTCACTCGGAGGCTGGGAGTGAGCCGAGATTCTGAGAGAGAGAGACATGAATACAGCGAGAGGCACCACAGAGATAAATATATAGCCTCGTGCCAGCCCCAGCTTGCCAGTCATGCACACAGGAGATGGCTCAGTAAGAATCCCCACAGCATTTTGCTTTTCCACACCCATGTGTAACATGCTGGCAAAGTATGTGCTGTTTTCCATCCCATGTCCGGGCCACTAGAGGATAACAGCCTACAACTGCTACCCACGAAATTACTCATTTTAGCCTGTGCTGGATGGCATTGGGTTTAAGCCCTGCTGTCGACCATAGGGAGGGATGGCGGTTGCACGTGGAGGGACGTGGGGGTTTAGTTTTGTCAGCAGTGATTATTCAGCATGTGGAGGCCAGGACCAGCCACGTAGTCCCGGCTTCTGTTTCCAGTTAGAGCAGGTGATCCTGTGACACTGGTTCCCTGAGCAGCTTGTGGAAAGCAGCTACACTGACATCCTGGGCTGAAAGGAGGACTGCAGATGTGGGCAGTGCACTGTGGCCAGAGAGCAGTGAGAAGGCTCTGGGTGGCCAGCTGTGAGGTAACCCAGCCCAGCTGTAATAGTCAGGTGCAAAACAGGATCTTGTGGAGGAGCAGGTGCTGCATCCTGTCCCGTCCCCTGGGGAATAAAATCTCTCTGCATCGATCAAAGCAAGAGAGGAACACATGGGAAAATGAAACAAGTTTCTGTGTCAGCTGGGAGGAGCTCTTTGTCCTTTTGGGGCTGGGGCATGTGTCTTATCTGGCCCTACCACCCATTCTCACCCACCCATCCTCCCTCCCTTCTCTCAGGGTGTCTATAAGCCCGGCCGCTCCCCATTTGTGGCTGGGCGCAGCAGGCAAACAGCTTGCAAGAGGTTGGCAGTGCTCGGGGAAGAGCAGCACAGATTATAAACACAGCTCAGTTGCTGGGGTAACAGACTTCCCAGGCTCCTGCGATGCTCAGCATAGATAGCAGAAGGGTATCCCTCAGCCAAGAGGCTTTTCCATGAGCGCTTCATTGCGGTGGGACCGGGGGCGATGTTTCCTGAGTCTGGGGTGCAGGAGAAACGGACAAAGCCATCCGTTGCCTGCACTGGGTCGGGGATCTCTTTTGTCACCACCCTGTGTAACGTCCAACTGGAGTTTTGGGAAAGTGCTGCTTCCCCGTCCCCTGCTCCCTCATCAGACCGAGGTTGGGGCCAGGCCGAGCTGCTGTTGACGGGTCAGCGGAACTCTGGAAATACAGTGCTTCCTGGAACGCTCACTACTTCCTAAGTGAAACAACTGGGGCCGCAGGCTGCATGATCTTATCGGGCCCCGTCCTCTGATTCCTGCTGGTATTTCGGGAGGCGCCGTGCTCTGTTTAGCAATGAACTTGCTGCCTTTGGACAACAGCAGACTAGTGTCCTGAATAAATACCCTCCCTGCAGCAGCGTGTGCCAGCTGCTTTCACTTGCAGAGGAGTGAAGGGAGGGACGTTGTCCCAGTTTTATTTGGATCGTGGACAGGCCCAGCATAACGGTCCAAGCACAAATCTGGGAGCTGGGGACGCATGAGTTCTAGTCCCACCTCAGAAAGGGCTTCCTGTCTGTGGCCTTGGACAAAACACTAAGGCCAAAATTCTCCAAAGTGACCACTGTCTTCAGCTGCCTGTTGAGACACCTTGGGCTTGACTTTGGGTTCTAACAGCTCTAGCTGAAGTCAATGGGAGATGCAGGTGCTCAGTGTGTCTGAAAGGCACCAGCCATCTCAAACCGGGGTCCCCAACATGGGAACTCCGCAAATCAGAGGAAGCTTTTGGAAATCTGCGTCCAGCTTTATGGGTTCCCATTATGAGTGCTCAACACTCTGCGACACCCACATGTCTCACCGTTCCTACCTGATGCTTCTTCCCTGAGAGGGGTTATTAAGTGCCAGGGTGAATGTCTGAAACACTTCAGAAATGGTAGTTAATTGTTAAATGTGAATGCTGAAAATCTCATCTGATCTTTTTTGAACTGATTTAAAGAAGTGTAGGAATTTTTATTATTTTTTTTAATAAATATTGAATATAGTGTCAGTGAAAAGTTCTGGACTGACTGTACTTGCATCCCTTATAAAAAGGTCCATTCACTCTGACTGCAATGTATTTTGCACTATGAATAAATCTGTGGGTTGGTGTCTCTTAATAATAAGCTTTGTCCTATAGTTTTCATATAATTGTCCTTTATTTCCTTGATCGCCCTTCCAGGAGGAGCTGGAAGAAGGGAGCTCATTCTCCTTGGCTTATTCAGTCCTTGGCGTCTCTGCTGAAACCAGAAGCAAGGAGGCCATTTAGTGAGAAACAGGCAGTGTTTCTTTTTGATACAAGCACCTCTCCGACTATAAGCTGGACAAAGGTCACCTCTTAGAGGATCCCAAAGAGCCTTCAGGAAGTGATGACTTTCAGTTGCTGATGGTCATGATTTACACTAATCTTATCCAATTATAGAGCCCCAAGCCAAGCTCCCCTCATGCCTCCTGTGCAGTTAGATCAGATTTGCATCGACAATATAGCTCAGCAGAGAAGGCGGACTTGTCTCCCACCTACTCATTGCCCTGCTCCGGCCTTGATGGCCTTTCCTGGTCCTCTCCACAGGATCATTGGAATCAAATGAAGGGCAGAGTAAAGGTGGTTTGAGGGTGACCTTGGGCCCAGATCCTCAAAGGTATTTAGGCACCTAACTCCCAAAATCAATGGGAGTCAAGCTCCTAAATATCTCTGAGGATTTGAGCCCCGGTAAGCGTAGTTGGTTTGGGTCTGTGGGGATGTCTGTGTGAGATGATGTATGTAGGCTTTATGCTGTATTTCCTTAGTTTTATGAGCTTGAGTTTTGCATTCGAGTCCCTTATCAGCCTCATCTGGCTTTCACAAAGTATATTATGACAGAATATATTATTTTTTCTTTCACCAGCAAACTTCGGCATCAGGCACAGAGTGAAAGATTTGGATACAAGGAGGTAAAGTGTGGCTAATTTCTAAATATTTCTGTATGGTTTCATGGCAGGCCTGTGATATTTACAAGCATGTAGATTAGTGCCACTGAGGGGAGGGGGTTGTGAGCCATGCACCTTTCTATGAGGAGCTGGACTGACACCCGAAAAAGCCATCAATGGGAATAACTTGAGGTCACGGCTGACCCGGAGCTGGATTTGAACGGATAGCTGGACCTTCGTTTCTAGAGGCAGGGTCTCAGTGCAGCTCTGTTGTTCACAAGAGGGTGAAATTCACTCCTGAGCGGGAGACCAGTGCAAGGCCTGTAAGCTTAACTCCCAGGCCTTCAGAGTCGAGAGACAAGTGGTGCATAGGATCTGAGAACCTACAGAGAACAGTGCTGAGGCATGGCTGCGTATTGGGTCTGAAGGGAGAATGCCCAGGCTGGTTTAGTGCTGGGCTGTCAGCTTGGAGAATGCCACTGAGCTGAATAAAGAGCCAAAGCAAAGCCAGTGCTGGGGAAAAGCCAGTCAAGGTTACAATGGGAATCATATACAGTAATAGGGGAATAGGCCCTGGGCAGTCAGTTGCTGCCCTCTGCAGGGGAAAGACCAGCCACTGCAGAGGCTCTTTGTCCAAGGTCAAATGTCCCAAAGGGAGCAAAAGGATTTTATTTGTGGGGAGGAGAGGGAAGGACGGTCACTGCTGGCTGGAGTCAGGAATGGTGTGGTCATGTGCGAGGCAGGCCTCTCCACAGAGCTCTGCCAATGCCCCTCAGTCCTGATTTGCAGCTCCCTGACGTTCCAGCTCTGGGAGCCCTAGTGCTCTTAAGTCCTGCCATGCTGTTCCATGCCGGGGCTCCCCACACACCGCTCTGTCAATGCACTTCATTCCTGACCCGCAGACCGCCTTGCTATCCCAGTCCTGGGGTTATCCTGAGTCGAAGCTCAGACTGGCTGAATTGTGCGCCCGTTATTAGTTAGCACGGCTCCTGCTTGTGCGCTGCCTGCTGTCTGGATAAACAGAGGCCTTCTGTCTCCAGCACCGTCGGGCTGACAACTTTCACAAGCACAACATTTGCTTAGTTAAAAATAACCACCCCGGTCATTTTGATAACTGCTTCTGGTCCTCATCTGCCTGCTTCTTTTCCCTTTTCTCCCGCAGGTGGTCTTGAAAGGTGATGCCAAGAAGCTAAATTTGCACGGGGTAAGGACAATCTCCGCTCTGCTTTTTACCCTGAACTTTGAGAACAGGCCTCATGGGATTGCTGCCCTCCTCTGAGCCCCTTTTCTTTCTGCCTTTGTTACCTGAAGGATAAGAGAGAGGTCCAGCAGGACCTGAGCCTTTATGCTACTTTCGCTGCCTGGGAGCAAATGCCTTTTAACGAAACTTGTATCTTGCAACAAGATGGGGTTTTGAGGTCAAATGAACATTCACCAGCCCAGAGAGCTCAGCTTACCTGCCTGGGACTATCACTGACTCAGTGTGTGACCCCCCACAAGGCTGGTGTCATGCTGAGGATGCTTTTTGAGGGTAATTTGGGTGGCTCTGGGAGACAGAGATGCTATGTAGGCCCCTACCTGTGCAGATGCAGCCTGTACCAGTGAGCAAGCTCCCCTTCCGAGGAGCTGTTTATGGGCTGTGTGAAATGAGCTGCCGAAGGGGCAACAGACAAGGTGAGGGTGTGAGGCTGGTTCCGTCGCGGATCTCTGGTGCCTGTGGGTGTGATGCTTTGTTCTGCAGACTCATTCCTCCCCCCACCCCTCTCTGTCTCCCCACAGCAGACCTGTGCCGTCTGCCTGGAAGACTTTAAAGTGAAAGATGAGCTGGGAGTGTTGCCATGCCAACATGCCTTCCACAGAAAGTGAGTAGCTGCCAAGGACAGCCCAGAGCCTGCTCCCTGCCCCCAGCTTGGCACGAGGCCCAGTGTTCAGTTATGCCTTTCATGCCCGGGCTTGGAGAGAGGCCCAGCTTATGCCTCTGACGGCTCCTGGGCGGTAAGAGGCCCCACGTCTGGTCCTTTCCCCTCTCAGGATGGCAAAGATGCCCAGAGCAGCTCTAAGCAAGCTGGATAATATTGTGCACAAGTCACCTGGCTACACCCCTTTGCCTTCTAGCCATATGCTAAGCCAGTAGGGGAGCAGGGACAGGCTTCCTCCCAGCATTAGGGCTCAGCCTGCCTTTGCTTTCAGGAGTCCCATCTTCGCTGGGTGTATACTGGCCAGGAATAAATTTAGGCTGGACATGAGAAGATGGTTTCTAGCCACCAGAGGAGCGAGGCTCTGGACCAGCCTCCCAATAGGAGCAGTGGGGGGCTCATTTTAAGATGTTGATAAATTTGAGTGGGATTACATGATGGGGTTGCCTGCGTGGGTAAAGAGCTGGATTTGGAAGTCATGGGAGGCCCCTTACAGGCCTTAGGACTGAGTTCCTAAATCCACACGTGCAGCTGGCCCCCTTGATTTCTGCAGCCCCCTCCATTGCATGAGGGAGCGGGGCATCCAGACTCCATGAAGGGACAGATCCCAGTTGGAACACAGAGTCACTGCCGCACCCATAGCTTCCTCCTCTCCACGCAAAGCCTATGTTCAGAGAGAAGCACTGGCTAGGGAAGGGTGAGGTGGGAAATCTGCTTGAGACTGTCCCGCTCCTGAGTACCAGGGCGGGACAGAGGTAAAGCTCTCTCCTACCTCTGGAGCCTTCTCACACTCGCGTGCTTTGGGGTCCCTGGATGAGGGGGCAGGGCACCGGGCAATCGTACAGCAGCATGTTGATACACAAGGGAGAGAACGGGAGGCGTGTGCACAGCGGGGCATAGAGAGGAGAAATGACTCTCTTCCCATCTGGGTGGGTGTGTGCCAGTTGCAGGGGCCTGCTGGGTTGCATGACATCATACTTGAGAGGGCAGGAGTGAGGAGGGTAATGGGCTCAGGGAGCTGGGTAAGGACACATCTGTCCGAAATTCACCCTCCGTTTCTTGGCTGCAGGTGTCTAGTGAAATGGCTGGAGGTTCGCTGCGTCTGTCCCATGTGCAACAAGCCCATCACAGGACCCACGGAGCCCCACCAAAGCATTGGGACACTCCTGGATGAGCTTGTGTGAGGGCCTCTTTTCTCCCCCATGAAGCCAAACAGCCATCCAGATAGACCATTTCCTGGTGATCTCTGCACTTAACCCCTCCCACCCACCTCCCCTGTGGATTGCTAAGCCAGCAGCCTGTGATACCTCCTGCCATGGGCATACGGCCCCCCTCGTAACTCCTGGGACAGATCCACTGCTATGAGCTCGGGAGGAAAGCAAGCTGCGTCTCCCATGAAGCACACAGAGGAGGAGGGGTTGGCCCAACTCTGGGGTCATTGGGACCTGAGCGTCAAACTGGTGATGCATGAAGGGCCTGGGAGACTTAACTGTGCCCCTTCCTAGCTGATTTTGCAGGGACGTCTGATTCCTTGGCACCAGGCTTCTGAAACTGGATATTCCTCACAGAGCCCACCCAGTTCAGGGTGGGAAGCAA
Source organism: Chelydra serpentina (assembly GCA_037349315.1). Lineage (NCBI taxonomy): Eukaryota > Metazoa > Chordata > Testudines > Chelydridae > Chelydra > Chelydra serpentina. Next base: position 10,782,795 of record JBAIAC010000017.1, on the reverse strand, counting down.
GACAGGAGCCTCCTCCCCAGCCCCCCCGGGGACTGTGGTTCAAACCCACCTACCACTGCTGTTCTTAATAGGTTACTATAACCCGCTTTCAAAAATCAGAACTTACATTTAGGGCCTTAACTCTTCCATAGGTCCCTTCTAAAGGCCAACGCTTTACCCTGCTACAGCCAGCCAAGAATTGTCCCCTGACTGCTGGAACCACAGCACTGATTCTTATCTATGGCCCATTGATGGGATCTCTTTGTCTTAAAAAATAATAGTCTGTGTTTACATAGGGCCTGAACAAAAACAGAAGCTGCAGAGGGCATGTCATGACTGATTAGATCTTGTTGGCAGAGCTGGACTGTTGCAAGAGTGGGAGGGGTGTTTGGGGAACCAAAGCTGGGGGGAAGGGGAATGCCACATGTTGGCCATTAATACTCCTTTCTTGTATCAGGCTAGCAAGAGCTTTTGGCAGGTGGTGGAGATGGTTTGGAGATGTTCCAAATACAAAGCAAGTTTTTTGAATTATTTTTAATTTAAACTTGGAAGCTGGTGTTTTTTGTTTTTTTTTTAAATTTTGTTTTTAAAGTCACCTCTCAGAATTTCCTTCCAGCTCGCAGACTGTGCAAAACAGTAAAACCACTCTGAGATATTCTGTTTTGTACGCTGAAAGTGAACTGTCACCGTTTGCATAAGGCAGAAAGTTTGGGGAGAGGGAGGGGCTGATGGGTGGAAAATCCAGTCTGGATTCCCCCACCTCCTCCCCACTATGTTGCACTGTAAATAATATTTTTGTATGTATTACTTTCCTGACTGTCTCAGGCTTCCTACACACCCCTGAGGATGGGGGATGTACAGTTTTATGTAAAACAATAATTAAACTGAAAACATCTCAGTCTAAATGGTGAATGTTTGTTTCTAGCAAGGGGTGTCTGGCAGTAAGTTCCCAAAGCACAAAGAAGTGTCTTTTCTTATGACACAAGATGTGAGATTGGGAGTAGGTCTCCAAAAACATTCACATTGGAACTGAAACTAAGCCTGGGGAATTTCAGGAATATTTCAGAGTTTTGAGGGAATAAAATTAAGGAGTTAGAATGAAACAGAGCGTGAACAGCACAAGAAATTGGGAATCAGGGCTGTTTTTAGCTCTGCCTCTGACTACTTGATCTTGGGCAATCCACACCCTTTCTGTCTTTTTCTTCTGTAAACTGGCAATGATACTTATCTCACAGGGGCACATGAAGTGCAATTTGTTAATTGCATTGAATTTGCAGATGGGAGGTGCTTTAGCAAAGTATTAGCCTCTTGTACTTTGTTTTTGGTGGTTGTAGCAGCAGGGGTAAGTAACAATAAGGCATGCTGCTGCAGAAGGGATGTTGCAGTACTGTATTTACCACTGTCATATAGACCTGCTCTAAGCAGCATTAAATGACAGTGATAAACACACCTGCAACCAGTTGTCTTCAGGAGCAGCCCCACACTAGTGAGCAACTGGTGGGGCTGCATCATTGCTGGTGGCACTTAACATGGTTAGTGTAGTAGTTCGGATGCTGAAAATAAGTTAACATCTAGAGCTGGTCAGGAATTTTTCCACAATGTTTTCACTAAAAAAAAAAATCCTGATTTATCAAAACAAAAATTGTTTGCAAAACTATTGGGTTTGACAAGGCACCTGACTCAAAAAAAATTAATTGAGATTAACAAGGTCTAAAATGGGCCAATTAGACAAACAAATTTTCATTTTGTGAGTCAATTACTTTCCATTTAGAAATTTTAGTAAATTTACAATAAAGTCAAAAATTTAAATGAAATAATCAATTATTGAAATATTTCAATTGACCAGATCTAAAAAAGATTTTGGGTTTTCAGGTTAGAGAAATTTGAGATTCACTTTTTGTCCCAATTTAGCATAGGAAAAAAATTTCAAAATATTAGATTCTCACGGAACAGGAAAATGGTTTCCTGCCCTGTTAACATCTATGTCACAGGTAAAACTCACTGCTGCGGGATATTAAATAACTCAAGACGATCTAGACATCAATTGGACATTTATATGAATAAAAGCTCATTGGATAGGATTGCGGTCTATAAAATCATGACTGGTGTAGAGAAAGTAAAATAAGGAGGTGTTATTTATTCCTTCTCACAACACAAGAACTAGGGGTTACCCAATGAAATTAATAGGTAGCAGGTTTAAAACAAAAGAAAGTATTTTTTTCACACAACACAGAGTCTGTGAAACTCTTTGCCAGAGGATGTTGTGAAGGCCAAGACAATAACAGGGTTCAAAAAGGAACTAGGTAAGTTCATGGAGGATAGGTCCATCAATGGCCATTAGCCAGGATGGGCAGGGATGGTGTCCCTAGCCTCTGTTTGCCAGAAGCTGGGAATGGGCTACAGGGGATGGATCACTTGATGATTCCCTGTTCTGTTCATTCCCTCTGGGGGACCTGGCATTGGCCCGTCGGAAGACAGGATACTAGGCTAGATGGACCTTTGGTCTGGTCCAGTCTGGCCGCTCTTGTGTTCTTAAGATGCCGTGACAGGGAGAAGGACAAAAATGCATGGGTTATTAATCCTCATTCTTCAGACCACAAGGTGAAAACCAAAGGATCAGGAAGAAAACAGAGTTTAAGCACAACTACTTGTTTCCAGCCCCACCCAAGGATGTCTAAGTCTTGCAATTCATGAGCTTGCATATGTCATCTGCTCATGACACACATACACAAATATAGCCACACCATGAGAAGAATGGAAGTGTACAGGGATGCCTCACCTGCCACCCAGCAAGAGTGTGTTATGTTTTGATCAAACATCATGTTATTTCTCAGGTAGAACTGTTTCCCTAAGCCATGCAATTAAAGCCTGACACGTTTCTCAAGCTTGGAGTCCTTAAGTGTTTCTTGGGCCTTTTCTCTCAGGCTAGTAAAATCAGAGTTTAGTGGCTGCTGGATAAGTTGCAGGGCTAGAACACCTGTGCCTCTACCCCAGCTCTTCCAGTAGCAGCTCTGTATTCTATCTTTGTTCTCTGGGGGCCTGTGTGACAGGAGAGAACAAGGGGGCGATGGGGCAGAGATCATTTTGTCCTTGACGTACAAAGCATTCCAAATACAACTCTGTACATTTATTGTTGTGAGAGATCTGGCACTTTTAAGAACATTCACTTCATGCATTCCCCACTGCCATCTGTCGGTCACAACAGGAAGTCACCCAACATCAGACACATGGAAGGAAGTTCTGTCAGCTCAGCAATTATGCCACTTCCTTGGGATTTCTCAGTTGCATAGCACTGTCCCAAAAACCTATCCAGTAATTAGATACCCCTTACATCATCCATTGATATCAAAGCATCTCTATTGAGGAAATTAAGTATTGTTATCTCCACTTTACATAGGGGAAACTTGGCTACAGAAAGGGAAAGTGACTTGCCCGCAGACACAAAGTAGGTCACTGTGAGAGCCAGCAGTAGAAGCTACCAATCCAGTCTAAGTCAGGGTAAAATGTTCAAAGTGCATAAATCCCAATTTGCTAAAATAAGTCACCTTTGATAATGGAATTTAGGCACTTTGAAATTTTACACTTGCTCTGGTAGAGTGGAGGCAGGATTCCTGTGTTCTATTCCCAACTCTGCAGCTGTCTTTTGAGACTTCAACCCGGTCATGTCTCCTGTCTATAAAACAGTTTCATAATTAGCAAAAGCGACAAAGGGTCCTGTGGCACCTTATAGACTAACAGAGGTATTGGAGCATAAGCTTTCATGGGTGAATACCCACTTCATTGGATGCAAGCAGTGGAAATGTCCAGGGCCCCTGTTTGCATCCAATGAAGTGGGTATTCACCCACGAAAGCTTATGCTCCAATACCTCTGTTAGTCTACAAGGTGCCACAGGACCCTTTGTCGCTTCTACAGATCCAGACTAACACGGCTACCCCTCTGATAATTAGCAAAGAAGAGTACATAACCACCTACGTAAAGTTTTGAGGTGAATAAGCAGAGACTGTACTAATATTTTCTGCTCTTATTTCAGAGGAAACAAGAGAGAATTCTGTAAATTAGATAAAGAGATGCAGATTGTGCTGGTAAAATAAGACCTCTAAGCATAACAAGAGTTATTGTCAGCTCTGGCCATAAAAATGACTTCTGCAAATCCAGGGCATGATTTTTAAAATATGACTAGTGGTTTTGTGCCTAAATTTAGGCACCCTAAATACACTTGATTTCCCCAATCAAGCACCCACCCCCTGAAAATCAGCCCCTTTAAAACATGTCAAGCAAGGCACCCAAAATTAGGAATCACACTTGAAAATATTATCCAAAGAGCACAATATACATACAAAGAGCATTACCACCTGTTTTAAGAGAATTTCTAGAGCACCCAGTAGTGCTCTGGCCACACACAAGGACACAAAATCATATCAAAACCTTGCCTTTGTCTAACACAATGGTTCTCTAACTTTTGTGCTGGTGACATAGCAAACCTTTGAGTGTGACACCCCCAATAAACTAAAAACACATTTTATTTAACACTATTCTAAATGCTGGAGGCAAAGCAGGGCTGACATCTTGCAACCTTCCATGTAATAACCTCAGGACCCCCCACCCCCAGATAGGGTGACCAAACAGCAAGTGTGAAAAATCGGGACAAGGGGTGGGGGGTAATAGAGGCCTATAGAAGAAAGAGACCCCAAAATCAGGACTGTCCCTATAAAATCGGGACATCTGCTCACCCTACCCCCAGAGGTCCCAACCCCCAGTTTAAGAACCCCTGGTAACATTTAACAATTCTAAACACAGCTGCATGCAGGAGAATCATTTGCAGGGTGCCAACACGCCTAAAAAAAATAATAAATACACAACACACGAGAAAAAAAACCCACAACAAACACGTGTACACAGTCCTACCCCCTATAACTGACAATTTACTTCCCCTACCCTCCACCCCCAAACAAAACCAATTCCCCCGCAAAACTCGCTACCCCACAGGTTCTGGTCAGATGGGTTCTGTGCCCCGTCGTAACAAAGGACGGCACATCTCACACAGCCGTGTGCAAACCCCATTCATCATGCGTCAGAACCTGAAGGATCAGTGAGTTGCTGCCGCGCTCGGGGGGGGCCAGGCCACGCCACCGGCTTACAGCTCAGGGCGAGCGGAGCGCGGCCGGCCCCAGGCCGGCCTGCCCCTGCTTTTCCCTCCGCCCCCAACGAGAGGCGGTTTTCAGACCCGCCGCGCTCCAGCTGGGGCTTATTTCCCATCCGGGCCCCCGTGGAGGGGCAGGATCGGAGCCGGAGCCGCCGTCTCATTACGCATGCTAATGTATGCATATGCCGACCCCGCCTCCCCTCGACTCCAGGGAGCGCGGCTCGCTCTCCGCTTTTACGGCCGCGCTGGGCCCACGTGGAAGGAAGGGAGGAGGTTTGCGACAGTGCTGGGAAAGGCCGGGAGGGCGGCGTGGTTTCCCGCAGTTGGGGAAAGGGGGTTTCCTGGGGAGCGTGGATCCTTCCCCTCACCCTGGGTTGGGGGAATCGGGGAGTCTGGGCGCCTGGCACCCTCGGCAGGCGCTGGGTCTCCCACTCACATTCCTGGGGGGCTGCACCGGGCACCCCTCGGGGTGGGGTGGGGCCCCCTTGTCCGGAAGAAGGGGGCACGTGGTACCCCCACCCTGCTGACGGGAGATTGCACCTCCCCCTTCTCAGGAGGAGAGTCGCTGCCCTGGGGGGGTGGGGGTCTAGCACTCCCCCCCCCACCGAAAGGACGGGGGCCAGGACTCGTGATTATAACCCCCCCCCCCCCCCCCGTAGGTTTTCTGTACCCAGGGGCAGGGCTGGGCACGAGGGCCCAGAGGGGCATTGGGGGTGGGGGAGTCTTTTCCTTCCCGGCTGTTAAAGATATTTCCGGGGAGGGGGGGTGCTAGGCTGACCTGGGCGAGTGGGGGAGCAGGGGTCGGGTCAGCATAGGAGGGGGCAGGGTTTAAGGGTGGGGGCCAGTGTAAGTAGAGAGTGGAGCAGGGGAGTCAGTATAGGGAGAGAGGATTGGGGTCAGGGTGTGGGGGTCCACCAGTGAGGGAGAGTGTGTGTGGGGGGGGTGGGGTGTGCTCAGGACTTAGGATCAGTGTATTAAGAACGGGGCTGTCTCTGCGATCAGCACCATGGAGCTCAGCAGCCTGCTGAAATCCCTGCAGTTGGAGAGCCCACCAGACAGGGGAGACCCCGAGTGCCCAGCTGCCGCTGGGCCCCCAGCAGAGCCGGTTCTCTCCCAAATCTTGTTGCTTTTCTCAGCAGAGGGAGTCAGTGGCAGTGCCAAGGCAGGGATGGTCAGAGACCTGCGTGCGCTCTTCGAGGCTGCAGACTGCCAGTGGCTGTTTGGGGGCTGCCGCCCCAATGTAACCCCCAAGTTGCTGGGGGACTTGGTGGCTGCGCTGAGCCACTATGCAGCTCTGCCAAAGCAGGAGTCGGACACTGGGGGCCCACCCAGCAATGATGGCATTTACACCGCAGTGGCCGATAGAACAGTAGACGTTGGCTTGGTGTTTCTTAGCCTTCTTGCTAAAATGGAAGCTACCAAGGGATCCAAGTCCCTGGGTGCCGTGGTGGTGAGGCAGGTCCTGCCACATTGCCTCGGACTGATCTACATCTTTGCTGTAACACACCATGCAGAGAAGCCGTGGACCAGCCCGAGGTCTCGGTCAGTAGCACAGGAACTGCTGACCTTGCTGGTTCAGGTTGCAGGCTGTGGGTCAGTGGCTGAATTCCTCCAGGGAAAAAGTGAAGATGAGGAAGGGAGATTTGCTGCCGTGATGGGACTCCTGAAGCCAGAGCTGACTCAGTGAGTAAGATCATTTGCCTGGGGAGGGGGGGAGGTTTGCTTGGTAAGGCTTGGCACTAGTGGGTCAAAGGACTGGAGATCCTGGTGAGCATTGCAGTGAGGTGAGGGGCACTGCTGGGTTGTGGTCAAGTTCTGAATCTGTTGAAACACTTGTGATTTCAGGAATAAATAGTTCAATGAACAAGCTTTACTGAGAAGATAGGGCAGGTAGCTGGGATCAGTGCGGGTGCCTGGGTTGGGGAGAATCAATTAGCCAAACATTGGATTCCCCCCCAGGAAGTTGTATGCATGTCTGCCCCAGTAGTGGAGGTTGCTGATTGCCCCTCTGGCCTGGTTATTGTTCAGCACGTTACTGAAATAAACAATGTGCCTGTTTGGGGCCTGTTCTTGCACTTGTTCCCCTTGAAGTTAATGGGAGCTCTGCAGAAAATCAGGCCCAAGGGGTTTCAGAGGTGTAGCCCCAAAACTAAGGCTCCCAAAACCAGTGGCTACAGAAACAACATGAGTAGCATAAAGATGCTAACTTTGTAATATGGTAACAGTTAACTAGAGAGAATGGATGAGTATATTACTGTATAATGTTTCTCTAGTCTAAACAAAAGTCACCATTGCCATGATTGATTATTGTTATGTCTCTGATATTTACATGACAAGGATTTGTAAACCTGTTAAAACTTCCTAAACATGTAAATAGCTAAAATAATAATCATCATAATTTGTGGTTACCTGTGAAAATGTTAGTGTTAATGTTTTATTTACTTGGAATCTTCTTTCTGCCGCTAGTTGCCTGGTCAGCTTTTTGCTGGTTTAAGTGTCAAAGACTCTTTTTACTGAGCAAGAAACTATTTGATTTAAAGGGGGAAAGGGTTTGCCTATAAAAAACAACAGCAGTCTGCCCTAACCACGGGCTAGTCCTGCTCTGTGACCTGAATCTTGTGGTGTGATGCTGCAGTGAAACCAGTAGGGCTGACACAGACTAACGCGGCTGCTACTCTGAAACCTGTCAGTAGGGTAGTGTTTGCTATGTGCATTTTTCCAGAGAAACTTGGAAGCGCAGCCCTGCCACAAAGCATGTGTTCTCCTGGACGCTGCATCAAGTCACCCGGCCATGGCTTAGTCGTCACCTGGAGAGTGTCCTCCCACCATCACTGCTCCTCTCGGATGACTACCAAGAGGAGAATAAAATCCTGGGTGTGTGCTGCCTGCATCATATCATTCTCAACGTGGTAAGGAACGATCACTGCTGGGAGGAGGAGGGACCATGTTGCCATAGGCGAACATAAGGAGAAACGGGTCTAATGGTTAGAGCAGAGGACTCTTGAGTCAGGATTCCTGGCTCTGCTGTTAACTCTCAAGATGGCACTGGACATGGCACACCACTTCTCAGTTTCATTTTTTTACAGCGTTCAAACTGCAGTAATAGTGGCAGCTGGAAAATATTCATGTCCATCTGTGTGTGACTCATAAAAAGGTGGATGCTAATTGGGGCTATTTATAAGATGCTGGGCAAATCTTAAAGTATTTCCACATATGTTCCCAATTACCTTAACGTTAGTTTTGTGGGGGGTTTCCGGCAGTGCTGCTGTGTGCTGTTTTGTAGTTTAAGCAGGACCTCGGTTTATTAATATTAACGCTTTGCTTTTCTCTAGACCTTTCACTTAGTATCTCAAAGCACTTTATAGACACAAATACATTTACCATCTCCCCCCTCCTGTTGAGTAATGGAAATAGAACTCAGATGTCCTGTTTCCCAATTCCCTCTAAGCATTAAACAAACAGCACTCCTTGCTTGCTGTTTGTCATTTGGAGGAGTATTTTAATAGCCCTGGTTGGTAAAGCACAGATGTGCTGTTGCACTCTCCCTGCACTGTGAAATGCAGCAGAGCTAGTATGCTGTTCTCTTTCTAACAGAGCTGAGGTGATCAGCTTTGGACAGAACTGCTGAACATGATGCATCTTCCATCACATTGAATACACATAGATGTTTCTATGTTGTTACAGCCAGCTGCTGATTTGAACCAGTTTAACAGGGCACAGGTTGTCTACCATGCACTATACCACCACCTCTACGTACGGGAGGCACAGCTCATTCAGGTAAGCCACTGGGGCTTAGTCTAAACCTTGATCAATCCGACTGTGATTTTAATTAATATAATGGATAGCTCAGAGGATTGGGATATAGAACTTCCATTTTCTAGGTCACCCTTTCTAATCTAGCCTTAGGTTATTACTATCTGACGATTGGTTAGTGGCCCCTATATGAAATGAATTTGGATCTCAGGTCTTAATGGACAGGGAAAAGGACCCCACCTCCTAGCCCCCCGTTCACAGTCTCTGTAGAGAGGCCAAAGGTGTAAAAGGCCATGAAAGAATGACATACATTCCGGTGCCCCAAGACAGTGCTTCTCAACTAGGGGTACGTGTACCCCTGGGAGTACACAGAGGTTTTCCAGGCGGTACATCAGCTCATCTAGATATCTGCCTAGTTTTACAACAAGCTACATAAAAAGCACTGAGTCAGTGCAAACTAAAATTTCATACAATGACATGTTTATACTGCTCTATATACTATACACTGATGTGTAAGTACAATATATATATGCTAATCGATTTTATTTTATAATTATGGTAAAAAATGAGAGAGCAATTTTTCAGTAGCAGTGAGCGGTGACACTTGTATTTTTGTCTAATTTTATAAGCAAGTAGTTTTTAAGGGAGGTGAAACTTGGGGGTATGCAAGACAAATCAGACTCCTGAAAGGGGTGTAGTAGTTTGTAACGGTTGAGAGCCACTGCCCTCAGACTACCAAAGCGGCTGCATAGTGACTCCTTCCCTGCCTCTCATTGCATCAGGTGGTGCTGCTGTGCTTGCTGGATCTGCTGCTGGTTCTGGAGAGATCCCCGCAGCGGCTGTCCCAGGAACCCAGAGCAGCTAGTCCCTGTCATGAGGTCCTGCAGCTAGTTCTGACTCATATGGAAGCAGAACACCGGCTCCCACTCCGGAGAGTGTATGCCAGGAACCTGCCTGCCTTTGTGAAAAGGTGAGAACTCTGCATTAGCCCATCGGTGATTACTCATGGGCCACGGTAACTTCCCTCCATGACTTTTCTTGTCTTGGCAGACTTGGCATCCTGATAGCACAGCACCTGAAGAGGCTGGAGCGGGTGATTGTGGGATACCTGGAGGTCTGTGATGGTCCAGATGAAGCAGCCAGATTGGGAATATTAGAGACACTGAAGTGCACCATACAGCATGCCTGGCCAAGGTACCTTTAGGAGAAATAGCTACATTAGGAAGCAAAGCCTGAATGCTCTCACCCTTACTGAGCTACACTTGCTTGGGGATGTGAGGAAGACACCGTGAACCGAGTGAGAAATGGATCTCTAGTCTTGAGTTCTACGTAAACAGGTCTCACTCCTATCACAGCACTGAAATCCCCTCTACCCGATGCTAGTTGAGAAATAGTCCCACAGCTAGACCAGTCCTCACTTGGCAACTGTGGAAGAATTACCACACACAGGAACGAAGGCTGTTTTTCCTGCATGTAGAGCTTAGTATGAATCAAGCACTTTATATAGCAGCACTTTATATAGACTTTAGGCCCATATATGCAGTCTTTAATACTCAGTTTCCATTTGCATTCAGGGAATATGGACGCCCCCTGGTGGTTACATTAAAACATGGTAGTCATTCAGCCTAATAGCCACCGTATTTGCCTGCATTTTAGGAGAGTTCAAATCACAAGGTTGGCTCTAGACAGCAAGTTACTATGCAGTGAGCCAGGTTGTGAATTGACAGCCCACCAGCTTGTTGTGTGGTAACATCCCACGTGGACACTGCTACAGCACCGTCCTCAAGTCCCAGAGTGCAACGTGGCACACTTGAGTAAGCCAAGCCGTACTCCGGGGCTTTCCATGCGCTGTATGTTACCACCCCGCAGGCTACTGCCCGATAGATTCAGACCCTGGCTTGCTGAATAAAGTGACTAAATAGGGGAGACTTAATAGAAGTGGGAGGGGGGAATATACAGTATAAGCCCTGTGCTGTCAGGCAGTATGTCCTAGCCTTTGGGGTTTAAGGCAAATGCTAAACTACTCTCGCTGCTTTAAAAATGAGCCTCTTGCCCCCGCCTCTGAAGGGTTTTCTAACCCAGCATGTCGTTTAGGCTGCTGTCCTGCTCACGACTGAGCTCAATGGCAGCCTAGAGCAATGCCTGGTTGAATTGGAGACGGGCACTCTCTAGTAAGTGACTCCTGCTGTCTGCAGAGGTTAGGGCCTGCTTTCCCCTATTCTCCACCATCCTAGAGACGGGCTCAGGAAGAGGCTATTCAAAGTGTCTGTTTTCCATCACAGAATGGCATGCAGGCTCGCTGTGCTCCTCAAGGCCCTGCTGAGGATGATTTGGGACGTATCTACTGATGGAGGCCTGACACCACAGCCAGTGAAAACAGCCTTGCTCCATGGGGCCACGGAGTGCCTGATCCTGCTGGATCACTGCTCTCAGGGGCAAGTGAAGGTGAGCCAGGGACTCTAACCAAATCCTATTCTGTAAATCTGTTTCTTTAAAGGGAAAAAAAAAGCACTGGTGACTTCTTAGGACAGAATATCACGTAGAAGGACTCTGGGCATGTGGGGCTTTTTTTTTTGGCTTTCCCTTAGCAAAGTCCTGGAGTCCACAGCAGCACCTGTAGTTAAACACACCACCCTTATGGAATTTTAAGGCCTTCTGGGCTAGCATGTAAAGGCACATAGACAGACACAGTCAGGTATCCTCTTCTCTAGGTGATGCAGAGGTGGTGCAGGAGGTAACTCAGATGCATACATAGGGAAATTGTGGAGATATAGAAATGACCCATTGAAGTACAGGGACATTACCCCCCCGTAGTGCCTGTGTTTGCAGTACCCTTCTCCAGCTGCTACAATGTAATGAAGATGGGTAACGAGAGTAGTAACACACGGGGAGGGCTTGAGGGCCGCACAGCACTGAAAGTGGGGTGTTTGTGCTTTTCCCCTTTCAGATCCTGCTTGAAGGGATCTACCACAGCTGTGAGGACGCTACTCTTCGGGCATGCATCAGGCAAGTGCAAGAGAACACCTGAGACACAGCTACTAATAGCCAGAACCTGCTTTTTTGTTTTTTATTACATTAAAATATTTTGTGATTTTGCACCTGTCAAAATGCCCCCTGCTAAAGTCACACTGTCAGGTACTCCTCCAGCTTTACAATCCCACTGTCCAGCATACCCTCCTTCGAAGGAGTCAGGCTGCTTTTGATTTGGATGCAGGTTCTATTTCCTGTTCATACTCTATTTCAATGTAGGCTCGTTTTGTCCTGGCTGGTCCTTTCACAGGAGCTTTGCCCTTGGATTTGGAGTGACAGGTTCTCTCCGCCATCTCTCTCTCCTCTTCCTCGCTGGAGGATTTGTCGTCCTGCTCCTCCTCACTGCTTGTCGCCAGCTTATCCATGTCCTGGACAGAAGGGAAGATAGGAGGGTTAATACAGATACTGACTTGAAAGCACTGTACTTTAACTAAGCCTCCGCTCCTCTGCAAATTTATTACTCCCATCGTGTAGGTCCTGGCTCCCTGTTGTCTATTCCATGCTGCCTTTTAAGGGAATAGAATGGATACACTGCAGTCTGATATTACACGTGAATCCAATTGCTGTGGCTCTAATCCCATGACCACCGCTCTGACCACAGCCAGAGGGGAGGAGGTTTGGAATTAAAAGGAGTTAAACTGGGCAGTTGCAGGAGGACTGAAAATGGCAGGATGATCAGGCTGCATTCCATTGATTTAACATCCGTTCACGCTCTAAGTTTAGCTATAACCCTTCAGCCAGTTTAGTGTAATCGTCGAGCAAGATCAGGGCCAGAACTCTTGGTGCCTGTATCGCTGCACACGCATCGCTGCACACGCATCGCTGCACACGCATTGCACCCCTTTCCATTTGATTCGTAGCTGGATCGGGCTGTCTGTCTGCAACACGAAGGCATCAGGGTGTTTCACATACCTCGAAGTCACTGAGGTCGCTCTCCTCTACCTCTACAAACTCCCTCTTGTCAGCATCCTGTAAGAGATCAGGTCAGAAATTGAGCATCTAGACTGGATACACCGCACGAGGACTGGAGGGTGGGGGAATATCACTGTAGGCGGGGTCTGCGCAACCCACTCGGATACTGGGAGTCAGTATCCCAGTATTAAAGAGCAGGGTTTACAGGGGAGCCTGTAGCACTCTCCCCCATTAGCTACATAGAAGACTCAAAACTATAAACGATGAACAGCAACATGCTCTCCTCACCACACAGCATTCACGAAGAGCAGAAGCTAGTGATACCTTTGCCTGGTGTGTCTTCTGAGCAGGGAACACTACTAACTGCAGCAGCGGCATACAGCAGGCTACCTTCTGCCAGCTACAGTAGCATCTCTACGATCTGACTATTTTCTGGACTAATTGGCACTGATTCTCCAGTAAGGGATTTTAACACTCGTAGCAGGTTACAGACAGTGGAGTCATCTGCAAAGGGCTTTGGGGTTGGAAGAAGTAACTAGGCACAAAGCGACAAGCCAGACTCCCATTGTACTTGGCTAACAATAGGAGAGAGGAGAATGGAGACGCGAGTGAATATGAATAGGCAGTTGTCTACATATACATCCCTCTTCTGCAAAATTCATACAGCCCCATGTGCATATATATAATGGGTCCAGCACTACCGCAGTCATGGTTTAACTGCCCCACTCTGGTGAAAGGATTTTAAAACCATTACCTCGTCTTCCTCCTCTTCTTCCTTCTCCTCCGTGTCAGACTCTGCTTCGCTCTCTGCGTCCTGCTGTTCCAGAGCCTTGTCAAAGGCATGTATGGGGAAGTTATAGATATCTCCATACTGAAAGGAAAACAAGCACCTGCTTTAAATCATATGAGGAAGATAGATCAGCTAGGAACTGACTCCTCTTGGCTATGGTCCACACCATGCTGGGGGCTAAGAACACAGGTTATACCAAACTAGATTAGACTAACAGGCCACGGAATCCATTTATCCCATATTTGATACTGGCCCTTAAGGAATCTGTCCTCACTAGCAGTGTGCCCCAAGAAGGGAGGGATACAACTTACTTTCTTGACCTCTGCATTGGTCACTTAATGCCCTGAAGCAGGAGAGTCAGCTCCTTCAAACTCACCCCCTTATCTTAGCCTGCAGAGTTCTGTTGATCATCAAGTCATTGAAAGGGCTTCTGTGATGCACTTCAGCCAAACCCTATCATGCACTCCCTCCAGAAGTGACATGCAACAGGTGCCAAGTGACCCAGCTATGTTGTGAAATCTAGTGCCTGATGCACAACTACATGACCTGTTTCTAGTTTGGCAGGTGAGGGAAAATCTCAGCGCATAGGTAGGGTTTGCTGGATTTGCTACGTGACCGCTACTGAGCTGCCTTGCCCCTTGGGCAAACAGAGAGCTGATTGTTAGGACTGGTGGGAAAGACCGAACTTTTGAATATTTTAAGATGATAAAAAGGGACAAATTTCAGTGATTCTCCCTCCCGCCATGTGTCTTTTTTATCAGCCCTTGCTAAAGGCTGCATTGCTACCCTGGCCAAGAGAGCCCTTCACTCTGCTGACACTGCTGCAGGTGGCTAGAGGCCTTGCCCAGATGGAGATGCTGAGGAAGTAAAGAGTTTGACTCTAGCAGGTGGGCAAGACTACTCAGGTTATTCACTGGTTTATAGCGCTGGTTTATTATGCCAGTCACATTATACGGCACTTCAGGACTGAGGCTCAGAGCCAAATACAGCTATGAACAAGTACAGAGCTAGTGACCAATAATTCTGTCCTCATAATATGAGAGCGCTGATCTTCCCAACAGCATTCCCCAAAGTCGGAAGAGTGGCTGTGTAAGAATAGCCCCCTCTTAACCTCCCCCATCTCAGCCTAGCTAATGATCACGAGCAAGTTTGAACTCCTCTTAGAAAACATGGAGCCAACACAGCAATGGGAGAGCAGGCTGGCTTCTATTCTGCCTCATGCATCACTGTTCGAATGAGCTTGGTAAACACCCCCCTACCTTAGCAGAGGGGTACACTTTTGTGCTAGGAGATGGTAACCCTTACCGTTTCCTGCTTTAGTCTCTCCAGTAACTCCTTCTCAATGGCATTGTCCAGCTGAGCAGCAATCAGGGCTTTTTCCTAGTACCAGAGGAAAGAGGAGTTGGCATCAATTCATTTCCAAGATGCAAAAAAAATGGGAGCAGTAGAGTCAGGACTGCACAAGAGTCCATGTTACCTCTCTCCTTTTCTCTCGCCTTTCAACCTTTTTGCTTAAAGGAATAAGCTTCCTCCTGTGATAGGGGAAGAGAGAAGAGCAGTTAGTGAAGATTTCAGTCTACTGGCCACTGATGCACATCAAGCGAGGGAATGTTTATTCAAGTCCCTACCCAGCCTCCGATACAGGAAGCTCCCTGCTCCCCACCTGGCACAAACTGGCCTCTCAAAGGAAACTTAGGCTAAGCTCGTAAAAGTGCAGTTTTAATCAGTTTAAGTGCGTCTACATTAGGGTGGTAACTAAATCAATTTCAAACTGATTCAGTTAGATGGGCAGTAGGCTATTTATTTATTTTAAACTACAGACCAGCCCTAAGAGAGGCAGACAGGCTGATGGTGTGGCGCAGAGGGAAGAAGGAAGTGAACCGCCATCACTTACTGTCGCTTGAGTGTCAGCTTCCGAATGCGGATCAGATACTGTGTGATCTTGGTGAAGCGCTGCTTGCATTTGTGCCGGATGAAGCGTGGCCAGTAGATGAGGTTCTCGTCTATCTCCTCCAAAGCTTTCTCGTAGTTCTTGCTCAGTCGGACCTGACGGAGAGAGGGAGGGTGAAAAGCTTTGGAGCAGAAGCAATCCTGGGACATCCTCACAAAGGGGGAGTGGAGTTTAAGGTGGTTGTGGTGTTACACCACTTCCGCCCCTGGCTTTTTTCTAAAACCCAGCTGGCAAGAGGAAGGATGTTCTTGCAGTTAAGACACTGGACTGGGACTCAGAAGATCTGGCTTCTAATCCCAGTTCTGCCACAGACTCCCTGTGTGACCTTGGGAAGTCATTTAATCTCTCCGGCCCTTATTTCCTCTTCTATAAAATGGGAACAGTCCCTTCCTACCCTTTTGTCTGTCTTGCCTACTTAGACTGTAAGCTCTTTGGGGCAGGGCCAGTCCCTTACGAGGGGTGTGGTCTAACACAAAAGGAATTCAGTCTCTAGTCGATCTATCCTATCCTTGGTCTCTCGGCCGATGCTAAAAAGGATCCAGTTGCGGTGATGGCTTTTGTGACATGGACGCTTGCGAATGGAATTATGTCCCAGCATCTCATTTTACAGATAGGCCAATGAACAGCCGTCAGTCAGATGAGAATTGAGGATCAGACTAACTCAGATCAGATTTGAAAAGAGAGGTTCAAGTCTCTGTATTAACCATCCCCAGAGCCAACCAGACCAGACACATTCAAAGAAAAAAAAAATCCCTTGGCCATTACATCAAAGGAACACTTTTAAAATGTTCCTGGTTTCGGATTCTATTGATCATAGGTTAGATTACAAATGGAAGCCTAGCAATTTGGTCTGTGATTCATCCGTTCTGCATTCTACCTAGCGTCCTGTACAGCCTCCATCTCCATGGTATCTTCGCGTCTAACCAAGTACTATCCCAGTTATACAGCTGAGTCACAGAGAGATTCACAGAGTGTCTGTGGCAGAGCTGGGAATTGGGAGATCTGGGTTCAAGACCCAGTCGTGGGCTCTAACACAACGTGCCCTGGCTTTCTAAAGAAACAGTCAGTGTAAAATGACAGAGCTAGTAGTCTGTGAAAAGCAAGGACTACGCTGCCGTTGGATATTTTCTTGGCATAGGACATTTCATTAGGAGGTTAAGTGCCATAAACTGCCGTGACACAAGGGTTCTGCAGGGACAGTATACAAGTAGTATACTGCATTAATACGCAGCAATGGAGGATATGTTCTCTCCAGAAGTCGCAGGTACTTTTTTATATATATGTTTAAGAAAAATTAAAATAATGTGGACTAGAACAATCCCAAGGTGGAAGTGTCTGTATCCCATTGCCAGTCCTGAGATGTTTCCCCACGTCAGAACCTGCTCTTTATACCACCCACACCTAGGGACAAAACCATCAGGGTTGATTTAGGTGGGTTTAAACAGGAACGCTTTGGATATGTTGCAAATAGTGGAACATTTTTTTAAAAATAACAGTGACATCTGGATTAAGTTTCAGGCTCAGTATGGGATTTAACTCACCCGCTCCCAGAGTCGACTGGGGAAAGCCGCTCGCTCTATTGTCTTCATGTACAAATAACACTGACCTGAGGGAAAGAGGAATAACATGAACTCACCCAAACCACCACTGAGCATCCAAGAGACAGGCTTAGCTCGTCCCAGTCACTGCAAAAAACTCCAGCATTGGGACACTTGCCCAGATCTCCAGTCTGAATTTAGGCAGGGATCCAATGTTAGACACAAGCACTCATCACGCTCCAAAGGGTAACATGCTCAGCTACTGCAACATCAACGAGCTAAGTGAAAGGCTGCAAACCTGGGCTCACCCACTTGGCACTGAGTACGTGTGGCTTTGCTGTACTAAGTCTCAGACAAGGCATCTTTCCCCACAAAGAGCATCACAGGCAGCCCTATGGAGATGCAGCCACCTTTGAGGCGGAGGGCAGCAGCAATCTGCTGCACAACAGCTGTGCGGGCGAGAGGGAGCAGGAGCCTACAGACCTCAAGGCAGACCAAATCTTAGAGGAAAGTCCCCTGGGACAGGGAGCTTTCACACCCACACAGGGCAGACAGAGGTCTCATACAACTGAACTGCACAGTGGGGCAAAGGGCTGAGCCCACCCTGTGGCTCCAGAGGGTATGTCAACATTGCGGTGCAAACCCAGGGTTCAAAGTCAGGCTCAAACCTAACCCTCCTTGTCTACACACAAACCGTGCTAATTTAGGGTTTCCTGGAGGTGGCGGGTCCGAGCCTGAGTCAAGCTGACATGCAGGGTTCAAGCCCTAATGCTTTGCAGTCTGGATGCAGCTCCACTGGGATTGTGCTCTGGGAGTATCCCACAATCTGACAGGCTGACTTCCTTTGTCCTCTGTCCAGGTTGGTGGACAGTCAAGTTTTCCACTCTGTACCATGAACAAAGGGCTAGAGGGGCCACATTTTGGGAGGGCACAAGGAAGTCGGGGATATGGGCAGTTGGACTTAAGCCTGAATAATGCAGTGTAGATGCAGGAACCCCAGGTTGGATCTCGGGGTTCAACACTTTGTAACCCGGGGTTACAAAGGAGGGTAGATGGTCAATCCCTAGGTTAACAGACCCAGGGTCTGCTAACTTGAGTGCTACTAACCCAGGGCTTACACTGAAATGTAGACATACCCAGAGAGTCCAGGGGCTTCAAACCTGAGGCTTAGAACCATGAGCCATTCCCGGCCTAGTTAGCTTACTGGGGAGTTGAAAAGAAAAGAAGAACACAAAGAAAATTCCTGAAAGCACAAAACTGGGCAATTCAACCCACTGGAGAGAGAGAGAGAGAAAGACATACACACACACACATCAGCCGTAATGCATGGCAGATGTCTGACTGGATATTTTACCAATGTGCATTTGAGACACAAAGAAGCCTTAAAGGGACCCTGTCAGGCAGAGGAAAGAGAGCAGTAGCCACCCATGATTCCAGTGAGAGAGCAAGGGCTGTGCAAGGTTGCGAGGCCCTGGCTGGGGCACTGCAGAAGTCTCACCTTTCTCCTCTTTGATGGTTGCATACTGGCTGTTTGCCAGGGGACAGGATGATCGGTTGCACAGACCTGTCAGGTTATACTCATTGCGGCAAAAGTTGTGTGTCTTTGTCCTGGAAAGAAGAGACTTTAGATGAGCGGCTAACAGTAGCACAGAGGATTCCATCGGAGAATCTCACACTGTACAGGTACTCATGCATTAAGCTTCACAACTGCTACTGTCAGGCAGAGAAGGATTATCATCTCCATTTTATAGATGGGGGAAACTGAGTCATAGAGACACTCAAGATCTGTCTACATGGCAGTAAAACGCCCGCAGCTGGCCCATGTCAGCTGATGTGGGCTCACAGGGCTGTAAGTTTGCTGTGTAGACGTTTGGGGTCAGGCTGGAGCCCAAGCTTTGGGACCCCACAAGCAGGGAGGGTCCCAGAGTCCAGGCTCCAGCATGAACCCAAACATCTACACAGCAGTTTTTAGCCCCGCAGCCCGTTAGCTGACCTGAACCAGCAACGTCCATGCTGTGGGTCTTTGATTCCAGAGTAGATATACTCTGAGCTTCCTAACCTTTTAATTCCAAATTGTTGGTTCCACCCCAGCCTTTGGAACGTGCAGAATTCCTGAAGCAGTCAAATTAAAGTGCTAAGGGACACCCTATTTGAAACAGATAGCACTTGACCCCGGCACCCAGGAAGTCATCCTCCCAGTAGCAACCTGGGTCTCAAATCGGGATCTGAAGAGCAAGATGCAGAGCTGGATCCTGAAATACTCACTTTATTTTGTATGAGCAGAATTGTTTGTTTCCAAGACTGTCCCAGACAACCTGAATAAACCAGAGGTCAGTTAGTACATTTCATAGTGTAGCAAGTGCATTTCTAGAGCAGCCAGTCACCCAGGGCTCTCACAGCACTTTACAAACATTCATTAACCAAGCCGCCCAGCACATCAGAGGGAAGATCTGGATTATTATTTCCATTTTACAGATGGCAACATTGAGGCACAGAGCAGTGAACTGTCTGGGTTAAAGTCAGACAAGATCCTGGAATAGAACCCAGGAGCCGAGACTCACGTGGATCTACTACAGCACATTGCAGGCAAGGAAACAAAGCTTGGAGCCTGGTGCTTTGCACAGCGTATGTATCCATACTTTCTCGTTGTTTTTTGTTTGTTTGTTTGTTTTGGGGGGGTGGGTTCACCAGCCAGGAAGGATGCACTGTTGCTCACACAACAAGTTATTATAAGTTTTCATCATATAAAACAACTACAAAAACACAAACAAAATATTAAAACCCACTAAAATGGATGCATGATTCTCTCAACCAGCATATGAATTTCCTGTAATCTACTACCCCATCCCCTGTGGGGCTCAGACATGTTTTCATTTTAACCCAAAGCTCTTTGGGATAGTGACCATGTCTCCTATGCAGCCTGTAAAGCCTTGGAACATTCCAAGCTCTGGGTTATAATTACAATAGTGTTGGGTACTATGATAATCACACACAGTATTCAAATGCAACTCACTGCATTATATGCCAAAGCAGCAGCCAGCTGCCAGCCCATGAGCATCACGGATGAAGCCACAGCTGCTTGGACAAACCTGCTAACCAGAGCACAGGCACCTGGCAGGCTCTTGTCGGTCGCCTGTGCTGACCATGCTCTTTCAATCCCAGGGGGTGACCCTATGGCTACCTGCCATGCAGGAAATCCAGTTTCCAAGCCTCGGAGGGGAGACCCTATTACTAGGGGTCCTCTACAGCCATTCAGACCTGGTTTCACCCCCCCCCCCCTTTCTCCCCCCCCAGAGGCAAGGAAGCAGGGGGCGGGGAGTAAAGAGGCCCCCAGGTGCTGCCCCACTCCACGTGCTGAGCTGCCACATGGGCGATCTGGGTCTGCTTTCCCCGTCTAGGGCAAGCAGCACCCTCCACCGCTGGGGAGGGTGGCACATTCCCCTCCTCCAGCATGGCCAGCGCCCCATGGGAGCCGGTAGGTCAGTAAGTTACGCAGAGGGGGCTGGGACCTAGACTCTTTAGGGAGCCCCAGCTTTGGGGTGACTGAGACAACCACCCTCTCGTGCCTCCTGGTTGAGCTGCAGCCCGCCCCCGCACCAGTGACCTCCCCTCCCGGCCAGTCAGCGCCCGGGGCCCCCCGACGCTCTGCACCCCTCTGAGTTCCACGTGGGCCAGGGGAAGGGAAACGCGGCCGGACGCAACCGAATCAACCCTGCCTTGGGGGCGCTGATTGGCTAGGACGCAGCTGCCTGGAGCTGGCGGACGCAGCCGAACCAACCCCACCGCGGACTCACATCGTCTGAATGCATCTCGCCTCCGCCACTGGCCTGCTCCGGGCTTCACAGGCAACTCCACGCCGGGGTAGGGCTGGTCGGCTTCAGGGAGTCTCCATGACAGTGGGAGGGCACAGGGCAGAGCCAGTGCTGGGCTCTCGCGAGATCGGGGGAGAGGGAGGGGCGAAGGGAGGAGGAGAGTGGGGAGGAAGGAGGAATTGGGGCATGAGGGGGGGGGGGGGGTAGGTTTTTTGAGGTGGGGGGATGATGGGGAAAAAGGGATAATGGGTGGGAAGGAGGAGTGGGAGATGGAGGGGGTAAAGGAGGGAGGAGTTGGGGGTGATGCAAAAAGGGGGAATTGGGGGGATGGGCTATGTGTGGACACCCCAATATCTACGGCTTCCAAAACCACCTTCTTGCCTCTGCTCCTGCCTAAGAGCTTTGGGCTGGTGAGAAACACCAGGGGTAGCTCTGGATAAAGAGACAATAGCGTATCCCGACTATGAAAATGTGCGATGTAGATCGCGCCTGCCGCCAGCAGAGGGCAGCACGAAACCTCTAACAGCGGCTCCTTGACCCTAACTGAGTAACTAGGGCTTTTGGTTTTCGGGATTTATTAATTTCACTTTTTTTGGAGGGGGGGAGAGGGGGCGTATTTTTAGCCGTGCATGAATTCAGTGTCCAAAATGGAGTTTTGGGGGCTCTCTCTTTGATACCGTAATGATAAGTTTTTTTTCCAGATATTTCCCAAAAGTCTTGCCTAAACAGGATCTACTTTCATTTCTGTTTCACCTATAAAAATTCCTTACATGTTAGTTTAAGCTTTGTACCCTAGTTGCTGAGTCCCTGGTTTAGCGTTTAGTGTGTTTGTTCCCTAGTGCACTTTAACATGGGACTGTTTCCAAAAGCGCTGTGTTAAAGAGCACTAGGGAGGCTTTAGTGCACACCAGCAGGGTCTGCATGGACCAGATAATACGCAGCATATTAGTGTGCTTTAGAAATCACACTCCGGTAGTCCGCCTTGCTGCTGTGGGTCAACCAGCCCTGAGGGCTTTTCTACGCAAACATTGAGTTTGTGGCGATCTTAGGATTACCAGACAGCAAATGTGAAAAATCGGGACGGGGTGGGGGGTAATAGGAACCTATATAAGAAAAAGACCCAAAAATCAGAAAATCGGGATATCTGGTCACCCTAGCGCGAGCTGGGGTGTGAATCTACCCCACACTCGCCTGCCATGGGTCGGTCTGTCTGCACCTTGCTGATGCACACGCTTTGATCTTGTCCTCTTTGAAACCATCTCCCAGGTCCCTGCCTCTCTGTCTGTGTCTGCATCCCGCGTACACCTGTGATTTAAAACCGCCTAAAGTTCCAGGCCGGCAGGAATAGTTCACTGCTAAGTTCAGTCTGGGCATGTAATAGAGGCAGGGATGTGACATTGCCTCTGGCCGATGCCTTCTTTTCCTTCTCCTGGAGACCAGAGGCTGTCACACTCTTTAATAACGACAGTCCTGACATCGGGGGAAGATGTATGTGCACCTCTGAGCTAGCCTCCCGGAGGAGCCATATTCCAGTAGGTTTCGCCTCCAGGTCCAGCTACCTCTGTGTCATTGTTCTGTTGCTCCGACAGAACCCACGTCCCTCTCCGCTGGCTAATAATAATAATAACCCACTTTATCAGATGAAAGCAGCCGCTCTGTGCGTGCTGCAGGGAGCTCAATGAAAAGCAGGAGGAAGTCTGGGCTTTCAGGTTTTATGTCTATAGGTTGTTGTGGGCCGGATTAAAGCCAAGGTCTCCACTGATTGTATTCAGTGGCTTTGGATGATTCATGGAGTCAATTAGAGAAGGCCAAATAAAGGGATTGTAATGTCTTATCAGCTGGGAGCTTGTTATTTAAACTGGCTGCTGTAATGGGCTGAAAGGGAGCAATGGAACATTTAGCATGAATGTTAAATGGTGACGTTTCTATGAGACCATGAAATCATTCCCCTAAGAGAACCAGCGGGAGCCGCCTCACTTGGGACTGTTAAAATCAGATGGGACAGAGGCCTGACAAATAGATTGTAAGTAACAATCCTGTACTGGGCCCAGGTGAGGTTGAACTAGACAGGGCCTAGCAGGTCTTTTAAAGCCTTGAATTCTCTGAATCAGTGAAATGCCTCCTTGAGTCTCAGCTCTCTTGAGTGTCACTGTCCCAGGGATGAGGAGAATTAAGATCTTTGGATTCATACCCAGGTCATTATGGGGTCTCCAGCAACCTTTGGGCCAAACTTATAATTCGATCATGGATCTATTATCCCACTAACAGGGGTTTCACGCTATAGAAAAGCTTCACATAGAATCTCCTCGTCTCTTCGGGGAGTAGTAGGTAGAGACATTAATGCACCCAATGATGTGTCCAAGTTAGAGGGCTCAGACTCTGCCCTGTTTGGTGCCTCCAGGTAGTGGCAGGGGCAAATCTGTAGTGACCTTGTGCCTGTGAGCAACTTTTTTACCTCAGTGCCCACTTGTTCACAGTCCCATCCTGTTTCCAAGAATGCTTTTCCACCTATAGACTTGCAGGCATTTTCCAAATTGCTAATTGCTTAGAGAAAAGTATGTGCACATCCCCAGTCTCCAAAGGGTTAATGCAGGGTTAACCTTTTTGCAGCAATGGTCTTTCCCGGGAGCATTTTGATGCTTCAGCGTCTGTGCAGTTTAAGCTTCCCCAGACACGTGTCGCAGCTTGACTCCCCTACCGGGCAATGCAATTTCCGAGAGCACTTTTCATTCTAGTTCACTCTGCGAACTATGCCGAAGGATCATCACCCCCAGCAGGAGATGCAGCTCTGGGGTGGAGCGCAGCAGCTTTTTAACAGTGCACAGCACAAGGGCAATGGTAAGAAACAGTCAGTACCAGAACTGACGTAGAATCCTGAATTCCTCTGAAAGCTTTAGGCAGGCAGACTGGACGTGCACTGAATCTAGGTCAGACACGAGTGTTAATGCCCTGGCACGGGGGTCTCAGGATTTTAATGACCTCAGGAGGTCAGTTTTGCATTTCATCGGAACAATTGCAGCTCCAATAGCATATGCCTCTCACCGCCCCGCCCTCCCCCCTCATGTGCCAGCATTGTGTTCAGAAGGAAGAGCACCCCCCTTCTGAGCCACCAATACTGCAGCCCCTGGGTTTTCTAGGGAGGTGTCTCATCCAGGAACTGGCCAGATCCAGCCCTTAGCTTGTGAGATGTTGTGACTCAGGTCCGGGTGGGGGCCAACTGAGGTCACTCAATTAGGGTGAACTGCAAAGAATGGGGCAGATGATCCCCAAAGCTGGTGGATATTCGAATACTTAGATTTACCCAGCCAGCCCAGAACAGCTTCTTTATTACCTTACTGCTTGCCCAGAAGCCAACAACATAGTCCCTTAAAGTAACCCAGCCTCAGGCCTCCATCCAGGTACCCAAGTCAAATATGATGAAGATTTCTGAACATTTTATTTCATCATATCAATGGAAAGGTTCTACCAATCCCAAAAGATTGGACACGTTACCTCCCAGGTTAATGAATATTCCAGATCTCGCCCAAATACTACAGCCAATTCTTATGAACTAAACTAGCATTTATTAAAAAAGAAAAGCGAGAGAGTATGGTTAAAAGATCAATATACATACAGACATTAGTTGAGGTTGAGATACGTAGCAGAGATGGTGAGCTGTGTAGTTGCAAAAAGAGTTCTAGAATTTTAGAATTTAGTTCATAGGTTATAGTCCAATGTCCAATATCATATCCAGGGTGTTTCCAGCTTAACTGGGATCTCAGTCTGGCGACTCAAACTTCCCCTGATGAAGCTTAAGCAGATATGAGATAAGCAGGATTGGGATCCAAGGATCTTTTATACAATTTCAGGCCTTCTTTGACAAGTCGGAGTCCTTCGGGGAACAATAGGTAATCAGGGCATCTTTGAAGTGGGTCCATCACTGGTACTTAGCTATACGAAATAACACAAGACAATTGCCTGTTCCTCCACCATTCACTGATGATTTGCTATACATTTCAAAGAGAGATGAATACAGAGATATCCCGTGTTTACAATTCATTTAAATGCTAGGATGTTCTTTTGATCTCTGAATGATAAGAATACAGCATAGACAGGGTCTACAACCTGACCACTACCCATATGTATGTAAATACACAAAAACACAAACATTATCTCCCCACATGTCTTTAAGGGTTGAATCTGAGTCATTTATTTTGCAGGCTGTTTAACCCTTTCTGGCCATGCGTCACAGATATGAAAGCATCACAGCAGAGGGTGTTCTGGCCACAGGGCAGGTCTGTTCTTTCCATTCACACTCTCTGTTTTTGGCAAAAGGAAATTGCAGCTGCCACAGTGACAGAGACCAGCTGATACAATCAGCTCCTGACATAGACAGATTCTTTTTAATTCCACACTGAGCAGACATGCCACTGAAGCTGTGAGGGGTGTGTATATCTGCAGAGGTCCAGTCCCAGGGGGAGCTATTCCAGTCCTGTTTACCACCGACTCTCTTGTCTCCCCAAGGACAGATAGATATTCAGCTGAATGAGTAGGACTAGAATCAGTTGTATGAAAAATAATAGAATCATAGGACTGGGAGGGACCACGAGAGTCATCTAGTCCAGTCCCCTGTATTATCTAGACTATCCCTGACAGGTGTTTGTCTAACCTACTCTTATGTAGTGTACTTACTTTCTCTGCTTAGCGTGTACCCTCTCAAATGCTAGCAAATTATTTTCTCTCTCTGTCTGGATCTCAGCAACAAACTCAATTTGTTCAAACACAGAATTAGAGTGTGCAAGATGAATGTGTAGCCAGCTTGATGGGCACAATCAGCTGTGTGGGTGAACAATTGGGTGTGCAAGTTCTCAGGCTGTCTGCAAATTTGGTCCTAACTATCTCCAGAAGATAAGCCACTAAGCAAGTGACTGGTTAAATTTGCAAGCAAGGAAAGGCTTGTTCCCTAATCTCACCCAAAAAGGGCAGCTGTCACTGGAGCATGAAAAAACGACGACGGGAAATGTAATATAGTTTATAAAGTGAAGGGCTACCACAGACACAGAACATAGACACTTCTCTGCTATGATGTGAAATGGATGTGCGAATGGCTGCAGGGCAAAGATCTCAATCTTCATTGAGAAACAGCAAGTACCATCAAGAGATAATATTCCAGTAACTGCAGTTTCTGTCTGGCCACACCTACAGTAGAGACACAGATTCTAAAACCAGAAGGGACCACAGGAATCATCTAGTGTGACACCTCCCGCCCCCACCCGGAATTAATTCCTGTTTGAACTAGAGCATATCTTTTAGAAAAATTTCTAATCCTGATTTAGAAAGGGTTTGCCTGTGTAAGTATACCTGCAAACCCTCTGGGCGGGGTGCAGTTTATAGCATCAAAGAGCTATTTCCCCCCAAACTGAATATGCTGCATATAGAACAACTTTTTTGCCAATATAAGTGCACCCCCACTAATGCTTTTGCTGGCATAGCTTTGTCAGGGGGTTGATTTTTTTTCATGCTCCTAACCAACATTGCTATCCCAACAAAACTTTAAAAGGTAGATGCTGCCCTGGTCTACGCTTGAAATTTAGGCTAAGGCTACACTTGCAGATGTACAGCGCTGTTAGTTAAACCCGTGTTCGTACAGCTGAGTAGGGAAAGCGCTGCAGCCTGTCCACACTGGCAGCGGCCAGCGCAGTAACTACCACTGACATGGCTACATTTGCGGCACTTGCAGCTGTATTGGGAGCAGTGCATTATGGGCATTCAGGTAGCTGCAACGTGCTTTTCAAATCGGGGGGGGGGGTGAGGGGGACTTTGACAGGGAGCGTTTTTGGAAAAAGAGTGGATTTTTGGAATCTCCGCAGAGTGTCAGCTCTTTATTTCCACACCTCCACATCCCCTGCCTCTCTCAATCACTGAAAGCAAACAGCAGGGGCTTTGTTTGTTTTTAAAGAGCAGATAAAAGAGAGGAAACGGAGCCTGTGTTTAGCAGCTGTGAGCTCTGAACTCCAACCCGGAAGTGCCGTTTCAAAACAAAGCAGCTTCTGGAGATCAGTAACTCCGTTGTTCCTCGGCTACACTGAAAGACCAACGTTCCACCCACTTCGCAACAGCTGTTATTCCTCTCGGGGAGGTGGAGTACATGCAGCGCTGTATCTGAGGAGATACAGCGTTGCACGTGCCTTGCAAGTGTAGCCAGTTAATGAGTTACAGCGCTGCCGGCAGTTTTATTGCGCTGTAACTTGTAAGTGTAGCCAAGGCCTTAGATAGACCTAGCTATGTCCCTCAGTGGTGTGAAAAATTCACAGCCCTGAGCGCTGTAGTCAAGCTGACCTAACCACCAGTGTGCCCCTGATTATGTCGATGGAAGAATTACCAACGTGGACAGAAAAACCCCTTCTGTCGATGTAGGAATCACTTACGCTATGGCACTCGAGCTGTGCCACTGTAGTGTAGAGATGCCCTAAGCGTCTCTCGCTCACCACTGCATGTCGCTCAAGGGCGTCAGTGCCCATCTGGAATAGGTTTCTTTTATTCTGCGCTAGGTTGTCTGTTTTACACAGTACAATGCAGACATTTCATCAACTCAGTCTTAACTATGGAACCGTGACTGATGCCTCCATAATGTTTGTGTGTGTGCATGTGCCCTTATGTGGGCTTTTATGTCCTAGTCATGTACAATGCATGGTAGATTTATTAAAGTGACAAACTCGTTAGGATTAGAATCCAGTTTTAAAGCTGCTGTCACCTGGCAGGGAATATCATCGGGATTCTCAGGTTTGCTCAGTTTGAAGTCCATGGGTCTGATTCTCCTCTCACACCAGTGCTGCTCCATTGAGTTCAGCGGCGCTACCACTAATTTACACCATTAGAATCATGCCCACTGACTGGCACCTGCAAAGACTTCAATTTTCAGAGCAGAGTATTATGAGTCTGTACAGTGCCCAGTACAACTGGGCCCTGATCCTGACTCCGGCCCCCAACATTACTGCCGTACAAATAAAATATATGAATAACAACAGTTTACTTAGAAGGCCAATATACTGGCATTGAGAAATGTAACTGCCTCTGCCCATGCAGCTCTGGGCAGGTGGAAGACCGATCGCAGTATTTATTATACCGTAATGTGTAATGCACTTGAGGTCAAAATGGCTTTCTGTGTTTTTGTCCCCAATGCCTTTTTCTACAACCTTTCAGAAAACAGAATATTTATTGGTAATTGACAATGTATCTGTAATCCAAGAGGTTGCCCTATTTGTATGGCCAGCTGCCGAAATAAGGAAGAGGCAGGTGGCATGGTGATTATATGGTTTAATTGGTTTACGTTCTTTTTAATGTGTATTTATATGTATTTTAATATTTTTAAATTATGGCTTTTCGCGTTAAGGTTTATTGTAATATGCTGTGTTTTGGGCACATTGGCTAAGTCACTATTAATAAACTTGACTTGACAGGAATGATAACATATCGTGTATGGGCACATCTTTACTTGGCTACATGTACAATTCTCTCCAAATTGTTGGCATAAGATACTAATCAAAAATCCCAAAAGCCACCATCTGCAGGGAGTCAAAGCATTATAAACTCAGCCTGCACAGGTGGGGTGGTTACTGGGCCGCAACCCCTCTGTTCTTGATTTATAAACACACACAGAAATGAGCAAGGGGTCTGACTTGCATTCCCCATCTGAACCTAATGGAGCATTGCCAGTTAAGGTGCCTAGTGGCTGAATAACTGATGAGAAATCCATTGTGTAGGTTTCAGAGTGGGAGCCGTGTTAGTCTGTATCCGCGAAAAGAACGAGGAGTATTTGTGGCACCTTAGAGACTAACAAATGTATTTGGGCATAAGCTTTCGTGGGGTTTCCAAATAAATTTGTTAGTCTCTAAGGTGCTACAAGTACTCCTCGTTCTTTTCGCGGATACAGACTAACACGGCTCCCATTGTGTAGGCACCATTGTCTCCTAGTCTCGTCTGCATCCCTTGTCAGCCACATTAGGTGAGTTTCCATAGCATCCAGCCACAGGGTATGCGCGCGTGAGGTTAAAGTTAATATTCAACTGGGAGACCCATTGTAGAGGTGTGAATAGATCTCAGTATAGGAAGGTCCCTCCCTCTGCCTCCTCCCTGGAGAAAGTAAACACGCTTCTCATTGGAAATCCTGGCAGCACAAGGAAGCAGGTGCTGATGTTCAGGAGAGCTGGGGAGGAAGTGGTAAAATATTGCGTATGTCGTCGTAAAATGTTTCTGTATGTCGGTTTTGAGCTAGTCAGTCCCAGGTGGCCTAAGAAATTTTATTGGACCATTTTCTATTTGCAAGAGGGAAAAAAACTCATGGCACACACAGACCCTTAGTTTTCCCTCCACATCTCTGCTGCGAAATAGCCATGTCAAAATCGTAGCCTTACTCGTAACTAAGTCATGGAAAGGATATAAACCCTCCTGCCTCAAAGCATAAGATGATCACTAGCTGATGGGGTTTCCTCTATAGGCAGCTCATTCCAAACTTGCCCACTGCAGGGCTCCTTGTCCCTTCTTCTGAAGCACATGGTGATCGCCACTGTCACTGACAGGATACAGCACTACATGGATCAGTGATCTAAGCTGCTATAGAAATTGCTGCGTTCAAGCGATATGGTAATATAAATAATCATAAGGATTTTACATGTGGGTTCCACCCAATTTCCACCTGAATTTCTTTATCAATTCCCAAAGGAAATGAATGAATAGGCAGTAGAAGAGGCACCCAGAGGAGTCAACACTGACCTCATAAATAGCATGCATGACACAGAAGCCGAGACAGGTAGGCAGGATTCGTTGTTGTTTGTTTTGCCCCCTTGATACAAGGCGGGAGCACATTAATGCAGCGGTATCTTTATTGGCAGTGGTGCAGAATGATGGTTCCAGGGTATTACAGAGAACATCCATGCTGGAGGTTATAATAGGATCCCCAGAGACAAAAATCCCCTGGAGATAATATTTTACCCTATAGTGCTTTTCATCCAAGGAGCATAAGCACTTCACCGACATTAATTAACACAGCCTCACAACACCCCTGTGAGGTAGGTTGGTACTATCCGTATATCACAGATGGATGGACTGCTTTTCTGTAGGACAGTATGGGCTGACCCCACTTGCTGATAATCCCTTATCATAGATGAGATTTAGTGAGGTTAAGTGAGTTGCGCAAATTCACACAGCAGGTGAGACTAGCCAAGGATAGACCCCAGGAGCCCTGGCTCTCAATTGCTTCCTGTAGACTGCCTGACCACCCAGTGCCATGGGAATGGCAGATTAATGAAGCCAGGATTCCTGGATCTTGTTGGCTGTCAGGAGGGAGGTCTCTGGGTTAGGCTTGTTTGATAAGACGTCCGGGGTTGTGTAAACTTGACACAGCTTCAAAGCGGGAGCTGCATCTTTGCTCCCGTTATTCCTCACTCTCTGCCTCCTCGTCACTACCATCTGTCAGGGGGAATTCCCGCAGAGGTTTCTGGGTGGCGTAGCTTTTGGTTTGCATGGGGCATTCCTGGTTTAAAATTGCCTGGAAATTGGGGGGAAATAATATAATATTTAAAAATAATAACTACTAATACATTAATTAATACAAATATCTACTGTATTAATTAATACAAGTATCTACCATATCTACAAATATCTACCATAACCCAAAGCCCCCCCAAAAATTTGCACAATGATGACAAACTGTGGGCCAAGGAAAATTTAAGGATTTTTTTTTATTATTGTTTTTTTAACCATATAAATTGTTTGCCCTCCAGTGGATTCTGGCTTCTTATCCAAAACACAAGAGAAGAGTTTGTTCTGTTGAGTGGATAGAAGTGGCAGAGGTTGGAATTCTCTCTTGTGAGAAAATGGGTGAATATTTTGTTAGTTGAGCATGGCAGGATTAGAACTGCTGAAATATTATTATATTACTATTACAATAAAGGGTCCAACCAAAATTAGGGCCCTGCTGTGCTAGGAACACAATGCAAGACATACACAAAATATACAGTGCAAGACACTCCCTGCCTCAGATTTGCTTACAATCAAGCTAGACACAAGGTAGAAAGAGAAACAGGCGCAGAGAGAGGAAGTAACTTGCCCAAGGTCACACAACAAGCCATTGGCAGAGCCAGGTATAACACCCAAGTATCCCAAGTCATAGGCCAACTCCCTGTCTACAAGACCACTGTACCACAGATTTAACTCTTAGGGTACATCCACACTACCCGCCCGAATCGGCGGGTAGCGATCGATGTTCTGGGATCGATTTATCGCGTCTCATGTAGATGCGATAAATCGATCCCAGAAGCGCTCCCCGTTGACTCCGGAACTCCAGCTCGGTGCGAGGAGTAAGCAGAGTCAACAGGGGAGCCTGCCTGCCGCCGCGTGGACCCAAGGTAAGTACTTTGTAATTCGATCTAAGATACTTCGACTTCAGCTACGGTATTCATGTAGCTGAAGTTGCGTAGCTTAGATCGATTCCCCCCTCCCCCGCCCCTAGTGTGGACCAGGCCTTAGTCTGGCCTCAGTATATCAGTCTTTCCAGCACCCAGCCAATTTATTAATATCTTTCTGGTGCTGTGGTGCCCAGACCTGAATACGATATTCTACACACATTTGCATCAGTCACATGCAAGTCCCCTGGATTATCAAGACCACATGCTGTGGGATTCAACTCACAATCTTCTCCTCTTTAGCTGGAGGGCTCCGCAGGTACCAGCAGAGAGGGGCGTAAGCAATGTTGATCGCTCCAATGATGACCATCAGCCAGGGAAACCCAATAGCCCGTACAATCACACCCGCAGTAGACGGACCTGGATGTGAGGAAGGGTTAAACAAATAGCAAGATTACAAAAACCTCCTTTGCCAAGGTCAGTGCAGATGGACAGTAAAATTACTGTATCATGGCTGATTTCTATGCCTAGTACCAATTGCTTCCAGCCAACACTGAGGTGGGGTGCTATGAATTAATGCCAAACACTGGGAAATCATCCTATATGCTGCCCTTTCAGGCAAATGTTAATCCGTACCGATAGCAAAGCCCATGCAGAAGGCAACATCAGCAATGGCATAGACGCTGCCATAGACAGAGGTGTGGCGAAGGTCCACCAGGTATCCCATAATAGGCATCATCGAGGAATCCACCATGCCTGCCCCCAAAGCAAAAATAATATGGTTAGCCATTGCCCTCTCCAAGTGAATCTCGTCAAAGGCAGACACAAAGGCATGCAACACTTCTCCCGCACTTTTCAGCCAAGGCACTCTGTGCACTACGCTTTCATTAGCCCTCACAACCTCCCTTTGCGAGACGGATAAATATCGTTATCTCTGTTTTATAGAATGGGGAGTGGGGGATGGGGGGGTGAACGAGGCCAAGAAAAGCAGCTTGCCCTAGGTCACGGAGCATGTTGGCTGCAGAGCCAGGACTGGGACCCGGATGTCCTGACCATGCTCTTTCCAGGATCTAGGGCTTTCGGTGTCTCTCCTGAGTGCAACACACACGATTCTAATCAAAGCAGCTCTCGAGGGTGAGACAAGCTACTGAGCTCTATCCAGCTCTATCTAGGCTCTGAAAGGCCTAGTGCACCATCGCTGTCCCTGTGTTCATGGCTCTGCAATCACTTAGCAGCACAAGGTTGTTTCTTGGCCAGACTCATTCCCACCAAGGATGGGAGGGGATGAGTGATGAGGGGAGTATTTGAGAGCAGGGTATAGGGCATATTATAGGTTATAAGGGTTCCTGGGAGTTCACGCATGGACTAGAGGCTCTCGGCAACCACCAATTGGGTACATTGTAGAGACATCTGCCTTCCAAAGGGATGGAGTTAGGATTATATAGGGGACTGCCTTGGACAGAGTGATTAGTCGCATTGGCATCTTACCTATGGCGAAGCCAAGCCCACCGTTTGGGCCGATCAGTCCATAAATATTTTGCGCAAGAGGCACCTTGGAGGGGAAAGAAAGAAGATATGAGGGAGGCCAGAGGCCTTTCTTTGTGAGGTACATGATTAGGGGAATAAACACACTAACAGAGCCACTGGGTTCCCGCTAACCGCCAGGCGTGTGAGCACACTTCTCACGCCTCCAGGACCTGCAGGAAGATGAGGACATTAGAAAAGTCACTAAAGGCCAGAATGTCAAAGGTATTTAGACACCCATTCCCATTGAAATAAATGGGTGTTAGGCACCTAACTCACTTGGGCACTTTGCGAAATCCCGCTAGATGCCTATCTGCCAGGTTAGATGCCTAAATACCTTTACACATCTGGCCCTAAGCCTGAGATATTGCAGGGCACCAGAACCCCTTCTGTGCCCCATGCCCCAGAAGAGTCCTGTTGGCTTTTGAAGAAAAGGACGGTTCCCCATTTACAGATTCCACAGAGGGATAGATGGGGCACCAGTGTTACTTCACACAGCTTTGCCAGGGCACCTTAATCATGATCTGAGTGAGGCACTCTTCCATTCCAGTCTTGGATCCTCATAAAGCACTGCCCATGACCCTTCATTGTGACTAACAGCAACCCTGTTGTTCACCCACAGCTCTGCCAACACAGTATCCTCTGCTAGCCCTGTGCTGGGTATCCCTTGAGCAGGGACAACTTATCTTGGCTTCATGATATGGAAAAACTCCACTAGGGGCTGGGCTGATATGCCCAAAGTCAGCTCATGCATGATGGGGGCCCCAACCTAACCCAGTTTTGCATCGGTGAGAGGCTGGGGCAGTAAAGCTCTTGGTTTCCCTGCCTAATCTCCGATGATTCTTCTGCAGAGAGGTCTCAAGAGAATATCTTACAATACTTACACAAAGGAGACTAATCCCCACCACAAGCATTCCAATCAGGGAGCACAGCCACCTGCAACGAGGAAGAAGATAGGAAAAGAATGACACACTGGAAGCCTCAAGGGCACGTGCACTGTCATACTGGATCAGATCATTGGTCCTTCCAATCTAATATAGCACCAACTATGCAATGCTACTCACTGAGGGGGAAAGTTTACTTCCTGACCTAGGAAGTTTACACCCTGAAGCATGAGATTTCATCACCTTATCTTATCCTACATAGCCATAAATATTATTATTGGTCATAAAATTATTCAACCCCTATTCAACGGCTGGCTCAATATCCTCCTGCAGCAGTGAGTCCCATAGGTCAATTTCATTCTGCATGAACTAGTGAGTCTTTGCATTGCTTCTACATTTGCTGCCCTTTAATTTCATTGAGCTACCCTTCCTCCCCACCACACTGTAGTGTGAGACAGGTATTCCCCTGAGGAGCGTCACTTCCTCATTACTGGGTGATCTGAAGATAGCTGGGAAGAACACCAAGGTTTGAAAGCCATTGAGTTCAACTTACCGCCCCATTTTGTGAGCCAGCATCCCAAAGAGGTTGGTGCCAATGAGGTAAGATATGCTGGCAGGCAGGAACGCCATCCCTGCAAAAGAAGAGCCCCAGCCTCAAATACATAACACATGATCATCAGAGAAGATTTGCCTAAGGACATCAGATTTTCCTCCCACCTCCCAAAGAAGTCCAGAGCTCAAGCCCTTTAGGTGCTAGAAGGCTCATAGTCAGATGCTCATAGTAACAACCACTTTGTGGAAGAGCTCAAGGTCCAATTTGATCTGGCCTCCATAGAGTCTGAATCTGCTCCAGTGATAAATCATGAACAGTCTTGTGATCAGTCAAATAACACATGCTACTGGCCATATGAGCCAGGGGAGATTAGACAGGGCAAATTAATATCCAATGCAGAGTCCCCAGGTATAATGTATATTAGCCCTTACAAGGCAATGGCTTCTCCTTTCTTCTCCGTTATTATTATTATATATCTGTATTACAGCAGTGCTTACAAATCTCAGCCAAGAGCATTGTGTACATAGTGAGAGACAACCTCTACCCCAAAGACCTTGCAGTCTAAATTGCCAAGACACACACAGGGTGGTAGAAAAGAAGAATTTTTATCCCCTTTTTATAGATGAGAAGCTGAGCCGTGAAGTGGTTTTGCCCAAGGTCACACAAGGCATCTGTGATAAAACCAGGAACGGAACATAGATTGCGTGACTGTTGCTTTAACCATAAAGCCATCCTGCTACTCTGTATTGCTTTCTCTCTTTCTCTTTCTCCCCCTTCCATCTCACAGCATAGAAAAACTGCCTATTGTAAAACCTCAGGGATTATAATTAAGTTAAAGTCAAATATTTGGCCATCCTGCTGGTTTACCAGTTGTTTATTTTTAATACACTCTCCTGTACAGACTATAACTAAATCATGATTGCCTCTATTTGCCTGTATATTAAGGCAACTTCCTTATTAAAGCACACTGATTTGTGCTTAATTTCCTTTCCTCTTTTTTAAAGGTTATAAAGCATTGTTAATCCTGCAGCTTTGCTGGGGAAGTCTGAGCTTTTCCCGTTTCTCCAAGGAACACAAGGGTAGGCAAATTGAAACAAACAAAGAATAATTATAACTTGGATTTATAGTTTACAAGTTATAGTTCTATGATTCTATAGTTGCTTTTAAGATGGATGCTGTTCAGCAGCCCTGAGACCTATTCTCCTACTGCAGGATACCAGCTGTTTCCTTTGAAATCAATGGGAATTACTGGTACCCTATGCAGAGTGGAGAATCAGACCCCCTTTGTCTAGTGCTCAGCACTGGTACCTGCAGGAACGGCTCTAACAATTTTGCTGCCCTAAGCAGTCACCGCCAAATTACCTCTGAGGCGAGCGAGAAAGGGGCGGCAGTCCGAGTCCCGCGGGGGCAATTCGGCGGCGGGAAGAGCGGCGGACCTGCCGCCAAATTGCCGCCGCGGAACTCAGACTGCCGCCCCATTCTCAATGCCGCCCCAAGCACCAGTTTGGAAAGTGACATGTCAGTGGCATGGGTAGGAGCCAAATGGCTGCAGATTTGAGTTTGTACAGCGCCTAGCACAATGGGGTCCTGGTCCATGACTATAGCTCCTAGGCACTAAGTAATATAAAGAATTAATCATGATAACAGGTCATGGAATCTGGAGGGAAGGGGTGCAAATTTGGAAGCGGGTGGGGGGGGATCCTTCCCAAATAATGCATGTTATGTATTAATCCCATGTAGAGGGGCAGCTCAGGTGGGACACTGCTTTGCCATGTGCTTTATAAATGTGAAGATACGCCCTGGCTACAAAGCTGAGATCCAGATTCAAAGTTGCCTAGGGGTGTTTGTACTGAGAGTTTGGTTCAGCCCAAGGAGTTTGTGCTTGGATCCAAACTTTCCTGGGGATCATTACAGATGAGGTTTTAGTTTGGGCTCTTCTCTTATGATCCCAGGTTAGTATCCCTCTGGGCTCCATTCCCACCATCTCTGTCTCTTCCTCTGCAAGGTCCTGATTAGATGTCCACTGACGTCAGTGGAAAGATTCCACTCATCTTCAGTGGGCACTGGATAATTCCCCAGTGAATTGCTCAGTGACTTCCATTCCCACCACTAAGCACTATTCCTTCCCCCCACTATCCACAGCCCCTGAGAGATGAGTCAGCTAGCTGCATCCACTCCTGCTCAGTCACTCACTCCAGCCAAGGCACCATGGCCCCTTATCTGGAAGAAAGCTCCTGCCTGACTAGTTAGTAACTCAATTAGCAGCTCTCATTAGCTCCGCTGCTGCCAGGTTGCAATTCGATTTGGGTTGTAAGTGTAGCTTGGAGCGTCCCCAAAGGTCATTCCACAGCCAGTTGGATTTTATAATTTTTTTGTACCAAAGGTAGGCAATGTTACCTCCTTATCACATTTCCTAGACAATGAGTAATTAGTATGTACTGTGCGTCCCTCCCTGTGGCTCTGCAGATAGCCTTATTTAACCTGTAGCTTAAAATTGTGTGTTGCTATTGTGGCACTGGCAGAGGCTTGGGCTAGCCACCTGAGCTTGGACCCATCCAACCCTGGGGTCTGAGCTCGGGTGGCTAGCCCAAGCCTCCACCGATGCCGCAACATCCACGCTACTATTTTTAGCACACTAGCATGAGCCTCACTAGCACAAGTCTATGTAGCTGGGCCGGGAAGCTCACCCCCAGCTGCAGTGTAGACTGACCCTGGTGCCAATAATTCTGCAATGAAGACATACCCGTAGAGAACCTGGGCTCTGGGTCAGGTCTCAAGAGCAGTAGCATGCTGAGCACACAGACCAGGTGCTGAGCAGGGAAACCTGCTAATTGGCTAAGCCCTGTTCTAGTGTCTGGCCACGAAAAGGGCAACATTCAGCAGTGAGGTAAGCAGGCACATCTCCACTGATTTCAATGGAGTGGCACCCCTTATGCTAAGGATAGATTTGGTCCTAAGTCACCTAGCTTCTATCTCACAGGATTATATTGCTTGGTGTACCTGAGCGCTCAGGCTCAGAGAATGTGTCAGGCCTGGCTCTGAGACAGCTCCCAGAGGCCCGTCTCCTGGGTGGAAGTTGCATTATTATGGGCCCATCTGCACATCACTTTCTTTGACTCCTTTCTCTTTTATCTGCAACCTGAGTCCTGATTGTTCTCTCACCCCGGTGTCACCCCACTGACTTCAGTGCAGTTATTCCTGATTTACATCAGTGTATGTGTGGGGAAAATCAGGTCCCTGGTGTTTCTCCCTCTTTGGTCAGGAATCTCCTCTAACTTTTATTTATAGATAGCAGGGTGACCCCCATCCAGAGACCATGAGTTTCCCTCCAATCACACTGCATTGCAATAGTCTGGGACCACTCATCCTTTGCAGGTGGATGCATACATTTCCTTTCATGCAACAGGCAGCACCAGTAGGCAGCACCTTCACCACCCTTTACGGGCGCCTCCTCTGAGCTGATGTGGTTTAAACACATGAGAGCGATTATTGTTGTTTAGTAACTAAGGAGGCTGAGAAACGAGGCACCTACCCAGCTGCCACTTTGGGGAGCACATGGTTTGCATCATCCAGATGGGTAACGTGGGCTCCAGCATTGCCACCCCCATGTTAGCAAAGCACAGGGCACCTGGGAGAGAGAAAACAACAGGAAACGCTCCATTGTAACGGCCCACATTTCGATCCTGCTAACGGATTACGAGTACGACTCCATCACAAGCCCCTGGCAAATATTCTTAAGAACAAGGTAAAGATGCACTGGGGGCAGTGAGGGATGCAGCCATCCTGCCTTACCTGCAGCAACCAGGATGTAGGGATCTCGCAGCAAAGTGAAAACGGGGGTGCTTTTGGTGCTCTGGATAATACAGAAAGGAAGGCGGGGGGTTACAATTAGTGCTCTAGGGAAAGCATGTAAACCAAACCAGATGCTATAGAAGTGCAGGGTCCAGGTCGTGAGCCAGCCTGTGTGTGTACAGGTGCATGGCCCATGTGGCCAGCCAGCCCTTCTGTGTAAAGGCACATTGGCATTGTCCTGTGAGAGTCAAGATGGGGAAAGTGCAAAGGGAGCTGGTTCCACCATGGGAGTGTTTCTGAGCTTCCCTTTCCAGGTCGGTGTCCCGTGTCTGTGTGTTCATCTTTTATCAGCATTTCATCTAGCCATGGTTCAAAGAGCCAGCATGTCAGCTTGTTATACCTGACCTCAGATTTGCCAACCTGGCATCTTCCTTTCATGGACTATTATTATAGTGAAATCAGCACTGAGTCAATCCTAGCAGGGTTTGACTCAGCTCTCCAGAGGGAGCATCGTTGGTAGAATGGCTGCCTATGGAGCACAACGCGCCGGTCAAACTGCGGCTGCACGCAGGGAGTCCTGCTGCCATGGACTGGTTAAATCCACACGAGTGTCTAGCCAGCAGCAGGGATCACAGCAGTTGTTTCTCACAGGGCATCCTATGGACATCCGTAAGAATTGAGCACCGTTCACAGGGAAGGCTGAATTTCTGGCTGTTTCAAAAGGCAGATAATAGGGCCAAACTGCGCTCGCAGTGACACTGAGAGTAATAACTCTACTGAAGCAAATGGAGTTATTCCAGAGTTACACTAATGTCACTGAGAACAGAATATAGCCCGGTAATCTATTAAATACGCGTTACGATGCGCTAACCACCCCTCTAGGACCAGTCCCAGCTGCCATCTCTGACCCTTTTCCATGCATTCATTTTCCAGTGCCACCATGCTTTATGCCTGCAGCATCTCCACAGTCTTCCCCTACAGGGTGGGGGAGGGATGGACAGCTCAGTGGTTTGAGCATTGGCCTGCTAAGCCCAGGGTTATCAGTTCAATCCTTGAGGGGGCCATTTAGGGATCTGGGGCAAAAATTGGGGATTGGTCCTGCTTTGAGCAGGGGGTTGGACTAGATGACCTCCTAAGGTCCCTTCCAACCCTGATCTTCTATGATTCTACAGGGAATCCAGGCCCGCATTGTTCACACTGTCTAGCACAAGGCCACACACTCATATGTTTGTACTTACTTCAGGGGAAATCTTAGAGGGCTGCAGTATGCACAGCTGTAAAGCTAAGAGAAAAATACCATTATTTGCTTATTCCTTGGCATGGCATCTCCATCCACTATTACCTCTTGTCTCATAGTTACTGTAGACCTCCCCTTCAGTGATCCCAGAAATGGGCCAGTGGTCCCAATTCTAACACATTCTGGGGGCATCTACTGAGATGGGAGAAATTGTAGACCCCAATTCTGTTCCCGATAAAACTGTTGACATCAGTGAGAGCAGGACCGGGCCATTCTAGCACGAGTGCATTATCCAAATACGAAGCGGAAAAACATACCAACAACCTACGTTAAGGTGAGAGCAATTGTTGAGCAGTCACAATTAGAGCACAACCGAAGTTACAGATGGAC
Organism: Chelydra serpentina; assembly: GCA_037349315.1. Lineage (NCBI taxonomy): Eukaryota > Metazoa > Chordata > Testudines > Chelydridae > Chelydra > Chelydra serpentina. The sequence goes on along the minus strand of JBAIAC010000017.1, from coordinate 10,743,124 downwards.
AGACCGAGGGTAAGATTTTCAAAGGGATCTAAGAGCCAGCTTTGCAAAGGTATTTAGGCACTTAACTTGCATTGAAATCAGTGGGAGTTTTAAAGCCAGATTTGGCCCTTGGAGATTTAGAAACCTAAATCCCATTTTCAAAAGTCTCCCATGTGCCTAAGGGCTCGGCTCGTCTCGACGGCAAGTGCGGCAAACCCGGGTGCGACTCTACAGTGCACCAGCTTGCCACAAAGTCACATCCCATGTGGACAACTGCTACAGCACAACGCAATTCCTGGAGCGTGGTTGTGCTCCAGGATTTTCACTGCACTGGAGTTGTGTCCACACAGGACACCACTGCGTGGCGAGCTGATGTGTTGGCGATTCACAGCCTGTCTTGCTGGGCAGTAATTTGCCGTTTAGACACGCCCTCAATCTCTTTTGAAAATGGGATGTAGGCTTCTCAATGATTCGGGTGCTTTTGAAAATGTTACCCCTATTACTTGGATTGTAAATTCTTTGGGGGCAGGGACCATGTTTTCATTGTAAGAGTATAAAGTAATGAGGCCTGGATCCTCTAGGCACTACAAATACAATACAAATAATAAATTATAATAATAACAAAATTAGGTCATCATGTCTGTTCCACCATGCTAATGATTTTATCTCCGCACGAAGTGACAGAGTATTATAGGCAGAGCAGTATTGATGGCTATATTAACAATGCCAATCACTTACTATAGGCAGAGTTGGTAGCTATGCCCCTAGTTAAGGTTGCCTATCACTTGCTACGATAAGACCCTGCTTTCGGTTGTGTTCTGTTTAACCAGGGGTGTCTGTTAAGCAGAGTAGCCACTTTAGCCAGTGCATGGAGCTCTTAACACACATTTCCCTGAATCTGTTACCCACTCCAGTCACGCAATCAAGTGATTTATATGGTGAATGAGAGGCTGGGTCTGACAGTATCTGTAAGTCATACGTCAGGCAGTGAGCACAGAGCCAGTGTCTGACTGTGTACAGTGCTGAGTGCACAACAAAAAACAGCGATAGTAACTGCTGCTGATAATAGCAGCTATAGAGACTGTCTATTCCTCCATACAAACCCTGTGGTGTTTCCTCTCAGACACCCATTCTTGAATGTTTTAGTTTGGGGGTGGATACTCAGAGCCGTGAAGCCAAACCTGGCAGCACATTTGGTTACTCACCTCCGTCCAAAAGGGCTAAGAATGCCAGGATCAGAAAGGGGGCTGATTTTCCAACAAACTCATACATCACGCTTCCAAAGGGAGCCCCAACTGCAAGGGAAAGGGCTGGGTCAGTCCGGTGGGTGTGAAGGGTACGTCAGCGCGCTGGAATTTCGGCAGTAGCAAAGCAACAGTCAATTGTTCTTGATGCCTGACCCCAGACCCAATGGAAAGACTCCTGTTGACTCCAGTGGGAGAGCCGGCATTCGAACCTTGGCATTATGTCAGCACTTTGCCCGCCTCTCATTATGTATTGAACTGAAGAGGTGGGGAGAAAGAGCATTTTATATTCAGGAGCAATTTTCATGGGATCAGCTGTCTGCTGAGAAAAATTTCCAGCATGAGCAGAAAACGGTGCCAGAGAATGAGCACAGGAGAAAACAAATGGGGCTAAAACATGGGAATGGCAGGAGGAAAGACCAGCCAGGCCTTTTGGAATGAGCCAGCGTTGCATGTTAGGGGACAGGTGTGACTGTGGTGCAGAGCAAGGACTTGGGGAAACCGGTGTCTAATGGCTGAAGAAGCATCAGAGTTCTCACAAATCTAAATTTTGGGGGGAACAAAGTTTACTCACCAAGCACCCCCAAGGCCAGACCGCCTAATGCTATCCCCATAGCGTTTCCTCTCTCGTAGTCATCTGTGTACACACTGGCCAGCATTCCCAGGCCTGGAAATAGAAAGGAAGCAAAGGTAAGTTGAGTTAGGCTTCGAGTATCTCATCAGGACCCATGTCTGAATCACATCTGGATACTTCAGTCTCCAGCCTACCTGAGCTCAGTTGTCTGTGTCACACCTGGGCCCCTGATTTCATCCTGTTTGTAGTCAGTGTTATGTATTACCATGCTCTGTATTGGGGTATGTCTACACTCCGAGCATTACAATGGCACACCTGCAGTGCTGCAGCTACACCACTGGAGTGTAGACACTTGCTACAGCGATGGAAGGGGTTTTTTCCATCGGTGTAGTAAATCCATCCCCTCGAGAGATGGTAGCTAGGTCTCATAGACTCATAGACTTTAAGGTCAGAAGGGATCTTTATGATCATATGGAAGAATTCTTCTTTTGACCTAGCTGCACCTACATGGAGGGATAGATTGACCCAGTTACATCGCACAGGGCACGACATTTTTCACAGCCCTGAGCAATGTTGCTAGGTCGATCTAATTTTTAGGAGTAGCCCCTGCCTTAGTGTCTGTACGAGCGATGTGCCAAATTGTGGCAAAGGGGAGGAGGAACTGGAAAGGGTTCAGAGAAGAGACACGAGGATGATAAAAGATTAGAAAACCTTCCTTATAATGATAGACTCAAGGCGCTCAATCTATTTAACAAAGAGACGGTTAAGGGGTGACTTGACTACAATCTATATGTATCCATATGGAGAACAAATATTTAATAGTGGGGCCTTCAGTGTGGCAGAGAAAGGTACAACATGATCCAATGGCTGGAAGTTGAAGCTAAACAGTTCAGACTGGAAATAAGAAGCACATTTTCCACGGTGAGAATAATTAACCATTGGAGCCATTTACCGAGGTTTGCGGTGGAGTCTCCATCACTGACCATTTTTAAATCAAGATGATATGTTTTTCCTGAAAGCTCTGCTCTAGGAATTATTTTGGGGAAGTTATGCAAGAGGTCAGACTAGATGATCACAATGGTCCCTTCTGGCCGTGGAATCTATGAATTCTAAGCCCACAGAGTTTAAACCTCACCAACAGTCTGAAATCTGATTCCTGCTCTGTGCATTATAGCACCTGGGGCCTCTCTTGAGTAATCTTTCTTCTATCCAGTGCTTGCTTGGACACGATAGTGAGAGCTTCCTAGGCTGGAGGAACGATCTTTGTGATTCTCTGCTCTGCAGACTGAACCATCACATTTCACACTCTGCGAATTTCACTCTCTATGGCCCAGGTTGCTTGAGAGGTACCATTTAAGCTCAGAAGCTGCTTGTGGGACACCAGTCCTCCTAGCTGGCTAAGATCTGTCTGGCTGCCAGCTGCTCCCATAAGCCAGTACATTTACCTGCAACAGATGAAAAGGATGAGCCAATGCCCTGGAGTGCTCGAGCCACAAGCAGCAGGGTGTAGGTACCCGAGAAAGCAAACACTGCAGGGGGAAGCAGAAAGGTTGAGTCAGCATTTGGGGCTATTCTTCAAACCCATCTCTAATTAAAACCAGCTTGCACAAATCTTCTTAGCTATGCACTCACAGGCCTACAGTCTCTGAAGGCCACTGCAGTGTCTTTCACTATCCTCTGGTCCAGAGGAAGGGAGGTCACCACATGCCTTCTTCAAAGATCTCCTTTTTGGGGAGTTTAAATGGTAACCATGCTGATGGGGTCACCCAGGGGTGTTCCAAGAAGAGTGGAATGCTGCTACAACAAACATCCAACTCAAATGCTGTCAAGCACTGGAAACCGTCTGTTGAATTTCACTCTCTGTTTCTAGAATGGGAGTGGGCCCATCTGCTGTCCTCCCATATCTCAGACATTGGTACAGTGATGGACAAAGGATCCATGCTGGCCTCATTGCAGATTGGCGACTGATTCACTGGAACAGATCTGGCACTACCCGGTGAAAGGCAGAGGAAGAGATTAGAATACTCACTGACTGTAGAGAGAAACATGATGATGAATCCAGCGAACATGGGAATGTGGTATCCTATCCTAAAAAAGGGAGGAGACAGTCAAGAACTCAAGGAGACTTTCTAATTTAAAGCCAAGGACTTTATCTTAGCACCAATGCATTACTGCATGTATGCGAATGAGTGTATGTCTGAGTACATGTCTGAGTAAATACTGTATGTGTGTATGAGACTGCAGGAGAATGGGGGAATATGGGTGTGTACAATATATGTATGTGTAGGTGTATAAATGTGTGAATATATATTCAAGGCTCTGTGTGTATGGCTGTGTAGATGTGTCTCTAAGGTGTGGTGAGTGTGCATCAGTGCACCTATGTGTGTGTGTGTTTGTATAGGGAAGTGTGAATGCGTGCACTATTGTATATATCAGTATAAATGTGTGTGTGTGTCAGTGAATGTTTTTATATGGAAGAGTGAGGATCTATATCAAGGTATATGGGTGCAAATGTGAGTGTTAGTCTCTACATATGTGTGCATAAGTATAAATGTGTGTGTATAAGTGTGTGAAATTATTGTAACAAGTTCTAGGACCCTGCACAGAGATGCAGATCTATTTTGCTGACCCATCCTGCCAGCCAGATCAGGGGGTCCTATTAGCTCTAACTCAGGAGTGCCTCTCTGAAGCAGAGGAAGTGAAGTGCAGGGACAGAAAGGTCCTGCAGGGAAAATACCTGGGAACATCAAGCTCAGGAGGAATTTTAGGCTGAGGATTATGTGATGATGTTGTTATTTAAGTTAAAAATAAAGGCAAAGACAAATTTAAGGGAGTGGGAGTAAACCTGAACCATATCTAGTGTGGGGACTCTGTGAGATTGCCACCCGCTTACTAGTATTTATTTACTTGACAAGGATGGGTAAAAAACAGTTCCTGTTCCCTCTCCAAGTACAAAATGTTGTGATTACTAGCTACTGACACAGAATGTGTGATGACAACATTTCAGTTCTTTCGATCTCATTGGAGCATCATGCAAGCTATTGATGCCCTCGGCTCAACTTGGTACACGGTTCCTAACTTGCTCATGTACCTTGGGCTGAGCAGAGCCTGGGACAAATGAGTTTTCAGCTAGAGAGCACCACTAATATTTCCTTAGTAGTGCACACATTCAAAGCAATTGGCTGGCTTTCTTAAAGATGTGGAATTCCTGGACGACTGGATGTTTATATTTCCACTGTGCTATTCTAGCTCACAAGGGGCTCTGGTGAGCTCCCATACTGTGTTATCATAATGGTCCCAAACATGGGTCACAGGCAAGGCTTAAATGCATGCCCTTCAGCACTGCAACACAGACCTCTACTATTTAAGAAGAAGGAGTAACTTTATTTGCTAACAGCAGCAATAGGCTGCTATCCTTGAATAGACTAGACACTAGAGGGGAATGTGTCCCAAATTTGTTCATTGCATTACACGCTCATAAACTCTTTTATAGTCTGGCTGACATACCTGTTAGTGAGGGGACCCACAAATGGATTGATGGTGAGCTGCATAAGAGCCTTGGAGGCAAACAGCAGTCCAACACGCACGTTCTCCTCCATGAGGAACTCCTCACCATCTACACAGCTGTTTTTTGGTGGCAGGCTGGCCCCCGTGAGCTGAGGCAGGCTGCTGCTTTCTGTCCTGTTCACCCCCACTGTGGTGTTGACAGCCTCGTAGTCTGAGACAGTCACAGTGGTGTTGTCAAAGTAAGAGAACATGGAGGAGAAGGGAGGAGCTGCAAAGGCCGGGGGGGCTGCCACCATCCCGTTCTGGGAAGCGGAGCTGTTAGCACCTTCATATTCCGTTGCATAGAGGAAGGTGGGGATGATTGGCACTGGAAGAAAATTAAAGGAGGAGATTAGTTAGTGCTTTATTCAGCACTTCTGGTGTGTGTGGGGAAAATTAATGAAAGGTTAAGAGTTCGAGCTAGAGACAGGTATCAGGTAAACCGCCCACACCCAACTCTCCCCATGCACCTTGCTCCAGACCTGCAGCGCTGCCTGGGATGGAGACCCGTCAAACTCATTTCTCTTGTTATTGGTTTCTGCAGTTGCAACTGAGATTTACAGAGGCTTAATTCCTTCAGCGCACCATTGAGGACACCTTGACACCTACACATGCACCCACACCCACACCAAACGTACCCACAACAGTGAGCAGCATATTGTCCAGCAGCAGAGCAACAAACACGACCACCAGAACCAGTTTCCTCGACTCCCTTCCCGCCTTCAGCCACCTCCAGGGGGCGCGCTCCACCACTCGAGTCATTGTTGGAAACCCAGCAGGGCTGCTTCAGTCTTTCCACTCCTGTGTGTGCCCCACCCACTTCTCAGGCCTGAGGATGTCCTGTAATCTTTAAGAAAGACACTCTTCAAAATACATGGGCCAGGAAAATACATGGGCCTGATCCAAGGGCCAGAAGTCATCAGGAATCTTTCCATTGACTTCAATGGGCTTTTGACCATACCCTAATTAGGTTTGGAAAGATTAGATTTGAATCGGTAAATGTCATTAAACATCAGTTTCACCCTACACACACAAACAAACAGAGGGAAAAAAATATTTCCATCGATAATAATCAAAATTTAGAGTTAGGCAAAGTCAGAAAAATGTTGCTTGAGAACTTATAGAATTTGATGCAAGGTTATTTATTTTGTATATTTTGACATGTGATGTTGACAATTTGTGTGTCAATGGTTATAAAGCTTTAACTTTTTGAATCTCAGTGTCTGTTATCAATAAATAATTATTATCTGACCTCTCCCCATAATTTCCCACAACTGTGAACATGTAAGTAGATAAAAATGGGGGGGGGGGGATGCTTAGAAGATAATTTTGCGCAATTTGGAAAAACAGAACAGAAACACATTTTTTTTAAAGGCTTGAAAATAAACATTGCTATTATTTGTTGAAATTGCAAAAAGTAACAATTGGATTCTGCCAAGCCTGCCCATAATGAATGGAAGAGATGCGTGTGACATATTTCAATGCTCAGGAGTCAGGTTGAAGGTCTCTGGTTTATGCACGCAGCAGGCAGCAACAGTGCAAATGTCCCACATCCCTTTCCACCCCTGCTCTTAAGGAATCTCCTCTGCGTCATGCCCCCACAGTGTCCTTGGCTTATCTGCGGAGATTGCCGGGAAGGGATCAGGCAGCGTCAACTGCTTTTGAGAAGTGGGCACCACTCATTAGGAGTTAAACTGGGACCACCAGCTCCACTACCAAGTTACAGGAATTTCCATCAGCTGTGGATCTGTGCTGCATTTCAAACTGTAGCCTCTACATGTGAAGTTCCCTGTTACCCATTACCAGTCTCCTGAATCAGCCACTCTATCTTCAGGGCATCATTTAATTCTTCTTTTCTGTAAGGCTTTAGAAGACTCTAAGAAAATATTGAGCTGATAGCTTATTTGTAGTGATCTCCACATCTTTCATTTCACGTTTGGTCCTGGGAGATTAAATTACGTTTCTCGAAGGCTTTTCATTTCCCTTACACCTCTTTTCATTTCACCTAATTGAAACATCACAGCTAAACACAAGACTTAAAAACCGAACAAATACAATTAAGATCAGGGCTTAAGATGCGTTGAGAAAAGATTACTTGTTCCATCACGGTGAATATATTTAATTACAAATCTGCAATTAATTTGCACTGAAACAAACAAACAAAATCATTAATATACTAAATGGCTGATATGAAGAGCTGTCACCTCATAAACTAGAGTGGTAAGAAGACAGGATCTGGAGACTGGATCAGAACTACAGTTCATCCTCATCCACCTGTTAATTTGTGAAATCATGGACAATGCCATCTACTCTTACACTTATTTTTTTATGAAAAACATTGCTTTTCTTTAACCTAATGCCTGAGTCCCACCCATCAGTTGTTGGCTCAGAACCTTGGGTTATTTCATTTGGTTATTTCCTCAAGGTAAATGAGAACAAGCAAACAAATGCAAAAGCACAAATCTACAGAAAGAAAGAAAGAAAGAAAAAGAAAGAAAGAAAGAAAGAGAAAATAGTCTAGGGACAAGAAAGAAAGAAAGAGAGAAAGAAAGAAAGAGAAAATAGTCTAGGGACTAGAAAGAAAGAAAGAAAGTAGTCTAGGGACTTGAAAGAAAGAAAGAAGAAAGAAAGAAAGTAAGTAAGAAAGAAAGCAAGAGAAAGAAAATAGCCCGGGACTTGAAAGAAAGAAATGAAGGAAGAATATAGAAAATTTAAAATAAACATAAATTAAACTCAGCCTTTAAATCTAGATCTTAAAAATCTGCTCCCAGAACAACAGATTGCAAATCTGTTGCACTGAGCAGAGAAGAAAGGACTCTTACCAGAGAACACATCTTGGTCTCTGCAGCTGGTTGCTAGAAGTAGCGGTGGCAGCACTGTGGTCTGAAACTGCTGTTCCCAGTGAATGTATCCTTTTATCTGGGAAGGATATGAATGCCCCTCTTCCATGAAGATTTAATTGGAACCTCAAACAGGTTCCATTCAACCCTGCAGCTCCCTCTGCGTCAGAGGCAGGAAAGAAGGGGGGGGGCGGGAGTCGAGAGAGGATGGAGAGATTATCTGCAGCAATGAAGCACCAGCACTCCACTGCTTTTCATCAATGCTTATCTTTCATCACACACCTTAACTGTTGCCTGGGCCTCAGCACAATGAGTGGAGGCTGTTCTGGGGCTTTACAGCTCTCCTCCTCCATGGTGTGAAAGGCACTTGTGTGCCATAAATGGCCTTCTACACCCTACGGGCTGTAATAATAATAATAATTAATAATAACAATAAATATAATAATAAAATATTTGGAGGACTGGCTAGCTCAGGCAGCTGGTCATGGGAAATGGACCTCTAGGTCACCAGCACCAGTTACTGATTCCAGATACTGATGGTCACTCACATCTGTGTGATCCTTGAATGAAATGAGTTTGAAGGTTTGCAGTCCAGTGTCCACATCAGAAAATTCCCACCGACACAAGTGCCATGAATTAGTCGGCAGTTTCAGCAGACAGGCCAAGGAAAGAATGGGCCATGGGATCTAAACCCCACGCTGACCCGTACAGGTGGGACCTTTTAAGTTGGCAGTGATGCAAATTGGTACTGGGACAGGATGTTCTGATGCAGCCTGCTGCGTATCTGTTCCGTGGATAAACAGAAGATATCCGTCTCCACGGCTGTCAATCTGGTATTTTTCGTCAGCCTTACATTCACTTAAATTCAAATGTAAAAATAATAGAATCCTTCTGTTGTTTCTCCACAATTGTCCAGAGGTTCTGAGAACCAGGGGCGGCTCTACCAATTTTGCCGTCCCAAGCAGCTGCCGCCGAATTGCCGCCGCCACCAAAGCGGTGGAGCTGCCGCCGAATTGCCACGGTGGCGAGAAAAGCGGCGGAGCTGCCGCCAAATTGCCGCCACGGGACACGGACTGCCGCCCCATTCTGGATGCCGGAAAGCTGGTGCCTGAAGCCAGCCCTGCTGAGAACAAACTGGCCCCCTTTGCCTCTGATCCTTCCAGGATCCCAAATGCCTGTACAGGTGGGCAGAATGCCCCTGCAGAATTGAGGTGAACCTGCTGGGTTAGGAGCAGAGTCTGAGAAATTCATGATGATTTTCTGGTTTCCCAAATACCGACTGCAGGGACCAACAAGACTTCTCAGATAAATGAAATAGGTAACAAACAGCCAAGTTCAAAATCTCTTGTGCAGCTTCCACCAGGTTAAAATGACAAAAACGAAACCTCCTGAACTCAGACGAATCATTTGTACAGCCTGAAACGGGAGCTGTTGCTGTAAATTTTGTCTCCTACAGACAGATTTCACTGGCAAGGCCTCTGGTGGTGCAGGAATTTGAGGGTTAAATCTTATCCATCATTCTAGGACCACAATGAAAAAAAAGAGGGATGTTGCTGTGTGTGTTTGGGGGGGGGCAAGAATTGAGGCACTATGTAGGGATATGGGTCAGTGTGTCCATGTCTGTATAGGAGCTTGTGCCAACATGTGGGCTGAGTCTGTTTGTGTGTAGATGCTACGTCATTGTGTATGCGGTGAGCTCTGTATCAGTGTATGGGAGGGCAGCTGCATCAGTTCACATGTGGAGAGCTGCGTCACTGTGTGTACCTGCGTATGGGGTTGCATCTGTGTGTCGTGTCTGGGAGGAGGCTATTCAACGTGTGGGAGAGAGGTCTGCATCAAGGCGGATGTGCACGGGGCAGCATCTAGCTAGGTGTGTGAAGGGGGCAGAGTACATGTGTGTATATGGGTGGATTGCATTAGCTTATGGGCTACAAATGGAGGAGGGGGAAAGTTTAAGCTAAATCCTTGCTGCAAGCAGAAAGTAAAAAAGCAGTGATGCACCTTCTCTCCTAAGATGGATTGCAAGGGGCTCCCTCAAAAGGATACTTCCCCAGCCAGGCCTTTCTCTTTCCATGTTTAACATGGAAAAAGCTCTTATTCTCTTCCCTGCGCAGACATACAATTGGCTCTAATTTGTAATCTCAGAGCCCTCCAACCCGGTATAACATTTTTCCAGTGGACCGTTTGGTTTATCTCACTGCTTTATTGGAGGGAGTCATTACAAACAACAACAAACCTCCCCACACAAAAGAAACTGAGCAGCCCTTTGCCCCAATCCAGAGGGAAAGAAAGCGGCTCAGAATCAGACCCTCTTTGCCATGTGAAACTTAAGATTCGCACCATAGGATTTGACACACCAGGCCAGACCACTGGCCAGTCCAGTCCAGTAGCCTGCCTCCAGCAGTGACCGATACTGGGTGTTTCAGAGGAAGGTGAAGGCCACACCACCCGACTATGCCATACTGCGCCACACTGGGTAAGGCGCCTTTCAGGCCTCCATCACAATGCTACAATAAAACATTCCACCTCGTGACCACTGTCTTGCTCCTTTTCCCCTTCCACACCTGGACATATTTGTGCCATTGCAGCGTGCCCAGAGACTGGCAGTGGCACAGTTGCTATCTCTGTTTGAAAAGTGGGATTTTCCAAACAACCCTTGTTTTTCTGTTCTCTGCTGCTTTGTCCATAGGGATGAGCAGCCATTTTCCATGTCATTAGGGAAGCGAGAAGTCCAGTGTTTTAACTGAGACGCTCCTGGGGCTGCTGGCTGGAAAATAATGCCAGTGTGTGGGTGATACATTGGACACATCACTTAAAATACGATTGTTTTATACTTTATTCCATTATTTACGTTGCTCTTTCAACATAATGCTCTGTGGTCTCTAATGTTTAGATCCAAAGTGTTATCTCCATCCTTTCAGGATAGAAGTTACCACTGTGAAAGAAAACAAATCTTGATAATTTTCACCTTCCTTCTCTTGACAGTTATACTTGACATTGAGACCATTTATCTGGCTTTTGTATAGTCAACAACTATTGTCAATAACACCGGATGAGTGCAACCTACCAACGAATTTCCTAGTTGTTTAGGAGAGCAGAGGTGAAAGCCTTTACATGTGTTTGGGTTGTGAGTTTAGAGCAGAATAGATAGATCTGGAAACTGTCTTCCAAATATCTACAATACAGATACGGCGTGAGCCGTGTACCACTACCATCTACTGGATAGAATCATAACTGCTCTGTTATGTCATGGTAACCACCTAATAGCGATTCTTCTTTAGCTTGAGTGATAGGGATCTGGAGCTGGAGGATTTTAGTTCTATTTATACTGTCACCATGAAGTTCTGAGCAGCCATAGGCTTAGATGACCACACATTTGTTACTTTATTGTATATCTTCTTTTACAAAGATGATGGCAAAACTTATTCAGATATTCTCCTTGGAAACATTTCCATATATGCATTAGACATTTTCCAGTCTCTTCCCTATGGCTTTTAAAAAAATTGTTATTACTACTAATGGTATTTGCAATGAAGACATAATTTTAGCTTCTCAGTACTCCCACTAACTCCTGTGGCTTGTATTCCACCTAAGTCATCATCCAGAAAGCAGCTGATTGTGATGATGACCTAGTGAGTGTGATGGCTCCATTCCCACTTGCGTTCTTACTTCTCTGTTTTATAGACAGACAGAGGCATGGGACAGGCAGAGGCTCTAGCTAGGCACTGGCAAGCAGGAAGTTAACCTCCAGTTAAAGATGCTTGCATTGCATGCTCAAACAGGTGTAAATGGTGGGGTTATGTGGCCAACGGCCCAATCAAAGACACGGGATTAGACCAGGGAGAGCTCTGAGATGGTGGGGTTTTATGTTTTTATTTTTGTGTCTCTGTTCCGGTACCTGCTCCTAAATCCTGACAATAAGACTTGTGAGAAAGGCTGGCTTGGAAAGGTTTTTTCTCTCATTTTTTTCCAGTGTGCCTGGTTGGCTGACTTTGCAGGCTTTCTAGCCAGTGTTGTTGCATCCAGTATATGGGACCCTGGGTCCTAAATTCTATTTCTAGTTCTGGAAGTGGCTTGTTGTGTGGATTTTGGTAGGTAGCTTAAGTGCTTTGTGCCTGTGTTTCTCTATCTATAAAATGAGTATAGTATCTACTCTACTCAAATGGGTATTTGTAATTTAAAGTTTCCAGATGCTGTATAAATGCAATACACTTATGATAATGGAATACTTTCAAGGAGATTTCTTTATACATTACATGCAAAGAAATGACTAAACTTTTACTCTTGACTGGACTCACCTCAGTCCCCGGCAAAATCATGGAGCAGGTCCTCAAGGAAACCATTTCGAAGCACTTGGAGGAGAGGAAGGTGATCAGGAACAGTCAACATGGATTCACCAAGGGCAAGTCATGCCTGACCAACATGATTGCCTTCTATGATGAGATAACTCGCTCTGTGGATATGAGGAAATCAGAGGCTGTGATATATCTTGACTTTAGCAAAGCTTTTTATATGGTCTCCTACAGTATTCTTGCCAGCAAGTTTTAAAAGCATGGATTGGATGAATGGACTATAAGGTGGATAGAAAGCTGGCTAGATTGTCGGGCTCAACGGTAGTGATCAACCGCTCGATGTCTAGTTGGCAGCCAGAATCAAGAGGAGTGCCCCAAGGGCCGGTTTTGTTCAACATCTTTATCAATGATCTGGATGATGGGATAGATTGCACCCTCAGCGAGTTTGCAGATGACAATAAACTGAGGGGAGTGGTAGATACGCTGGAGGGTAGGAATAGGGTCCAGAGTGACCTAGACAAATTGAAGGATTGGGCCAAAAGAAATCTGATGAGGTTCAACAAGGACAAGTGCAGAGTCCTGCACTTAGGATGGAAGAATCCCATGCACCGCTACAGGCTGGGGACCGACTGGCTAAGCAGCAGTTCTGCATAAAAGAACCTGGGGATTACAGTGGATGAGAAGCTGGATATGAGTCAGCAGTGTGCCCTTGTTGCCAAGAAGGCTAACGGCATATTGGGCTGCATTAGCAGGAGCATTGCCAGCAGACCGAGGGAAGTGATTATTCCCCTCTATTCGGCACTGGTGAGGCCACATCTGGAGTATTGTGTCCAGTTTTGGGCCGCCCACTACAGAAAGGATGTGGACAAATTGGAGAGAGTCCAGCGGAGGGCAAGGAAAATGATCAGGGGGCTGGGGCACATGACTTACGAGGAGAGGCTGAGGGAACTGGGTTTGTTTAGTCTGCAGAAGAGAAGAGTGAGGGGGGATTTGATAGCAGCCTTCAACTACCTGAAGGGGGGTTTCAAAGAGGATGGAGCTCGGCCGTTCTCAGTGGTGGTAGGTGACAGAACAAGAAGCAATGGTCTCAAGTTGCAGTGGGGGAGGTCTAGGTTGGATATTAGGAAACACTATTTCATTAGGAGAGTGGTGAATCACTGAAATGGGTTACCTAGGGAGGTGGTGGAATCGCCATCCTTAAAAGTTTTTAAGAACCGGCTTGACAAAGCCCTGGCTCAAATTATTTAGTTGGTGTTGATCCTGCTTTGAGCAGGGGGTTGGACTAGATGACCTTTTGAGGTCTCCTCCAACCCTAATCTTCTACGATTCTATGACATAATGACATTTAATGCACATTCCTAATATACTTCTTAAATTATTATAGACTTCCTAGTGTGTCTCAAATCCATGCCATGGGGGACTGAGCAACTCCTGTAAGCAGCACCTGATGTGTAACCTACGGGCTAGTTGCAATCATTGTGAATTCACTTTGTCAATAGGTTATGACTGGGTTGCCCTCTGCTGTTGACTCCTCATTCTAAAACTGCAGTAAAATCTATTAGCTACGGAGTATCCTCTAAGTGACCCATAAGAGGGCTGGAACACTCCAGTATACCAGTGTGTCAAAGCAGCATGTAATAAAATTATGTTTGACAAAAGACTCACAGATATAATGTTGCCAGCTCTGTGTCAGATGAAAACTGCTGTCTAAACAGAGATCAGCACAGACAACTCCCAAAAGTACTCCATTCACAGTGAAACCTGAAATTAATTTCTGGTTGTATCTATTTTGTTGTGTAATAGAGGAAGCTTTATATTACTTGACACATACATGAATAGCTTTTTTAATAGTGTTTTTGCTGTAAGTTGATTGCTGCTCCATTATGAAAGTAGCTGAATTTCTGTGGTGCTGAATGTATTCAGTCTGTAAAGCTCTTTGGGATGTTAAATGTTGTGTTATTGTAGGATATTGAAACTAATATTCTGAGCCACTGTATTCAACAATACATTAAATCATTTAGTATATGAAAGGATCCTTCTGTCTAGACTAATTGGACTATGTCTCCTATGACGTTGCACTCCATAATGTTTTATGGAAATACGTTTATAAGTGTAAATATGATGTAACTGGAATATGCTTCATGAAAAAGGCCTCTTGTAAGGTATCATTACAAAGTTATGATCTACTGAGTGTGTTCATCCTATTTGTTTGCATGTATTGTTTCTATGTCTGGAGTTAGGAGAATAAGATATAAACTTGTATTACTAATGTAAACATGTTAAGTGGAAGCCATTAAGGGTGCTTCAGAATCAATTAACTGTGAATGGGTTTGTTTACCTGCAAGTCTTCCTATGTACTCGTCTTCCAGCTACTAGGTAATGAAGAAGGAGGTCTTACAGTGACATGTGATCATGTCACCTGAACTGGAAACCATCTTTAACCTGGTGCTTTTCCTTTTAGAAGGAGGGGTGCGAACCCAGAGAGAGACAAAGGATTCCCGCCTTGTGCCACAGCTATAAAAGGGAGTGGTACAGAACATAGGGGGTCCCAGTCATGAGAAATCCCCTAGTTACCACCCAAGCTGGAACTAACAAGAATTGTACCAGGGGAAAGGATTGGGCCCAGACTAAGAAGAAGTCTAGTCTGTGAAAGAAACTTATTGGAACATCTATTTGGGTGTGATTTACCTGTATTCAGTTTTGTAATATATTAGGCTTAGACTTGCGTCTTTTGTTTTATTTTGCTTGGTAACTTACTTTGTTCTGTCTGTTATTACTTGGAACTACTTAAATCCTACTTTTTATACTTAATAAAATCACTTTTGTTTATTAATTAACCCAGAGTAAGTGATTAATACCTGAGGGAGCAAACAGCTGTGCATATCTCTCTATCAGTGTTATAGAGGGTGGACAATGTATGAGTTTACCCTGTATAAGCTTTATACAGAGTAAAACAGATTTATTTGGGGTTTGGATCCCATTGGGAGCTGGGTGTCTGGGTGTTGGAGATAGGTGACTTGCTGAGCAGTTTTTGGTTAAAGGCTGCAGCTTTGGGGGCGTGGACCAGACCTGGGTCTGTGTTTGCAGCTGGCTAGTGTGTCTGGCTCAACAAGGCAGAGTTCTGGAGTCCCAAGCTGGCAGGGAAAACAGGCTCAGAGGCAAATTCAGCACATCAGGTGACAGTCCCAAAGGGGTCTCTGTGACTGAACCCATCACATCTCCCTGAAACACTTTTTAGAAAGGCTTTGCAGATGACTGAAAACAGCTACTGGAAGAAAGAAGAGTAGAACCTCATCCTTAAAGTGATTGCTACTCATGATCTCCTGATTTATTTCAGTTTAATATCAATAGTCTGTCCAGTGTTTCACAGATATTAATGAACTAAATAGAGCAGGTAAGTGATCTGCTAAAAGTCACACAGTACAGCAATAGCAGAACCAGAACCCATGTTACTGGGATTCTAGCCTTATGTTTAATCTACTAGACTACACTGCTTCTCAGTTACTGCTTTACCTCTTGATGATTATATCCTCACTTAGTCATTACTTAGCTAAACTATGCATAATTAGATTATTAAATCTTTCCCTCACATCAGTCCCTCCAGCCCCTGATATTTTGTTAGTCTTCCAAACCTGTAAAATTTGCCAATATCTTTCTGGAAATGTGGTGCCCCAAGGAAGAAGTAGTCAATAAATATTTCTCTTCTATATATGGAAAGAAGTGAGATGATGTATTCATATCCTAAAGTGGAAATGCCTTCTATCCCATCAGTAATTGAGGAGGATGTTAAACAGAAAATATTATATTTAAACAGGCGGGAACTGATAACTTGCACTGAAGTATATTCAAAGAACTGGATGAAGAGCTCTCTAAATCACTGATGCTGATTTTTAACAAGTCTTGGAATTCTGAGGAAGCTCTGAGGACTGAGAGGGAAAAACTAATATTGTGTGACTATTGAAAAAGGCTAACAGCCTGCCTAAGTTACCTACAGGCGCAATAGCCTGACATTGATCCTGGATAAAATCAGTAAAAAATTAAAGGATGCTGGCATAATGAATGCCAATTAACATAGTTTAATGTTGGGGGCGGGGGGGGGGGAAGTCTTGTCAAACAAACTTGATATCGTTTTTTATTAGATGAAAAGTTTGGTTGAGAAAGGCAACTTGGACCCTGTCCTTAAAACTATGAATCTATGAAACTGCACTTGATGTTCCAGATATGGCTGAATCAGTGTATGGAGCATCTTTGCATATGAAGCTATGTTTCATTTCATGTTTGCTATCTACCCTAGGACACTCCTGTAGTCCTGTTTCACTCTCAGACCCGGCTGTTGTTTTAAGCTGGAGCATTTTATCAAAACTTTTGTCAGAATACAAACACACACACAAAGCTTGTTCCAGAAGCACCATTTTCTGCTAAGACCATCCCCTGCTGACCAAAGCGGAGTCCCTGTGTCCTCTCCAGCAGAGTTCCAACAGGGACAGGATCCTGGAAAATATAACCTTGGCATTCTATTCATCTCTGACATAAAAAAAAATATCACAGGGGTAGCAGTGTCAGACTGGATCTGCAAGAGCAACAAAGAGTCTTGTGGCACCTTATAGACTAACAGATATATTGGAGCATAAGCTTTCATGAGCGAAGTGGGTCTGATGAAGTGGGTCTTCGCCCAGTGGGTCTGGCGAAGTAGGT
The DNA here is from genome assembly GCA_037349315.1 of Chelydra serpentina. Lineage (NCBI taxonomy): Eukaryota > Metazoa > Chordata > Testudines > Chelydridae > Chelydra > Chelydra serpentina. The sequence goes on along the minus strand of JBAIAC010000017.1, from coordinate 10,725,954 downwards.
CTGACGAAGTCGGTCTTCGCACATGAAAGCTTATGCTCCAATATATCTGTTAGTCTATAAGGTGCCACAAGACTCTTTTTCGCTCATAACAAAAAAGTTACATTCACACAAACGTACACATGATTTCTGAGTGCTACCCTCTCGGCTATGACTGTTCTCTTGGCATCGCTGTGCTTTGGAGTGCCACAATCAGAGAGCCATGCTGCGTTTTGAAAATCCTGAAGAAGAGTCACAACCATCTGCTGGTACACCACAGTCTCTTTTCTACAGGTGTTTCCAGAAAATACTGAGCAGACGCCAGAGTTGCTTAAGGCTGGGCCAAAGGGTGTGTGACTAGGAGCAATGGTGCAGCATAGCCTTGTGTCTCAGGGAGCGGTCCCTAAAGGTGCTGGGAGGCTAGGGGGGAGCCTTTGCCAGGCAGTGGTGTCAGCCGCACCTCTGAGGAGGCTCACAACAGGAGATGGACAGAGTTGAAAGCTGACACATTTTTGAAGTTTAGGAAAAAGAAGGGGGGGGGGAACCATCATTCTGGAGATTTAAAAAAATGCAATACATGTGTTCCCTTTCTCCCCAGCCAGCTCCATTGAAAACTCCCCTCTTCCCTCCCCAACTTTCCTTCCTTCCTTCCTCTCCACTCTCCCCAGCTTCCAGCACCCTGGCCAGCTCCCCAGCCCGTGGCGGGCGCGCGCCTCCATCCCCCCCACCCCCTCCGCCAGGTCCGGGTCTCGGAAGCGCGCACGGCGGCGGCGCACGGCGGTGGGAGGGGGGAAGAGGCTATATCAGCGCCTGCGCAGTGGCGGTGCGAGGCTCAGACGGCGACAAGATGGCGGCGCTGCGGGCGATCCGGGGGATGGTGAACGGGGCCGTGTCCGAGCTCTCCGGGGGCAACAGCGGCGCGGCCGCCGCACGGGAGCAGGCGGCGGCGGCCAACCGGGACTACATCTCCCAGCCCCGGCTCAGTGAGTCCCGGGTCGCGGCTCCCCATTCAGAGGCGCCCTGGGGTGGGGGGGCAGAGGCTGGGCTTGGGGGGGCCTGGCGTACCGGGAAGGAGGCTGGGCCGAGCCAGAGGGGGGACCCTGACGTACCCCGGGGGGGGAGAGGTGGAGAGGCTGGGGGGACCCCGGCGTACCCCGGGGGGGAGAGGTGGAGAGGCTGGGCCGGGGGTGGGGGAGAGGCGGGGCTGGGGGGACCCCGGCGTACCCCGGCGGGGGAGAGGTGAAGAGGCTGGGCCGGGGGTGGGGGAGAGGCGGGGCTGGGGGGACCCCGGCGTGCCGGGGGAGGGGGAGGGAAGAGGTGGAGAGGCTGGGCCCAGGGAGGAGAGGCGGGGCTGGGGGGACCCCGGCGTACCCGGGGGGGAGTGAGGCTGGGCCAGAGGGGGGACCCTGCTGCATCCCAGGTGGGGGGGTGGGGTGGGAGAGAGGCTGGGCCTGGTGCCTCGTGACCGCTGCATCCCTAAACCCAGGCTCTGATTGCTAGCGCCCCCTCTATCTCAGGCATCTGAGTTAGGCCCGAGCCCCTGTTCCTGCATTTCAGAGCCGAGCCCCCCCACCCCCCACCCACCCACACCCCTTTTCTTAGCCATTAGACTCCCCCCTACATGCCTGTGGGTGCTGTCCTGTTCTTGCTGGCTGGAGTGCCCTTATCTGCTTCTGGTTTCTCCTCTGTCCCTGCACCCAGGCCTTTCTCACTGCCATAGCCCCTTTCTGTGCCCTCTGGCCCCAGTGCTCCCAAGCCATCTCTTGTCCTGGCCTCTGACCCTACTCTTCTCCCCACACCAGTGTCTTGGGCTTGAGTGTCCACTGGGTGGAAATAGACCAGCTTGGCTCCAGTGTAGGTCTGTGCCAAACAGAGTACACTTGCTCTGTTAGTTCCAGGGTCTGGGTCTGCATGGTGTAGGAATAATAAGAGAGTCGGAAGTTGGGTGTGCCTTGTGAATGGGGGGGCTGCTCCTCAAATCCAGTGCCAAGATTACCACTTTTGGGGTGTTTATAAGGGTAGTAGAGTTGACTTCCTGTGTCGGTGATAAAGCTGGACAGATTCTTATTGGGGACAGAGCACTTATTCCACATGGGCAATTAGGAAACTCAGGGGGCTTTATCTGGCTTCTTTACACAGGTAATGGCTTTTCCTTGTAATATTACCACATGGGACTCTTGACATGGATGAGCCACAAATTAAAATTGTGAGATACAGAGGCTATTGTAAATGTAGCCAACATGACCTTTTCCTTGGCACAGCCCCTTGAAGTAGCATCAATGGGGTTATGCAGTGTTATCCACACCAGGAGCATTCTGTGTGCAGAATATGGCTGCTGACAAATTCAAGTTTCCATTTCAATAGAATGGTTCTATAACAGGCAGATGGTGGATACTGCTTTTAGTTAGTATCCTTAAAGTGGTGTGATGGTATTCTTACAAGTATTAGTTGTCCTGATTTTTACTTGAGTAAAGGACAATAAGGGATTGTGAAACATCGCTCTTCCTATGGGTTGACTAAGCTGTTCCTGATCTGTTTCAAGGTCATGTGATTACACTGCAGCTTAATGGGAGAATGAGATTGACTACATAGATATACAAAATGCATCATACAAGAAAGGACTTTTAACAAATATGTACAAGTATTAAATGTGGTTTGGAGCAGGTGTTATATAACTTAATCGTCACTCATGACTGCAGTTGTCTTTATATTTCAGAAGTGACTTATTTATCCTAGCTCTACAGTAAATTTAGGAAAGGATATTTAGGTGGAGGTGGGCACATCTGACTGTCACACACGTGTTTCAGAGGGGCCTGCCTGCTCTCATTTGGAAATGCATGTGCTTCCAGAAGGAGGGAACAAACTGAAAACTGTTCCCTGAATCTGAGTGCACTAGATTGTAAGGGGCAATCATTTGCTGTATAGTGTGTGAGAGAGAGAAGGGAGCAGATGTGACCTTATAGCTGTATTATAACTAACTTCTAAGGTTCTGTTGCATGGAGTACAGAAATATAGCAAGGTGAATCTCTCTCGAGATTCAATGCATAGTCTGTTTCATGAAACTTGTGCTGCTAGGGTTTCTGTAGATGAAATCCTCATAATAACCTGCTGAAGGTGAGGTTGCTGCTGCTGGGCATCAGTCAAAATAAAAAGCTTAGGCATGGTCTACAGTATGGAGTTAAATCGAGGTAAGGCAGTTTACGTTGACCTAATTATGTCAGCATACACAATGCAGCCTTCCTCCCGCCGATGTAAATGCCCTGATACACCGACATAACTCCACCTCTGTGAGAGGCATAGGGCTTATCTTGGTGAAGTTAGGGGGACATAATGTCCCTGTACACACTGCATTACTTACATTGGCTGTTGGCTGTATTTCTTGTCAATTTCATAACGCCATGCTGGAGCCATGAAATTGACAAGAAAGCCTAGGCTGATGGTGGGCTCCAACTAGAGCCTGGCTGCCCCCACTCTGGCCCTCTGCTCAAGGAGGTGAGAAGCCTGGACAGCTGCCCCTGGCTCAGGGAAGCACAAAGCCGGGGGGGCAGCTGGGCTCCCAGTGTGGAGCTGAACAGAGCTAAGAGCCCTGGCTCTCAGCCCCCAACACTGCCCCTCTTCAGTCGGAGGAAGTGCTCCTGGTGAGGACACGCACCACTGACAGAAGGAGAGTATATGGACCTCAGCCATGTAGTAATTACTGCGGTGGTGGTAAATTGATCTAACATAGGTTGACTTAAATTTGTAGTGCAGACATGCCCTAAGTTAGAGACTGCAAGTGCATCCTAAGGTTTCTTTTGGCTACAGACATTCAATGGAGCTAAAATTCAATATCTAGAATTCAGTTAAGCCTAAATTTTCAGTTTAACTACTGGGTGGATTAGTCTCATTCTTAATTCAAAATCAGTAAGGACACTTGAATATTTTTCTTCAGTTCTGACAAACTCTTCATAAATAGAACTGACTCAACTGCTATGAGCTTATATATATTTTACTGGATACAGAAGCTGGAATTTCTTCAATGTAATTGGTATGACTACCAACTTAATTTTGTGCAAATAAAAGTCAAATTTTGGATACTTCTAGTTGCTAGTTATCCACTATTTTGTATTTCCCTGCATGACATAGATCAGTTTTCTGGCAGAAACTGGACCTATTACTGTAAATAGTGTGAAGTGATATTGGGGGGAGGGATGTGATTTTGTACATTAAAACTGTTGTAATTGTGAAAGTTGAGGAAAAGGGGAAATAGTGATTCTACCAGGCAGTTATTTCACAGCTCTAAATCCTTTACTGCAGTGTGGTTATGAGGAAGGCCAAAACTGATTGGAGCAGTGTTTTTGCTAGAACTCTTGATTTAGATCAGTTGAGGTTGTGTTATTAAGTAACTCTGTGAAAGAGACTGTATACTTAAGTAGCATGAATTTTTTGACTATGTAGACAAGGAACTTCTTTGCCTTTTGTTTTTTGAGTATTTCAACTGAGTATGATGTCCAGATCAGTAACTGTGGACCCAAAAAGTCATAGAAATCATCGTCCTCCAAAAGTAGAAGGGAAAAGGACACCGAAGCCCAAGATACAGCCAGATGGGGTGGTTTAGTGGTTTGAGCATGGAGGTTTGGAACACCTGTTCTGTTTCCTGGGGTTTGAACTTAGTCAACTTAGCTCTCTGTCTTTCTGCTGTTGAGTTGTATGCAGTTTAATGGCTTTCTTGGACAAGCCTTTTAAAAATTAAGTGCATGTCTACTCTGCATGGACAATAAAGATCCCATGGTCATGTATCAGCATGGATTTGTTCCAGCTTTTTTCCCCTCAGAGTGACCCTTCCTCTGTTGCTGGGCACTTGCTGTCTGCTTTCCACCTCATAGGTGGCTGCATTTTTTGTGGGGTATGTATATAGCTTGTAACACTCTGGAATCCTTTGAGGTAGAAGGGTCTTTATATATGTAAAATATTACATTGAGATTTGATTGTGACCCACCTCATAATTGAAATGGCTAAAATGTTATTGAAAACAGGAATTTGGAGTCAGCATGTCAAGGTGCTTGTGTGATACCAATAGATTTGATGCTGTTTAATGTAATAAAGCCAACTCTGGTATCTCACTGATGGACAGTGTTAGGAAATGAGCTCTTCACCCTGGATCAGTGAGGAAGTGCTGACAAGACTGTCACAAGTTAAAATGTAATGTTGCTCAATATAGTTCTCTCCTGTTTTTGCCAATGTCTGGCTCCACCCTCACCCTGATATTTTTTTTAAGTGCCTTTCACATTGGGTACAAACACTGAATAGTTCTAATTGGCATAACAAGAACGAGAAGTGTCCAGTTCAGAGAAACCCAAAGTGTCTAACTTGGGACAAATGAAACATTTCCTTGTAAGTAAAAAAGATAGTGCTAGACTTCTCATCCTCTTTAGCGTTAACATTTATCTAAATTCAGTTATAACTAACCAAATGTGATAGAATGGCTCTTATAACCGGCTTACCCAGTATAATATCTAATCTTTTTCATCTCCAGATTAGAATCTTTCAAGATTATACTATTATGCTTGTTCATCAGCAAACTCTTGTTACCTTTGTTAACGCTGTAAATATCACACTGTTGACATAATACATAAAACATGATTTAGGTACACATCTTTCAATGTATACTAAACTCTCACATTGTCTGGCCTACGCTGTATTTCCAGGTCTTCATAGCCTCTTTGTCTCCACAAGGGATTTGTGATCTTTCCCTAAGACTAATGGCTCCTGGTAACATTCTTTTCTTGGTCACATTAGTCTGTTTTCCCAATCTAGAAATAGCTCAACTTGCTCATCCCTTTTCCCCGTGGTAACTGATTAAGCAAGAGAGTAATCATTAGTCTTCCCTTGTGACCCTGGTAGAGCCTTGTGGCTCTCAAACACTTCCTGTATTCACAGATCAAGTGAGGCTAAGCTTAAACACAGACGCTGGTGCCCTGTTCGGGAGTAATAAGGGTTCTAGTGGAATAACTGTAATCATGATTGGAAAGGCAGACGCTGACAATATGCAATGACAAGTTATGGTCTACACATTGATAGTAATGTCTTACTACCAAAAAGATGTACCAATTACCAGGTGAATAATAAAACCCATCCTGCAAACTGCTGGGCTCATCTCATGCCACAGTCCCATGCATCAATGTTTAGTGCCCACCGGTGTGGAGGAATGTTCAGAAATAGCTGTGAAATATCCACACCCCTGAGCAACTTAGTTATACCAACTTTAAACCCTTCTAGGCTGTGCTATGTCAACAGGAGAGCTTCTCTTGGGGAAGTGGATTAACTACCCCATCTGCGTAGCAGTATCTTCACTTAAGCGCAACAGCTGCATTTGTGCAGCTGCTCTGATGCAGTGTTTTTAGTGTAAACCTACTCTGTTTGTCTAAAATATTGACTTCAGACATCTGTGCATGTTTCTACTCCTCAAAGACTTGAGACAATGCACCTTATATGAGCGGTGGTAAATACCATGTCATTTCTGGGTTACCGACTAAAGGGTCCCTTAGCTTCTCTTGAGATGGTGCTAAAAGGTTCCCTTCCAGCAGCAGTTAGCATGGTGTGCTGGAAAATGTTTCCCAAATGCATTGTAGGTGCCCTGAGGATCAGCAGCTTTTGAGCAAGTGAGATTCCTCATCTGTTCATATCGGAGTATAAATTAAACTAAATGTAATGCAGGATTTTGGGGGTGTATTTTGACATCACTAAGCAGGATACTTTACTGCTCTTGTTAAAGATGACTATTAGATTGAGTCTTGAGATATAGTGTTCACTTGTTGCTTTCATCTCTGTCAAAAGACTAACACTCAGTGGGTTACTACTGCCCTTATCCTATACTTCAAAGGTTGCTATCAGTGACTTTTTAAGGTTTTGCAATTAATTGTATAGTATATTTATCTGTTACAGACTTTTCCCAATGGATAAAATGTTTGTATGCATCACATTGATTACCTTTCTGATGGATTAAAATGTCAGTTATTTCACTGCATGCAGCACCATTACACAATAGTTTAGGATAGGTAGTGAATTGAACTGTATCAGATCGAAAGAACAGGGAATCTAGATAGTTTTCTGTTTAAATTTGACCATATTATGTAGGTTTACATCAGTGAACTCATGGCTCTTCTCTGGTCATAAGTGGCCTCTCCAATGCTACAGCGTCCTGTAACACCACTTGAGGATATTGGCCAAGTAGTGACTCAAAGAAAAGAATGCTGGTTACAGAATCACCAGCACCAGGTAATGGCACTTGCTGTTCTGTACACATAGCTTCCACTAAATATGGAAGGTTGCACAGATTCAGAGGAGATTAGACCCCCCCCAGACTTTGCAAAGTGAGTGTTCTACTACTTATTCAGCATAGAATGCTTATGGTGATTTTAATATATTGTCTGACTTGCACCTTTTATATTTCAGCATATAAAACTGTATCAGGAGTTAATGGTCCACTGGTAATCTTGGATCAAGTTAAGGTAAAAATTATTCTAATGAAATCTTCTTTTGAGGGAGACGATGCAGGAAAGCTGGCTTGTGATCTAGACACACATTTGAACAGTCTTTAGCGCTGCATTCCATGCGTCCTGTGATCTAGTTTAAACACAAGATCTTGTTTATATTCCAAACACTCAGAGCTAAATGCCAAAACTTGCTGCACAGACTGCTTCAGGACATTGGGACAAGCTGTCAGGCACCCTGACTGGAAAGAATGTCCTGTGGGTGAAATGGAAAGGAGAATAATTCTGTACTAGTGCTGTTCATACTTCTATGTTTGAAGAGAAGTGGGGAAACGGATGCTACAGTTGAACAGTCTAAACTCTAATGCATATTCATTTTTATCAAACTCAAATTTAATGTTAATGATTCAAATCTTGTAAAGTACTCGGTGCATGGTATTGGATACATGAACAAAAGGAAACAATTTAAGATTTTAGCATATGCTTATCAAATATTTGGAGGGAGTTAGAAGGGAAAGGGCATTTCTGTTTCCTAGGAGGGTTGTGGGGGTTATTGGTGTTGCTTGTGGTAGACAAGCTACAATTTTCCCTTGCTAGAGTTCTTGGCTTCTCTTTAACATGGATCTCCGTTGTTCTTGACTAGTGGCATATGGCTTAAAATAAGTTCGAGACTACTATGACTCTTCTCAAGAGAACAGTTTCAGGCTGTCTTTAGACAAGTTTTATTTTTTCCTTGCCAGCTTGCTAAATCTACCACTCGATTAAAGAGCTCATAATAAAAACAGCTACATTTTTGTCAGTAAACCGTAACTGCCTTGGTGTTTCCCTTTGACTGTGAATTCCGTAATTCTGTCCCTGCCAGCCAATTGTGCAGACCCACTCTAGGGCCTCAGGCTGCTGTTTACTTTGCAGTGAGTGGTACTGCAGGTGGTTAGTTTGATCCTCATCTGTCCCAGAGGTCTTGGCCTCTTTCCAGGGACAGGGGAGGCAGCAATTGTTACCCCAAGATCCTGTTCGTGACGCCATGTCCCTGCCAGCAGGTAGGGGATCTTGGGGGACAATTACTGCACGGGTGGGGTGCAAAATAAACTTTATTAAGAGAATATAAAAACAGGGAAAATTCAATAGTGAGGGGTATGGGGTTTGTTAAGGTAGACAATTGGGGAGGGGTTTCTTTTAGTAAACAGGATAGGGGGTTTCAATAGTGGGGTACAATACAGTTGGTAACCAATTAACACTGAAGTATAAATGTAACAGGTAGCTAACAATTTCTATGTAAAGGGTGTGTCACAGCAGCATATAACCAACTAACAGTTATGGGTAAAATGTGTTAAATAACCAACAACTTTAGGTAAAAATGGGTCACAGTGGTGTAAATGTAAAATGTGAGGTGTGTTAGAGAGGAAAAGGAAAGTAACCAATGGGGTTTTTATGCTAGACTTTAGTAATGCAATTGAGGCTTGGAAAGGCAGTGGTAGAGAAATGAGGTTGGGGGGGGGGGGGGGGGGGGACACGTGGTGGAGCAGATACCAGAGGGAGATTTGAACTGAGGGAGACACAGAGAGCAGACAGGCTGCAAGTTTAAACAGCAGAGAGACTGCAATGAGACTGGGGAGCTCGGGGGGGAGACACGGGCGAGCTTGGGGGGTTTGGGCAGCGGGAAGACAGACTTAACCACAATTATACAGAACACAGTAAAATCTTATCTATGATTTAACTTAACCAAGACTACACAAGTTAGCAAGTAACAGAACACAATACAAACAATTCTTTAAAGCAAATTTAATCACAGCTATGCAAAATGAAACTACAATTTATCTAGACTAAAAGCTAAACCTAATACAGACCAAGGAGTCTGCCTGCTGGGGAAAGAAAGCCAGCATTAAAACAAGGGGAAGTGTGCAAGAGGTTTTTCCTTGCCACTTTCCAGGACAGCAACAAGCAGAGAAAACGCGATTCGCTTACAATAATCAGGAGCTCTTCAGGCACAAATTCGTTGTTCGTGGGAGGGGAGTTTAAAATGGGGGTACGCTCAAAAAACAAACGAGAGTGGGGAGAGGGCCTCCCAAGACCCCTAGCTGATCAGACCAGGTGGCAAGGCAAAGAACTTCTCCAGGGGTCTGATCAGAAAATGTCTGGTTTTAAAGGCAAACTTAGGCAGTTTCCCAGCAGTACTTTTGATTGGCTTCTCTGGATACAGGGGAGGAGTGAGAGAGCAGGGAAAACTACAGGTAAGCATAGACATTCCTGGGCAAGTTCTGAGCCACAGGTATGACTCATATGCTCAGCTATGTGGCCACTTTAGGTCTTGCATACCTGGGCAGAGCACCCCTACACCGAGCCCGAGCCCGGGTCTGAACAAAGAAGCTAGACAAAGGAGCAAGAAGCCTCCTCCCTAGGCAGAGCAATGGCTCCAGTTAGTCTGTACAAGCCATTTTCATGAGCAGGGCCAGGCTGACTTTGGTCAGTTCCATGGCCTGGGGGGGCGGCCACTATTGAAAAAGAATCCAGCAGGGGGACAGCTGTAACAGACAGTAACTTTTTGTCTCAAGAAGTCGGTTATGGATAATGTAGTAACTCTAGTTTGTAGGATTTTAATTTTTTCCCACTGTCTTAGAGTTTTTTCTGCTTTAGTTTCCTAGGTATGCAGAGATTGTCCACTTGACACTTCCTGATGGCACAAAGAGAAGTGGGCAGGTTTTAGAAGTCAGCGGCTCTAAAGCTGTGGTTCAGGTAAATTAGGGACAGAATTGTCCCGTTAAGACTTTTCCTTAGTGGGCATCAGTCTGGGCTATGGCAAATCTAATGTCTTTGTAACTTAATATAACTTTCTTGAGTCAAAACAGTATAAATGCAAAAAAAGCTTGGAAATAATTGGTGGGTGGATCTGAGTAACATTCAGTTTTTGCTTTTGTTTAAAAATTAAGGAAACTTCTCATCACAATAGCGTCTTGTAGACATAAGGCAAGAGTCATACTTCATCTTCTCCATGCAACATGTACTACTACAATGTAGATCCATTGCAAAGCTTCAGTGTATTTGAGACACATCCATGTGTAGTTCTCAAAGCAGCTGTTAATAGTTACCACTGTAATCCTACTTGGCTGAAGAGCTTTACTGTGTAGGCAGAAGAAAATTATTTTAAAGGGGTGATCCCTGATAGCTACTGGCACTCTTGGCTAATTTCTTTTTACAGGTTATGTGTAAAATATATTTTTATGCAGTGCTGCTTTCTTAACATATCTGTACAAATGAACAGTTTTTAAATGGTCTTGGAAATAATTCCTGTATTACACAGGTCGGTCTTGCTTTTGCGGCCTTAATCCATTGCTTGTTGTGTTAGAGAATCACTGACCTGTATATCTCCATCCCATCTGTTATAACTCTTTGCACAATGTCTTTATCTACCTATGCTAAAGGAACATTTATCCATTTCACCTGGTGTCTCTTCTGATATATTGCAGGTATTTGAGGGAACTTCGGGTATTGACGCTAAGAAAACATCTTGTGAATTTACTGGGGATATTCTCCGAACCCCAGTATCTGAGGATATGCTTGGTATGCAATAGATCTTGCTCTTTGGATTGAACAGATTTATTTTCATGTAATACCTAGTTTTCCCATTTGCAGTAGTAACTACTGTCCTATTCATATAATCCTAATCTTGTTACTGTTTTTGCAGGTCGTGTATTTAATGGATCAGGAAAACCTATTGACAGAGGTCCCATTGTCTTGGCTGAAGATTACTTGGACATTATGGGTATGGTTTTTTTAATGTTTTGGTTTCTGATAGCATGAATCTTGCTTTCTGCTTTTGAATAATCTTAGTGACAGGCTTGTAACTGAAAATATGAATGCTGATTGGCAACATAAATGAAAACAGTGGCTTGCTGAAGAGTATTTAGCACTTTACTGAGTAAATCACTAGTAACACCAGAGAAACAGAAGAAAGTGAGATTACAGAGAGAGCCTCTATACATCCTCTCCCAAACCAGAAGGTTTGAGACAATTCAGTTAATCTGTCAATTGGCTGAAGCAGAGACACGATCAGGGTGCTCTGAAGCTGCACAGATATAAAACGAGTAGGCTTCCTTTCCGTTTGAACCTCTGGTTCAAAAACGATTCATGGTACCCATTTCTGGCAGGGAGCAAGAGCCTGATTTTTGACTTGAATTCCATTATGTGCTCTACACAAAATGCAGTGACCAGCCACTTTTCAGAGGCCTCTGCAAATGAAACAATAGCCCTAAAATCATGCAGAAGGTATACAAAGTACTGAGTGCCCAGTAACTCATCAGGAAGTTGTTCATAAACTGTTAAGATGTGCCCCACAGGACAAATGGTCTGTTTTTTTCCTACAGTAATGCATGGTAGTTCTTAATTAGGGAGAGTGCTTTGGTTAAAGTGGTTTAATAGTGCTAACTATAATAGGCTTGTGGTAACCTTCCCCCAAAGATAAGAGGGTGTTAATTTCCCTCCAAGGAGTAGGATGACAATATATTGTGCTTTTTGTCTGCATGCATATAAAATGCCAAACTGATAGATGATGACCAGTAAAAAAAAAAAAAGCACTGGACTAATGTCAGACTAGAACCAGAAGTGTCTGGTGAACTAAAATGTTTGTGGTTCTAAATGCAGTGTATTTTTGTAGCCTTGTTTTGAAACCTTGCCTTGAAACCTTTATTAATGTATGCATCGTTAAAGTTAGATAAATAATGTGGTGGTTTCTCTGTGAAAATACAATAGGTCAACCAATCAATCCTCAGTGTCGAATCTACCCAGAAGAGATGATACAGACTGGCATTTCTGCAATAGATGGCATGAACAGCATTGCCAGAGGACAGAAAATTCCTATATTCTCTGCTGCTGGTTTGCCCCATAATGAGGTGGGTGCTTTAATGGAGCTCTGAGAGCCTTGGGGAAAAACTAGCTGCTGGAAACATTCAGTTCTGCAGTGCGAAACTTGAAATGAATGAGCTATGTGATGTTACAAGTGGGGAGAGGGGGTGGGTGTGTGTAAGTAAAATATACACAGATTAACACACAGCTTTAAAACCGAGTAAGTCCTGCTCTCTCAAGATGATTCTGATCAAATATTGATTGGCCAGATACTACATAATCTTCCTACTCTAGCACCAGTTTTCTGCCTTCCGTTTTCTCTTGCTTTGGGCATCAGAGCAAAGTTCTGGGAGACCATTTGTATTTGTTCATGTCAAAATGTGATTTATTCCCTCAGGTAGTCTGTATAGTATATAAACAAATGTGCAACTTATGACAGTAGACTTATGCCGGTCCTTCTGCATTCCTCTCAGATTGCAGCTCAGATATGTCGCCAGGCCGGCTTAGTGAAGAAATCCAAAGATGTGATGGACTACAGTGACGAGAACTTCGCCATTGTGTTTGCTGCTATGGGTGTAAGTACCATTATGCTTAGGTACATCATAAAAGTGGTTTCTTTCCAATACTTTGAGCACTGATAAGATTGAATAGTCAATCCAGTTTGCTATTTCACTGGAATTATGAGAACATAATCATTTTTAGAGGTGCTTGTCACATTTCAGATCAGTCTATACTAAGCTGTTGTAAAAGCAATAGTACTATCCAGGCTGATGAATCTACCTGTCAGTCTGATGGGAGAATGCCTCATGGGGTAGAATGGTATCTGTAAGAATAGGTGATTCCATTGTATGTGGAACAAGAAGAGAACATTTTAAAGGATTCCAAGCACTGCATTTTAAAAAACTTAGTTAACTGTGTAAATTGCCCAGATTGCAACCCCTGCCACAATTAAAGGGGAAATTTTAATGTACCAGGACTAAGGGGGGATATGATAGAGGTATATAAAATTATGAGTGGTGTGGAGGAAGTGAATAAGGAAAAGTTATTTACTTGTTCCCATAATAGAAGAACTAGGGGCCACCCAATGAAATTAGTGGGCAGCCAGGTTTAAAATAAATAAAAGGAAGTTGTTCTTCTCACAGCGCACAGTCAACCTGTGGAACTCCTTGCCTGAGGAGGCTGTGAAGGCTAGAACTATAACATGGTTTAAAAGAGAACTGGATAAATTCATGGAGATGAAGTCCATAAATGGCTATTAACCAGGATGGGTAAGGAATGGTGTCCTTAGCCTCGGTTTGTCAGAGGGGTGATGGATGGCAGGAGAGACAGATCACTTGATCATTACCTGTTAGGTCCACTCACTCCGGGGCACCTGGCATTGGCCACTGTCGGTGGACAGGATACTGGGCTGGATGGACCTTTGGTCTGACCCAGTATGGCCACTCTTAAGTTCTTGTGTTCTTATTCTGTTGCTGTTGGTAGCAAGCCATCCCACTGTAAAATCTAAACACTTTGTTTCTTAACATATACATCTGTTTTGTAGTGTCATTGCATTGTCGCTTTCTCGGATTAGGTGGTGGCAGAATTGTTGTCGTCATTTTGGTCTCGCGCCAAATTCTTCTTGGCACAGTGCCTACTAAAGAGCAATATCACAGTTACTTGAATGGTAGGATGACACTGCACATGCATCCAAGCTAGATCTCTCTGGAGCATCTGACTGTCAGAGGATTGTTACATGTTCCTCCCTCCAGATTGACAATTGTCTTCACCTGAGTAGGGTTGGTCATGAGAGTAGGGCAAGATATCTCATCTCTACCCATCCTGCCACATTTGATCCTGAGCTTAGATTCCTTTATGACAATATATTGAACTATGGATAGACTGTCCAACATTATTCTTAGTCACAGATTGACTGAAAGGATGGGCTGGTAGTATAGATATTAAAGGCTTGCACCAAATCTGAACCAATCTTTTAAATAACTTTGTTTAAATTCCATTTATATAAAGTGTCTCTGTTTGCAAATGACTATTTAATATTGTGGTTTAGGTGAACATGGAAACGGCTCGGTTCTTCAAATCTGACTTTGAGGAAAATGGCTCCATGGACAACGTGTGTCTGTTCTTGAACTTGGCCAATGATCCAACGTAAGTAGGTAAAATGGCTGTTTTTCCCAACCAGAAATGTGGAGAACTGGTGCACTGGAAAACATGTCACTATGGTGACCAAAAGCTGCTGGAAATTGGTTCTGAGAACCTTAGAATCATAGGGTTAGAAGGAACCACAAGGGTCATCTAGTCTAACCGCCTGCCAAGATGCAGGATTTGTTGTGTCTAAACCATCCAAGACCGATGCCTATCCAGCCTTTCTCTTGAAAGGAGCTTCCACAACCCCCCGAGGCATCTGTTCCATTGTCCTTAAAAGAAGCCACATTACTGGCTTGTCAAATATCTGATGTTAGTGACAGTAGGCTCTGAGATACTATAGACCTAGACAGTAATTATGTGCATTCCAATTAGTATATTGAGTAGGTTTCACAGGGCTCCTAACCTGCTTGCTCTCTTACTTTTGACTTGTGCTGTTCAGTGTATTAAGTTGTAACCTCCAAGTATTGGGCAGCGTTGAACATGCCCTTCTGTCCTTTCAGCATTGAGCGTATTATCACACCTCGACTCGCTCTAACCACCGCTGAGTTCTTGGCCTATCAGTGTGAGAAGCACGTACTGGTCATTCTGACGGATATGAGCTCCTATGCTGAAGCGCTACGAGAGGTACTTGGTCCTGTTTAGTGGATAAATGTGTCTGCAGGTTAGGCATCCTGCAAAAAGGGCTGAGAGCTAATGGGAGCATAAAATGGACGAGTAATTTATTCAGCAAACCTCTAGCTGTTCTTCAGTCCCTTTTGAGAAGGATACATAATCCATTTAAAAAAAGCTAGTCCGGTTTTAAGTTATTCCTAACAAATTAGTCTATATCTGGGGATGCACAGTGCTTACAGCTGACTTTCTACATTCCATGTTAAACCAGACACATGTAAAGTGGGCTCTGTCAGAAATAACAGTACACAGGAATCGGCCATTTCAAAACTAATGTATCCAGTTGATCATAGCTGTAGTGGGAAAACGTGTGTAAAAATTACTGATGATTGCATGCAAGGTTAAGCTACTTCTGCATTTCTCGGGCTTCTGAAACTAGCCAGAACTGTATCATAAAGCATTGCAAAATTTGGCTTGTCTGCCTGAATATATAATTCATTTGTAGTGGAGATTGATTCAGTAGTTCCTTGTTAACCTTGCAGTCAATTTCTGATCAGCATTACAGGATCTCTGTTTTACACAGGGAATGATCTTCCTTCATGCCTGGCTTGTGGGTGCTCTCTTGTAAAGGATTTGAATAGCTGTATGTTGGCACCACCATGTGGCAGGTCCTGTTAATCATTAATGTAACTTATTGGATGCGGTGGCTGTGCCTGAACTCTCAGTGATGAGCTTTGAGTAACTTTGCCTGAATTGCCTGCAGGTTTCGGCAGCTAGAGAGGAAGTGCCTGGCCGACGTGGCTTCCCTGGTTACATGTACACTGACTTGGCCACTATATATGAGCGAGCTGGGCGTGTGGAAGGCAGGAATGGCTCCATTACTCAGATTCCTATTCTTACCATGCCCAATGATGGTGAGTCCTGGCCACTGATTTTCCCTGGGAATAGATCTGCTTTTCACATATGGGCATGTAACATCACTTACTTGTGTCATGTAGTTCTTGGATGTTTTAGCACTATTGCTATGTGCATTCCATGGGAGGGTATTGATTGAGGATAATCACATGATGCCTGATTCATACCAGTCAGGAGGCTGGAGTTGCTAGTTTTAATCATAGGACTGGAAGGGACCTCAAAAGATCTTCTAGTCCAGTCCCCTGCACTCAAGGCAGGACCAAGCATTGACCATCCCTGACAAGTCTGTCCAACCTGTTCTTAATCTCCAATGACTGAGATTCCATGATCATTAAGTTCCTTCCCCTTATTGGGCACTGGAGCTCCTTTAGACTTTGGATAAAGACCTGCAACCTCAGTGTTGGCCAAGAAGAGAGAAGCTGAACCTTAAAAATAAAACGTGTCCATCCTATTGTGCAACATATAACATCTTCTCAGAGGAATCCGATCCGTCATACAGCTGAGGTGCTAATCTCTTTGCAGTATTGTAGCTGCGTTGGTCCCAGGATATTAGAGACAAGGTGCGAGGCAATATCTTTTATTGGGTCAACCTCTGTTCTTGAAAGAGACAAGCTTGAGCTCTGAAGACCTGAAGAGCTCTGTGTAAGCTCAAAAGCTTGTCTTTCACCAACAGAAATCAGTCTGGTACAAGGTATTACTGTATCCCCATTGTCTCTAGTGCTCATATATGGTCAGTCCAAATCCCATCTGTCTCAAGAGATGTATTTCAAAGAGTTAGAAGTACTCTAATTTCAGCATCCTCCAGAACCAGTTGGAGAGAGAATGTGTTAAGAGCACTGGATTGCCTCAGAGCTTTGGAAAAAAAACCCCACAGTGTAGCATCTTGCATACAAAATACTTTAGTTCTCCTCACTCTTGAGAGGTGTATGAGGTGGTATACCACATATCAGATGGGCAGTGAGGCACAAAGGTGAGATGACTTTCCCTTTCAATCTTTTGCATGGTAAAGCAACTGCGTGTGTTCAGGCAATTGGGTAACTAGCAATTTTAAGATGACTTGCAGTACAAACTGCCTCTGTAGTAATGCATTGCATTGTTTCTAGTAATAGAGTGTAATGGCAGTGCTGCCTAGGATTTTAGAATGCCCCTTACATTGGGGTTTAAGAAGCCTGTTGGTGGCTTTTATCAAGTCCTTTGGTCCCTTTTCCTAGTGGATGTATTTCTACCTAGTTGAGACTGCACTGCTCTGTTTTGTCATCCTCGGCTTTCATATGTGCAGTATTTGAATTAGCTTCAAGGCATTTTAAAGGGCATACTAATTACACTAGATTATTTATGGTATCTAAAGTAAAATATGCTGTTCAGACAGCTATTATAAAGCTGACACCTCAGTGTGGCTTTGCCTGGAATTAATATAAAAAGCAGAGTCTGAAAACTTAACATAAAACCACTTCCTCTTGCAGATATTACTCATCCCATCCCTGACTTGACTGGATACATTACTGAGGGGCAGATCTACGTGGATAGGCAACTGCACAACAGACAGGTAGGTACCACACCTCTGAGCAATCTTACACGCAAAGTTCTTAGTTAGTTTTAGCCTGTGTTCTTCTATTGGCTGGTTCTCCTGACAAAAGATGTTAGAGGAAGGACTTGTATAATACTGGTCTGGTTGAGGTTGCAGGTCCTCAGCGCATCTAGAAGTAGGCAGCCCTGGGGGAGAAGATGCCATAGATTGAAGACTGGAGGTCTACAAGCAATGGTCTGTTTAATAGAACTGGGTGTCTGAATTACTTGCCATGAGTAAGCTGTCCACTCTGACTTGGTTGCAAAGTAAACTTAGCAAGATAACAGATTACAAAGATCCTCTTTGTAGGTTTACAAATCCCTTCCTTGCAAATCTACTCCTGAACTTGAGGGTCAGTCCAAAATGACCACTCCTCCTCACTTTCCAGGTTGTGCATTTCTTTCCATTCTCAGGAGAACTTTTATCTTCATGAGCTAGCTCTTGGAAAGCTACGGTTGTATCTGAATTAATACAAAGTTGCAGAAACCATGTTTAAGAATTTGTGGTGCTGGTATGTGCAAACTAACACTGAATACATGGAAGTGCTAGAAGCAGCAGATACCAGGCTACTGGCTTTTTGAACAGTGGTGTGACTGCCACCAACTTTCTCCCGTCTCTATACTATGAACAGATTGTAGGGTTCGTGTAGGAAGAAAACTTTCATGTAACTAACCAGTAATGTTTAGCTTCCACATGCTTTTTTCAGTGCTATCCATTAACTTTCTTTTCTCCTCCCAAAGATTTACCCACCTATTAACGTGTTGCCCTCCTTGTCTCGACTGATGAAGTCTGCTATTGGAGAGGGTATGACCAGGAAGGACCATTCAGATGTGTCCAACCAGCTGGTATGCATTACCTTTCTTATGTGGAATCTGTATTGAACTGTACATACACCTCTGCTTCTTCCTTCTGAAAAGGATCAGACATGGCTAGCACTTATCAGAGTGAAGCAGCCTCACTCTGATACCTTAAAGCGGAGATTCTGCTGTAGTCCACTGATAAGAGCCCTTGTACAAATCTGTTCTGTAAGTGACCCACTCCTCCCATTTGGTCTGCAGCTACAAGCCCTTTTCAGTTAGGCTCTTAATGTACCAATAAATCTGTGGAGTTCTTTCCAGGCTCATTCTGCCACATGCTGCTTTATCTTTCCACACCAACCACCCTGTTGACTGTATTTTGTGCAGTGTGTCATATTATCCAGCAGATGCTGTATATACAGCTACTCAACTTCAGTTTTTGTTCCTTAAGTAACTTATTCTAATACTCTATTCGGGTTCTGACACTGCACCCAACACTGTGGTGTCTGAGTGATGTCATGCTGTTTCTTGCTCCCCTATCCCTCAGCTTTGTTTAAAATCATAGACTCTGGAATAAAGGCCCCAAATTCTGTCCTCCTATCCACCCAGTACACTGTTGGTACTGTATTAAAACTCCATGTAACTCCTTGTAACATAGGTCAAATGCCTCATGCTCTTGCTTTCTCCCCTGTTTGTTTCCCCTACCTTCTAGTATGCCTGCTATGCTATTGGAAAGGATGTGCAAGCTATGAAGGCTGTAGTTGGTGAGGAAGCTCTTAGCTCAGATGATCTTCTTTATCTGGAGTTTCTGCAGAAGTTTGAAAGGAACTTCATAGCTCAGGGTAAGTATGTCTAAAGTATACGGGACCTACTGTGCAAGTCACTCCAACCATGTCACACCTGGAGTGACCAGGTCTTGTCTTTGACACTGACCCTCTGGGCTGCTTCCCATAATTTAGTCTCTTACCTCTTCAGGTCCTTATGAAAATCGCACTGTTTACGAGACCCTGGACATTGGCTGGCAGCTTCTGCGAATCTTCCCCAAAGAGATGCTAAAGAGAATTCCTCAGAGCACCCTGGCAGAGTTCTACCCTCGAGACTCCACTGCAAAGCACTAGCCACAGCTTCATCTCTCGCTCTGTACTCTGTGAAAGGCTGTTTATTTTCCTCTTTCATGTGTTGGTGTTTACGTGTCACTGCTGTAATTAAAACCAAGAATACGTGACATGTTGTGCCAGTGTTCCTGATGTGTTAAGTTGATAAGAGTTTAAAATATCTCTTTCCAAAGCCTGGATCTTCAGTGGTTTTGATCAAATGTCCTGAGGGGAAGAAGCTTCAAAGTCACTTTTGTAGATGTGTGTAACTGCAGTGACTATAATTATGTATTCTAGACTGACTTTTAAATCTCAGGAGAGGGATTACCAGAAGCTGCACTTGGTCTCCAAACCAGGAACAAATATAACTACTTATTTAGGGGGAGCCAAGGAGCAAGTGGTAGCCCCCCTCTTGCCCAGAGCATCTGCGTTCAGCCTGATCATGTGCCGCTGCTGTGCTGTTGCTTAGACCAGATGGCGCTCTGTGCTGACCTGCTATTGTGATTGCTGGACAGACGAGCAAGAGGAAAGTTGGCTGCATGGCAGTGTACATCTGAGTACCAGAATGCAATTCACTGTTGGCTTTAATTAGAGCTGGGGGATCCTTGATCATTTTGCTGCTGTCCCCGGAGTTATGCATATATGAAGTTGCAACATTTGCACAAATAATGCTTTCCAAGTAGCACAGCAAGATTCCTACCTCTTCAGAGATCCAAAGCAGTAGGTCTCTATATGAGGATCATAGGTTTTGTCCTTATCTTGGACTAGGGAGTCAATCAACCTGTTTAACTGCCCCTTTGAAAAAGGTAGAGAAGCAGGAAACTTACTCCAACCATTCCACTCCCTGAAATATAGAAGTCACAAATATGAAAAGTGGCTAAAGCCCAGTGCTGTCCCAAATCATGCAAATACCTGATAGTACAACCCTGTAGACTGTCAAAGCTTTAAACTCTCCTCATTACAAGACTGAACTGTTATCCCATTATAGGAGACAACCCTATTATACCAGGTCCTCCAGATACAATTGTATTGATAGTGTTGGGGCCCCAATTAATTTTGTAATTTAGAAGTCTTGTACTAAATGATGCGGAAGGCAACTCTTGTTGGCATGTATGAAAGGATATTTTGAATTCTGTGTTAAATCATTCTCTGGAGGACAGTGGGCCTTAAACCATGTTTAAACTTTGGTTTAAATCACCCTTCCAAACATGGATTTGGCTAGCCAGTTTAGATCGGGCCAAACAGTTAAGGGTTTCCAAACCACTCCTAACCCAGCCAATATTTTCATGTTTGGAATTAGTTTAAATCGGGTTCAAAGCCCACTGCAGAGATGGTTTTAGAGTTCTTTGTCTGCTTTCCATTTCCAGGCTAAATCTGGTCAGTTCAAGTTATTTTGCCTATCCATGCATGAGTTGCAAACCATGTTAGTACCTTCCTAGACAAGTGCTAAACTCAGAAGTGCAACATGGTTTAAACTGTGCCGAATACTCTTTCAGCTTATCCCTGATGTTGCCCTGCGGCTCTGTCCTGTGCAGGTCTAACTTTCTATTGTTTGGTCTGTAACTCGGGTGCAATAGCAATTTCTTTAGTGCATTCCATCTTAAAGTTGTGTCCATTCTATTTTTCTTGGGGAGGGGGGAAATGGGAAGGTGTTAGCATGAGAATATTTTAATGTAGAAAATGTGATATCTGAATAAGTTAAATATGAAAAATAAATGTTGAAGAAATCAAGTCTCAGTGGCTGTACAGTGAAAAAATGTTTTGCTTGGGCTTTCCTGAGGCATGTTTTAGAAGTCATTTGGAATAGACAGCAGGAGTATCTCCCCATTCCAGTGAAACCATTTTATACAAACACCTGCTACGCTAAACTACAAAACTCGAGACCTACTCAAGGTAAGATTGTAGCAAATCTTCCTCACACTTGCAGGCAAATTTTACACGAGACCTGATCCTGCACACATCTGCTTAGTTTCCCAACTACAGTTGTGGTGGTACTGGTGCATAAATAGGCATTGGCAAAGATTAGCTCTGTACCTAGAGAACATTTATCCGTGGATTACATCTTTAATTCTACAAATATATAACAGTGGACATTGAAATTTAGACAATTACCATGTTTAAGGTATAGACTTAAGGCTAACTGTCCCCATCTCCTTATGCTTGCCAGTATTAGCTGTAGTGACTCAGTGCTCTCATATCTAGCCATGAGCCCATCGTCCAGTTTCTGAAATACACTGGAAGCTTAGGAAGAGTGAGGTTGGTTTTATGGTAATGGGGAGAGTAATGGGAATGGGCAGACCCTGGTTCTATTCCTGGATCTTCCTATGTGACCATGGCCAAATCTCTTCTGCTGCCATTTCTTCAAAGGGGAATAATATTATACGGTCAATGAATTCGCTTCAGTTACCAACATTCATAGTGGCTTTTGAACTGACTATTGTGTTTATGAAAAAGGAAAATATTACAGAAGTACAGAACTCCCGATAAGCATATATTACGGTACTGGGTTCCTGACAACATCTAACTGGGGAGAACTGGCATGGAGTAGGGGGTTGCAACCACCTAGCTTTCTTCCAATGGCCGGATCACAACCAAACCGGCTTTGAAGAGGGAAAATTGCCTGGATTGTCTTTGGTCTGTGCACAGGGCCAAGCACTGGTCAATGATTATGGTTTCTTCATGTCTCACCACTAAAGCAAATAACTGCATGTCTCACGACAGTCACTTCTCAGAATAAAGGTAGGACTGATACCAAAGCTCAGGATAAGCCTTTCCTTTGGATTTCATTTGTGCGCATTTTCTGAGGTCTCTGCTAAAATTTGTATGGCAGGTGCCTTCTGTTACATGTCTACGGGGCTCTGCTGCTGTATTAGCAAAAGGTGGAGGGTTGTGCTTGCAAATAAGCTTGTCTCTAGCCTTCTCCCCACAACACGGCTGCTGGTGGGAGTGCTGCTCTAGCTTGGAGTGGGTCTAGATGACAGGGTGGGTGAAACAGCAGGAGCTGCCTGTGCTGTCTGCCATAGTATCCCCATTGGTGCTGGTGGGGAAAATATGGGGAAGGCCATAGAGTGAAACTGAGCTAGTGTTATGTACCCCATAACTGATACAAACCTGCCTCTGGAGGAGGAAAAGCCCCCGCACTTCGGTACGTCACCTAAATCGTCTACAATTCAATGAGACATGGTGGGTGAGGAAATCTCCAGCTCTGTGTCGCTTGAAAGCTTGTCTGACAGAAGTTGGTCCAATAAAATACCTCGCCCACCTTGTCTCTAATAGTGTGACCAACGTGGCTACACCACCACATACACAATTCACTGACTTTACCCCGTTACAGGAGTACACTATCCCAAAGTCAAGTGAAGACGGTAGTACAATTTATAATTGCATTGCCATACACATCTGTGGGGTGAATTCACAGTGTGTCAGGGTCCCTCGCATTGACACGTTCTGCTGAAAGTGGTGGGTGATTGCAGAAAGAGTGACTCAGCCTCCCTTTAGGCCAGTTATCTCGTCTTGCCTCCTGGCTAGGGTGATGTAGCCCACAAACAACATTAGCATTTGAATGGCCATAAACTCAGGGGCTTAATGCTTCAGCTAGGCAAAATGGGTGGGAAGAGTGAGTTGCTCTAGGGTGGATAGCATGGCACCAGCAACTCTGCATCACAATTGTTGGTTTGCACCAGAAAAGGCTAGGAAAGCATGTTAAAAATACACTAAAGGAAAGGCACAAACTTACTGTAAAGCTTCAGAATAGGGGGTTTTCCATGGGCCCTCCTCCAGAGCCCCAGGCTACTGTAACAGCATCCTGATCTACACAATTTTTGTGCCATAACTGCGTGTGTGTGGTTTTGTTTTGTTTTTAAATACTGACATTGTTATACTGGTACAACCCCTAAGGTTGAGTATGTTACTGCCATAAGTCGGTAGTCTTGTAGCCATGTTGTCCCAGGATAGAAGAGCCCAATGCCTGAGGCAAGCTTTTGAGCTCCACAGAGCTGCTCTTCAGTTCTGGGCTGGAGCTCAAAAGCTTCTCTTTCACCTACAAACGTTGGTTTAATGAAAGATGATTACCTCACCCATCTTGTGTCTCATACCACCATAAAAATGCGTGTAGCGGTAATATTGCTTCCACATGCTGTGTGTGTTGGGGCGGGGGGGGGGGAGGGTGATGTCACTTTATAGTTAAAATAGTACCACTGTAAACATGGGTAAATATCCTCCCTGTAAAAAGATGAAAAGTAGGGGACTGTAGTAGGAAGAGAGCCCGAAACATAAGCCCTTGTTCACTTTTAAAGGGCTGTGCCCCCTGGCACTTCAGTTCACTTTTTAAGTGCCATGCCTGGAGTTTCCCCAACTCTGTAGTGCTGCTGCGACAGCTATCACCTGTAACCAACGTTTCCTTTTACTTGCATGATAAAACCCAGGACTCCATGAGGTCTCCTCCTCCCCATCAAACAGCCATTCCATTTTGAAATTCACTGAGGTACAGGAGTACAACAAGGCCTTGCAGCAGATGAAGGAGCTAGTTGATATTTTTAAAGTCACTTAAATGTTCAAAGTAATTCTTGGAAAACATGTTTTCCCCTGGGCGAGACACTTCACAAGCCATTATGTCTAGGAAAATGGCATTTATAATTGCAGTGCCAGTCTTGGATATATATATCTTGACTTTTCCAGGCACACCTTTAAGAGAGTAACATTCATTCATTCCCTGCTGTTCTCAAAAATGGGGGAGAAGGAGTAGAAAAATGGAAGACAATCTGCGTAGCCAGGGCCAACTCTAACTTTTTCGCCGTCCCAAGCAAAAAAACAAACAAACAAAAAACCGAGCGCCGCCCCAAGATTGGTCACTCCTTAGAAGGTGCTGCCCCAAGCACGTGCTTGGTTGGCTGGTGCCTGGAGCCGGCCCTGTGCGTAGCAGAGAAGAGAGCCAAGAGCTGGCAGAAAGGCTTTCTGACTCAGTGGGTGACCTTGGTTAATGTCATACAAATATGCCTCAATTTCCCCGTCTGTAAAATGAAGATACTCCCTTCTGTAAAGCATCTTGTGGGCCTTTGATGGAAACAGGGAAGGATGGTCTTGTAGTTGAGGCACTGGCTTGCATCTAGGAAAGTCTGGAGTCAATCCCAGTTCTGTCACATATTTCCTGTACCCTGATATTGAGCCCCATAGAGTCAGGTGCTGTATATACACCTAGTAAGAGACAATCACTGTGCCATAGAGTCTAAAAAGACAGGACAGACAATGGGTGGGCAGAGAGGAAGTATTAGTTGACAGAGCGGGAGTTGAAGCACAGAGAGATTAGGGCCTAGACTCTCAAAGGTATTTACACTCCTAACTTCCATTGAGTTCAGTGAAAGGATCCTAAATACCTTTGGAATCAGGGCCTTGCCCAAGGGCACACGGGCAGCAGTATTGCCATCATCGACCGTTCAGCAAGCGTAAGGCGGCGTCCAAGAAATCACGAGATGGAGATTGTTCCAAAGCAGAACCAGGGACTGAACAGGAGCTGCCTGAGTTCTAGCGCAAGGCCACAATCCCCCTTAAAGGAAAGTTGAGTGATTAAGGCACTTTAGCGACTGCTTTAAATTATGGCAGCAGAGTGAACCCTCTGTCCAGCTAAGGGAGACTTGACTTGCCTGCGCCCTGGGGCTTGTTCTTGGTTTGGAAACATCAATGACAGCAGAAAGTCCAAAGTTCAGACGTGACCTCAGGCAAAAGGGATTTCAAACACCGGTCAGGCTGGGAGAAGGGATTCCTAAAGCCCTGCAGCAGCTGGGACCAAGGCCATGCAAACATCCACAGAGCGGGAGTGTCTTAGAACCAGGCACCTGCCCTTAAATCTCTGCGGAATTGTGAGGTTCATTAAAAAAAAAACCCAATAGAAGAATCCCTGTGAACATGAATGGGCTGGAATGAAGCATGACTGAGAAGCCAATGAATTTGCTATAACCGAAGCTCCTGTCAATCAGTCACTCTCACTTGCCTGGCAAAGATTGCACGGGATCTATTTGTCAATGTGATGCAATAGTTTCTCATTTGACAAGCCTGCTGGCTCCTGATGAAAGGAGTCACTTAGCACCTTCCTTATAGGGGGTGAGGAAGGAGCGGCAGTGTCAATACCTTTAAAGCTAATTGCTGGCTGCTGATAGTCTTGGAGGTGCTAACTAATTGGTGTGGCTTCACCAATGAGAGAGCCCGGCTGATCTGGCCAAGGGGCACAGACTTAATATAAGTGATCCAGAAGCAGGGGTTGGATGTCTTATGGGTTTAGTTAAACAATGGCTTCCTCCAGGCACCTGTGGACCAGTGTAAAGAGTGTACTTTGCTGCCAGTCTACAAAAGGTTAGTTTTTTAATGTATAACATAAATTTTTAGTGGTAGGTTCTCTTTGGTTAAATGATCTGCTCATCATGTTAAAGTCCTAGAGAACCATGACTAATGGGCTCCCTGAGACGATGGACTAACCCTAGAGCTGGAGGAAAACTTCCTAAAACTTGAATTCTTTTTTTTTTTTTAACCGGTGTAAGAACTCTGAACTTTGGCAAAAGCACCCAACTTGAAGCTTCTTTTTCTCTCTCCTTTCCTCCAGCCCCTCTCCTGCATTGCTATAAACTTTCTTCTTGCTGAAAAAAAGCTATAGGCTAATATTTTTGAAAGTAGGTAGTGACTCTAGTTACCTGACTGAGGACACCTTTAAAGTGTGTGGTGTGGTGGTGGGTGTCTTGTTGTGTGTGGATTTATTTTTGGTGGGTGCTCAGCAGTTTCTGAAAGTCAAGTATTTTAAGGTGTCTGGGTACCCAAAATAACTAGTTGCTTCTGAAAAACTGGACTGTAACTTAAATGAGATTAAGGATCATGATTCTTTAACTTGCTACCTTCTGGTATAAGGCATAAAGATCACTGGAGCAGGGGGATATAAGAAGTTGTCTTGCCTTTCCTGCATGTTGTCTTCCATTAGGCATGTGAAATCTGATTCCCATTAACTCTAGTACTGGACTCATCTTAACAAGAGATCCACATCTGTGGAAGTGTGTGTGGGGAAACTGTTACTCTCTCTCCTCTTTAGATGGTGTATTAGTGCCTCAGAAGAAGCAGCAGCCTCCACCGTGTCTGTCTGATGGTCCTGTGTGCCCAGAGAATGGGGTGGTAAGACTCAAAATAACCCATTCTAGCCCTGTGTAATGCTAGCTCTTAGGGCAGTTGCAGACTATTCTAGACTGTGTGTGCATTGGCTTAAAATAGCCACTTAACAACACTGAAGCAGCCTGTGTAATGATTGGAAGAGCTCTTGTGAATTCATATAAATCTGACCGGTTTCAGAGTGGGATCCGTGTTGGTCTGTATCAGCAAAAACGAGGAGTCCTTGTGGCACCTTGGAGACTAACAAATTTCTGTGGGGTTCTAGCCCACGAAAGCTTATGCCCAAATAACATTGTTAGTCTCTAAGGTGCCACAAGGACTCCTCGTTGTTTCTCTCTAAATCTGAGGGGCTCAAGCCTGCCTTAGACACATGGATTCCCCAGTGCCTGTTAGCTACTGTGCTAGGTACCCAAATTCCTAAGGCCGCTTTGAAAACCTGTTCTCTGTCAGATGGAATGCCTCCTCTTGAGTCAGTGAGTGTAGATGAATCTATCATACTGCAGGGACTCTCCCAAAACTAACTTTTCTGCAGCAGACACCAGAGTTTTCACGTGATGTGAAAACAAACTGTAACTAGCCTCAGGCTAAGGTAGTGAATTATGGCAATTCACATTCAATTCCTATCTCTATTAAAGATTGCTCACTCTAAACAATGAGATTCATACAACCTATTTGCTGCATGCTAGGTCAAGTGTTGTTCCTTGACTGTTGTCTAGCCCTCGAAGTGGACGGTTTCCTTTTTTGCTTGGGAAAGGAAGCCTCTTATCTCCAATTTGTTGCCAAATTGCTTTGTTCTGGCTGAAATGTTCTGGGGTGAGTGGCGGGGTGTGTGTGTGGGGGAAACAGGAAAAACTTAAGTGCCCATGTTGGGAGAAGATATTGATTGATCTCTGTGGTTAAGACTGACTGGAACCTCTGAGACTTGGACCCTGTTTCTAGCTATGCCCCAGATCCCCGGTTTGACCTTGGACAAATCACTTAATCTCTTCTGTAAAACAGAAGAGGGGAAACTTTTTATTTCTGCATCAGATGGGTGTTTTGAGGATCGCATTAATTTCAATTCAATGAGCCTATTGGCATGACAAGCTGAGTTTTGCCAAAAGATAATAGAACTAACTAGGTAGTAAGCCAGCTACCTTAGAAACATCACCAGATGGATTGATGCCCAAAGGAGGGTGGAAGTCTTAAGATCTGTTGCAATCCCGAAAGTGGTGAGCAACCTTCATATTGGAGCTCTTTCTTGACAATTGTAAGTGCGGTGATTAATAATAAAATGTGAAATAGCCATTCAGTCTGGAGCCTAGGAAATCCCCTTCAGTATAATCAGCCAACACCATGCTCACCTGGAGAGGCTGGGTCAGGTCTGAACGACACGATTTACACAAACTGCAAAGCGAATCCTAAACACAGTGACAAACCAATACAGCCACTAAGTGGCAGTATTAGTCCATGGTTTGGCTTGATTCATCCGTGTACCTTGAGTAGTTACTTAAGGCTTGTCCAATTGAGAAAGTTGTACTGGGTTAACATCCGTATATGTTCTGGTGTTTAAGTAGACTTAAACTGGTGCAAAAGCCCATGTGGATGTTATTTTGGGTTTAAGCTAGACTTTTATTTCACTTTAGCTGAGGCCAATTAAAAATTGATTTAAACTAAAATCAAAATGAGTTGCTCTTAAACTGAAATAAGAGTGTCTACCCCGAAGCCTACACTGGCTTAATTTTAAATTGGTTTTAAAAACAGATTAAGATAAACCAGTGCAACTTTCCTGTCTACACAAGGCCTTGATCCTGCTTTGATTTGGTAACAGGTGCCTTGCACTCATGTCACAGTTGCATCAAATAAGATGAGGTTTTTAGTTTCATCCCCTTCTTTAAATCTTCTCTAGCTGATGACTGACGGCTTCTTCCTTCACAGGCAGTCCTGTGTTCAGCAATGGGAGAGGGTAGAAGATCTGGTCTCCACACTTCTATATTGGTTTAATTATTTCCGGGGGGTAGGGGGTGACTTGTCACTGAAATGGCTAAACCAGCACAGCCCCTAGTGTGGATGCAGTTACAGTGGTATCAATGTACTGCTAACCAGTGTAGCATATTCCCTTTCCCTAATAGGAATAAGTGATGCTAATAGAAGCACCTTTATACCAAAATTGTCAACATTAGAGAGTGGTATTGTTTTACCACTTCAGTGATACTGGGTTAACTCTGTGTCCTGGGAATCAAGTGTCCAGGACTGGGGAATTAAAACCGATCCCAGTGTTCTTTCAGAGAACAAGCAGGGTGGGGAAACAACATACCTGCTAGCTTCAGTGAGGTGTTGGCTTCAAAGCCTTACCAGTATCCTTTTAAATACAAAACTCATCAGGTTAAAACAAACCCTCTGCCGTCCCTGAGCTCCCCTCCCCTTTTTGTTCCAGGATAGGCTCTTTAGTTAATCATCCTCCAAACCGATACTGCAGTGATGGTATCTCTTTATTTTTGGAGTTTCTAGAGATACAAAATGGCCTTGGCTGGGGAAAAGAGCAGGGTGTTTTCTCGGTCTTCTGTGTTCTTGAATTTTTTCCTGTGAGGCCCCTTTTTATACTCTGATGTGATGGGTACTGGCTGTATGTAGCCCTGACTCTAGGGATTCTCTTTCCTGAGACCGCTATTCACTAGTTTAAATGTTCTCTAACCCAGGCTACGCTGCAAAGTACCCTGCCTTCTGGGGCACATGCTATTATAGCAATTGTACCTTCCCGATACGGTTAAGTCCCCCTTGCAGGGTAGCTGGCACTGAATCTGGTGCATGGGAGACAGTAGTATAGCCTGGAGGACTGAGTGCTGGACTGGGAGTCAGGAGACCTGGTCTTGGCTCTGCCATTGACCAGCTTGACTTTGAGCAAGTCACTTCCCACCCCTCTGTTTCCCCATCTGTAAAATGGGAATTATGATAAATGCCTCACTTTGAGATGTGGTGGTGGGCACTAGATCGGATGGGTATTACGTTATTCCTGTTGCGCAAATACAAACAGCTTTCACTGCCAAGTCCTACATTGCGAACCAGGGAAAAAGTTCCTGGAAGCTTTAGGTTGGATGATAAGGTGCTGGGCTGGGGGTCAGGAGACCTAGATCTTACTCCCATCTCGGGCACTGGCCTGCTTTGTGGCCTTGGGTAAGTCTCTTCCCCTCTAGGGTGACCAGACAGCAAGTGTGAAAAATCAGGACGGGGGTGGGGAATATTAGGCACCTATATAAGACAAAGCCCCAAATATCAGGACTGGCCCTATGAAATCAGGACATTTGGTCACCCTATTCCCCTCCCACCCTGTGTCTAGCTTGTAGGCTCTTCAGGGACTTCTCTTACTATATAGCTGGTCTTGTCTAAACACGATTACCTGGGTTTAACTCTGATTTTAGTTAGACTGGTGCCTGATCTCACTTGTTTGAAACTCATTCTGTTGGTTTAGCTTGTATCAGCAAATGTACCGATCTAAGCTAATGCAATAGAACCAGTCTGAAACAAGAGAAGGCATCGGGCTAACTAAATCTGTATACAATAACACTAGTTACAATGGAACAACTCTGTAGGTCAGGCTTCTATAAAGCAGTTTGCAGAATGGGACTTGAGGGGGGTGCGTGTGGGCATGTGGGCGGGCGGGTGTGCTTTCAGGAACTACTGTAATACAAATAACCTCTTTGCCAGGCTCCACTCCAGACTAGTGCGAGTCCCCAGCATGACAGTCTCCTTCCTCCGGCCCATGCAGAGCCTCAGACCAGAGAAACACCAAATCAAAATGCTGAACGACTTTATCTACAGCGCATCCATGGTAAGCTCACCTCCACTGGTGGGGGGGGGGGGCGGGGGGTGAAGCACAGGCATGGCGCATGTGCTGCAGGAAACCATTCCTGAGTGCAAGCGATCCCATCTGCTGCAGTGACTTCAGTGCTAGTACTGGCCTGAATGCCCCATGGCTCCACAATGGGGCATGGGGAACTATACAAAGTAGCATCTTTCCATGAGGTGAAGACAAGGCTCTGACCACTTGGCCAGTGTCTTGGCCCAGCTAGGTAACTCTGCCTAAATCTCCCCCTGCAGTGTGAGGGGTAGTCAATCACTTCCTGACGAACACTGCTGCTGTGATATAAACAGCTGCCATGTTCTGCTCTAGAGGTGGCTGCATTTCATTGTATCCCGGAGTGTACAGTCAAAGGTCAGTAAGCGCATTAATGGAGCGTGCTGGGGAAATGTGGACTGTGTCTTCAGTGACTTGACATCTTTCAATTCAGAGCTTGAGGAGGAACTGAAGTGTTCTCAGGCGTGGACCAGACAGCTGTCCTGCCGCGTGAATGAGCTGGAGCGTCTCATGTGCCCAGAGGTAGGCAAACACTCAATGGCTCTTGGGGGAGGTCTGGATTCTGGTGACTGATCTACTTTCTCCCTGACACCATGCAGGTGGAGTGGCGTAACTCTGTCCAGCCCAGCCTGGGTGAGAAGCTGCAGCTGCACCTGGAGCGCTCGCTACTGGAGAAGCAGGAGCTGGAATGCCGAGCTCTGAGGGCTGAGGAGAGCATCCAGGACCTCAAGCGTGAGAGTAAAGACCCTGCGTGTGATGCATGGGAAGTGTGCAATTCTTTGCACCATGTGCAGGGCTGATTCCAGGCTCTGAGCAATGCTCCCTTGTGGGAAAGGAGGCTAGGGTGTGACCAGGGACAAAAGCTGCTCCAAACTTACTGTCCATCTGGGGGTGGAAGCAGGGAGACAGCCCTGACCATGCCAAACACCTATATATGGAAGCGCAAAACATTTCAGAGATGGGTTAATCTCCCCATTTTCTTACACACCTGGGAGGGAAGTCAAGTGACTTGTATCCAGGGTTGCCCTTGGTGTAACCACTATCCAGCGCTGTCATGTGCTGATGCCAACAGTGACCCTAAATGGAATAATGTCTTTCCCTCTGCAGTTGCTGTTCTGCAGAAGCGCCTGCAGGCTGGGTGTCCCTCTCCAGCCACCCTAGCTCTGTTGGCTACTGCTCCTCAGTCTCTTCCACCCTCACCTCCCGCTTTGCCTTCCCCTCCCCTGCAACTTTCTTCCATCAGGTAAGACCTGTGGCAGCTCTCCCATCATTATGAAGGGATGGGTATAGATGGGCGACTCTACAACAAACTCAAACCCTAGAGATAAACCAGGCTGTAGAGCTGGGATGACTAAACAGGTGTCAGGAGTAACGGGGAGGTGGGTGTGTCCAAATTGCACCTTGCACCCGGGCTTCAGACCTACAACTCTGCAAAGAACGGACTCTTTGGATGTGCCAGTGAACGGAAGAGTTGGTTTTGAGTTGAACTGAAACTTTGAGCTAATTTAAAACACTGAACTTTGTTCTGCAATATTTGAGTTTTGACTTCTACCATCTTTAAACTCATAAAATAGAGTTTTGAAACAGTCACTCGAAACTGAAAAACACTTGGATATTTTTTCCCCAGAAGTTTGTGGTGGTTTTGCTTAAAAAAAATAAATAAATAAATACATTTTTTTTTTAATTCTGTCAGTGTTGCAAAATCTGAATTTTCCCCCTTGAAAAACTTTGACATAGTTTGCCAAACTCTATTCAGGTCCCTCGTGTAGCTGGTGATGTTGGGACTTGAGAAGTCTCCATCCTGGCTGGATCACTGCCTTGGGGGGTGCTAATGTAGTCTCAACCCACAGTCCAGGGTTCCTAAGCCCTCTTGGGGAAGGGTACTGTGCCATCTGGGCTCTATCAGCATTGGGAGATGTTCCCTAACTAATGCTCATGACTTCAGAAGCAGAACAGGCTTTTTCATGATGTACAACCCTCGTATCTTGCTATGGTGAGGGGAAAATAGCTTCCTTCATGCCTTCAAAAACTCCTAGGTCTACTGTGGGAGTACAGCCAGGAGGAATTCTTGTTGTGACTATAATGGACAGACTGGCAATGCCACTCACTCATGGCCTTAAGACTTCTAGGGGCACATCCCCTGGTTCAAGTGCAGCAGTAGGCTGAGCTGCTCCATGAATTCTCCAACAGTTGTGGTGGAGAGAATCTGTCCTCTTCTGGGTGCCCAGGGGTGGGGGAAATTGTCCTGCAGCGCCTTGCCACTGGTGGCACTTGAGTGGTGCTAGTCCGTGACCACACAAGTGGTCCTAGTCACAACTGGTAAGTGCTGGTCACCCAACCGGACCAGCCAATTCCAGTTAGAAGCACCGTCGCTCTTGTCTGGAGTGTGTCTGTCAAGTTAGGAGTAACACTCGCGTTAACTCTGCAGTGACGATTAATCCCTGAATCTCCCTTTCTGGATTTAGGACACTTGGCTGTAGGAGACACCTGGTCATTCCTGTGAGCACTCGGCTGTGATGCAGTGGCACTAGCGATATGTGTAGCGGTAGTGCTCTGATGGTTGTGGTCCCAGAGTTGTTTGTGGGGCAGGTGGCTTTAAAAGCAACAGGGCTGTGAAGTTGAGAGATCAGATCCTGCTGCATAGTTGCATACCTGCTGGTTCCATCTCCTCTCCTTCAGGATCTCCTGCGTCTGGCATTTACCTTTCATTCACCGAAGATCTGAGTTAACCTTTTCTTTTCTTTTCTTCCCCTGGTAGCAGCAGCTACTCAGTGGTTGGCCCTGTCAGAAGGTGGTGCTGAGCACTCGGCATCACTCGAATACCTCTACCCTGGCAGAGACCTGAGCTCTGAGCCAGTGCACGGAGGGATGTAGAAATGGCTTTTCCTCTTGCCTCCTCCACCATCTGCTACTACTGTGCAGTAGCACTGCTCCCATACTGCATTGCTGCTGGACCCATGTGGGAGGGGAACTGTGCAAAGGATGAGGGGCTCAGATGTGACACAGATGCTTTTTTCTCCTCTCTCCCTCTCTCCAGACTCCTCCTCTCTAAAAGGCACAAGAAGTCAGCAGTGAAGCCAGCTGCGCAGACTCCACCTAAGCAGGGAAGTGCCCCCTGTGGTATGTGTAGCACCAGCCTGTGCTGGCTCTCACCAGCTGGGGCATTGGGGCTGGGGGTGGGAGGAGGAGACTTTGTCAGTGCTACATGTAACTATCCTAAATCTGAATTGGGGCCCATGTGGCCTGACCCAACCGAATGAGCCTACACTACCTCCCTCCTGGGAGGGTGGATGAAATGGCTTCACCAAAACTGGGCTGGAGGTGCTGCGGGAAGCAGCTCTCTCCCACTCTGGTCCCCACTTCCCTGAACTGGAGTGTTCATAGAATCATAGAATATCAGGGTTGGAAGGGACCTTAGGAGGTCATCTAGTCCAACCCCCTGCTCAAAGCAGGACCAATCCCCAATTTTTGCCCCAGATCCCCAAATGGCCCCCTCAAGGATTGAACTCACAACCCTGGGTTTAGCAGGCCAATGCTCAAACCACTGAGCTATCCCTCCCCCCAACTCTCCCTGAGCCCCATTCTGAGAGCTCTCCAAGGCTCATGTCTAACCGCCCCTTTTCATCCTGCAGATGAACGTGTCTTGTCCCAGCAGGACAGCATGAAGGAAGTGCTGGATACAATCCGCCGTGGGGTCTCCCTGAGACCAGTGTGCAGGTCCAGAGAAGTAAGGGCTGGAGCTACCTTAGTTGTAGCACCCTAGGGTGCTAAACTGCTGTGTTCTAGACAGACCGTACCAGAGAAATGGTGCCATGTAACAGGTCTGTTAAGAGATTTCCTGAAGAGGCTGACTTGATTTGCTAACGTAGGACAAAGCAGTAAGAATGGAGGGTGTTAAGGGAAGGAGATCAAGTACCGTGTTCCTCCTTGGCTTGTCACTGGGTGAAGGGAGGTAACCAAATCTCCTTGCTAGCTGCAGTAACTGGCAGTGATCGTTTGTGCCTGGCACTGAACTCTCCCCGATTTGTTTTTCCTCCTCTTCCAAAGGGCAGGATGTCCCGAGTGGAAGAGGCCGCGTCTTTGGAATATGAGCGGGAGAAGCCCTTGATCAAGAAAGGGAGCAAAGGCTGCTCTGAAACAGGTATGAACAACGGGATGTGAATGGCCAAAAGCAAGTCTGAGGCACAGATCCCAGTGGGGAACACATGAACAATGGCTAAGCCATCACACTGTCCATGTTTGAAGCCAGTATTAAGAACCTTTGTTTCTGCTTGCAGATGGCTCTCTGGATTCCTCAGGCAACATGCCCACTTCAAGCCAGGCTCTTCAACCCCTTGAGAGCCTCATCTTGGTCCCTAGCAGTGGGACTTCTAGTGGTGCCTGTGCTTCCCAGGCTTACAGAGAGGGGGATAGTGGCCCACAGAGGTAAACCAAAAGCTTGCATGGCAATGAAGTGCTCATGATTTACCTGTAGCTGCTAATGTGGATGGAATTTAACTTGCTGGAAGCGTTCCTTGCAACCACATCAGCTTCTAGAATGCTGAGCTAGGTGTATCTGGCAGGAGGTGAGTTGCTTGCAGGAAGAGTGAAGTGGTCTCCCTTAATGCCTGCTGTTCTAGCTCTGTGTGCTAGACATGTCAGTCCTGCACCCACTTTCCTTTTCCAGCTCCTCCAAAGGGTGAGCTTGAACCCTCTCCTGGCTAGCTTTAACTGCTGAATATCTCTAGCATCTTGGCTATCTGTAGGTGAGCACTCTTCTAAAAAACTAAAACTAGCCTACAATTGTGCAGTGTCGCATGTTCCTGCTGTAGGTGTCTCCTGGAACAAAATTAAAAGCAACCATGGTATCCGCAAACTAAGGGCCACAGGATGGATGGGGGCTAGAAAACTGGAGCTGACTAAAAAGATGACAACCCTATTTTGCAGGAAATCTTTCCATAATGTTTAAGCTTCCAGTCTTCACCCATTCCAGAATTCTTTTGGCCAGCTCTGAGAACCTTCTCTGGAGTACAAAACATGACCAAAGCCCACTGTCTTTTGAAGGTGTTAAGATTGGAAGGGCTGGTGGCCTCTACAGATGTCTAGAGCGCCTGACCTGAGACCAGGGTCCTGTGTTACTGGGCGCTGTACAGACGTACAGGAAGAGCTGGTCCCTGCCTCAAAGCTGGCAACTTAAATAGTACTTCCCTTCTCTCGCCTTTCTTTCAGTCGATCTCCATTGCACAGATGGCGGTTGGGAGACTATAAGGAGTCTGTGGCAGAATTGGGAATCAATCCATATCTCTAGTCTGGGTGCCTTAACTATTGCCTACCCTTCTGCTCCAAAAATGAATTGGAGACAAGAAGCCAGCCAGTTCACCAACTGCTTACAGGGAGACTTTCCAAGGCCCAAGTGGGAGCTGGGCACCTGAACTGCCCTCTGTGCCTCTAAATCTCTTCCCTAGTGACCCTCTTCTGTCTTGCATGCTCCGTGACGTTCCCTATCAATCCCCAAAGCTGTCTGGGAGCAGCAGACTAAAACGCCCCACGTAGCAGGGGACTCAAAGGTGCAGGAGCGCCTGCAGGGTTGTCAGCTAAAATCTCAACATTGGGAGCTCTCATCTGGTTCAATGCTCCCACCTGACACAATAGAACCGCTTCCTCCCCTTTCAAACTGGCGCATTGCAGAACTGATATGAGCCCTATGTTGAACTCTAGGGAACAGGGAGATCCCGGCAGAAGCGCTGAAGATGTCACAAGGAGTGCTACTAGTCCCCTTCCAGCAATCACCCCCCTAGAGGAAGGGGACAACCTCGAGGAGATCCCTTGTGGCTCTCTAGCTAGCTTGGAGTTGGATGCTACTCCTCAAATCCCAGAGGACTCTGAAGCAACTGACTGCAGCGGGTGTCCAAGTAGCAAGAACCCGCTGGCTGTGGGGAAAGAGAACACTAAGGATGGAGAGGCAGAGACTGTAGCAGCAGGTGAGATGTGTGAGGGGGAGCTGAGTGGAGGCCCAGCGTGTGAGGTGGCCCAGTCTCTTGGCCTTGGTGACCAGGGCTCTGGGGAGATGAATCCCTACTCAGAGTGTGGTGCTCTGAAGACTGACCTTGCCAGCTGCAAACATCTGTCTTTAGCACCCCTTGATGCCTCTTGCCCATCAGAAACCAGCCCTTCTGTGGAGGATCTGCTTGTCAGGGGCACAGGTCAGAACATAAACGCTATAGCTGCCTCCTGCATGGACGATGCTGTGGTTTTGAAATCAAATGCCAGCCAAGCCCTGCCTGCTGAGCCCACTGCTAGAGACCCGCTTCTTCCAGGAGCCACAGAGAAGCTGCCACCTCTGTACCCTGTTGCCACTGAGGTAGAAACCAAGATGGTTATAGATGGTGGAGACCTTGGTGAGGGAGAGAAGATGCCGCCAGCTAGTCCCATTGAGCCTCTGGTGAGGAGCTTGCCTGCAGGGGCAGAAATGAAGCTGGAGGGAGGAGTTGGGGCCAATTTTGCCAGGGACCAAAGCAGTCCCCTAAAGGATAGCCCAACTATTGCTACAGCTGCCCTCCCACTGCCATGCGCCATAGAGGCTCCAGGGCCTGTGGGGTTTGAGGAGGTTCTGCCAGATCTGTTCATGGAGGCTGGCCCTGCAGACTCCTCTGACTGCAAGCAGACCAGCCCTGTGCTCTTGGACTCTTTGTACAACTGCAATAAAAGTGCACCAAGAGCAGCTCCAGGAAGCAGCAACTCAGGCTGGTTCTGAGACCTACTAGGTTGTTTAGGGGGCATGTGGGGGCAGGGTGTTAACTGTCTAGTACAAACACTGAGCAAGAAGTGGTGTGGCACTCTAAGGACATGACTGACGGATGTTAAAATCTCAGTCTAAGTATTTAGTAGGAAAAGCCAAGTAAATACTAGAGAACAAGATTTTAACCAACTTTAAAAAACAAAACAAAATCCTAATGACATGACCAGAAATGCATGCAATAGTGGGGAAGCCCTTTGCCTGCTTGCTGGATGCTTATGGGTGGATATAAATGAAGGGGCAAAGCGTGTACTCTGTTTGGGGGAAGAAGGGGTTCACTGGCACTGGTCTCAACACTTAGCCTGTATGACATTAGCTGAGGCACTAATTGGTAAAAGGCTGCTTACCCCAGCTTTCTGAGGTTCCTCAGGCCTTGTCTGGGGTGAATGAAGTTGGGGGCCAGTGGATTCAGTCCTTCTTGCCTGGTTTTAATTATGTAACTTTTCTAGTTTTTATGAAATACCAAGTGTCTATGCCCTAAGCACACTCTGGTGCACTGGGCAAACCTTTCTCGGACTTCAAAATAAAACCTGTATTACTTGCTACTCAAACTGTGCATGTTTCTGTCCCCTGCTGCTTGCAGGTACTGGGTTGGTTCTGGTGCTATCCCAGTGATGACCACAGCACGGTGCTCTTGTCTGTGACATGCTGGATAGCTCTAACTCCGTGGTGCTGTGTAATAGCCCCTGGAATTTCTAGGCATGGCTGAGCTTGTGGCCTGCAAGTGAATCTGCTCCGAAAAGCTGCAGCAAGCAGACTGTGAATACTAACTTTAATTAATAAATAAAGGCTACTGGGGCTAAAGGAAAGAAGGTGCTTCCCCTACCAGAGTCAGATCTTCCCTAGCCACTCCTGCTTTTGGTCTCCCAGATGGGCCTGGCAGTAGCTTATTCTCTCTGGGCCATTCAGTTCTTGGCATCTGAGGATTGGCTTAGCAATCAAGTGCTGATGGCATCTGGGGGGGATAGGCAAAATGCAGTCACTTGCATACACAAAAAAACTAAATGTGTAGTAGCTGGAGTTCCTGGATTTCCAGAGGGAGCCTGGTTGTGCGAGGTGCTGCATGTACATCTTGTAAAGGCCATAAGGGGAGGGGAACCAGCAGCTCATGAGGGAAGTGACCTTCTGTATAGTATCTGAGCTGGTCCTAGAATGCTGATCCCCTCCACTGGCCCATACAGCCTTGCCCAGAACTCGGGGAAGAGGATTCCCCCTTCCCTCTCAGGCTATTACTTCAGCAGAACCAGCCTGGAAGCTGGGAGTTTGCTTGAGTAAATCAAGCTCTACTCTTGCAGGTTGACAGCTGATCATCCTGCCGGTGGTAGAGACTAATTATGGGCACTAAAGTGAGATGACGAGTCCTTCTCCGCTATGGACAGGAAGGTTAGTCCTGTGTCTTCACAGGGCTGATTTGCACTGCTCTGCTCCCCCATTTCCCAGACCTGATGCACTAACCCTCTGCCCCAGCAGATTCCTGTTTACACAAGAATAGACATACTGGGTGAGACCAAAGGCCCATCTAGCCCAGTATCCGGTCTTCTGACTGTGGCCAATGCCAGGTGCCCCAGAGGGAATGAACAGGGAATCACCAAGTGATCCATCCCCTGTCACTGATTCCTAGCTTCTGTGCCCCCGCCCCCTCCCCCATGCTTTCAGTACATCTCTCCGGACCCTCCAGCTTGACTAATTTTTTCCTTTGGTGGGATTCCTGCAGAGTTTGCTGAGCGCGATCATGTGCTCTACCGCAAATGCTGGATTAAGGGGCTGGCTCTACACTTAGGTAGGCAAGGCGGGGGAGGTATCTTATTGAATCAACTTTTGTTGGTTCAAGAACAAGCGTGTGAGCTTACTGAACGCAGCCCCATGAGCAGCTACTGCTCGAGAGGGTTGGAAATCAGGCTTAACGGGGCACCCAAAAAGCAAACGGTGTGTGTGTGAGAAAAAAAGTTTGTGGGAGAATGATGCTTCGAATGAAGCAGCCCTCATACTGCTAATGGATGGCAAGTAGTGCAGCCACTTGCCCTGGCTATGGCTACTGCTTGAAGCACACCAGCACCGCCAACATTGCATGGGAGGAGTGTGGCTGTTTTAAACAAAAGTAAAATGTGCAGCTGCAAATTGCCCCTTGTCAAACAGCCTTGGCTGGAGGTGTGGGTTTTTCACACACCCCCCCCCCCCCCCCCAGATGTAGCTATGCCAACTTAACTTTTAATTGTAGACCAAGCTCTTGCCTCATTTGGGTCCTAGTGGCCTGTATTCAGTGTAGCCATGGGAACAGAGATGATGATTCCATTCAGTTTGTCTATCTGGGCACACCCTAGTGTGCACAAGGTGCTGGGTACCAAGAAAATACCAAGGTTCAGTGGGTTAAAATGAAACTCAATTGATATTAGGGTGACCAGATGTCCTGATTTTATAGGGACAGGCCTGATTTTTGGGGTGTTTTTTATATACAGGCTCCTATTCTTCCCCAAACCCCCCCCCCCCTCAATTTTTCACATTTGCTGTCTGGTCACCCTAATTGATCTTCTCTCGCAGCAGGGTATTAGCAATGTTACAAACTGCACAGGAGCAGTGCAGGGAAGATAAACATGAATGAGGCGTAATGGACTGAAAGGCAGCAAAGGAGACGGAGCCTGGGCCAGTGCAGTCTGTGCTCATTGACCACTCTCCTGGGGAGCCTGAGACTTGATGTTTGCTATTTAAAACTGGGCCTGCAACAAATCCTGTAGCAAACCCTCCTGCCTTGCCACTGAGAGAAGAGGTCTCTTCTTGTAGCCTAGTACAGTGTCCTTGTCATATAGTGGGGAGTAGCCCTAAAATAGCACTAGGCAGAGCTACACTGGTGCAGGCAAGGGAAAAGTGGGGATATCACTAACAGAGCTCATTAGAATTTTACCCCTGTGCAAACCCCGAGTGGTCTCTACAACACTGTAGTGATCCCTATGTGCAGGCAATGAGTGCTGATGGGCCGGGAGGGGGCAATACTAGAATGTAGCTGAGGCCTAACACTTGTGCCCGTGTAGTGCAAATGGGACAGGAGAGGTGCAGTACAGCCCCAGAGGTGGTTTGAGGTGGAGCTGGCACAGCCAGATAGGGCTTGTCCACATGAGAAAATTAATCCTGTTAGAAACCACATCTGCTCAACACAGTTTAGCACTATGTAGAGAGGGATGGTTAGGTTTAACTTTGCCAGCTGATCATGGCTGGCCGGACCTTAGGGTTATTCCTGGCCAACTAAGCCCTGGTTAAAAACAGCTGTCTAGCCAGAGCATTAGTTAATGTAACTTCCCAGTGCAGATGAGCCCCAAGGGGGTAGAATTCTCCTTCCCCTGGAGTTCTTGCTGAGTTGATCAATGCTAGCGCTGCCATTTAAGGTCACATGGACTAATTGGATCTCTGACTGCTAACACTACAACTGTGTTATCAGTGGATGGGATGAAAAAACTCTGTCCCTGGTGACTCCCATATGAGACAGTAGGAGCTGAGCTGTGTATGGAAAATCCACACTGGCTGCTAGACAAACGCTGCCCCTTTGCCGTCGGTAGAAAGAAGGGGAAGTGGAATCAATATGTAGGTGTCTTAGAAATCCCATCGATGGAATGTTCAATTTGAGGCTGTTTCTCCAGGTGAGACACAGCACTGTGCTATGCTGTGAAAAAACAATATTTCGGCCTGTGCGCGTTGGAGCTGGGGGAATACTGTTCCTCCTCTTTGCCCAGCTCAGCCCAGAAGCCTGAACCTCTTTAATATTATTTCTATTGCCTCGGAGAACAAGTGCATTACAGGGAGGGTACTTAGTGGGATGCTAAACAAACAGCCCCATATTTCATCGTGAGGAGACAGCAGGTACTGTGCTAAATGGGACGTGCTGATCCCACAGCTGCTGCCCTAGTGCATTTACACACTTTTCTTAATTTTTTTTTTGAAGTAATGATTAATGAAGGCTGCCTGTGGGTCTTATCCCCTCAACCACCTGATTTCAGCCAGCCAGTCCCTTGGAACAGCTGTCACCTCATTTAGGGAAGGGGCAAGAACAAACATTCCCCCTACGGCTCTTGGTTTGTGCTGGCAGATGTATGGCAGGGGGCTGATGTACTTAGGAAAGTGACTGCAGGTGATTTGCAAATCAAAAGAGGCTTTACCTCCTACCCTCTCTCGCCCTGTGGGAACAAGGTGGCTCTACTTAATTAGTCATATTTTCAGAAGTGATTCTGGCCTTTTCTCTGTTTGGGATTAGCCGTGATTCAGCCCTCAGTGGGCAGCAATGGGTAGAGCTGCACCAATGCAAAAACCTCTCTTGTTAGACGACAAGAAAAAGCAACAGCTTGCTCTGGTCAAATTTGCCCCAGCTTGAAACCTGGGTTAGCTCCAGTATAGCTTTCCTTCTGTATGTTCAGGGTTAGTACTACTGCTGGCTGATTCAGGGCTAATCCCAAGCATGGATAAGGCAAGAAACAGGCCCTTCCTGCTGCCTAAGGTCTGTGGCTACTGCTGCTCCTGGGATATATAGT
The DNA here is from genome assembly GCA_037349315.1 of Chelydra serpentina. Lineage (NCBI taxonomy): Eukaryota > Metazoa > Chordata > Testudines > Chelydridae > Chelydra > Chelydra serpentina. The sequence goes on along the minus strand of JBAIAC010000017.1, from coordinate 10,684,273 downwards.
ACCACCATCCTGTGCTTGTGGGGTCAGACCATATTGGCTGTATACCACAGAGCGCTGCAGCGGTCAAGAAACCACAGGCCCAGCTGGCGAATGGGCACACCTGGGCCATCTCTTCCTGCTAAGTGCGCCGCATGGAGTGTCTCTTATCACCAAATCATCCACTCCATATGGAAAGCCATCCTCCCCATCCCAGCTGCTGATGAATCCACAGGGAGGACCAGCTCCAGGGGTGGCTCACTCATACAAGTTAGCTGGCAGTGAGACTCGTTAGCAGCAACTAAGCCACATAATGCTGTTAAAGGAGAGGGCCTCTGTTAGCCTTGGCCGTCTCCCCCCACAACCCCATTTTCACAAAGGGTCTATTGCAGTTATAATGGCCCACAGTTTGAAATGGCACTGGGAACTCTGGGATGCATGCCCAGAAAGCATTGTCATTAATAGGACTCAGGGCAGGGCTTATGTGGAGATGGGGTGTAACAGCAAGTCAAATTCAAATAACATGAGAAACAGACCATCGTTTTTGCTATAACTGAGCCACATATAGTTGGGCTATTTCTGTCACTAGACTTATAGACTTTAAGGTCAGAAGAGACCATTATGATCCTCTAGTCTGACCTCCTGCACAATGCAGGCCACAGACGCTCACCCACCCATTCCTGCAATACTCCTCTCACCTAGGTCTCCGCTATTGAAATCCTCAAATCATGGTTTAAAGACTTCAAGATGCAGAGAATCCTCCAGCAAGTGACCCGTGCCCCACGCTGCAGAGGAAGGCAAAAAACCTCCAGGGCCTCTGCCAATCTGCCCTGGAGGAAAATTCCTTCCCGACCCCAGATATGGCGATCAGCTGAACCCTGAGCATGTGGGCAATGCTTCTTAACTCTGGCTACAGCAGAGCTGACATTGTTATTTGTATGACTGTAGCCTCTAGGAGCCCTAGTCAGAGACCAGGACCCCATGGCACTAGGCACTGTGCAAACATAGGCCAAAAAGACAGCCACTGCCCCAGAGAGTTTACAATCTAAGTAATGCCAGTAATCTCAGTTCTCTGCAGGTTCAGTAGCTGTTTTACCTGTAACTGGCAATGATCCTACCAGCTGCCTCTATAATAGAGAGTGTTTCAATTCCTCCCACTGCCCAGGACAGAATGATGCAAACTCCAGGTGTGTGGAAATATGCACCTAACTTTGTATTTTTAAATCCCTTTTTTGGAAGGGGGGCAGTGGGAACAGGCCAACTCACCCTTATTATCATGAATCTGTCCCGCATCCAGTCTCCTCCCTGCCTCTCTTTTTCTACCCCACCCTTCCAACATGGCCCTGCCTCTTGCTGCTTATGTTTAATATTAGACACCTTCGCTCCTGAGGAGGCACTAATGACCTAGTTAGCTCATTAAAGTGAAGTTCCCAAGGGCTCTTGAGTTCTCGCTGGGCTCCTCTCCAGCCTCGCTCTGTTGTCTTGTCCCTCTGGGCACCTACGTGTGCTTAATCTGCTGAGCAAATGGAATGTTTGCCCTGGTGAAAAGAAAACAAACAGGATGTGAAAAGGAAAAGTGGCCTGTGGTTTTGGTGCAAAGATGGCCGCAGGGAGTTTTACATAGGTATGTATGAGAGAAACAGCCCAGAGTTCACTAAGGAGCCTGGATACTTCCAGGCTGGAACTAGTTCTGACAGCTGACTTCCATCCCAGAGCGTGACTCTCCCCACCTGACCCCACTTCACTGGAGCGGTGAGCTGGGAAAGGGCCACAGCTGCTAGAGAACAGGAGAGTTTAACAGGCTAAAGTTCCTTAAGCAGCTAGAGATGGGTTGGCTCTAAGCAACCCTGAAATTTCAGGGGAGCAATCTTTGCAGGGTGGCCTTGAGCTCTCTGGAAAGGCAGTGCCTTAGCAGATCAGGTGCAAGACTAGGACTTGGACCTTGGTTCTAGTCCCAGCTCTGACCCTGTGTAAGTTACTTTGCCTCTGATTCCCTAACCACCCTCTATCTAATTAGACTGTAGCCTCTTTGGGGCAGGGATTGCCTCTTACTACATGTCTGTACCACACCCAGCAGGATCAGGTCTTGGTCTCTGTGAGCTGCCATAATACAATGAGATCCGTAATGGCCCCTCTGACCCAAATACCCCAGACTTAGGAAAAACTTGGCTCCAGATCAAGATAAGACCCACCTTAATAGCACCTACCCGACAGGGCCGGATTCCTTTCAGGGTTTACAGCTAGGTCTGCTGCAAGGAGAGGTCATTTGAAGACACAGTAACAGCAGCTCCAGCTCAGAAAGAATGTGTGGGGGGGGCGGGGGGGGGGCATCTCCTCCCACCCCGACTATTTTCAAAGACTCTAAAAACTCCCCAAGCCCCAGGCACTGTGAGCAAAGCCAAGATTTCCCTGGAAGGCATCAGCAACAGAAGGCAAGTATCCAACATAAATACCTGCCTCCTATTCCTTCCGCCACCTTCCCCCTGGAGGATGCCTGTAAATGATGCCTCTTGGGATAGAGACTGAATTAATTTAGTGCACAGCTCTCAGAGGGAAGCAGTGACGAGACCCCTTGGATCCTGCATGCCCCTCCCAGGAAAGGAATTAGTGGAGTGAGCGAAGAAGTTGCTCATCATATGCAATTTACCTCATTTGTATGTTCCCTCCCTCCTCTCCCCAGCTGCCATCTCCTGCCTTTAATAGGGCATGGCCCGGGAGCCATCACTCCAAGTGCTGCGTGATAACTGGGGGATGGAGCATGGCAGGAAAATTGTCCTGTTATTTTTAGGGCTGGGAATATGACTTGCCTCACCTGTCACATATTATGAAAGCTGCTTAAGGCTCAATTACCCATAATTGAGGCGGTGAGGGGGGTAGGATGTGTGGGGCTGGGGCCAGGCTATACTACATGGGGCTGCTGTGGTTGGACAATTAGGATGCTTTGCAGATCTTGTCGGCCATTGTATCCCCACCGGGGAGCTGTTTTTTAAAAATTATTAGTGTCACTGAGATGCAGCTGACACACAAACTGTGAAGATGTCAGATCCACACAGCAAAGAGAGAAAATCGGTTTAAGGGAGAATAGCCTATTAGAACAGTTGGAATACGTCCTCAGCTGTGGTTAAGGCATTTGTGTGTGTGTGTGTGTGTGTGTGTGTGTGTGTGTGTGTGTGTGTTTCTTTCATTCTATTGTAGAGGAAAATCTGCCTGTCCTGGAGAGCTTTAGCATTGGAATAGGAAGGCATGCTGCAGTTCAAGACTTAGGCTTGGTCTACACTACAAAGTTAGGTCAAACCAGCTACATTGCACAGGGGGGTGAAAAATCCACACTCCTGAGCGACATAGTTAAGCTGATCTAGCCCCTGGTGTTGACGGTACTAGGTTGATGGAAGAATTCTTCCGTCGACCTAGCTACTGCCCCTTGGGGAGGTGGATTGCCTACGCCGACGACAGGAGAGGCCCTCCCGTCGGCGTTGGTAGCGTCTACCCTGAAGCGCTGCAGCTGCGGTGTTGTGGTTGTGCTGCTGTAGCTTTTTGTAGACAAGCCCTGAGCTGCATCAGAAGACCTGGGTGGGGGAGCCTAGGACTGGAACAGCCAGGAGTTTATGCAGCTCCCATCTAGACCAGGCCTGGCTCTAACCAGAGCTATCAGCCTCTCACATACATGCAAGCAAGTGCTACGCTATTTATACTAAAGGAGCATCCCGTGTGGCTATAGGGTGCACAAGAGAGGTTGTGTAGGCTAGTGAAGAAAGCACTGCATTAGGACTCAGGAGAGCTGGGTTCTCTTCTGGGCTGACTCTGACCTGTGCGTGACCTTGGGCAAGTCGCCTCCCCTCTCTGTGCCTCGCTTTCCCAATCTGTAAAACAGAGATAATGATACTCCCCTCCCTTGTAAAGAGCTTTGAGGGCTCTGGATGAAAATGGCAGGGGACATATATTGTCCTGAGCGACCCTGCAGCTCACCAGGGGTTCCCAAAGCAGCGTTCCCAGAAGATGGCTGTCTGCCTGTCTACGTATAGGGCCATGCACTGACCCTGAGAACGCCACTGAAGAGACTTCCTAGCAATTACCTTCGTGTAGGTCCTCTAGACAAGATCTTAAAAGACTGAGGCCCTCCTTGAAATGTTCCACCCCCAGTTGTATGGCTATTGCCTGGCGGGGTGGTGCCTTCCGCCCTCCCGAGTTGGCTGCCTTTCAGTTGTGGTTGAAGTGACAGCCGGGCTGCCTAGATCCTGCAACCACTGACTTATCGCAGGAGTGACTTGAGGTGACATTGCCACCCTGGAACTCAGCGCGATGCCAAATGTGTGCATTTGCCAGGTCAGGGGCATACGCTGAAATGCACTTCAGGGTCTTCCAGAGTGAGCTGTTGTGACCGCAAGGAGAATAGAATATACTGGGCCTCATTCTCCACTGCCCTGCACTGCGTGTGGTCATAGACCCCCCTCAGCTCTATCCTGATTCCATAGCACTCGCTGTGTGCTGGGGTAAATAACCGCATGAGGGCAATAGGCAATCAGCCCCCCCTCCCCGTGTTTATCTCACTCGGATTTGTAGGTAGCAGATGGAGAAGTGGATGTGCCTAATAACTGAGTCACGGCCCTAGCTGGTAGCTTCCGTGAAGGCAGAAGGGATGTGAATAAGGAGGGATGTGCGTGTGTGTTAGGAGCAGCATCTGCCATTAACACTGATTCCAGTCTGGTTTCCGATGCCAAGAATCTAAAAGAAAAATCAATAGATTGGCTCTCCCTTGGGCTTGGCATTTCCCATCTCATTATAAGCTGGAATCTCAGCCTCATCGTTTCATGAGTCAAAGCCAGGGGAGGCCCTGTACTGTCAACTTGCACGCTGCCCTCTTAGGGAGGTCGTGCTGGTGTGTTAGCGCCTCTCCTCTGGAGCCGCTGCTGGCTCCTGATAGCAGAGCAGGAAAGAGAAAAATGAAGGCAGCTGCTTGAATAGCATCTTGCTTCATTAACCCCAGCAGCCTGCCATGCAAATGAGAGGGGAGTGTGTATACCCTGATGCTGAGGGAAAAGGGGGGTGAGTTTATCTGGCTTAATGTGATCCTGGAATGGGGGAGCATCCCAAATGTCTGGGATGCAATTTAATGGTGCAAAGTTCAAGGTCATGCCCTTAGGGACTAACGACAAGAATGTTTGCTATCAGTTGGAAGCAACAGAGGAGGAGAAAGACCTGAGTGTATTGGGCAATTACAGGCTGACTGGTGATGTGATGAGGCTGTGAAAAAAGTCTAACGCACTCCTAGGATGCATCAGGTGAGGTCTATCCAGTAGCGATACGGCAGTGTTATTATCATTATACAAAGCACTGGTGAGACCTCATCTAGAATTCTGTGCAATTCTGGTCTTCCGTGTTTAATAAGGCTGAATTCGAACAGGAACAGGCGCAGAGAAGGATTGCTAGGCTGATCGGAGGAGTGGAAAACCTACCTTATGAGAGGAAACTTAAGGAGCTTGCTTGTTTAGCCTAACAAAAATGAAGGCTGAGGGGAGAGATGACTGTTCTCTATAAATACATCAGAGGGATAAATACCAGAATGGGAGAGGAGTTATTTAAGTTAAGGGCCAATGTTGGCACGAGAACAAATGGATGTAAACTGGCCATCAATAAGTTTAGGCTTCAGATTAGACAGAGGTTTCTAACCATCAGAGTGAAGTTCTGGAACATCATCCCCAGGGGAGTAGTGGGGCCCAAAACCTAACTTGTGAGCTATGGAGAGCATGGTATAATGAGGTGGCCTACAGTGGCACATGGCCCATCCATGACGGCTATTAGCGTGGGGCAGGGGCCACTTGCTGGTTTGAACTAGAGTAAATGGTGGATTCTCTATACCTTGAAGTGTATAAATCAAAATGTGAGGGCTTCAGTAATTCAGCCAGAGGGCCTACTGCAGGAGGGAGTGGGTGGGTGAGGTTCTGTGCCCTGCGATGTGCAGGAGGCCAGACTAGATGATCATGATGCTTCCTTCTGTCCTTTAAAGTCTATGAGTCTGTGAGTGGGGTATTGGATTGTTGGGGGACAACATCTGCTCTGTCAACTCCCTCCCCGCCCACATCTGTCTGCAAAGCCAATGAAATTTGTGTTTATTTTTGTGGGGGGAAATGGTGGATGGGGTGCTAATCACTGCTCTTTCCTCCCCTTCCCCCAAAGCCTATCCATGATAGCGGCAGCCCCCAGACTCATCAGAATTTGTATGCAGTTCCAGCACCTGGGAGCAACCTTACAAACACCGCAGAGGGGAAAATAAAAAGTGGCCTCAAATTGAACTCTCCTCTGTTGCCTAGAGGTGGCGTCTCTCCAGGCACTTTGGCCCAGATCCTGAAAGTTAGGAGCCTGAATACTTTTGAGGATCTAGGCTCCTGTCCATCACAACCAGAGCCTGGATTCCAGCAGGACCTTGTGGCATTTCAAAACAAGCCACTGTGTGCTAGAGGGGATGCAATGCTGGCTACAGGCAAGGGACTCTGCGGATTCGGTTTAATATTTAGGAGGCTGTTTGGTTTATGGATTGATTCTGCCAATGTGCATGCCACTTAAAATGTCACTGCTCATATTGTTTTAAATCTCTCTCTGCATCCATGCATCACTGCATGATCTTCTCCTAGCTTTTTCCTCTAGCTGTGACTCGGCTGCTGTGACGTAAGCCAGACTGGACAATTTGAGGCTGCTGAAATAGCACTCATTTAAAGCTGAGGAAGAACTGCTACAGTACTGGCCAGGGATGCAGGAGATCGGGTTTCAATTCCCAGCTCTGCCACAGAATCCCTGTCTGACCTTGGGCAAGTCACTTACGGCCAGACTTGCAAAGGTATTTAGGTGTCTAAAGAGGCAGATAGGCACCTAGCTGGATTTTTAAAAGCACTTCGGTGCCTTGGGATATTCCAAACCACCTATCTGCATCCTTAGGCGCTTAAATATCTTTGCAAATCTGTCCTTTAATCTCTCTGGGCCTCGGGTCCCCATCTGTAAAATGGGGATAATAATGTTTCCTTTGTCTGCCTTGTCTATTTAGATTTGTAATTTCATGACTGGTCATTCAACCACAAGCTGTTGGGCTAGATGCAGGAGGTCAGACTAGATGATCATAGTGGTCCCTTCTGGATGTAACATCTATAAAATATACCACAGAGAGAATGAGGATAGGTTTTAAAAAATTTATTTATAATATAAATAAAAACATAAAATGACCATAGTTTACATCAGTCACCAGAAATAACATCTAAAAACCTGCAGAAAAAAGATAATATCTAATATATACAGACTGAAACCTGGCCTCTCCCCTTGGGTGGGTGGGACAGCAGAGCAGTTACTCACGCCTAAGAGTGACACATTGGCAATGCATACGGTCAAAGTCAAACACGGCATTGTGCAAAGGCAGCGTCTCCAGTCAATCACATTGTACAGCACTTGTGGAGGATACGGGGCTGGTGATACAAGGAATTCCCATGGGGTGCCATTGAAGTCAATGGGACTATGCCCCTTGACTTCAATGGGGAAAGAGCAGGGCCTTAATGAGACATGAGCTGGTGCCTGGTGGAAAACTGTTCAAGGGATCCTGGTCAGGAGCAATTCTGCTCTTCTTGCGTGATGTGTCGTTTGCATCTGGCGCTTACCCATTGGCCTCCGGTAGGTGTGCTGTAGCTCAGCCACAAGAGGCAGGAATTGCTGGGTGGAAAATTCTCTGGTCTGTGTTCTGCAGGAGGTCAGACTGAAATCTGGATTATTCTAGATTGTAACGCCAGAAGGGACCAGGTTAAGTCACAAGGCTTGGCCTTTAGGTTGGGAATAGTCTTGCTCCATTATATTTTTTCTTTTGTTCAAATGTATATCCCAAGCTGTCTTTTCAGAAGATATGGGTGACATCTAGAGCCTAGGGTTTGAAATCTGAAACTGGATACAAATGTTACAAATAGCCTTTATCTTTCTAATGGGTCCATCAAAACCACCCTGAACGTCTAGGTGTTCAGAATCCAGATGCAGATGTAGTTTGAGGCTTTCTCTGAAGAGCTGCGTCATTTACGTCCCAATCTTCTAGCTGCACCTGTGTAGTGCCCTGGAGACTTCAACAGGGCTGTGTGGGGGTTACAGGATACAAAGCATATGCGGGCAATTGCAGGCTCAGAGCCTTAATATGCCCCGAACGTAGCGCTGCACCAATGGGAGGTGAGATTTCTGTAATGCTATGCCTTGTCCGGGGATTGCACTACCTACCTATCATCATGAGGATCTCCCCCATCCCAATCATGGCCCAATCCTTCAGAGGTGCTGAGCACCTGCTGCTCCAATTAACTTGGGTGCGATTCATGGGTGCTCAACACCTCTGAAATTCCAGCCCAGGGTTTGGTATTGAAGAGCAAGCTGAAAACAGACACTTGGTGCCACTTTCTTACTGCTTGTTTCCTTTGATTAAAAAAAAAAAAGGAATCAGTGCAACATTAAAATGTGGAATTCTTCCCACTCAGACTGTTTGTTTTCCAGGCGGAATCAGCTGTATTTAAGGCAAATACAACCACCCCTTTCTGTAAGAGGTTATCTTGGGCACTACAAATATAAGGAACCATTTATTGGTTCCAAGTTATGATCATTTTCATTGCTAGTTGCTTGGATCCTCCCTGCCTCTGTGTGCAGTGTGTCAGAGAGGCAGTGAATGCGTGACACATGCATGGGGTGGAGGGGAAGCAAATCCATTTATTCTGTTGGGAGAAGAACACAATATTTTACAGAAAAATGTCTGCAAACTCGCAGCACCTCCCAATAGAAAATCTCTAAGGTGAAAGGCAAGGAGGGACTGGAATTGGATCGGCCTTGTCTGAGAGATCTGATGGATTTACTCTGTAGGGGTGGCGGGGGACTTAGTCCTAGAGATGGCTGGTGCGCCAAAGATGCTTGCTGCTCCTGGGCTGAAGGAACAGCGTGACTGGGAAACAGTCAACTCCTCCTTCTGTAAAGAAGGGCTCAAGACACAAAATATCCAAGCCTCCCTGCAGTTTGTAGAAATTTAGCACCAGGGAACCTGATTCTCTTTTGGGCCAAACCAGAATGGGCTCAGTCGTGTGTTCTGGGAGTAAAGTGGGGTGGGGGAGAGACCCCTTCCTCCCCTGCAATTGTTACACAAGTTCCAGCCATGCATGTATTGGGCGGGGGGGGATAGCTGCTCCCCCTCTGTCGCACGGGCCTGAATACTGCAGCCAATACAGACGTAGAAGCAGGGCTGAGACTCAGACCCTCAGATTTGGCATCTAATTTCTGCCCAGCTCCTGGGGCAGTGCAGCTGGCTTGCAGGATACAAATCCAGCCCACTGGCTTTGCATTGGTGGAGATGACACAAAATGCAGGATCACGGAGAATCCGTGCATGGTGGATGGGCTGGGCCCTTTTCTACCCCTGAGTGTTGGGTTCTGATTTTTGGCGACTGCACAGTAGATGGGGTGGTGGTGGTGGCCAAAGCCTTTAATCCAACCCATCGGAGGAAAAGACTCGCTCGTGCTGCCCACCTGTCACGTTTGATCCAAATGTAAATAGTTTCCAGAATGACACCTGGTTTTGCTTTGTTTGGGGAAACACACAAGGCACAGATTGGTTTCAGAGCTTAGAAGCTGGTCGGCTGGGCACTGGCAATGGACTGTCCAGTCCATTCACCTCCAGCCCACTGGCTGAATGCCAGCTTTGGTTTAGGACTGGGATGGCTCAGGGGTGACTGCCTCTACCCCGTCAGTTTGAATTCATGCCCAGAGGGGTGTGGCTGAATGCTGAAGGCTGTGCCACAGCCCGCAGGGAGGGAGTTTGGTGGATCTCGGCCCAGTTCCCTTTGGGCCTAATGTCCACACTGCACTACAAACCCCTCTGCAGTTGGCACAAATTGGTCTCTTGATGGGCAGGCTTGGCTATGAGAGAAACCAGTGGGCCATGGAGACTGAACTCTCCTCTCCCGAAGGAGTGGAGGTTCCTTCGAAGCCACAGGCGAGGCATGGGGGGAAGGCAGCGTGCCAGGGATGCCTGACCTGCTGCTGTCCATCCCATGCCTGTTCCGTGGATAGAGGCTTCCAGCTTTCCTGGTCGCTAACAATCCCAGTGCCTCGGAAAGGTGTTCAGAGTCTGACAGAGGCTTGTGGGTGAGAATTCTGTTCCGTGCCTTCCGCCCCTTGCAGAACCTGCCCTCACAATGGGATCAAACGGGCAGAAACGTGAGGACAACAAAGCCCCGTTTGCTCACAGCTGTGTTCGGCAGAGCTGGTTTACATGCCGGAGTTTTGTGATCCTCCCATGAAAGGCTGGAGGAAGATTTAAGACCTGGGCTGGAAAACAAAATGAAACTGTTTTCTCTTACAAGCTCCTGTCACCCGCTGTGCCTGGAGCCCACTGACTTCATGGCATGGAGGAGAATAAGAAGGCAGTCAGAATTCAATAGGCAGGAACATGTGGGGGAATGAGAGAGAGAGCAGGGAAGCTGCCTCCCAGCTTGACATATGATACCTATTGAGCCAGGTTTCTCCCTGGGGTAACAACACTGGCTTCAGAGGGGATTCTCCAGGGATGAGTGTGGTTTGGAAATAGTAATTTATGCACGTTTTTACTCTGGAGTGTATATCCTTAAACCCAGCTTCCTGGCTGGCATGTGGAGAAGGGACGGGGATAATGCAGTAGCCTTTTCCCCTTGGAAACCTGGGGCCTGATCTCCCCCCCCCCGCCCCCTTGCCATGCGTCTTCTGCAGTTATTTATGCCGGTGCAAAGTGGGTGTAAAGAACCACCATTCTGGAATGGCAGCATTTCACACCCACGTGTGTCAACTCCCTGAGCTCTAGATCTTCATCAGGTCACACGTGAGAGGAGTTTCCCAGGGCTCAGTTTAGTCATTCACTGGCATTGGTTCACATAGCCACCCCCTTCCCCCCCAGCTAGGTGAGACTTGAGGCAATTCTTCCTCTGCCAGCCCAGGACTGGAACAACGGAGCGACGCAGGTCAGGATGGAGCCACGCCTGCGGGGCAGAGAGGGGACCACAGTAGCAAAGGCTCTTCTGGGTCAGGGATATGACACAATGGCAGTGAAGGGTGGGACTGTTCAGCACTGCAATAGCAGGGGTTATTCTGGGTCAAGACTTGCGGTCCCACCTTGGTGTGGGTTCCCTTATGGCTAGAACAGCATGGAGAGACGGAGGTCAGGATCGAGGTGCATTGGCTTACCTGGGTGTGGGGATTTTCTCTCTCTTCCACAAGAGCACTAAATGCCAAGAAACCAAAGAAAGCTGCAAATATTTGGTAGTGATTTAGAAAGTGTTTTTAGGAACAATGGACCCTGGGGCCAGTGAATCTAAAACAGGTGATGGCCAAACTCCAGCAGCTGCCACCTGGTGGATCTTAACAGTAGCCAAGTTGGCCTTGACTCCACCTGTGCTTGGCTGGCATATAAAATATGGGGACCTGAACTGTAAAGATTATATTTAGCAGCTGCTGAGGGCCAAACTTCTTTCCTGCAGCATCTCCTTTTACTAGCCTGAACTTTGATCATGGAATGGGAGGAGGGAACAAAATAAACACACATACAAATGATCAAAATGATGGAAAAAATAAGATGGACCGATATTTTGGTAGCGCCCAGCTCCGAGATGAGAGAGACGACGGGAAGAACACAGGGCAGGATTTTCAAGGAGTGCGTTTGGCTACATGGCTTTGAATTTTATGCACCCAGTAAAAGGTAGGAAGTCTGTAATTCCCAAAAGCACATACTACCCCTATCCTTCTCAGGCAACCAGACACAAAAAGCAGCAAGGAGCTGAGCTGGACTGGTCAAAATGTGTCAAACAAAAAATATTTTAGTTGGAAAGTGGCTTTTTTTCCTAAAATGGAAATCTTTGCACAAAAAATATCATTTTGTAAAAAAATAGCGTGTGGTTTTGTTTTTTTTAATGAAACCTGTAAACTAAACATTTGGGGATTTGGTGTTTTCAGTCTTCCTTATTTTTCCTTTTTCTCCCCTTCCCCTTTTAGTGACAGAAGGAGGGAGGGGGCAGGGGCTGGCTAATAACACTGAAAATTTTCTAAACTCAGAATTTTCAAAACTGAACATTTGCAATAAAAATGTTTTGCAAAAGCTTTCAACTAGGTGAAAAACGGTTCCTTTTGGAAACCTGCCGGATGAAAATTATGATGAAATGTTCAACATTTTTTTGTGAAGACTCTCTCAGCATTTTCTGACCAGCTCTGGAGGCGAGACAGTCAGGCTTGCTGAAGTCATGGGCCTCGTTGGCATGAAGCAGTTTGGAGCGGCATGAAGCTGAACTGATAAGCGCAGTCAGCTAATGCTCCCTGGAGATTGGTTCCTCTTCTACTGGCAGTTCTAAGAACTCGCTTCTTTTTTGCCTGAGGGCACGGGATCAATCCTCATCCTCTTCCCTCTCAGAGATGGGGAGGGATCTTTTCATTTCCGCCCCTTCCCCCAACATACCCATCATCATCCCGCTAGCCAAGGAGAAATGGATGGGGCTCCCTTTGGTCGCTGGTTCCGAACTAGCTGGTTGGGGTGGTCATTCTTGAGGTCACGTTAACCCTAAGGAGCGAAGAAGCAGATCTGGGATGCTAATCCAAGTCTCTGGCATGGCAAAAATATCACCATGGCCTGTAGGGAGTGGAGCCTGGATGGGTTCCACTGGACTCGAGGTGCAGAGGGACAAAAGCCTGCAAATCCTAGAAACCAGAATCCCCTGGAGGAAGATAAATAGATTTTTTTGATTGGCTCAGTGTGTTCCTTAGCCCTTGGGCACGGGCTCAGTGGTTGATATGAGGCATTATTTCCCGTGGCGCTCAGGAGGAGGAGCGTGTCCCTGGCCGCCCTCTTCCAGGGGCTGGACCAATGTGTTTGTTACACCCGGGAGGGGGCTGGTTTCCTTAGTCACTGTGCCCCAGTGGCCCCTTCTGCACCCCTGGGAGATTTTGGCCAGCGTGTCACTTTATTCCCTGATTGCAGAATCATTTGCTAAACTCCTGTTCCAATCCCCAACCCTCCCCGCCCCCCACCACCTCCTGTTTCTCAGTCCTACAAGGTGGGCGACCAGCATCCTGCTGAGGATGCATCAGACATGAAGGGCGGATGCCGGCATGTCACCATTAGCATGAGTCACTTTTTTTCACCTCCACAACATGACAGGCAGCTTGGGGCACCATCACGGTGCCATACCGGGGGGCTCTTGAGCTGGCTGGGCAGCCGGCTTGGCTAACACACACACGGCTCATCCAAACTGTACATGGGCTCTCCGGCGTCAACCGACCCATAGGGCTGTGCCACTCAGTCCTTGCCTGAAAGAGACACTCCTCCCCGCCGCTGTGAGGTGGGGGGAGAGAGAGAGAGAGAGCAGGCCTCGTTAGATCTCCGTGGCTATGATGTCCTCGTAGGGGACATCCGTGCCATGGATTTCCAGGTCGATGGGCTCTTTGCCGTCTCCCCCCGCAGCCAGTTGCTGGAGCATCTTTTCCATGTTCTGGTTCCTTTTGTACATGTGCAGGTAACTCTGCTGCAGCTGCTTCTGGTAGTGGATCACCTTCTCCTTCTCCTCCTTCCAGATCTGCCGCTCATGCTGGAAGCCGGACGTCATCTGCTCGTTCTTGTCTCTCTCCTCCTTCAGCTCCGCCTTCAGCTTCTCCACTTCCCCCTGAAGGGCTTGGACGTCCTCCATCATCCCCACAGCCGGGCTGGCCGAGGCCACCCCATCCCTCCCCTGCTCCTTGAGGATGGTCAGCTCCGTCCGGAGCTCCATGATCTCCTGCTCCAGCAGGTTCACCTTCTCCCTCAGCAGCTCTGACTCATTTCTCTTGCGCTGGAGCTCATTCTCGCACACCTCCAGCTCCATGGCCTTGGTGCGAAGGGAGTCTTCCAGGTCCTGGTTTTTCATCTCCAGTCCCTCCATCTTCCCCCTCACGTCCTTCAGCTGGGCTTTCAGGCTGAGGATCTCGCTTGTCTTGGCATTGAGCTCCAGCTGGGAGTCCTTCAACTGCTGCTTCAGGAGGGAGATTTCACCGGACTTCTGACACACCTGTGTGTGGGGGGACACCAACCAGCCAGCGTTAGGGCCACTGCTTAAAAACCACACACCGAAGCGGTACAAAAACCACCATGTTGCTCACCCATGCTCCAGCCGATTCCAGTCCATGGCGGAGGTGGGACTAGAACCTGGGGTCCTGGCTAAGAAACCTTCTCTTAGCACAGTTCTACACTACCCGTTGGACTTTTACACCCAGGCCCCACCCCTGAATATTGCAAATAGATCAGACACACACAAAAATAGCTTCACTGAGGTGAAATTCAGTCCCCAGAGTGGGGCTTATGTAGTGCCTAACCTTGTGCTGGGTCTCTGCAGTGTATGTCAGGATCAAGGCTGGGATTTTCAAAGGAGCCTCTGGGGCATTCAAATACTACTGAAATTCAGCAGGCACTGAGCGCCTCTCTCTCGCAGGGCCAGATTTCCAAGGGCTCAGCACCCACAACTGGGGCCGGAATTTCAGAAGTGCTCAGCGTCCAACGTGCACCCAAAAGCTCAGGGCTAATCTGAAAACCTGGCCCTTAAAGGTATGTCTAGTTGTGCTTGTGTTGACGGGACTTGTGCCAGCACACACCAAACAGCTATGTGGATGTTGCAACACTGGCAGAGGCTCAGGGGAGCTGTCTGAGCTCCAGAGCCTTGCTCCCAGTGCAGGGTAGGCTCACCCTGAGATTTTAGTTTTTTGGGGTTTTCACTTCTGGAGCAAATCAATAGAAATATGAAAACAAATCAGCACATGGGGGTGGGATGGGGAAGGGCTAAAATCAATTTTGATTAGCTGCCATCCTCTAATGTACAGATTAGTCCATCGATAGCAAAGGCTCTGTACAGCCATTTGTAATGAACCCGTTAACATATTTCATTCATGCTGCAGGGAGGGGAATGCTGCTTGAGTTTTCAGCAGCTTACCTGTTGTTTTTATTTAAATGATATCAAATCAATAAGGAGATTATATATAAAACAGGCCTGCAGTAGGAAGGTTTTAATATTCTGATAAATTGACCAAGTCAAGCCCAGGTAGTTACTTAGCATGTAAGTAAAGCAGCTTTATAGCTCCTTGGGGGATGAGGGGGGAACGGTCTATAGCTGGAAGAATTGTGTGATTGGCTGTTTCATTAACTGAATTATTTTAACAACAGTTTTTGGTTATTTTAAATGTCGTAGTTGTGTCTTTAAATGATGTGAGATGCCAAGATGTCATGAAGGGCACGGGATCAGTCAGAATTAATACGTTACAAAGCCTCCACATGCCCGGCAAGCAAGAAAAATGTCTTAAATGGACCTATTCTGTGTCTACAAATAATGCATCCATACTCACAGCAGGTAACTACCTTCACAAATTGCTCAAACACGACAATGTTCAGTGCAGTATATGTGAGCACAGAAAAACAGGCTGGCATGCAGAAAGCCCCCTTAATCCAAAGACAACTGGCACTTATTTCAGTAAGCACTGGTTTGGGCCTTAGCTGCCTAAATACTAGAATTCTGGATGCTTCATAAATGCGAAAGATAGTGTAAAAGAGCTCAGCCACAAAGTGTTTGTAGACACCAAAAAGGGTAATCACCTGTTTGGCTGGCTGGGATGATTTAGTTGGGGATTGGTCCTGCTTTGAGCAGGGGGTTGGACTAGATGACCTCCTGAGGTCCCTTCCAACCCTGAGATTCTATGCACAGTTACTGTCTTTGCATGCCTACCTGCCTATTTGTGAGTGCAATCTCCTTACTTTCATGTGCATACCCCCCGACTTGTGTGGCTTTAGTGTGTTCAAAACAGAGCACTGCCTCACCTCCCACTGAGTTTCTTCCAGCGCTGGGGCAAAGCTGGAATTCTCTTTCTCGTAGGACCTCAGCTTGGCCTGCAGCAGGTCTTGCTCCTTCATGAGGTTCTCCAGCTCCTCACGAAGCTGCTTCTTCTCCTTTTGCAACTGGAACACTTGGAGGTGCAGCACCTGCTGCGTCCGCTGCATCTTCTGGGAGGTTTGCTTGAGCTTGCTGTTGCACTTCTGCTTCAGCCCCTCCAGCTCTTCCTTGCAGCGCCTCTGCTTTTCCTCATAGGCCTGGCAGGAGGTGAGCTCCTTCTCCTCGAAGCTGCACTGCAGTTCCTGCAGCTCCCCTTCCCGCTCCAGCAGTTTCTGCTCCAGCTCCTGGATGGTGGACTCATCTGTGGAGATGGGAGAGCGGATGCAGGAGGCTTTCTCATGGTGGTGGGCAGCTTTTCCGGGATTGAGGATCTTGTTGCCGCTGTCGGAGAAGGACAGCGCCTTGAGGCTCATCATGTTGCTGTCTTGTACGACGGTGCACTGGGTGATGTTGTGGGCTGAGCCTCCGAAGCGGCTGATGGGCCCTATCGGGGTGACCAGGGGATCCAGCTGGTAGCTGCTGGTGGTGCTGTGGGTTGGGAGGCTGGACATAGAGTTCCTGCCGGAGTCCGACAAACCTCCAGAGCACAACATGGGCTTGAGTTCTTGATCTTTCGCTTTGTCCGGAGGGTGCAGCTGCTGGGAGATGTGGCTGCCATTTTCCGGAGAGGAGTGGAGGATCGCGCCTGAGCGGGGGATCACTGGCTTGAAGGCAGTTGGCCTTATAACACCCTTCTCGGTGCCCTAGAGAGAAGAGAGATTCTGATCAGTGCGTACCCAAGGTCTCAGATCGTACGCCTTTCTGCTTAACCCCTTGTAGATTTTCTAATGCCACCCTCACGAGGGCAGGGCCCCTGGCAGCTGAGGCTGCAGGGGGTCCCAGAGCACAGCTGAACCCTGCTAGCTGACTCACTGCGGGGCTGCCTGCCTGAGGAGGGGGACAGGGAGATCCCCGTATGTAGAATTGTGCTGGCCTGCGTTCCAGTGGCTGGGGGAGTGGCTTTCCCCAGGAAGTGAAATTAGAGGGAGGTGATCGAAAACGACTAAATTGGCAACACTACATGTAACTAGCTGACCACTGCAGGGGAGAAGATGGGGGAAGTTCGGAGATCCAGAATCAGCTTAGCCTCTAGCCACTCTCCTCCCTTGGAAGCTTCCTTTGCGTCTCCTCCCTATGCCTCTCTTAAGGACCTAACTCTCTCTCTCGGCTCCCCCCTGGAGCTGCTGACTACCCCAATGAGAGTTGGAGCTGTGGGGTGGGAACATGCAGGGGGCAGGGTAAGCACGCAGCAAACCCAGTCACTGAAAAGGAGAATGTGGCTGGCTGGTTAATAAATAACTGTCATATTGACAGTGATCTCAGGTAGAGGAAGGGGGCGTTACCCCCATTTTAGACAATGAGGGGAACTAAGGTCCAGAAACGTACTCAAAACCACGCAGTGACTCAAGGGCAGAGCTGGGAACAGAACCCCGGCTCTCGAAATCCGAGGCTCTTGCTTTCCCCAACAGAGCACACTCCTGTCCCAAAGCAGGGAATGGAGCCCTGGGGCCCAGTTCCCCAGCACCCTGTGTCCAGTGCAGTCATTTGCACCAGGGCAAAGCGGGGAGAAAACTCCACCCGTCTGATCCCCTAGCATGTTACGCTCAGTGGGCACTGGCGTAAATGGCAACCCAAGGGGAAGGGTTCACAGGGCCCTGATCTAATCACTAGATCACGGGTTCATAACTGGGGCGTGGTGACCCCCTCTCCCTCTCCTTAGGGCTAGGTGGGAGGGGAGTCTCAAAACTATTTGCCTTGTAACACGGGATCGTGGTCCAGAGAGTGTTTGGCAATAGTGGATGAGCCATGTTCTTGGGCTGACTACCAGTGGGCAGATAACCCGTGTCCTGTAGCACTGGGCCAGTCTTTTAATTATTTTGAACATCTGGGGATCACGAGCTCTGATTCCTGAGGCAAATGCATAATACTGTTTACACAGGGCATTGCTTCCTTGCTGGCCTGCGTCCCCAGGGGGGATTGTTTGACTCATTCCTGTCACTCAGAGAGCTCTGCTGTGAGTGCCCTGAAAGCCACACTTGGTCATGGAAATGTTTCAGAGCAGGAGTGGGGCGAAGCTGTTTGTAAACTGCAGCTTCTCCAGTGGCACAGACAGGGACCGGCTATCAATCTCATTCCTGGCTCTGGCCCTCAGAGCTTGACCGGAGCGCTCAGCTCCTTCGTAACCAAGTTCTTGTTTTAAGAGTAGCAGCTGCCTTGTGAAAAGCTTCCTCAAGCCTCCTCTTTATAGACTCTTGTGTTTCTCCTTTGTTCTACATACATAATCTCTGTTACCATCGTATCTGAGCATCTCACAATCTTTGAATGCATTTATCCTCACAACCCACTGTGAGGTAGGACGCTGCTATTACCCGCACTGTGCAGAGGGGGAACCGAGGCAGAGAGAGACTAAGAGATGTGCCCAAGGCCACACAGGAATTCTGTGGCAGAGCAAGGAACTGAACCCAGCTCTCAGAAGTGCTAAGCTAGCACCCTGACCTCACAACCATCTTTCCTCTTTTGTATCTTAGCCCTACACCATGTTTTTATTTCTCTTTTCCCTCGCTTTCATGGTTACCAGGGATGGCTTACTATGTCGCAGGCCTCAGTCCCATGAACACTGAGCAGCCATGGAGCTGGGGGAATCCTGGCAGTTTCAGTTCACAGTGGGATCTGGCAAACCTTTTATTTGGTTTCAGTCCACACAGGTTTCCCTGCTGGCCTCCTGAGCTTCAATTGGAACTTGAACGAAGCCAGCAACTCGGCGCAAAACTCGGCCCAACCAGCCGAGTTCCCCCACCTGAAACCCCGAGGCTGCACAGTCACTACGTGGGAGCTATAAACCAGTCCCAGGCTAGCTTGAGCGAAGCTTCCCAGGAAACGGCTCTGGGTTTGGAGTTTGTAACGAAATCTCAAACTGAACCATTCTTGGGATCTGACATTCACAATTCTGCACCTCTCTCGTGGCCTGCAATCGGCTTGTGGAATGGGGAATTTTGTTTCAGCAAAGTGACTCTCCCAAAGTCAACCAGTGGCAGAGTTGGAAATAGAACCCCGGAGTCCTGACTCTGTCCGCTCTAATCACTGGATGATGCTGACGGTCCTAACCCCTTGTGCTGCCGTAATCAATGGCTCTCCCTTAGTTAATCTGCAACTAGTCATATCCCACCCATCCCTAGGTCTTCTCTACTGTAGAGATTTGCCCTGATTTCAGCCCTCGGTGTAGCTGCACCTAATGTAGACAAGGCAAAGGGTTACACGCTGCTATTTGCACAGCTCAGCTTACCTGAGCTTCAAGTAGAGGCGAGCTCACTGGTGCAAATAGCAGGATAGCCTGTCTGCACTGGAGGCTGCCTCAATGCCACTAGCTACTCCGCTGGCTGAAACTGGGGCGAGCCCCCGGTGTAGACAAGGCCTTCTTAGGCACGGTGTTGATTGGTCTCTATGTTACTAACCAGTTCCAGCTGATTGGAAAATGGCGTCAGTTTCTGGGGCGTGGGTGCGCCAAAGTCCATGCCAGTCGCCCCCGCCTGGCTGCCAAGGTCCCCGCTGGAGAGGGACGTGTAATCCGGCCGGTGGGAGCCGTGGGCTTTCTGGCTGACCTTGATGTAAAAGAAGTCCTCATTCTTGTTGCCTTTGGAGCTGGACTTGTTGTGGCTGGAGTCCTGGGAGAAGCCAAACCTCAGCAGCCCATCTGAATACCTGTTCAGCTTCTTCAGGTGGGATGACTTGCGGAGCTTGTACTGGGAGGCCCGGCAGTGCTTGCTGTGGAAGCTGTGGCCGGAGATGAGGCTACTGACGCTCCCCATGATGCTCCTGCGCTGATGGCATGTAGAGGAGAGAGGAGACCCCAGGAGTGTCTTCTACGGAGGTGTCCTGGCTAAGGGTGGAGACCGGTGGTGCTGCAGTCATAGCAAAGATCTCGCTGTACCCAGGAGTTGCAAACCTGCGTGAGACAAGAAGTGAATGGAAGAGGATAGAACAGAGCAATTCAAGTGCATGGATCCATTTCAGATCTCTCCGCTGGGGGCTGCAGGGATCATGAGGGGCGGGTGTGGGGGCGGAAGGGGAGTTCTCTGGTCTGTGCTGTGCAAGAGGGCAGGCTAGATGATCATAATGGTTCTTTCTGACCTTAAGGTCTCTGAATCTAAGCGGCTGAGTCCAATTCCAGTTTCTGCTGGACAAGTGTCCACACCACAAAGACTGCCCCCCTTTCCCAGGCTCGGCAGAGACGCCAAGGATTGTTTGGGTCAGAGGCTGCAGGTCCCTCTCCCCACTTCCCCAGCTCCAGGCTCTTAAGCACAGAGGGGGCGTGCTCCTAGTGTCCCCCGGGGCGAACAGACAGCACGGCAGGCACCCAACACTGTGAACAGGGAGGGGCTGTGGGTGTGTGTACACGCACACACACACACAAATGGGGAAAGAGGGCAGTGGGTGTACACACACACACACACAAATGGGGAAAGAGGGCAGTGGGTGTGTACACACACACAAAGGGAGAAAGAGGGCAGTACACACACACACACACACACACACACACACACACACACACACACACACACACACACACACACACACACACACACACACACACACACACACACACACACACACACACACACGCCAGGCTCCATTCTGGAGTGTTCAGAGTGCTGTCTAAGGCCTTGTCTACACTCAGGAACTGTCCTCATTCGGCAGGCAGGGGCCAACCCAATTAACTTAGCCGGGGAAACCCTTGGCTTGCTCCAGGGGTTGGCAGGGGCAAGCATTTCTGCAGCTGCATTGAGTGCCCACCACTGGTGTCTGATTCGGGGCTATTTCCACATGTGGACAAGGCCTTTCCTTAGTGACTTGCAGCCTCTGTTTGCCAAAATGGACAAGGGAAGAAGTCTCTAACCCAGCACTCAGGCATTCTGAAAACAACATGTCACCTACCTACAACAGGTCCTAGCCAGCTCTGGCTCTTAGCTCCTGACTCTCATTTTTATTGTACTGCAGTAGCACGTAAGAGCCCCAGTCACAGACCAAGACCTTGTTGTGCCAGGTGCCGTACATCAGGAGTGGGCAAACTACGGCCCAGGGGCCGCATCCGGCCCTCCAGACGTTTTAATCCAGCCCTCGAGCTCCTGCCGGGGAGCAGGGTCCGGGGCTTGCCCAGCTCTGGCGCTCCAGGTGGGGAGCAGGGTTGGGGGAACTGCAGCCAATGGGATCTACAGGGGCGGCGCCTGTGGACAGGACAGTGCATAGAGCTGCCTGGCCACGCCTCCTCCTAGGAGCCGGAGGGGGGAAGTTGCTTATGGGAGCTGCTTGAGGTAAGCACCGCCTGGAGCCTGCACCCTTGACCTCTCCCCTCCCCCGCCTCTGCCCCAGCCCTGATCCCTGTCCTGCCCTCCGAACCCCTCCGTCCCAGCCCAGAGCACCCTCCTGCACCCCCAACCCCACCCCAGAGCCCGCACCCCCAGCTGGAGCCCTCACCCCCTGCCACACCCCAACCCTCAATTTCATGAGCATTCATGGCCCGCCATACAATTTCCATACCCAGATATGGCCCTCGGGCCAAAAAGTTAGCCCACCCCTGCTGTACATGGTCAAAATCACGTTCCTAAAGCCCGGCCCTCTGCAAAAAGGAATTGGTTTAATGCAGCGTACACATCCATGGTATGTTGGAGGTAACAGAAAGCAGGCTGTGATTTCCTGTGGTGCGTTTGTTGGTCCGTGCTGGAGGGCTGTTATAGTTATTCCCAGATTCCAAGCAGACTGCTGGGGCTTCGTCTCGAAGTATGGTAGAATATAAATGAAATGGTTTGGCTGCACGTGGGGCTCCCGTGCAGCTGTTTAGAGACCACTCTGAGTGAGCAGAGCTGAGCAAAATTTTTGACCCAAACATTTTGTGTGCGACAAACACAGTTTTGAGTCAGCTCAAACCATTTTGTAAATTCACATCCAATTTGCCAAATTGTTTTGGTCAAGGGAAAAAAAACCTAAACAACATAATTCAGAGAGACGCTAAATGTTCTGTTCTGACATTGTTTCAAATCAAAATGTTTTTGTTTAGCCAAACTTGTTGTTTCAATATTTCTTTACATGTTACTTTTTAAAACCAACACTCAAATCTTTATAAAGCTCAAAACTGAAAACATGTTTTGTTTGCCCTGGGGCCATTTAAAAAAAACACCACAACAACTTCAGAATGGCCAGCAAGCTGAACAATCAGATTTTTGCACAGCTCTGTGTGAGAGCCACAGTGGGGCTACTCCCTCTGCCGGGTGTATGACGCTGTGTAACTGGCCGAGGGGATGCTGCAGCAAGAATCAGTTTAGATTAAAATACGGGCTGCTGGCTCAGATGTGGGGTTTCTTCTCTTGGAACCAGCAAGGAACAACCTTCCAATCCTCAGATTCTTGTTTCAGTGGAGTAGCCGTTTAGTCTGTGTCAGCAAAAAGAAAATAAGAAAGAAATACTTGTGGCACCTTAGAGACTAACAAAATAAATTTGTTAGTCTCTAAGGTGCCACAAGTATTTCTGTCTTATTTTCAGATTCTTGTCTGATTCAAGGAAATTCCCTTCCTCGAGTTAGCACCGCATCTGCCTCTGCCCCTGAAATATTCATTATGCCATTGCATACACTCATCCCCTGCCTCAAAAGGGTTAGTGAAAATAACACTCTGCCCTCATCTAGCATCTTTTAGTCCAGGCTCTCAAATCTCTGTGCTCGCTTGTTCTTTTCTTTCATTCGCCCTCCCCCGCCGATCAGGGTCAGCAGCGTGGACATATTTCCTCCACAAGCAACTGCTCTTCTCTCTTCTTCTGCTTTTACACACACTTACACACACACACACACTCTCTCTCTGTGGAAGATCTTAAACACTGTATTGATGAGAACAAATAGGACACTTCCAGAGTCGTCGGAATCACCTACTGTTCAGCAGCCATAATCCTGCTGGGCCACTCTATTAGCTTTACAGCCCAGCAGGCCTGCCCTTTCATCTTGTTCACTTGAGGGCACTTAATGCCGCCAGATTGAAGTCCTGCTGCCTTACAGTCCTTCGCCCGGTTTCCATTATGGTCTGAGATAATGTGAGTGCGGGTGTCCGTGTATGCACATTCGTGCGTGTGAACGGATGTATGTGCATGAGGGCGTAACTGTGTGAGCGAATGCACGGGCATGACCACGTGTGTTCACGAGGGTGCATGTGAGAATGCACGGGGGGAGACGGAGTGCAAAGGTGTGTGCCAACGCCTGCATGTGCACGAAAGCAAGTTTATATAAGTGTGCAGGGTGAAGAAGCCACATAGTAGCCAGGGCACTGTTAGCTTGCAGCCTGCTGGCGTTCCCTCCATCCCCGTTACAAAGAACTGAAAGGGCAGTAGCTGAGGAAGAGACCTACAGGGTATGTGTACACTGAAATAAAACACTCACAGCTGGCTTGGGCTTGGGGGCAATAAACCTGCAGTGTAGGTGTTTGGGCTCCGGTGAGGGTTGAGAGCCCGGGGCTCCAGCCCGGGCCAGAAGATCCAGACTGCAATTTTATAGCCCTGCAGCCTGAGTCCCGCGAGCCTGCGTCAGCTGCCAGAGACCAGCCATGGCTGTTTATTGCAGTGTAGACATACCATAGAAGGGCTTTTCCCCGGTGGTGAGGAAGGCTCTGCTAACCTCCCACAAGCTGTCTGAATTCCCCGGAGCTGGAACGAAGGAATCTCAAGCTCCCTCGCTTTGTGGCATGGTTCCCAGGGAGCTGGATGCTATAAGCCTCAGGCTGGAGTATCTCCAAAAAAGGTATATTCCACCCTCTCCTTGGGCAGCCTCTTCCCTTGCCAAACCGTGCTCGCAGCTTGCACGCTCACCTGACCACTTAACCTTCGCTTCCCCTGCTGCAGCTGAAGCTCACTGACTTCTCCCGTTCCTGCTGCCTGAGGGCTTAGCTGCACTGCAAAGTTAGGTCGAGTCATAACGCCCCGAACGTGAGTCCCATCTGTATCTAAAGAGCCTTCATTCAAGTCTGATGGTGCTGTCAACACGAGTTAAGAGGAGGTCAGGGCTACAGGCACAGCACGTCAGCTGTTGACACAACCATTCTGTCGTATGGATGCAGGCTGGTGCCAGGAGTCCTCCAGTACCGTCCCACAATTCCACCCAGGTGCCCAGAGAGGACAGAAAGATTCTCCCACAATTCCCTGGGAAAGCATTCACAAAGTAGCTCAGCTTAGTGCAGTGCTAAGAGTAGGGGGCTGCGTCCCCAGAAGTCTTAGCAGCACCACACAGGAGCGAGTGCAGTGCTGGTGTGTGGACACAGCAGCTTGGCATTAATTGGCAGCCTGGCCGCGCTCGCTCGAGTTAGCCTAGCTCCCGAGGAATGACGCGAGTGTAGAGAACATGAGTTCGCTCTGCGGGGAAGACAGACCCTACGGAGACCAACTGGCCCCTGCCCCCTTTGGGTATTTGCAGATACTTCTCAGCTCTCCCCTGAGACACCCAAATCAAACTGTTTTCAAGTAAGGCTGAGTCCCCTGCAACAACTTCTTGAATGCAATGCACTATGCGATACCCCTCTGCAGCGACAAGGCCAGAGAAATGCCATTTCTCATTAGGGTGACCAGATAGCCAATGTGAAAAACCAGGACAGGGAGTGTGAGGGGGTAATATGCACCTATATAAGACAAAGACCCCAATAGCGGGACAGTCCCTATAAAATCGGGACATCTGGTCACCCTATTTCTCATAGACTTTAAGGTCAGAAGGGACCATTGTGATCATCTCTAGTGTGACCTCCTGCACCTTGCAGGCCACAGAACCACACCCACCCACTCCTGTAATAGACTCCTAGCCGAGTTACTGACGTCCTCAACTCATGATTTAAAGACGTCAAGTTACAGAGAATCCACCATTTACACTAGTTTAAACCGGCAAGTGACCCATGCCCCATGCTGCAGAGGAAGTGTGAACCCCTCCCCGCCCCCAGGGTCTCTGCCAATCCAACCCGGGGAGAAAATTCCTTCCCAACCCCAAACCTGGCGATCAGTTAGACCCTGGGCACGTGGGCAAGACCCATCACCCAGACGCCTGGGAAATAATTCTCTGCAGTAACTCAGAGCCGTCCCCTCACCAGCCAGTGGATATATTTGCTGCTAGCCATCGCACATCAGCTACGTGCCATTGTAGGCAGTCTCCTCGTCCCATCCCCTCCAGAAACTGATCAAGCTCACCTCTTCAACCCCCCACTGTAATAAACGCATTTAAAAACAAAAGCTGCTCCCCCCACCCCCCGCCCTCAATCTCTGCCCCATAGCCACGGCCTACAAGGCAAGCTCCCCATTGGAGCCCCTTGCAGTTAACCCTCCCTGCCCCTATGTAGGAGGGAAGGGGAAGGAGGGAGGATGTGGTGGAAACACAGCGTGTTTCCAACTATTTATGAAAAGAAAGGGCCTGGAGGAAAAATAGCCCAGCAATTACCCTGTGATCGATATCCTGACGCCAACATCTGAGCTGAAGCTTGTCTTCTCAAGAGCCAGCTCAGCTGTAGTGGAATTAAGAACCATTGAATCCCTATGTTGATTTCCTCCCTCAGAGTAAAGGGCTTCCCCACCACGCTCCAGGCAGGAACAAGCTCCCGCAGGAGGGGCAGATTAAGGCAGAATTCTAGGAGGGATCTGTGTTTGATTGAGTAAAAGGAGCCAGAGGGATACTGCATGTGCCCAGCATCTCTAAATCTATTAGGGCCCCTGAGAAAGGACCCAGGAGGGGGCAGATCACAGGACACTTGGGGGCAGGGAACAGGAGGTTGGGATGTAAAGATCAAGTAATCAAGAGAGGGGGTTGGGAGGAAGATTGTTTGCAGGATTCCCTTTATGCCCGTAAATAATTCTTCTGCCCTCCTGGTTCCTTTGAATACTTGTGGCTGCTTAGAATTGGAAGAAGCTGCAAATCAACCACTATATACATTTGTGCCTTTCTTCTGTTCATGGAAAGTTGCTGTTTGCCAGGGAATTCGGGTGAACAATTTTCAACTCATTACCTTCTCCTGTTATTACTCAGCACACAGTACATGACCCAGGACGCTCATGAATTGTTCCTTTCCCCCATCCTTTGGGCTTTCCCCACAAACAGCAACTAAGCTCTTCTCTAAGCAGGAAAATGTGTATAACCTATGGTGTGAATTTTAGCCCACCTAATTATGCCAGGATAGTCTCCTGTGTGGACATTTTCCAAACAAGGGTGGCTTTTAATGGTTTATGACTAGATCTACTCTTAAAAGTTTTGCTGGCATAGTTGTGATGCTTAAGGGTATGATTGAGCTGTGCAAGTCAAGCCCTCATACAGGTACAGGGGCAGGGACTGTCTGTTTGCTCTGGGTTTGTACAGTGCCTGGCACAATGAGCTGTGGGTCCATGATTGGGACTCTTAGGAACCACGGTAATATAAATAACAGTAAGAGCTCTTTTGCCACTCTCCTTTATTTTGCTCACTCAACTGGAATAAGCACTGCTGCCAATGGTATAGCTGCACCTAAGCTCTACCAGCACAGCTTTTAAAAGTAGACAAAGCTATGCCCTTTGGGAAGGGATTTAAGCTGAACCAAAAAACCAGCCACACGTCTTGGAATAAGAGTGTCCATTGGGGACTGTGACAGAGGCCTGAGAACCAGCAGCTGAACCAGCACTCTGGTTACTGATCGAGGAAAGGAGTGCTAATGACCAGCTTAGCCCAGGCTGAAGGGAGAGCTAACGAGCTAATTAAGCTATTAACTGGGAGAGTAGAAAAGAAGACAGGAAGGATGTGCTAGGGAAAGAGGGAGGATGTGGGAGGAAGTAGACAGGGTAGGCCAGAGTAAGGAAGATCTCCAGGTGGAGAGATGTCTTCCCTTCCCTGGATGAAGGTGTTGTGAAGAGAATGAGGAGCACTTGTGAAGCTGCAGAATGCTATTGATGGACTAGCACTGTACAGGGGGTGGAGTGGAGCATTCATCAGGCAGATGCCTACAAAGGGGAGGTGTCAGTAATTAGTGAGAGAAAACAGCAGTGGGTGAGCATGCCCAGTTACAGGGATCCTAGCAGTATACATTGTAAAGCTTCCCCAGCATGACAAAGCTTAAGAGAAGGGAAGAACATGGTCAAACTGAGCTGCCTTTGGAACTGGCAGGTCCATGAACCCTGGAAGTGCAGTATTTGATTATCCCTAATGGTTATCGTGACCTTCTTTACAGTCATGCTTAGCCAAGCGAGCCACATTCAGCTCTTTAAATCTCTCTTCCTATGTCAGCCCCTTGCTCCCTGAGCTCTCTCCAGTTTTCAATGCTTCTTTTAACCTACCTCAAAGGGCTGTTGTGAGGCTTAATTACATTTAATGTCTGTGCAGCACTTAGGAAGAGAAGAGGAATTATATATGTGCTAAGTATTATTATTATTATTATTATTATGGTTTGGAGGTATGCAGAGCTGTCTACTAATTCCCTTTGGTAGAAAAACAGCTCTTCAAAGCCACCGTGGCACTTGGTTCCCCACAGCAGCGGTATAATGAAGATGTACCCTCTAGATAATTCAAGGCTTGGGTGGAGGGAAAGGGGGGGGGGCACAGGTTGCTGGTGGGCAGAAATTAGTGCATAATCAAAATGAACTAAATTCAGATTCCATGGGAAGAAGCGACTGAAAGGGAAATTGTTTGGTGGCTGAGTCATTCTAGCAGGGTGAACAATCGGAAGCCTCTCTGCTTCCCACTGCTTGCTAAAAGCTTTTATGTTCCACGCCCTGGGTGTTAGGCTCACCTGTCTGTGCATAAGTACCAGAGTCCGATCACTGAACGTCATCCGTTGCAGGATGGACTTGTCTTTACACAGGAATGAAAGTATCGCTGCTCCCCACAAAGACAAAAAGACAGGTTGTGGGCAAAGCAGATGCACACACATCCCTCAGGGGAATGCAAGGATAGGGTGGAGGATTGCATGGTATTGCTGCACAGGCAAGTGTGATAACACCGTAAGGGACTTCCGGACACAGGGACGTCCCAGACAAAGTATGAAAGACACCACGGCCTCTCTGCCTGGGATAATATAAAGCACATGGCTTTACTGACACACAGTGAGGAGAGCAATGAAGAGCACTGTGTTACCCAGGGTCCATTTCATAAGTGCAGCTTCTAACCAAGGCAAACTCAGCCCAGTCCCTACCCACTGGGCTGGGGAAGGTGCTCTTCTGGATCACCCAGCAGGCTGTTGTGTATGGAGCACAATAGCCCTGGTTAAATTCTTTGCCATAGGAAGGGGGCTCCCTTTTTAGATCGCCACATAGGGCTGTTAACCATAGGCTGCTGTGAGTCTGGGCTGTTCACCTAATCCATCAGCCTCTTGAGGGCTTTGTCCAGTCTGCTTTTAAACGTTCTAAGCCAAGGTCCATCACAGCCTGATACAGTTTGTTTCTCCTAAATTTTCCTGTACTCAGTTGCATCCTTTCACTCCTAGTTATTCCTCCGTACACCACCCTAGATAACTCCTCTCCAGCCTAGATGTTCACTGCAGGCCCTTTTCATGCCCCTGTGGACCCACGATAGACATATAGCTGTTTTAATCTTTCCTTGTCTGTCATTTTCCCCAACCCCTTAATCACTCCTATTGTTCTTCTCTGAGCGATTTCCAGACTGTCTAGTACATCTCAAGTGCTGAGAATTAGAGACAGTGTTCCGGGTATAGTTAACTTGTACCAGAGCTATGGAGAGGGATTATTATATAAAGGTTGAGAAAAATCCAATGACCTTTAAGTTTATTAAATATCACACACACCCATGGATTGTCATGAGCCAGGAGAAGTGGATTCTACATCCAGCCCTGGGTTTTTCTAAGTTTCAAACTCCAGTTTCAAACTCTTGTTCCTTATAAACTCAAGAGAGGAAGAAACCCCCCAAGAACTCAGAATATTCACTCTTATGTCTATATCTATTGGGGGGGGGGGGTTAACAGAAATAAGTAAGAGCTAAGGCCTAAACACTGGAGTTTCTCTCTCTTAGCTGTGATACATCAAGGCAATCAATACTGGACCCATTCAGAGTTTACTGATTAAGAGAGGTAATATGTGTGGAGGAGGGTAATGTGCCAGAGGGCACAGGAGAATTGGTGCAGAAATTCACTGTGTGTGTTTGCACGCATGTGCGCGTCTGGCACTATGCCTGTGTGTGCACATGGCAGGTAGCAATCACAGAGTGAAAACCTCCCAACATAGCTATCACCTTGGCAGGGCAAGATATCAGGCAATACCAGCGAAGGAAGGAGGAAAAGCAGCCATCTTACTTACAGAGATAGGCTGAGATTTTTCAAAGGTGCCTAACAGATTTTGATGCCTTAAACTTAATGGGAACTGAGTGTCCAAATCTCCTAGGAACCTATCCAACCCATGCAGCGCAGGCCAGG
Organism: Chelydra serpentina; assembly: GCA_037349315.1. Lineage (NCBI taxonomy): Eukaryota > Metazoa > Chordata > Testudines > Chelydridae > Chelydra > Chelydra serpentina. Next base: position 10,654,951 of record JBAIAC010000017.1, on the reverse strand, counting down.
CTGAAAGAGAGAAAGCTTTGGCTGAAACACCCCCCCGTCCCCCCCCCCCCCCAAAAGACTGGCTACTCGCTAAAATTTCTGTGGTACCCTTGAGCCAAGATTCTCAATGTGCTTTATGCCTATCAGTAAAAGAAGCCTTGCCATAGTCCCATTTTACAGATAGGTAGACTGAGGCAGATGTTTAGGCCAACATTTTCCCCAAAAATGGCCTCTGATTTTGAATGTCCAGTTGGAGATGCCATAAATCCCCTGCAGAGTCAGGTGAGCTGTGGCCACTTGAAAAACAGGCTCCAAGACCTTTCAAGCAGGGGACCTGTAAATGGAAACACCCACAATACAAGGTCACTTTCGCCTTAAGGGGCTTGTGCCTGGTGACAGAAGTCAGTGGCAGAGCTAAGAAAAGAACCAGTGGGTCCCGATTCCAGGGCTGTGCATTTAAGCTGTGGCACACCTTCCCTTGCTCAATTTCTGGTGCATCTCTGGGAGATGGTGAGGAACGGGTGGGAGCCGCTGGGACTTTCCGACAGCTCGGCAAGAAACATTTAAATAATTCTCATCCCTCCTACGCACCTCTGAAAGTTCCCCCCCCCCTTTTCATTTAAAAACTAACATTTGAAATATACGGAGGAGTATGCACTCTTTGTGCTTCATTAACATAAAATGAAAGGCCTGCAAACTGACAGGCTGCAGAGAATTCAGAGCAGGAAAAGAAAGCCAGTCTCCTCAGCTAATCCTATTGTGGCTAGGGCTTGGAAAAAGTGTGTGTGTGTGTGTAAGAGAAAGAGATGCTGAGAGTGTGGTGTGTGTGTGTGTGTTGGCAACTGTGTGTGCGTGCATGAGTGTGTCCGTGTCTGTGTGTGAGCATGTGATGATGAATCTGTGTGTGTGTGTATACATGTGTATGTGATGGAAACCATGTGCGTATGTCCTGTGAGTGTTTTTGTGAGTGTGTGGCACTGTCAGTGTGAGTTTCCGGTGTGTGTTCTGTGAGGGTGAGCGATGAGTCTGTGGTGATGAGAGTCCGGTGTATGTTGTCTAGAACGTGTAGTGTGTGTGTGGGGGGGGGATGTCTCTGTCAATGTGAGCATGTCCGTGTGCTGCCTGGGTGTCTATTGTGTCTTTCTGTGTGTTCTCTATTAGCGGGTGAGAAGTGTGTGATATGAGTTCATGGTGTATCTTTGGGCATATGTTTTCCATTTTGAGTGTGTGTTTGTGTGTTGGTTCTAGGCAAGAGTGAGGTGTGTGTGTGTATGTCTGCAGCAGTTTCTGATGAGGGTGTGGTGTCTCTGTATGTGTGTATTCGTGTCAGTGTGTGGTGTCCGTGCGTGTGTGTTGTATCTGCTCATGTCTGCCAAGAGCCAAGGTGACATGGGACCTCACAGCCCCACCATTGTGTTAAACTCCCCTTGAGTCATTAACTTTTATGAGTGCTGCAGATTTCAATCATCTCCGTTCCAAGCCCTGGGCCTCGCCTGATTCAAGGGGTTAAACAGCATGACATTAAAATGCAATTCACCCTGTCACTTGCCAATTGACAGGGACAAAATTAAAGAAAAGACGAGAGCCTTCCCCCCCCCCCCGCCGCCGCCCGGCCCTGCCACCTACTGGTAAATTAGCCTCCCAGCTCCTGCTTGCTCTTTTGTATCTGCTGGTTGGGTTGTGAGTGCCCTGTGGGGAGGGGGTAAGTACACAGCACGGGCCCAGCGTTGGTCAGACTTCATTACCAATGCATTACATGTCAGAGCAGCTCTGGGGGACAGACTGCAGGGACCCATCAGGAGAGCCGGAGCATTGTGATGCAAACAGGGGCCAGGCTGGCACAGTGTGCAGTGGGGGTTAAGGGCGGGGAGGGGGGCCTATGACAACAGGGCCGGCCTGAACAAAGAGATTAGATCTTTGCCGTAGGGTATGGAGATCAGGGTGGGGGCAGATTCAGCGCTGGCATAACTGGGGTGCAACCCCACTGACTTCATTAGAGACAGTCCTGCTTACACCAGGGATGCATCTGGCCCCGGGGCTTTGTGTCTGCGTGTGCCTGAGCAGCAGGGGGAGCTGGTGGTTAAATGGCAGAGCCGTTCGATGACCCTTCACGGGATTTCAAGGGCCTGTTTAACTAAATCAATTGAGGCAGAATGATAATGGGCCATATGTGGGGGTTTGTGATAAGGTCCCTGACATGCTCCCTGCTCACGTCCCTGTGTTACTGAACTGTATTGAGACAGTAAAGACAGATGCGCTATTATTAATCTGCATGAAGGTAGCACGTATAGGCCTCTGCTGAGGTCAGGGCCCCATTGCTCTAGATGCTGTACAGACACACAAGGTATGTCCACACTTACCCCAGGTTTCAGCCCACTGACCACCCCCACCATCCACATACAAAGCCCTTAAGCACATGGTTACATGTGCTTTGAGCCCACGCTCGCAGGGTTACGGGTTACAGCCCGTGCTCTGCTTTAAGGCATACGCCGGCCCGCTCATTTTGCGGTGCGGATGCAGCTAAAGCATGTGTAGCTGAGCTCATGTTTGCATAGTCCTCCGATGTCATCCCACAATTCCACAGAACTCGCTTCCCACTTGCCTCCAATGCACCGGAAGCTACCAGTTGTTTATATACACTGAACCCTTCATTCCAGGTGGCCTGCTCCGTTTTCTGCACAGTTCAGCCTTACCAGATACTACATACTGTTAGCTGTCCAGGGGAGCACACCAGGGTTCGGAGACTCTGCCTGTCCTGAAGCAATTACAATATAGACAAGCCAAACAAAACATGGGAAGAAGGAAGGATTATTATCTCCATTTTACAGATAGGAAATAGAGGCACAAAGAGACTAAGGCCCAGATTTTTAAAGGTATTTAGGCACCAAACTCCCATTGATTTCAAAATCAACTTAAAATCTGAGTCAAAAACTTGCCCCAGATCACACAGAGCCTAGGGAGTTTGTGGCAGAGCCAGGAAGTGAATGCAGGTCGCCTGGGTCTCAGGCCACCCTTCCTTCCTACTGGCGGCGTTACTGAAACTACTATTGTGATGGGGAGGATATTTCCGGGATCAGCCCCATTTATTCACAGCTTGCGGAATGCTAACTAATTTCTGGAGCGAGGAATCCACAGGGAAATCAGACTGTGACTCCCCCGTTAACACACTCGACAAAGTTTCAGAGGGGGGGGCGACAATAGGTGGGGCTTGTAGGAAAGAAAATGCCATCCATTGCAGTCAGAGGAGATGACGAGAGACTGAGAGAAAACCCCTAATTCCCTGTGGGGGGTGGAAAGAAGGAATGAAGTAAGGTAAAGTGGTCAGAGCACAGGTCCGGGAGTCAGGATTAGGCCCTGGAGAACCTCTTGTGACACTCAAAACCAGGGAGAAAACACCTTCTGGTTTTGGGTATCACCACAAGCTTAAAACTCAGGCCAGGTTTGCGGAGATTCCAAAGATGTTGAGTGAATCTGGAGGTGACTGACGGTTTCATTCCAAAGCAGGAGAAACTCCATTGTTTGGCCTTATGCTCTGCAAAATTCAAAGCAAAGCACCAAGAAGTGCAACCTCTGCACCGATCTAAATCACAAGAGAAGTGCAGAATGGTCACCTGAGACAAAACACGGCTGCATTTCACATAGGGCTACTGGGTCCTATCGCCAGTTCTGACCCTGACTAACTGTGTGACCTTGGGGACATCTAACTGCACTTCCATTTTCTCTAGGTAAAATGGGGATAATGACAATGAGGAAGGTCCTTGTGAGACTTCAATTAACGTTTGCAAAGCGCTTTGACATCCTAAGTGCTAGGGAAGCACAAATACATTTTTATACTAAGGAACATGAATGGAACGGGTTTCTTCATAGGCAGGGAGAGCGCTGCAGTCTCCCTGTCAAATGAAAGCATGCGATCGGACCTGAAGGAAGGAGGGGCATGAACAGACCAACTCCTGTCTTTGCAGGAAAAGAGAGAAAAATAAATCACATCCCACATTCCTTTCCAAAACCCAGTCATGTCAACCCTGCCGCCCTCCCAAGGCTTTCCCTGGGAGAGACAAATCTCTCCCCTCCGGGCTTCTTTCTGGGTGGATTGAAGGAATTCAGTCTTATCTCTTCACTGCTCCTTGAAGTGTACTTGCTTTGAAGCCATTTGCCCATGCAGCTTGTCACCTCTTCCTTGCTAATTTTCACACACTCTCTCTCCAGATGAAGTGGGTATTAACCCACGAAAGCTTATGCTGAAATAAATTTGTTAGTCTCTAAGGTGCTACAAGTTTTTCTTTCTTATTTTCTTTTTTCTCTCTCCAGACTTTGTTTACAAACTGATCCAAGTAAAGAGCCTCTTTCCAGCCTGCCTTCTCTGTGTTTATACCACTCATCACCTCGGTGTGTCTCTCCCTCTCCCCTCTACTTTCTCTTCTTCATTATTAGCCTATTGTAGAAGTAGGTAACGACCCCAGTTAGGGGTCAGGGTTGTGCACACACAAGACAAACAGTCCTTGGCCCCAGCAGCTCACAGGCTAGGATCTCTTGCGCGCTCTCTCGCCGGGTGATGCTCCCCATGTTCCAGCTGACGATCACTAAAGGCACAAAGATGGAGCTTTGAATGGTGCTTGGAGAATCTGATCAACGGTGAAATGTTGCCAATTTGTCATAGTGAAAAGGACAAATATTCTATCCGGGGCATCTGACTTACGTTTCCATTAAGAGATGGACTGACCGAAACCCTGAAACTGACCAACCCCAAACGTTTCTTCTAGGAGTGGGATCGAGATTTCATACCTGGCACAGATCAAACCGCAAACCTCATAGCCCTGAACTGATCCCCACAGAGCTAGGCTGATTGATACCAGCTGAGGTATCAGTTGATACTAGCCTTGGACTCTTGTGTGCAAGGAGGGTTTCTATTATTCTCCTATAATTTCACCGCTGGTTTCCAGAGAAGGTTCAGGGAGAGCACAAACCTTCTTCCTCTTCCCCAGATGGAGGCAGGTTCTTAGAAGCCTGCTAATTTCAGCCCTCCACAGAAGTGGCAGGGATAGCACTTTGAGCGCCCCATCAGCAGAGCCGACCCTTGGCCGCCCCCTGTAATCTTCGCCCTAATTGTGCTAATGGGACTGAATTCAAACACCGCCCTTGCAGCCGCCATCCTTTTGGTGTTCAATAGTCGTTCTGCGCTGGTGAAGGGCCCCATTACAAGGCATTCATTCACTCTAATTCATTGTCCCCATTCATTCATCGACATTCATTGGGATCATTCTGATCGCAGGCAGTGAGTGAATTGAGTCGGGGAGTCACAAAGCGTGCACATGTGTTCCGTCCTGATTTGCCATTAGTGAAGGGGGACACTTCAGATGAAGAATAACCAGCCTGAATTACATGTTACATCCACTCTAATAGCCTGGGAGTCCATCACACTTAATGTTGTTTCAATGAACACTGGGAGAATTCACACCCACTGGCTGCTGCTTATTATCGAAGCTGGCAGTAGGCTTGGCACTGAGTTCAGTGGGCTTGATGCCAGTGCCACAAGAGTCTGTTGTACCATCTCTCGGCGGCGACCGTGGGCAGCTGAGGACATACACTTGCTCAGGAGATCCTGCCGCCTGCCCCGTCGCTGAAGATGTATTTGCCCAAATAGGAAAAATGGGACAGAAGTGAAGGATGACAAGGAATCTTTATAAAATCTGACCTTTGGCACTGTCTCATTGGGCCAGTCAGAGATCAGGGAATGCTAGCATGAAGAAACTCCTCCCTAAGCTAGAGTCCTCTGATTGCAAGGGACAGCAGGCAGCACTGAGCTCAGGATCAGATTCGGTACAGAAGGAAGGACATCTACCTCCTTCAGGCTCCTTTGAAAAGCTAATCCATTATGCCAAGGTGCTCAGGATGCAGATCCTGGCTTGGGTCCTGATCCTGCAATTGGATCCATGCAGATGGGCCCTTGAACCTATGCTCCACGTGAGCATAAGGGTTCACTTGTGCAGAGCCAGTTGTGGGCTCGGGGCCTTGCTTGATTAGTACTGGAAGAAACCCCCGCTCTCATATTCAATTTCTTCTGGTTCCTGGCAGAGGCGCCGTGAACTAATTCACTAGTCCTTCACCTTGGAGATGGGAGAGCCAGTGTTCTCTAACCTCAGAAATAAAGGGGTGAGGATACTTTTGGCGATGGTGGGGATTTCTGCATTGGACGTGGATAGGAAATCTCCACCGAAAAGGGGCACATAACTGGAATAGGTGATTTCAGTGGGACAGCGGTGTGGGGATCCCAGAATGGGAATAGCCAGGGCACTGCTGATGAGGGATTGCAGCGCTGGGTGTGGGGAGTCCAGGACTGGGGAAACAGAGAGTGCCGGGTCAGGGACTGAGGTGCACTGATAGAGCTTTGTCTGGGGAGCTCCGGATTAGAAGAAGAGGGATGGCTGCAAGTCAGCAATGAGGCACACTAGCAGAGCAACTTGGAGAGGAAACTGACTCAGCATCAGCCTCTGCTGTGCTTGGTTTTAAGCTGCCCCCGCTCCCTTTAAAAAAAAATAAAAATCATGGAAAGCATGAAAATTCCCATCATGGGAGAGCCCTACAGAACGTAATAGCAGATTCTGTCCTTGCTATGGACTAGTTACCGAATCTACAGCAAGGCTCTTGTTCACTGTAAAAACTCTATGGGTCAGATCCTATAAATCTGTGTCGTCTGGCTGACTTCAGTGGAGTAACGCCAGTCTATGCCAGTGGAGGATCAGCCCAATGGGTGCTCAGCGTAATTTCTAAAAAACCCCACTGCATTTCTATAGACCCCTAATGCTTTAATCCCTGTGCAATTTTACAGGACTTTCCTATCAGGGTCACCAATCAGTAACGTGAGCAGATATGTTTGTGAAATGCAATTTATTATTATTTTCCCTCCCCAGTCAGCGAGGGACCTAGAAGGGAAATAAACAAGGAACAGTTAGAGCTGGTGGCTAAAATGCCCTAGCTGCAGCTAAAGGGCATTGTCCCCAGAAAGAGCTGAGCTTAGCACAGGCAGGCTGTAAGGCGCTCCGGGCAGGTAAAGCCCCCAGGAAAGTCACGAGATGGACGAAATGACCTAGTTGGATAGGGACGGACAAGGAGGGATCCTCTTGGGGACTCTGCGGCTGAGCTGCCCCTGATAAGATTAATGAGCTCCACCGCAGCCCCCCTGGGTTAAACAGATTGTCCCTCTGCTGGCTGCTATGGCTGACCCTTTGCACTCTCCCTGGCTTCCCCGGGGAGATGAAAGGGTTTGTTCTCTCACTCAGAGACTCCTGCTGGGGGTGAGGCGCTCTACTGAAATCCAGCCTGCTCCCCAATGTCTATCAACTCAGCCCCATCTGTGGTCACCTGGTACCCTGCACCTTTGATCTCAGTCACACAGGTGTAAATCCAGAGGTGCTGGGGGGGCCGCTGCACCCCCTGGCTTGAAGTGGTTTCCATTATATACAGCTTGGTTCAACGGCTCTCAGACCCTCCACTATAAAAATTGTGCTAGCCCCCCGGTGTACATCCACTGACTTTAATGGAGTCACTCTTGATTTACATCAGCATCCACGAGATGAGAAGCAGGTCCCGTGTGTACAGGGACACTTGCTCAGGTTCACCTTCATTTCCATCAAGCCTCACGGTCTTACCAGTCCCAATCGCTGCCGTTCCTCAGAGACTGCCCATCGGATCCCTTCTCTTTGCCCTGCAGCTGCTGGGCTTCCACCAACCAAGCCTTAGGGTGAGCACAGCCTTAGCTAAACTGCCAGAGATGGGGACTCGACTGTGTGTTTCCATTCCCCCCCCCCTTAAAAGTCGACAAAATGAACCCTCCCTACCACCTTTCCCATCTGCTGGGGAATCTTGTACTGCCATGAATTGCTGAATAAATGTGAGATAGTGTGCAAACAATCCTTGCTCCAAGAGCTGCTTGACTTCCTCACAGCTAAGACCACCTCTGAGCCTTATAATTGCCACAAATCCACATGGAGCAAGCAGGATTCCAGAGGCTTGCTTTTAGCTGAACACAGCAAGTCTGGGAAGGATCTGATTGCCCTGCAGGAGGTGCTGAACAATGCAGGGAATAGGTGGCAAAACCGCAGTTGCCTAATTTGCTCAGCTCTGCATCCAGTGGTTAGAAATGGGGTAATTAAAGTCAGGCCGATTCCTGCATGAGGGTTAGATCGGAAAAGCAAACATTTCCAGCATGCTATGCCTGCTCTGAACTGCATCCAGGCTCCCTTTCATTTGCAAAAGTAAAATAAAATAAAATAATTTCCATCCCTGAAAAGCAGAGCACAGGCTCCTGACTCTCTCTCTCCCCCACACACAGCTGCAGTATTGTTATATAGCTTCACACAAAGGATCAAGATGTTATTGTTACTGGGAGCTGTGCTTGAAAAGTTCCAATCTTCCCTCCTACTAGAAATATACCTTGCCTTCAATGTCAAATAATATGGGTGACAGCGGGGTCATGTTGCATTCCGGAGGGAAATAAACTTCTAGTCAGTGCTCTGAAGAATGGGCTGACTATTAGTGGATGCAGGTTTAAGAAGGACAGCCATTGTGCAAACTTCCCCTGCGTCACGCTGCATTTCAGTCCTCATCCTCAGCAACACCTGCTATTCTAGTCCTCGGCCCCAGTGCATCTCAGTTCTGACCCACAGCGCTCTTGTGCCCCCTATATAGCTCTGCCAATGTCCCGCCATCCTATCCCACAGCTTCTCGAATCCCGGGACCCCATATAACTCTATTAATGCCCCTTGGTCCTGACTCAACAGCCCTGCCACAATCCAGTTCTGGGATCCCCACCAGACAAAATGACATCACGTGGACTGAGGCAACCCGTGAGGCTGCACTAAATGCATCAAGGTGCTTTTCAAACATCCCCATGAATTAGGGTGACCAGATGTCCCGATTTTATAGGGACAGTCCCGATTTTGGGGTCTTTTTCTTATATAGGCTCCTATTACCCCCCACCCCCTGTCCCGATTTTTCACACTTGCTGTCTGGTCACCCTACCATGCATCATGAAAGGATATTAAATCTTGGGCTTTGGGGTTTAAGCCATTCTCTGACTATCAGAGATCAGGACGACCCATGCAGGGGGCAGACAGATACTACTGTAAGGTTCTCACACCTTCCTCTGAAGCAGCTGATGCGTTGAGAGTCAGGAGGCTGAACTAGCTGGACCTTGGGTCTGATCTAGCCTGGCAATTCCTTTGTGCCTCATGAAACCAAAATCAGCAGCTGCAGTCTATGCAGGGCAATGCTGCCAACGCTACTACATTCTGCCCAAATATTGTCCATTTATTATATCTTTCCTACATTATTTATTTACTCTTTTGATTACCTGTATTGCAGTAGCACCCAGAGGCCCCAGGCAGGGATTGGAGCCACATTGTACTAGGCGCTGAACAGACATATAATGAAACGCTGTGCATCCCCTAAGAAATAATGTCTGAATAAAGCAAAAAAATGAGAGACAGAACCGGAAAAACAAAAGGGCCCAAAGAATCCAATCTACTCTCAGCCTCATTTTGTCACATGAATTTCCAAACCTCATCAGTGATTTAACGCCAGAGCACGGTGCACACACGTGTCATATCAGTCATGCTCCCGGCACAAAGGAAACGTGTATGAGCCATAGCTAAATATTCCCAGGGTGGTGATGGTGGCGAGATCTTTCTAGTTTATTTAATTCCTAAGAGCATCTGGCTTTTCCCACTAATGAGTGACTAATACTGCAATTAAAGTGTGGCTAATTGGAAACTTAGCTTTGAATCTCCTCTTTTCTCTCACAAGCTTGCTGAATCTTTGGAGATTCAGGGTTCAAACCTGCAAGGCACTGAGTGCCCCCAATCTCTATTGAAGTCAGAAGATGTTCACAGGCTCTCTGTCTGTAAGAAATTCATGCTCTGCTGATATCAGACACAATTTATTAGATAAGCTACAGGCAACAACAGGGAGCTGAGATTAGGACCCTGATCCTTTAAGCACCAAATTCACAGGACTCTAACCTTTGAATAACAATTTCCCCTGGTTGTAAGCTCTACCAGATCCCCTCCCTCTCTTCCCATTATACGTTCCTGGGAGAGATTTCTGCATAGTCCCCAATAGGTGTTCCAGCCACATGGTGACAAAGAATCCCTAGCAATGAATAGCTCTTAGGGGTGTTGGTAGTAGGCCACAGTTTAGGACGGGTTAATGAGAGATAACATGGCTTGTTGACTGGTTTCCTAGGGTCTGATCTAGACTTAAAGTTTAGACTGACCTAGCTACAGTGCTCAGAGGTGTCAAAAATACACACACTCCTGAGCACTGTAGCTATGCCCGGTGCAGAAGCGGCTAGGTTGATGAAAGAATTCTTCCGTCAACCTAGCTATCGCCGCTCAGTTTGGTGGATTACCTGCATGGATGGAAAAAAACCCTTCCGGAGACGCAGGAACATTTGCACGACAGCGCTCTAACGGCATAATTCTGGCACTGCAGCGCTGCTGCTGTAGCACCCAGTGTGTTGTAGACATAACTCCTAGCTGACAGATGCAAAGTGATTGTTCTCTCTCCTGGAGGAGGGCGAACGGGACCTCGCATACCCAGCCCTGGTTATTTTTGGGTCCTGGAACAGTGCAAGGCTGGCAGCTGATGCCGAGGTGGGTGACAGCTGAATGCCGAGCGCGGCTTTCACTTCAGATCCGAAAGGCCCTTTTCACTCATCTATTTCTGAATCAGTAAAACATGATCTGCCAAGACGGAAAAAACCAACCCCCAAAGAGATGGCTGAACGGGTCTGCCTTGGCCCAGGCTCTAATCAGCCCCCAGATCGTCACTGCAGAGTGTTCTGCTGCTGTGCTACCTCTGCCTCTGAGCCATGCTTAGGAAGCAGGAAAGGACTAGCTCTTTGTCCTGTGTTTGTGCAGCGCCTAGCACAATGGGGTGCTGGTACATGACCAGGGCTCCTAGGCACGATGGTCATACAAATAATTAATAACCACCAGGGAGAAAAGTGAAGGGCTCAGAGCTGGAGCTCAGCTGCATGGCCAGAGGCCTGGTTTCTTAGCTGAACTATCCAGACCTCTCTAAAGCTGGAAGTCACACGGTTCCCAGATGGGACTCTAGGTTCTTTCCACTTCCTGATCCCCCCAGAAAGGCCACAAAATCTCCCTTCCTTGTCGCCCTTCCAAGACCAGTCTTTGGGGGTGGCCAAGCCCTAATACATCCGAAAAAGGGGTGACCCCATCCCTACACACCACATGGGCAACTGCTGACTATGGAGGAGAGGTTGTGAATACCTTCCTGACCTCTGAAGTGCTATCAGCAAATGCCCAGAAGCATGGATTTGATTTTCCCACACTGGCCCCATTTCCTGCATAAGCTCTAGCAGCTTGTAAGACAACAATCAAAACTACCTGAATGTATTGGGCAATGTAAAGATGGCATCATGTCAGCAGGTGATGGTGTCACATCACTGTCGTGATGACATAATACTGCAGGGGCTAAAATGCCAGAGCCTTCTCTACACTAGGGCTCCTGCTATTGTTGCAATCAGTGGGACATTTTAGGAGACAACCACAATGTGGGCAAGGTAGGGAGGGGAAGGGATTTGCCTACAGTCAGACAGCGGCCGAGCCAGAAACAAAACCACTAGGCAGTATGGCCTAGGAAAACAATGCAGTGCTCCCTAGCCCTGCTATCTATGATTAAAGCTGCAATGAGGGATAGGAAACCCACTTTCTGACAGTTAATGACCAGCTGGCGTAGTGAAGGACTTCAACCTCAGGCCCCTCACGCCAGTCACCCCCGAAGTGCCAGGAGCTGCCTGTCCCGGTTGTTATTGCTGTGAATAAACCCTGGAACTATACAGAGGGGAACTGACCCTTCCATGGATAGTGAAAAGTTACAAGTTGAGCTGCAGGTTGCCATGGAGATGGGGTTCTGTTTGCAATCTCGTCTTCTCTTTTCTTCCTCTTCCGACCTAATAAAGGGCAGGCGGTAACCAATGGGGAAGCAGGGCTCCGTCGGTCTGGATTGGAGCCTCTGATACATACACAACCATGGGCACTTGACAGCCTTTCAGGGCACAGGATACCTACAACAGCCTGCCACTTCCCACTCCCCCGACCTCGTACCCACGGGCGCAGCACAGGGGTCACTGGGTTTGCCTGCAGGAGCGCTTTTTCACCTTGAGTTAACTGATTGCCAATTGACTCAAGGCAGCTAATGTTATGTATGAGGTGTCCCTAGCCTCTGTTTGTCAGAGGGTGGAGATGGATGGCAGGAGAGAGATCACTTGATCATTACCTGTTAGGTTCACTCCCTCTGGGGCACCTGGCATTGGCCACTGTCGGCAGCCAGGATACTGGGCTGGATGGACCTTTGGTCTGACCCAGTAGGGCCGTTCTTATGTTCTTATGAGCTAGTATGGGCACTCCTCACGTGTGTGTCCTGGAACGTGTCTCCCCAGGGGAGAATTTGCCTCAGTAAGTTTAAGGCAATTCTGAGGTTAGATATCATAGCGACTGGTGCGAGAGAGAGGAAGAAAGGAGAGAGTATCCCAAATCTTAGCTTGGACATTGACGGCCTGACTAAGAAACTAGCTCCCAGCAGAGAAAGGATGTGGGGTTAGTGGGCGTTTCTGACCCTGACAGTCCAGCTGAAATCCCCGCGTTCCTTCTCTGAGAAAGGGTAACAAGGACAATCGCTCTGAGAGCTGCCGCCACCACCACCACCACCAAGCTGAACATTTCAGAGTCACTGCTCAGGCTTCTCCCCTGCTGGCAGCATAAGTGGGAGTTGGTTTCTACCCTACGCTCTGACTTCCCATCTCCTTGAACTTTCACCTCCCTTCATTGCTGCTGTTCCATTCACCTGCACAGCTCACTTAGCTCAATTGCTACATTAGCATTCCACGAGGCACTCGCGTTCTGCCTCTCTTCACCCCCATCCACCCCTGCCAGGGTTTTCTCCCTATTTGCGCTATTACAATATTCCTCCCTCAAGTGACCTTTCCTGGCAGAATAAGCAGGCAAGCCCTCCTGGCTGATTCCTTAAGCCCCTCATCTCAGGGTTAACTTGGGCCAAGTCCTGAGCTGTTCCTGTCTCTGTTGAGCTGTTAGCACCAGGAAGGATCACGACTAATTTCCATTGCACAAGCGCCCCTGTGCAAGAAGAGTTGGGACTCACAAACCTCTTCCTCTGGTGCATTTCCTTCCTGCCCCCATAGTCTTATAGCTACAACATGACCAGACCCCTCTCCTCAGGTAGAACCTCAAACCTCCATCCGTTCCTTTAAACCAAGTTTTACCCTCCGACTGAAGGGAATCAGGTTTTACTCCCATTCGTGGTCACCTACTGGAGCTGCATGAGTCTCACTAGCTACACACATGTAATTGCAAGCCACTGATGGGTGCGACGGGCCCGCCTCTGTGCCAATTCGCACAGGAAATGAATTATTTCTGCCCCCAGGTATGTAGGGATTGCTCTTTAGTCAAGCAGCTCACGCTTTTAGTTCTAGAGGTCAGCAGTTCAATCCCCAATTTGTCAGCCATTCACATAACAACTCCCCCGCCGCAGCTCATCATCTGGGTTTGAATCAAAGACCTACAGTATTGCATCACAGACCACCACCACTTGAGCTAAAGAAATAACTCCGTTAGCCGATAGCAGTAGTAGGCTGTTAACTCTAGTGATACAGCCACTAAAGGATCCGTTTTGTAAGTGGGATGTAGTCAAGCTGGCAGTTCCAATTCCTAAGGGTTTGAACTCCCCTCTACTTAGAGTTTAGATTCATTCAAAACCAAAACCAGTAGGCAAACCTTGCTTACCTAAGCAGCATCCCATACGTCGTTATCTGAAACAGAGACATGTCCCCTGAGTGTATTCATTTTAATCTATGCCCTGTGCAATTTAATATCTGCAGCTACAGACCTCACTGAGTAAGCCTTTATGTGCTAAAATCAGACTTCTCTGCATAAAGACTTGTGCCCTGTAGTCTCACAGTACCAATCGCTCTCTAGCAGTCTTGCATTTAGTGCATACAAAGGGTTGCTCTGTCTGCCAATGGGGTTTCCAGCATGCCCACAGCACCTAAACACCATAAGCAGATGGTGTTTCCAGCATGCCCACAGCACCATAACTTTTCTATCTGAAATGACCATACCATCTATTGCTCTCTTGCTTGCGCTGTCAATGATACTTGCTCTTCAGCCAGACCCTCGGTGGTTTTCATGTCCCACATTATTGGACAAACATGACGCTACAATAGTTGAAATAACAGCAAAGGCAACGGCGGCATTTTGAGCGAAGTAAGGGAGCAGTCTGCAGAGCAGAGCTGGATTCAGGCTAACACATGAAAGGCTTCCACCATTTTGTAGATCTCCTCTTTCTCCTCCCCCTTCTCCTAGTGTTCTTAAGTGTGTATTGCATTCCCTCACTCCTGCTCTATTCAACTAGCCTTAGATGCAGCAGCAGTTGCAGGAAATATCTGGAAAATCCAATTCCTTTTTTTGTATTTTCCTCCGTCTCTTTTTTGAAGCTTGGCCCATTGTGGAAGTCCGCCCCTTTAATTCCTGGCTGCCAAAGGAGGCAGCTATATCAAAAGAGACATGTACATCAAACTTGCAAGGAATATTCAATTAACTTTTAAACAAGATTGTCGGTAACCCGTTTGCAGAGATATCATTTAATTGTTATTTTTAAAAAATATACAGGCACTTACATTTCGCAGAGGCATATCTGCTGGTAGAGTAGCTGTCTTTGCTGCTGCCGCCGCTGATGTCTTGTTAAATGTCAATTAAAGATGTAAATGTTCCTTGCAATTTGCATGCTGAATTAGAACCTATGACATAGTTTTCTTTGCTTATGCAATATGGCAACCAGCCAAATTCATTCCTCTTGCATCTGTGAAACCTCAATAAACTCCCCTTAGAAAATTCCATTGATGGCAAATGGTCTTGCATTATTACATGGCAAGGTGAAATGAGCTTGTCAGATGCCTTTTCTCTTAAAGCAGGATGTAGGCAAGAGTCCAGCTATGGGCTCTCTCTCACACACCTGTCGAGAACCAGTGCCCTAAGCCAGAAAAATGCTCATCTCCCCAAAGCAATAGGCTCGGGAAATGAGCCTTTGTAATAAATAATTGGCAATAATATTATTGTAAGGCACTAGCTTGTGTGTACGTGCACTGCTGCCCTCTGCTGCTTGGAATCAGGCTGTTTATCACAGGCTTTATGCTGCAAACAAAGCTAACGGAGATTCTCTTTTAGCTCAAGTGGTAGATGGCTGAGCTTTTGCAGCAGGAGGATCCTAGTTCTATCCCTGTTGTTTCCAACCCATGTGGCTGTGGTGAGCAGCATGGTGACAACACAGCAGTCCTCATGGACCATGACAGGGTGCCTAGTTGCCACAGCGATACAAATAATAATAGCAAAGGTTCAGAGCTGGTTAGGAAAAGCATCCAGACAGACTCTGCAAACCTCCTCAGGTGCCAGCCATTTATTAACCAGTCCTCAGCGTCACCCCTAATTTTAGACCATGCTCACTTTTTCTTTGCAATCGGTATCTCTTGAAAAGAGAGCCTCAAACGCCAACACAGCAATGGGGCTATTGGCGCTGTGCTTTGAATGTCCTCCCTGGGCCTGGCTTGCGCCGCAGCTTACCCGCACTTTTAGAGTGGGTTTTTTCCCCCCCTTTCTGTTTGTGCACCTACAAAAAGTCTCTCAGGGAAAACCAGAAAGACAAATTCAAGAGCAGCAAGGTAAACAGGCAACGTCAAATAAATTAGGCAGCTGGTGACTTTTAAGGCCTCCCAGCCAACCAGCTGGGGGAAGCACATGATAGAGGAGAAAGGAATACTGAGACACGCAAGAAAGTAAACAATCGGGCAGTAAGAAGAAACGCTCAGGTTTCCCACCAATACTAGATCCTCAGCTACCCTGAAGTCCGCAGGGCCTCTGTTTAGCCCCAGCTACAGCTGATTGGAAACGTGTTTTGTGCCAATTTGTCTCTGGTTTGATGAATTGTTGGTGAATCAAAGCCTGACAGGCAGGTTTCGATGGAAAAACCTGCATGTTTTCCTGCCAGCGAGGCTGCTGGGGATCTGGTCTTCCATAAGTAGGTCTATCTGAGTGGCATCCACGCCAGCCCTCAGCGTGGCTTATCCTCCGTTCCACTGACAGCTGCATGTGCACAGGCTGCATGGAGTTCTCATGGGCTTAGTGCCTGGGGAATTGTACCTCTCTCATGCATGCCCCGGATGCCTCCTTTGAGAGCACAACCCAGTGTCAACCCATACCACTCACTCACAGGACAAGAAACGGCTCCCGGAGGGAAGCTAACAATCTGGGGTTAATTAGCTCACTCTGCTTGAGCCCAGTGTCCAATGGAGGCCTGGGACAATAGAGCAGCAAGCATCCCGCCTGCTAGTGTCATGCTGCAGACTGAGGGCTGCCTGGGACTCAGCCACCCCTCTGCACAATCTCTAGCAGGTACCTGCAGGGACATTTCAGGGTTACTGACACAGCAGAGAGCTCTCGGTGGTGTCTTGCATGCGGCAGAGAAATGCTCCCAGCAGGATTTAATCACGTCACAGCCACAGGCTGACTGTCACTCAGGCGGCATCCCAACGCTATCCCCCTCTTTCAGAGGGCCAGTCCATTGCCTCCCGCAGTTCTCTCTGTCCTGGTGCCCTTCCCTATCCATCCACCCACCCACCCATGTACCCTTCCCTATCTATCTCTCCCACACGGGTCATCAGAGTGTCTGAATGCACAGACACCCTGCAACCTTCGGGCCCTTGGGGTGGGGTAATGAGCAGGAGGGTATCCCACTGTAGAACCGTTCTATTGCTTTGCATCCCTGCCATAGCCAGCGGCCCTCCTACGCCACAATCGGAGTGACCCTGCTGCTCTGCCCATGCTGTTGCTTCGGCCTCTTCTGCGTCACAGCCAGTGCCCCTAGGGCTGTTGCTCCTCAGGGGTTGTTATCTAGCAGGCTCTTGAGAAGCTCCATCGCTCTGATGTCCGTTTTATAGTCCCTACGGCTTGAACCGCAAGCTATGACTTTAAGTACGGCCACTCCAGTCGGAGGAGACTTACCCATGGGCCTGCTCATCCAGCGAGCGTGCCCAGACTCGCGGTGTAGCCAAAGAGTGGTGGGAGGGGCTAGCTGCCCGAGCACATACCTGGAGTGGGGAGCTAGTCCCGGCTGCTCATCTGCCATGGCTACATTACTATGATTAGTGTGCTAACTCAATCAGAGCTAGCAGGGGTGTGTCTACCCCGGTCATTACACCTCCAGCTCCATTGTGGACAGACTCTAGGTCACCACTCCCCTTGACTGCGACCTCTTGATCTCTGGCCTTCAGGCGTCTCATCACCTCTCCCATGCCTCTGGTCCATCTAAAGCCCTTTTGTTGGGACCATCCCTCTTTCCTGCTGTCCCAGTCACCCGACACCCTCCCCCCATCCTGCACCTCTCTCACTCCAAGCTCCTTCTCCTCTTTTCTCCTCACCTCGTCCTGGCTCCACCTCTGCTCTCATTCCCTCAGGCTACCCCATTTCCTTGGCACATCCGCCCACTTCCCAATGTCGCTTCATCGCTTTATCTTCGAGCGGATCATTTCGATTTAAGCAGGGCCTGGACCTTGCCGAGCGCTGTGTGTGCTGCTCGGGGCAAGCCAGGGCATTTGGAGGTGGACCCTGATCTGGGCTGCCGCCACACTGAAGTGTGGGCTTGCCAGAGGGCTGTGATTCAGGCCCACCTCTCTAACTAATATAACGCTTCAGAGAGGGCTCCGGAGTAGTAACCAAGATACACTGACAGGCCCTCGAGGGATAGCTCACACTAGGTCACTTCTGTTCCCGGCACCCCTGATTCCAGCCTTGTCAACCAGTGTGGCGGCGAATAAGAAACCTCCCTCCTTGCCTGGGCCAGCCTCTATCCGGCACCCTGCTCCCTCCCCTCTCGCTGCCTCTAAAGAGACCAAACAAGTCTCATCCCTGACGTCAGATGGCCTCTGTTCAAGGTCAGTCTGTTCTGTCCAGTTCCACCCCGTGAATGACAACCCTCCGGCAGCTGCCCCCTCACACTCTGCCCCCAAGTGCTGGAGGTGTTCCCTGTGCTCCTTCTCCACAGCCCCACTGGTAGGAGCTATCAGCCAGCCACTTTTGGGGAGGGCTCAGTGGAAGGCCCCCTTCCCTCGCATCCAGCTGGCTCATCCAACCATTCCCAGCTTGCAAGGGCAAGTGCACAGAGAAAAGGCTCAGCCTTCAGGAGAGGACTTTGGGTCTTTTATTAGTACAGTCGTTAGCGAGGGTACCGATTGTGGCATATGCCCATTCTCCCGAGCACGGGAGCAGAGTGCCAGCCTGGAGTACCTTTGCTTTTCTCCTCTCCAGTGAGCCAGACATTGGGACACCCTCTTTGTCCCCATTCTCCAGAGTGGAGACGTGGCTCGGGGAACCCTTGTTTGATGCACTCCCAGAACAGAAAACCCGGCCTCATGCTCCCCAAACCTACTCAGCAGGGCTTTTAAGGGAAATAGCTTTTGAGTTCTCTTTCCTGCAAGAATCTAATGTTCATTTGCCTCCCACCACTCTTCCAGCCCTGCCTGCCAGTGAAGAATGACTAAGGTGGTGGGTGGAAACAGAGTGAATTAAGACCAATTTAGTAGCCCGCGGTGCCGAGCGAGGGTGTCATATCGGGAACTGGATCTGTTAGAGACACAGCTGGGTATCTCCAACACTAGTGAACTGACAGGGGTGAAGGGTACAATACAGCGTGTGTGTGTGGATAGCGGAGATGTGAGAGACCATGCGATTGTGGCTGTGATTGTGACAGAGAACGTATGCTTGCAACTGTATGAGTGAGACAAAAGGCCAGATTTTGTGTGGCTGCCCCATGTTTTGCAGGTGCCCTTTTGTGTGTGCAAGTAATGGCACCAACATTTTTGGCACCCACAGTGCATTGCACCAATGATTTTTTTGCACTCAGAATTCATTGCACCAGTGATTTTGCATCTATTTAGGTCTTCAATGTGGGTATGAGACTGTGAAGCTTTGTGCAACCCCAAGTGCATCCAAGTGTGTCTGTGTGGATTTGGGTGTGCTACTGAGAGTGGATGTGATTACAAGGGGGTGCATGAGGCTGTGGATGTGTTAAGATGAACCTGGCAGGCTCTCCTCTGATGAGTTATTTAATCAGGGTCTGGAGTGACAGAATCAGGAATTCAGATAGTGCAGCCTCATTAGGACTTTTGTTCCAGGTGGTGCACTCCACTGAGATCACGTCTGCTCACACTCCTACTCACCACATCACTCAGCAAGAAAAACAACCTCGCTGGCTGTATTTGAACAATGAGCATTAAGTATAGAAATAAACACATGCTTGCTCAGAGAGATGGGATTAGGCACTGCTTTTTCGCCTCAAAGGAGTTGGGTTCCAATAGGCCTTAGGTCACAAAGCCAATGAGTTTGCTGGTCTCAGTTTAGTACTTAGATATTTATTTTTCCACATTAGTCTCAGTTGGCACTCTCTGGTTGAAGAGGATCCAGGACTAGCCAGGAGGAGGGGACAGCAGGGCAGGATTAAGGGGCACTGGCAGAGCTGTGAGGAGGTTCAGGACTAAAATAATACAGTGTTGTATCAAGTGGGGGAGCAGGGATCTCAAGGCAAATACCCTCGTCACATGACAGGGGTTAGTCTCCACTGATTTAATGATATAGACCCTGTAGGTCAGGATGAAGGTGCATTGACAGAGCTATATACACAGGAATCTTGTACAGAACTTGCCCGCACTGTGCCTGCCTCTCCAACGTTACAAACTTTAAACATTTGCCAAATTTACCCGCACATTTAGAAAAGAGACACACACTCCATAGACCCCAAACTCCAAATTCTAAACGAGCACAGAAAATCCACCGACACGACAAACTAGCGAGCCAACTTAAAATGGGAGCGAACCCCAACACACGAAACCTGCCAGTCTCCGTGGGCATCCTCCAAACTTCTAATCTGCTCGGGGGCAGTGAGAGGCTGGGCTGCTGCATTCCATGACGCCCAGCTGTCTGGACGCCACTAGAAGACGAGAGTACCTGTGGGGGGTGACAGTTCCCCCTGCTATGGCATCGCTAAACTCTCAAGTGCTGCTTTTGGCTGCAGAAACGGAGTCCTGATCTTCCCATCGCTGGCATATGAAACCCCATTAGACCCGAAGATAACACTGGCACCCTCACAGACCAATAAGAGTTTCTCACACGTACACTCACACAAGCATCCATATTCTAAACACACCGCCATGGATACCCCAACACACACACAATGAACACACGGAACATACACACACATCTCCCCCCCCCCCCCACATCTACAGAGACATACACCCACACAAACAACAAGCCCTTTCACCCTCACACTGTGTGCTTCTCCCTCTCCACTAGCACGACTCACCCACTCACTGCTTTCCCACAGCAACTTATTTCTTATGCAAGAGATCAGTCCTTTTCTTGAGTGTTGTACGGAGCTGAGAACAGTTATTGCAGCTCTAGCTCTTATCTTCCCAGACAGTACATGGAGTCCCATCATAGCAGAGCCGGTTGTATAACTCCCCTACCCTCCAACTGAACCAAACTAGACCTTGAGGCTCTTGCACAAGCAAAATGTTCTCCACTTTCTTCCATAAGGAACTTTTCAAGACTTAAGAGCAAGTGCAAGGAAGGAGCTGAGCCCGAGATAAGCGGATGTGCTGCTCCGACAGAACTCACTGAGAAACTGGTATTAAGCAATGCACATTTCTTGAAGCTGCTGTGCTGGGCAGCACAGAGTTACTGGTTTCATATTGCGCAAGAGTGATACCTGGCTTTTTTGAGTGATCTGTCTCTCTTTGTGTCTGAGCCATGTGTGTTGTAATCTGTAGGCGCTGCGAGCTAGGCTGTGTGCGCACTATGATTCGACCTAGGGCTGTACAGAAAACACACACCGAGCAATACAGGGGTTAAGTTGGGTGTCCTGTGTGCTGGGTGTGCAGCCAGTACGCATTGTATATTGTGCATACATTGTGCGTTGTCCCTCCACTGTATTGCGTGATGCGTGGCGCCCTGGGCATGTTATGTGTGTAATTTACATTGTGTGTTGCGTGTGATGTGTGGGCACTTAGGTGTATGTCAGTTGCACTGAGCAGGGCATGTTGTGCCTGCACTATGCATGTTGTGTACCGCCTATGCACCCAGCATACTGCATGTACACTGTGTGTGTTGCCTATAGGATTGAGTTAGACAACCCCAGTCAATAAGCTGACTAACCAGAAGCGCCTGGATCTTATCCCTACCCACTTTGGTTCTCTGTCCTCCAGCCAGTTCTTCTTCTCCCCCTGACACTCCTCCCTCCCTCTAGTCACAGGTGCTGGAACGAGGGGAGCTGGGGGGTGGGGCTGCCTGTTCCCACCCCACACAGGGGTTACAGTTTGATCCAATGGCTCTCAGCACCCCCACTGTACAAACTATCCCAGCGCCCCTGCCGCTACCGCTGCAAACCCAGTTCCAGTCTCTCCGGGGACAAGTCCAACCTCTTAACAACCCCCCTCGTTGTGCTGCAGCGACTGGATCGAAACTCCGGCAGCCGGTCCCCGGCGACACCCCTGAAATGCCCCCAGCCACAGGGAGCTGAGCGCCGCTTTATGCTCCCCACCCCCGGTTCTCTCTCCTCCGGGGCTGGGCGCGCCCAGGGCTTTCCCCGCGGTGCGTCCCCACTCGCCCGCTGCTCATCTCCCCGCGAAGCCCCGCTCCCCAGTGCGGCCAGGGACCCGCCTGAACATGCGGCCCGTCCCCGTCTCCCTGCAGCCTGGGCCCGACCCCTGCTGGGGAGGGGGAAAGAAACTTGCGCTACCTTGTGTCGCGCGGGTCTCCTGCGCCCTCGCCCGCTCCCTGGACGCGCTCAGCGCCGGCGAGCTCCTGCCGGCGAGTTGGCTCCTCGCCCGGCCGCTGCTCCCCGCTCCATCCCCGGCAGGCGCAGCCCCGTCTGGGCGCGGGGAGCTGGGGGGGGGGGGGGGAGGCGGAGCTGCGCTCGGCGCGCCCCGCGCTCATTGGCGGCCCGGCTGCGAGCCGGGGGCCCCCTCCAGCGGGCTTTGTGTCCTGGCTGACAGCTGGGCATGTGTCAGGGGCTACCCCCGCCCGGTAGCTAAAACATGCACCGACCCCCCCTTTCCCAAACCACCCCCCCCCGCCGCTTCCCCCTTGCAAAGCAGAGCCGGACCCTGCCGCATGTCCCTGGTTTGCTGCTCCCTTTATGCTGGGGGGGGGGGGGGAGCTGAAATGTTGGGGGTAAAGCCAGGGGTGGGGGAACAATGTGTACAATGGGGGGTGCGGAGAGCCATTGAACCAAATTGTTCACACTGTGTATGCTGGGAACCACTTCGAGCCACGGGGCGCGGCAGCCCCCCTCCTTCCGGCATTTATGGGGAAATCCTGGCTGGATTTAGAGGTGGGAGAGAGACGGCTGGGGGCCGCACCGCCTCCGGTAGGGTGACCAGATGTCCAATTTTATAGGGACAGTCCCGATTTGGGGGGCTTTTTCTTATATAGGCTCCTATTACTCCCCACCCCCATCCCAATTTTTCACACTTGCCCTCTGGTCACCCTACCGGGTCTCCATCTCCCCCGGGCAGAAGGGCTGCACCCTCTCAGAAGGCTCCACTCCCGCGGGTGATCGTGAGCCCAGATGTACATGACAACACAAGGGGCAAAGCTGGGGGAGAATCAGGTTCCATCCTGTTGAATCCTACACAGTGTTTCATAACGACTTAAAAATGTCAAGATAGTCTCTCTCTCTCTGCCTCTCTCATAGGTGAAGCCTGGCATGTAAGCACCGATATCCTTCGCCCCTTACTATCTTCCATCTCCTAATCCGTTGTGGAAAACTCCCAACAGCACTTCACAGGGATGAAGGCAATAAGGGCTCCGTAGTAGTTGTCTGAGCCAGCCGACAGAGATCCTGCCTACAGAATTGTTGAAGCATCCTAAAGAACTCTACAGCATCCTAAAGAATGTTCTATTCAATTCTATAGGACACATCAAAAAACCCTTAGAAAGGTGATAATGGCCTGTGAAATTCTGTAGGACTTTTCCATAAGGGAGAGCTGGGCAAATGGTTTGCAGTAATGTAGGTGACAAATTTCATCTCCCCTCCTCCCGTCCTGCCCCCATCCACTGTCTTTAGAAAAGATCTTATTCTCTATTAAATTATATAGGATTTTAGCGTCTCTCTGATTATTTGTTGCTACTTGCTATAATTATTGGTACAGTACTGTCCAGGCATCGTCAGGATGCCGCTGTGCTAAGAAATGTACAAACATGATAAAAGACAGCCCCTACTCTGAAGAGCCTGTAATCTCCTTGGGCAGTTCTACAGAACCCTATTGATTTCATCCCTATTTGGTTCTATAGGATTTTTCCTTAAGGGAATATTAATATACTTCTGTGCACTTTCTGGGACTGAGCAAGTGTGCTGGAAGTGGCATAAGACTAGGTTTTCTCATGGCATTTTGGTGCTTCGGCTCTTGACTGACGTCCATCAGGTGGGACTATGGAAACAAAAAAATTAAATTAAAAAGAACAAGCTAGATTTTTGCAAACCTCAAAAAAGATCTGGTTCCAATTGAGGCTCAAATCCTTATTCTAGCTGATCCTGTTCAAACTGGGTAGTGACAACGTGTGTTTTCTCAGACAGGTGCAATGCCCATCTGTCTATAGCGAGGCATGATAATATGTTTATCAGGATACAGCTGCTGAGATGTACATGTGCATGTCCATCCACAGTTGGCATGGACATGTGAGTGGTGTTGGTGTGTGTGTAGGTATGGGAGACAGAGTAGTCCAGTGGCTTAACGGGCTCTGAGACAACCTTACATTGAGTAAGTCACCCAACGTACGTGCCTCAGTTTCTCCATCTGAAAAATGTGGAATAATACTTATCCCCCTTATAGGGATGTTGTGAGGATTATCACTGTTATTTATTTCTATTACAAGAACACCTAGAGGTCTCAACAAAGACCATGCCCCATTGTGCTAGGCACTGTATAGCAAATCACTGCCCTGTAGGGCTTACAGTCAAGTCAGAAAACTGGAATAGATGCACTCAAAGTACTATATTAAGCACCACTAATTGTGTGTGTGTGTAACGTATATTTATCCATGCATGTTGCATATGGACATGTAGCTGTGTGACTGTGTCTACACTGCAGAAAAAGCTGTGCTCTTAACTGGGTTAGCTAACCTGGGTTAAAATAGCACTGAAGACACGGCAACTTGGCTTTTAACTTGGGTCACCAGCTCGAGTTCAACCGCAGGGTGCCCTTTAGGCTTACGCATGAGTTGCCAACCTGAGTTAAAAGCTGAGTTGCTGTGTCTTCACTGCTATTTCAACCTGAGTTAAGGGCACAGCGTTTTTTGCACTGTAGACATAGTCTGTGCACGTAGACGCCATGGGCGTTCATGGAGATGAGCACCTCTGGAATCTGCTTTGCAGAGCGGTGAGTGCACCAAGAAGTAGTGAGCCCTGTCTCTACTCCGGGGATGAAATGTTGCTGTGTAATGGGTGGGTGTGTTCAACAGATCACCTGTGGGCTTAGCTAGTACAGCTCCTCTCTCCCTTTGTCTAGGGAAGCTCAGCCTCCTGATCCCTCCTGCTCTCTCCCTCTGTACTGAACGGCTCATTATTGCAGAAGGTTAGATGTGCTGGGAAACAACACCCTTAGAGTGACTTAGAGACCTGGTAAATAGCTGCATTCTGGGGGGTGAGGAGAGGTGTTCTCCACAATCCACTCCCTCTGCTCATTCTATCACATGGACTTCTTCCTGCCTGGAAACTTACATCCCTTAAGGGAAAGCCCTATAGAATGTACCAGGGAGGAAACCAATAAGACTGTATAGAAACTGAACAGGCTTCTGCAGAACTGACACTAGAATTAATGAATTAGCCCCTTACAGTTGATATGGGTACTTCCACCTTTTCATGTTTCTCTGTATGTATAAATATCTTCTTACTATATGTTCCATTCTATGCATCCGATGAAGTGGATTGCAGCCCACGAAAGCTTATGCTGAAATAAATTTGTTAGTCTCTAAGGTGCCACAATTTCTCCTGTTCTTTTTAGAAACCTATAGTTTTTAATAGAGAATGAGAGCTTCCCTATGCAGTTTTGAACCATCCTATAGAAGGAATAGAATTGCCTATTCCATTCTGCAGGATGGGTGGGCATTTTGTATTGCTCTGTATGGGGCTTTTCCATCAGGGAAGGCGTTTCTGCCTCCCTCTTTCTCACCCATTCTCTAATTCCTTCTTCCCTCCCTCCCATGTTGAGCAGACCTGTTTGCAATTGATAAACTGATGTAGCCCTTTGGAATGCACTGGCTGGCTGGGTAGCCCGCAGCACATCTGGGCTTGCACCACATGCTGTAAGACGGTCTGCCTGTCAGCCAGGTGGGAAGTGGGAGCGCTCTCTGCCTGTCTTGAGCCCACACTTGCACCCGAGCAGGGAGAATGGTCACCCTCTCCCCTCCCCCAACCTCAGTGCATTTTGGCACCAGTCCAAAATCTGGGTGTCTGCAGATGTTTTAAAAGCTGTCCTGTCAACCTGAGGTTTGCCTATGCCACTGTCAAGTGGAGCACGTGCCTCACATCTCACAGCGCCCTATGGCACAGAAGGGAAACCAGCGGAGTGGCAGCAGCAGAAGGAACCAGCATCACGGGTCTAATACTGTGCAAAGCCTTTGCACGGTGGTGAGAATCTTACTCCAAGAGGGGGCTTGGCCGTTGCCATCCCCACAGCACTTTCTCAGGCAATGCAAATGTATACATGTGGCATTGCAGCGTGGGAATGCAGAGGTGGGGCTGCATCGTCATAGTACCTGTTCTGGAAAGGCAGGAAAAGCAGTTCATCAGTGCCAGAAATTAACCAAACCTCACACAAGGCTGTGAATGGGTAACCATAGACAGAACATGCCCTAGCCACTCCACGGTCTGTCCTCATTTCTGGTCCCCATAGAGCCAGCTGTAATGGTCTATGAACCAGCCACTCAAGATTCCTGACCAGGACCTTGGAACAACCAAGGAATACACTGACAAGGTGGGGTAGGTAATATCTTTTATTGGACCAATTTCTGTTGTTGAGAAAGACAATTTCTCCATCCTACACCAAGCTCTGCAGAAGAAGGAGCTCAATGTAAATTTGAAAGTTTGTTTCTTTCACAAACAGAAGTTGGTCCAATAAAAGGTATTAACTCACCCACCTTGTCTCTCTAATATCCCGGGACCAACATGACTACAACAACACTGCATTCAAGGAATAGACTGGCAGGCTCCATGGAATCCATCCCAGGTTTCATACTGAGCTCACTGCACCCTGGGATCTGACTTTGAGAGTATGGCTTGCTGTGTGAATATACAGACTATGCAAACTTAAGCAGTAAAGCTAGATTCCCTCCCACCTCACCTTACATCAATGCAAAGTGGGTGCAAAATGCCACCAAATCAGACCCCTCCACTTACACCAGTGGCTGCATTTCACATCAGCTTTCCACGGATATAAACAGCAATACACACCGAGGCAGGAAAGAATCAAACATAGTTCATGTCCCTCGCTGTCGAGCCTCAGTGCCTTGATTTAAGGAGCTTCTACTAACCAGACAAGACACACGCCCCGTTCTTTCTTTTCCTTTTTTGTATTGCTTGCTGGCAGCTCAGCTAGCTTCTCTGCTGATTTGTGCAAGGCTCCCACAACACCATGTGCTGCCTGGTTGCCTTGAAAGCAGTCAGCTGGAATTTGCTATTTTAGGACCTAAAACTGAAAAAAAAAAAAAAATAATGTGAGCACAAAGGGGCAATTTAACAGGATTTTACAGGGAGGAAAAATGTTAGGATTAATTTTCAGTTGACTGGAACTTAATATATCCATAGTTAGGGAAAGGAAATTAGAACGCAAAGCCGAGAAATTGTTTGTGTCAGATGGGCTAGTAGTGGTCAAGTCACTAGCCCATTGGATATTGCCCTGAGTTTGGCAGGCTTGCAATGATCTAATTCCATCCATCCTTGTGGTCACAGCTGGAGCTGCTCAGAAGATAGCGATGGGCAAAGCTCTGAAGGGAATAGGGTCGTGGTGGGCCCCAGTTCTCTGTTGTGCCATTCCTGTGCTTGCTGCAGACATGGAGGGATGGGGCAAAATTGGCTTTGAGTCACCTTAGTACCTCCCCTATTTTGGGCCTAGCTCTTGGCATAAGTTAGTGCAGTGTCAGGACGAATCTAATTTATAGTCTGGCTGCAACAGCCCCCTTTGGGCCATCAACCAGATAAGAATAGCAGAAGCGCATGGGCTCTTTGGCCACACCTGTCCATCATCCCTGAACACCCCTGCTATGTCCCCTGTGCAGGGGGCTAGGATGGGGAGCGGATCCACAGCCATTCTGACTGTTCTACCCCAGCTGTACACAGGGGGTATTTCCTGGAGACAGTTCCATTCCCTTTACTCCACTGCAGAAAGGTAAAGGGGCCACGGGGCAAGAACAACTGGCCCCCTGCTTGGCATGGTTATATGACCTGAACGCTTCCATTACTGCCTCTCCTTCTGCCTCTCATCACACCCCTTTCCTTGAAATGAATCCCATCCCGAGATAAAACTCAAAACCACTGATTCATGCATCACGCACAAGTCAGAGCTCGCCCCGTCTGCCGTCCTCGCCCCCTCAAGCCAGTCTGACTATCTCGTATTACCTCATCTCTTAAAATCACCTGGCAGGTTTCCCAGGCCAAGGTAGCCTTGGAGAATTCTGGCAATGGGGCACACAAAGGAATTCGCTTAAAGAGTTCGGTGTAAACATTTATCCCCCTTTATCCCCCTCGTTGTGGCAAATGAATTGACCTGTAGGACAGAGGCTACTCCCCAAGGAAGCTCCTCTGGCCAACCAGAGTCAGGCTTTTGCTCCCATAGCATTTGTGCACACATAGATCATTACATCTGGAGCTGCATGGACTGAGTGAGGGTGGAATTCCCACCAGCAAAAGCATCTTCTTATAAGGGGAAATAAAAGAATGTAACCCCCCACCCCCAAGCCAAAGAAATCACTTAGCAGTAATATCAGAGGGTCACTTAACTCCCTGCACCAGTGCTATGGCCAGAGGAGAGGCTGTTTATGCTTCTCCTATTCTGCTGCTACTAGGGGGCCAAGGCATAGACCAGGGAGCTTCCTTACCTTGTGCATCCCACTGCCATAGTCCTTCTGGGGCCTGAGGCAGCAGGAAATAGCCAGAGCAGCCATCTTCCTCCCTCCCATGTCTCACACCCACACTGGAACGTCCCCTCCTTGACCCGGGCTTCTGCCAAGGTAACAGAAGAGTCATGCTCTAAAAGAGAGAGGCACCTCAAAGAGTATGTCCCTGCAGGGCAGCAGTCCCTGGCTCTGAACCAGAGCTCCTTGCTTTAGGGTGACCATACGTCCCGTTTTGGCCAGGACAGTCCCTTTTTTAAGCCCTGTCCCAGCCGCCCCGACCTTTTTGGCAAAACTGGGCGTTTGTCCCATTTGCTCTTGCCAGCTGACCATCAGCAAGCAACAACACCAGCCCTGCGCAGGACGGAGGGCTCAGGAGAGCAGCTCGGGCTGAGCCAGCCTCCAGTGGCCGGGCGGCAGGGGGTCGTGGGCCCCGCATGCAGCGGGTAGAGGTGAGCCTCGGGCTGGCCTCATGCATGGGGGAGGAAGGGGGCCACCCCTGTGAGTGAGGAGGTCTGTGGGAGGGATCACGGATGGGGTGGGGGTGGGGGAAGCCCCAGGCCGGCCCTGTAGAGTGTCCCGTTTTCACTTTGGGAAAATATGGTCACCCTATGCCTTGCTTCAAGGTGGGCACAACTCAGAAGAGGATCCCAGTTTGAGTCTTAGCAGTGGCTGGCTGCAGCTAGGTCTCACACACATATAGACACAGCACAGGAGAGGAGATGCTATTAGTCAGCTAGAGCTACCCAATCTCTGACCCCTGCTTGGCTCAGTCAGCGCAGACCAGTAGCTAGAGTACTGGTCTTGGATTAAAGAGATTTTGCTTCAATCCCCTACTTTGCCACCGCCTTCCTGTGTGACCTGGGGCAACTCACTTAGCTTTGCTGTGCTTCAGTTTCTCATCTGTGAAAAGGAGATAGTAGCACTTCCCTTCCGCCCAGGGCGGCTGTGGAATCTCCATCTCTGGAGATATTTCAGAGTAGGTTAGATAAATGTCAATCAGGGATGGTCTAGACAGTAATTGGTCCTGCCATGAGGGCAGGGGGCTGGACTCGATGACCTCTCGAGGTCCCTTCCAGCCCTAGAATCTATGAATCTATGGATTACCTGTTAGGTTCACTCCCTCTGAGGTACCTGGCATTGGCCACTGTCGGTAGACAGGACACTGGGCTGAATGGACCTTTGGTCTGACCCAGTGTGGCCATTCTTATGTTCTTATGTTCTCCTCATGGAGAGAATACCAATTGTGTATTATGATTCAATATTATTTTGTACACTGCTTTGACATAACAATATAGCAATACATAAATTCACAGCAAAATGAAGGCAGGGATGATGTAGTATAGGGAATCTTCATATTTAGATTGTAAGTTCTTTGTGGCAGGGACTATACTTTTGTTATATGCTTGAACAGTGGCTAGCATTGTAGGGCTGAGGCCTGTTGCAATACACATAAATAAGAATATAATAGACTAAACTGCTAAATCTAGGCAAATTCAGATTAGGAATCAGGTTCAAATTTATAACAGGGATGGTAATTAATATCTGGAACAATTTACCAAGTGATGTGGTAGATTCTCCTTCACTTGGAATCTTTAAATCAAGACCTGGTGTCTTTCTAAAAATATATGTTCTAGCTCAACCACAATATATGGGCTAGATGGAGAAAAACACTGGGTGAAATTCTCTGGCCTGTGCTATGCAGGAGGCCAGATTATATAATCATAATGGTCCCTTCTGGCCATAAAATCTATGAATGTATGAAAAAATATCTTCTGGGATTAGGGTGACCAGACAGCAAATGTGAAAAATTGGGACAGGGGGTGGGGGTAATAGGAGCCTATATAAGAAAAATACCCCAAAATCAGGACTGTCCCTATAAAATCGGGACATCTGGTCACCCTATCTGGGATTGTCCCAAATTGAAAAAAAACTTCTGGTTCTGATATACGTACATTGATATAAGGGTTATGTCGGGTTCATATTACTACGGTATCAGAGCAATGCCCTCATGTGAGGAATGTAAACAGAAATAGACAGATGTCTGTTCAGATTCCTGGGGTAAAATCCTGGCCTCACTGAAGTCAAAGGGAACTTTGCATTGACTTCAAGGGAGCCAGGATTTCACCCTTGGTAATTCAGCTAACAACTCTATTCGATCACTTTGACTGGAAATCAAATGCCATGTGCAGACATGTAGTGGAAAAGGAATAAGTGTGTGACTTGCAGTCCATCAGGTTAATGATTGAGCAAGGATAAAGCAGACAGGAAACTCCATTGTGTCCAATGCTCTGCCCATTCTTCATGGGGCTCTCTGTTGAGATGGCCAACAAGAAGGCTGAACAGAAATGGTGCCAGTGGCAGGAGGACTTTTTGTGGTGTTGATACTTCTCCAGCAGGCAGCAGGGTGAGACCAAACTCAGACACCACTGAGCAAGATTCAAATACGGATTAGGACCAAGGCTTTCAAGAGCCAATAGTGATTTTGGGTGCCCCCAACGGAGACATCATCAAGGTTTTTAGGTAGTGCTGAGCACCCGCCTTCTGCAAATCGGGCCCCTTTTATGTGTCTCAGGTTGGGCTCACAAAATCTCTAGTCACTGTGAAAATCTTGGCTTAGGGCAGGGATTCTCAAACTTTTGTACTGGTGACCCCTTTCACATAGCAAGCCTCTGAGTGCAACCCCCCTTATAAATTAAAAACACGTTTAAATGTATTTAACACCATTATAGAAGCTGGAGGCAAAGCGGGGTTTGGGGTGGAGGCTGACAGCTCGCAACCCCCCATATAATAACCTTATGACCCCCTGAGGGGTCCCAACCCCCAGTTTGAGAACCCCTGCCTTAGGGTATGTCTACACTTGGAGCTGGGGTTGTGATTCCCAGCTTGTGGAGACATACCCGCACTAGTTCTCATTGAGCTAGCACATGAAAAAATAGAATGCAGCCAGGGCCAGCTCCAGGCACCAGCAAAGGAAGCAGGTGCTTGGGGCGGCACAGCTGAAGGGGCGGCATTCCGGCCATTCCTGGGGCGGCACTTTTTATTTTTTTGCTTCGGTGGCTTGTAGCAGCAAAAAAGCTAGAGCTGGCCCTGAATGTAGCCATGGCAGCATGAGCTGTGGGACAGGCTAGCTACCCCGAGTCCATGCCTATGGTCTCTGATGGGCATGTACTTGGGGCGGCTAGCCTCTCCCGCTGCTCGCACGCTACGGCGACAGCCTCTTTTTAGCCCGCTAGCTCAACGAAACCTAGTGCGAGTACATCTCCTCAAGCTGGGAATCACACCTCAAGCTCCAGATGAAGACAAATGCTTAGGTATGTATATGGATAATGAGAGCATCCACAGTTCCATCGAACAGGAAAAGCAGAAGAGATATAAACCCCCAGCTTTCAGGGCATAAGCTCAGGAAGAAAGTTCCACCGTGGGCAGGTTATTCCATAAATGCTCACTCTTGATTCTTGCACTTTTCTCTGAAGCAGCTGGTGCTGGCCACTGTCTGAGACAGGAATTGGGTGGCTAGACGGACCCCTGCTCTGATGCAGCCTGGCAGTTCCTATGTCCCTGTTTCACAAAGGACACCACAACGGCCATCGGATGAATATGGATTTGGGTACCGCCTGACCCAGACCGGAATCCAACATGGGTCTTAGAGGCAAAAGGCTCCATCTCCGAATTTTATTTAATTGCATTTTTTTCCCTGCGAGCCCTGGAATTATTTTGTCTGCTTTGTGAAGCTCTCTGGTGAAAGGGGCTCATCAACGCTCCTAATTACTGCCGCCCACACACATCCCTGCCCGCCTGCAAGAGGCATCTAAATAGGGAACTGGCACTCTGAGTGCTGTCACTGCCGCCTGCAGCGCTCGGCGCTTCTAATGAAGAGCTCCTGCTCCTGCCTGGGCCCAGGCGGCCCAGAGGAGTCCTGGCCCTCACGCTCTGTGCTGGCAGGAGAAGGAGGGATGCTGTCAAAGACGGACTGTTTTCTTCCCTCAGATAATGGCGCGGGTGGGCGTTTGTCAGCTGTGGCAGGCGGGGGATCCTTTGCTCACATACTCTGCTTGCATCAGCCACTTAGCCTGTTCCTTCTATTCCAGCTAAAGAAGAGGCAACAGGTAAAGAAGGCCCTGGCTCAGCATCCTGGGCCGGCCTATGTGGACGCCCTGCTTTTGAGCCTCTTGTCCCTGGGAGGGCCGTCTGCAAAAAGAAACTCAGGACAGTGCAGGAGAGAGGTCACCATTGCGACCTCTCCTGGCCAACTGAGGAGTGGAGTCAATAGACAGTTTCCTCCAGTCCAGTTCATGCTGGGTGTGGCACTGACTGGGCAGGGCGTTAAATCTTCTAGGGAGCAGGGAAGAGTGCATGGTAGCTTCTCAGACAGCCTGACAAAGCAGTAAAGGGGGCAAAAGATAGTTCATCTCAGTCGATGTGCCGATGGCTGGCCCTCCAGTCACCCATCCAGTGCAAGTCCTTTCCCCTCCCTCAGGGGTAAATTTTGCAGTGGGAGCTGCTGGATGCTGAGCACGGCTTAAAATCTGGCCATGCGTAAATGGGAGCTGAGCAGCACTGAAAACGGGTTCCCGACTGTGGATTCGGAGCTCTTGGCAATCCGGCTCTGGCGTCTCTAGGAAATCTGTAAACTCTGCCGTAGTGCTCCGTACACTGAAATAAATACATACCCTTCACTATATGGGCAGCACAGCGCAAGGCGGTGTCTGGGGATTTGCAGAAGAAACACACCGGGGGAAATAATGGGCTAATATCTGATTCTTCTGGTTGGGCCGGTAGATGACACATGGTAATTAGCCTGCAAACCTGCTCAGCATGATTACCTGGCACTCTGCTGGGACGTGTGTGCACTCCCATGCACTTACTGTCAAAAAGCCAGCTCAGCCACCACCTTGGCAAACCGCTACGCCACGGCACGACCTGCAAGATAGTCACAGAGACCAGCTGAAGTGCAGCCCCCCTGACTCAGCTGGGGGAGTTCCTGGTAATCGCGAGGGTCGTGCTGCAACAGTGGAGGGTGCACAGGCATGTGCAGGGAGTGGCTCTGTTATTCAGCTAAGCCCTGCTAATACCCACAACGTGCCTCCGCTGAGTGAAGAGGCCTTGATATCATCTTCCTTGCACCGCACAAGGTATTTGCCAGCCAGTTCCATTGTTTTTGGTTTGAGATTAAGAGGAGGATCCATCCAGCTAACCCTCTCCTAACCCAACCCCGCCGGAAGGGCTGACATAACAAAGCAAACCAAACAAAACGTTGTGGGTTTGCCGCCATCGCATCGTTCACTCGGCTTGTGTGTTCTCCCCCTTTCCCCCCCACACTCTTTGTCTATTTAGACTGTAAGTTCTTCGGGGCAGGGACTCTGTCTTAGCATCTGTCTACACAGCAAAAGCTGTGCACAGGCTAGAAAATTACCCAAGCTAGCTTGTACCCAGTTAGCGTGGGTAATAGTACCAACGAAGACAGCACAGCGCAGGCTTCAGAGCAGGCTAGCGAGCCAAGTCTGTACCCAAGATCAGTGCTGGGCTTGTACTACCCGCACTGAAGCCTGTGCTGCTCTATCTTCACTGCTATTTCTACCCAGGCTAACTGGATTCAAGCTGGATCAGGTAGGTTTTGTTGTGTAGACACACCCTTATTTTATGTTTGTACAGCACCTAGCACAAAGGGGCCCCATTCTTGGTTGACCCAGAGGCACCACAGTGATAAACTTGATACATGAAATGAAAAAGAGGGGACGATCAAGACTCGTCGTCCTTCGTTGCATCTTGCTGCTGCCATTTCAACTGCTTCCCCTTCCAAGGGGCAGGGCAGGAGGTGACGGGATCCTGCCCACTGCTCCCATCCCCTTTGTTTCGCACAGAGTGCCCAGAGTCCTTCTCTCATGTAGATACCACTGTGCAGTTTACTTAAAGGTTTTGCTCAGTATAGTCCCAGTATTTCCAATGTAGTTCAGTTTTACTACCCCTTTTCCAAGCGGGGAAAGAAAAGGTGTCTCCTCCCAAGGATCTCCCTTTTCTCAGGCCCTGCTAGCTTTTCTCTGTCTTCTGCTAATCCCACTCCTTTCCTTCCTGTGCTCTTTTAGCCAGTTTCCTTGTTAATGGGCTGATTAGTTCATTAGCTACCCAGCCCCAATCTGATCTGGTAATCAGCAACTCCTCTCCTTAATCAGCCCCTGCCTCCCCAGGGGCCTAATTGGATAAACAGTGACCAGAGTGCTGGTTCAGCTGCTGATTCCCAGCACTCTGTCACAACGGATTTCCTTCTTTCTTCACCCCCGAGACAGAAGGCTTGTATGGGAAGGGGTAAAAAGGATGGCGGAAGGTGGAGAAGATGACCACTCCCAGAGGACAGAGAGAGAGAGAAACTGGATGCTGAAGGAGGGGGAGGATGGGGAAAGATGCGGGGAGAGAGAGAATGGGAAGGAAAGAACAGGAGACTGGAAGAAGGGAGGAGAGTTTCTCAGTGCAGCCTCTGTTACCCCATCTGTGCTTGTGTTAGTTAAAAGCTGTCAGGTTTAATTCCAAGGATCCGGCAGGAAAATTGAGTGTGAGCTGTTAACCTCGGCCCAGTGGCTCGGCACTCTCGAAATGAGCAGTCAGTCAGAAGGGCCTCAATCACGCGCATGGCTTACCCTGATACGTGAGGGATGTACGCAGGATCTGGGACTTGGCTGGATTCAGGGCCCTGACCCACTTAGAGATGCCATCCATGGGGTCTTTGCATCCTGGAGGAGCAGCTACCCTAGGAAAAGAAAGGAAGTGACAGGGGTTTGGTATGTTCCTGACTTTGGTTTGTTTGGCTGCATAGGCTTGGGTTATATTCGTCCATGGGGCTCAGGCCCCACCACTATTCTGGAAATCCCCAGTAATGTTTGAGCCAGAGGTGCACACAGAATTTTGTTAAAGAGGGAGCCCAGATTATCTGGCCAGCTGCTCCAAATATGAGTGAGCTGGGGCATGGGGTCACAACTCCAGAGGGAGGGAAGACCAGGCCTCATCTGAGTAATGTTGCAACCTGGCACACAGATCCAGTTCTTGCAGGATGCCTCTGAAATTTGGCCTGGCTGCCCCAGCATCATGCCATGACTACCTAGAAGGCTTCACACCTCCTTCCAGACTCCTATGTATAGGGGGCTTTTTCCCCTTACACCCCACTGGGGGCTTCACCTCTGACCCCAGGGCCCCACCAAAAACGTTACAAACCCAACACCTATGTTTGGCTGTGGCAGCAGCGCTTGGAGTCATAGCTGGGGAGATG
Source organism: Chelydra serpentina (assembly GCA_037349315.1). Classification (NCBI taxonomy): domain Eukaryota; kingdom Metazoa; phylum Chordata; order Testudines; family Chelydridae; genus Chelydra; species Chelydra serpentina. The sequence goes on along the minus strand of JBAIAC010000017.1, from coordinate 10,619,464 downwards.
AGTCACTACTGAACAAAGCCAAGTTTTTCCCTCCACCCTTGTACTGAAGTAGCCTCCTCTCTCCTAGCCCCTTCTAAAGTAACTTCAACCTGAGTGCCACTCCGAGATAGGAGCCTGGAGGTGAGGCTGTTACTGCCCCTAAACCAGATAGCTTGACCCCTCTGCAAGGCATTGATCTTGCCATCTTCCCAAGGAGATCTGGAGAAGGCCCAGAGCTGAGATGGTCCCATCCCAGAGTCAGAGGTAGAACTGGATGGAAAAGGCTGCTTCATCTCAAGTGACACGTTTCATAGAGACATGGGTTTTGACAAAATTTCATTTAGGAAAAATAAAACACCCCGAACTAAAACAAAATGAAACCCTGAAAAAAGTGTCTTGATAAAAAATAAATGTTTCTATTTGCTGTTTCAAACTAACTTTTCAGTTCATTTTTTTTAACTTTTCTTGTTAAATGATATAAAATTTTAAAAAGTTAAATTTTTTTTAAAAGTGTACATCAGAAGAAAGTGTTTTGATTTTATCCAAAACAGTTTTTTTTAGTTTGTTTTGTGGGAAGTTTCAAATGTTACTGGTTTTGTTCTGTTTCAGAACAGAAAAAAAAATCAAAATTGCTGATTCTTCTGCAGAATAAAAAGCCCATTCCAGCCCAGCAGTTGTCAGGGGTGTTGGTTCAGAATGGTCTGAAGGATGAATCTAAATGGGGTTTGGGGTTGGGAAGGGAAGGAATAGTACAGAAATTTCTCTGCCTATTGGACTCTGTTTGCCTAGAGGGGCATCCCTGGTGGCACAGGGATGAACCAACCAAAGCACAGGTGTTTCAGTATCATGGATGGGCAAAACATTTCAGTCCAAACAGAACCAGCCCAAAGCATCACCGAATACTTGAACCAAGCCCCATGTGACTTTGGAATTAGAGGAATTGGAATTCCCCCAGTCCCGGCTGCCTCTACCTCACTCATTCCCATTTTCACATCAGCCTCAGCACTTCAGGGTTCCTGCTGAGACGGGAGGTGGAAATACCACTGGAAAAACCTGCTCTTGTGGGAATTTCCAGCCTGAACAGGACCAGGAAGAACCCAAGACTCCAGTGTGGTTCTGCAGACCCAGGACGGAGGAGAAGCAATCAGACTTTTGAATGCTTCTGACACTTCTAAGGTTTGCCTCTCAAAGGCAAGGATGGAGGAGTTTGCTGCTTCACTCTAGTGGTTGTTTCAAGCCATTCATTTAGCGCCAGACCTGAACACCCACAGAGTCGAAGAGATTTTGGATCCACAATATCAGTCCAGGCCTGTGTTATAGCATAAAAGACTTGGGGTCATGGAAACCAAATATATCATCTTAGAAAGATGTATTTATGAATACAGGCTGAATTTTTCTATCCCACTGATGGGATTTGGCTGCCCATCCAAATCCCCCTCTCCCCCCCTCCCCCGATGGCTTTGAAAATCTCAGCCATCCATGACTCTCCATGTTGCCAGTCAGTTGGTGGCTCTTCGAACTCCTTGTGATGGGGCCTGTATCCCACATAGGCCCTGAAGGGGTTAATGTGGGCCTGCAAGTTAACATACCTGGCATCACCTGCCAGAGAGAGCAGGAGACCCAGGCTTGACAGATGATGAAGCCCAGCTGGGGAGGTGATTATAAAGCCAGGAAGTTCCATCCCTCCGTGTGGGATAGAAGAGGTAGCAAGTGGTCTAGGAGTCAGCAGACCTTGGCTGCCAGCTACAACATCCCTGGGCTGGAACTTCAAGTAAAAGGAGGGCTTGGGTTCCTTTACCAGCCATGGAGAAAGCTGGGGTGAAACACCCTGGGGTAAGGGGTGTAAGGACCATGGAGCCCAGAGAAAAGATGGCAGACCTGATGTAAGGTCATTTGGCTACAGCTGAGTTGGGACTCTCTGTTACCCTGGAAGGGATGCACTAAAGTGTGACCTGATTGGAGGGCCACGTTGCAGGAGAAGAGACCACTGCAGTGACTGTTGGCAGGGGGCATGGTACAGGGAGACCCATGCCATGCCTGGCAATGAGGAGATGCTTCTGTGGTGAGTGAACCCCTTCACACTCCTCCTTTGTCTGATGTTAAAGCACAGAAAGGCTCTAACAACATCCCACAACCAAGCAGCCTCAAATGGGGGCAAAATTTGTATCTGGATCTAAATGCTGTGGCTTTCTGTAGTCCCAGCAGAGTTGCTAAGCAATGGTGGGTTCCTCAGTGGTTCTCTGTACTGGTCTGTGATGCTAATCTGAGTGGTGGTTAATGAGGCTGGCAATGGCAGAGTGGGGTTAGTGTTGCCAAGTCATGTGATTTCATTGCAAATCTCACAATTTTTGGAACTTTTCTTAAAGGCCCAGCTCCTGGAGTCATGGTATTACAGGAGAATCAGTTTGTGTGTTGTTTTTTTAATAGAAGTTTCGAGGGCTCACAGTGGCAGAGCAAATCTTGAAAAGAAACCAAAAGGCTCCTAAACCAGGAGGCTAATACAAAGCCCCCAAACTCATTATCTGTTAAAATCTCCTGGTCTTTAAGCCAATCTTATGATGTTTGGATGGTTGGAGTTGGTGATAGTGGGTGAATAGCTCCAAGCTCTAGGCATGCACTAGAATCCAGGACTGAAGATCTGGTTTGTTACAGAACCAGGGGCCAGCAATACAATTTAAACCCCCACATTGGTTCAGATCTAGGGGTTTGGGTGGGGTTTCTCTCTGTAGTCGGTACCAGAGGGTCTTCTGCTTTCAGTAGAGCCCTGTGCAGAGATAAAATTTGTATCCACATCTGATCTGCAAAAATGGTCTCTGGATATCTGTGGATGTGGATATAAAACCGATATCTGTGGATTTGCAGGGCTCTAGCTTTCACCCTTCTTCCCACAATAATTCTGCATTATTCACTGAGTTATGTAATACCTGATCTGGGAATCTCACACACACACACACACACGTGAATAACCAGTTGGGCAGCAAAAATGTGATGCTAAAGAAGGCTGTGAGGGCAGTTTGCCTGCCTGCCTGCCGTTATCCCACAGCTCATGATGACTATTGTACAGCCTGCTTTTCCACCACTTACCAGGGAAAAAATTGCTCCGGCTTTCTCCAGGGACTATTCAACTTACTGCTTGGCTCTGTTTCCTTCTGCTTCATTGGTCAACAAACCTGAATCCCTCTGAATAATTCAGCGGAGGCGCTGCACTATTTGTCTAAATAATTCATCCCGGCTCTTTGGGGGAAGGGGTGGAGGGAGAGGCAGTTGCACCACCTATCAGAGCCAGGCTTTTCCAGAGTTGACAGACTCCTACACTCCAGTTCAGGGTGGAGTTTCCTTCTGATCACGGGAGGGAGATGCCCCTGAGGAACAGAGGAAGCTGTGCTGGGCTGGAAAGAAACAACGCAACAGTAACATCTCTCTGCTCATGTCATAATTCCAAATGGGACCTGCCCTGCTTTATGGCCACGGCTGCTTGTATGGTACCAGGCCTTGTCTACACACAAACTTTCACTGGTTTAACTAAATCCTTGTTTACACAAAGTTGCATAGATTTAAATCGATTTAAACCTGGCATATGTTAATTCAGTGTAAGTCCTTACTGAATTAGCCTAAATCGATATAAGCCATTGTAAAACCAATTTAAGTCTGTCCACAGAGGGGTTTTCAACTAATTGGTTTAAAAACACTGTTAATTATAAACTGATGCAAATTTGTGTGTAGACAAGACCTCAGATGGTCACTTTCTGTTTGGGTGGGCCAGCTGCCTTACCCCACATAGAAAGCTCATAAGTAAATGACTTGCAAAGCCTTGCCCAATAGGAACACCACAGACAGTTGTATGGTGGGCACTCTGGGGCTAGGCATTCTCAAATTCTCATCTCTGCCACAGCCCTTTCTAGAATGCTCTGCTAAACTATCCCCCAAACCCTCCTATGAACAAGACCCTGAAAGACACCACTCCTTCCTCTTCCAGCCAGTCCTTTCATTGCCATGGCAAAGTCCTTCCAGCTAAAGCCATGAAACCATCCCATCTGGAGAGAGCAGCTGACTCTGTTCTCAAATCCAGCATGTGCCAGGGGAAACCCAGCTGCTCATTAAGGGAACACAGGCTTCCAGGAGACTCACAGAACAGCCTCAGCAACAGTGACCCTGAGAATTGGGCAAGTGGAATCACAGGTCTCATCTGTCTGCTCAATCTTGGCCGATGCGTGGGTGAAGTCTGCCATGATCCTCTTCCTTCAGCAATGCTAGAAGGAAAGGCACGTCGCTGGCACCTGGGGTGAGTCAACAAGTGTGTTATCCTCACCACAAATGCCCTCCCACGAGTATTTTATTAGTGGGTGTGCAACGAGGTGACTGAAGGTCAGGAGACTTTCTGGGCTGTACTCCCAGCACTGCAATTCTGGGCAAGTCGCTTCCCCTGCTTGCTGTTCCAGTCTGTGCCCCTGCTTCACAGCTCTGCTGATGCTCCTCATTCCTACCTCCCCCCGCCGGGGCTCCCCACATAAAGCTTGACTGGGACACCCAACCCAAATATGCAGCAGCCCCTGCTATTCCAATCGTGGGCTCCCAACCCAGCTCTGCCAACGCACCTTAATGCTGGCTCAGAGCCACCCCTCCCGTTACAGTCCTGGGTCCCTATCTAAGTTTTCATGTCAACCCATTTCACCATGGTATTTGAGTGCCTCGCCTCCTGATTTACCTCTTCCTGGAAGGTGGTGGGTGAAGTGCAGGGTGGTCTGGTCGGGAGTCTCAAGACACTACAAATGGGCGTCCGTTCAGAGTAGGCCTAGGCTGTCACTGGAGAGAAGTATGTTAAGAACCACTCCATCAGGCAGTGCTAACAAGAACTCTCTTCCCGAACCCCTCTCTGCGATACCAGGAGGGCAGCAGGCAGAGAGCTGGCTGGCTTGATTGCAGCAAACTGAGGTCTGAGGATGACAAAGCAGCAGAGGATCAATTATTTTAATGAATAAAAAATAAGGCCAGAAAAAATAGCAAGGTAGTCGGTGATCTTTGTAGGGCAGGGACTCAACAGGGCTTGACCTCAGTTGGTAAGTTCCAGGCAATAGCCAGCTGAAATGGGCAGTGCAAGGAATCTTCCTTTGATCAGCCTGCATGAAGGAAGCTGGGAACAGTGAAACCACAGACTGGGAGCAGCCGGGCTGGTTAGTGACTTAGTGTCAGTCCCTTATCCACAGGGGAAAGGCATCATACATCCTCAACCAGCTGCAAACTCTATGATCAGCACAAAAGGCTGATCTCTGGGGCCATAGATTATTAGTAAATAATACCCATTCTGCTTTGGGATTATGATAATTTTGGTGGGATTTAAAGAGAGGCACAAAACTGAACAGGGAAGTAAAGGAAAGGGCTTCTCTGCCTGCTTCTCTTTCCCCCCCCTTCATTCTTTAAATATATGATCTTGCTGTTCCTGAACGTGAATCACTGCAGCAGCTTGATTTTAGGATTGTTCTAGCAGGGGACTTGCAAGCTTCCCACACACAACTGTGATAAGCACACCTCAGTCTTGACATGCAGTTCCCACTGCTATTCGAGACCTGACCTCCCCCCCCACCGCCGCAGCTCTGCCAATGACCCTCAATCCTGACCTCCAGTGCCCCTGCTCTTGTGGGCCTGAGCTCCCTCCACACTATTCTGCTCCTGCACCTTAATTGCAATCCCCACTCAGCTCTCCTGCCCTTCCTACTAGTCTAGTCCTGGGTCTGCTCACCCAGGTCTGCCTGTGCACCTCAATCCGGAGCTGCAGCAGCCCCTGCTGTATCAGCCCCTCACACCAACTCCGCCAGTGCACCCCAGTCATGACCTCCAGCCCCACCTGCTAGCTGTGTCCTGAGCCCACACACTGTTCTGCCTACACACCCCAGTCCTGTCCTACCCCTGCTTTGCCAGGGCACCTGACTGCTCTTGTCCTGAATCACTTCTGAGCAGATACTCTAGCTGAAATCCTTCCAAGCTGCCTAGGGGATTTTGATTCACAATCCCCACTGAAACGAATGGGAGCTGTGCAGCGAGGGCCGGATCCAGTGCCCACTGAAGTCAATAGTAAATTTCCCATTGACTCATCAGGAGCTGGATCGGGTCCTGAGATCCCTTAGAAAGTCTGAGCCTGGGATGTCCCATACCGTGTAGTGTCTAACTACGTTCTGTCACATGGTCAAACTTTTTCAAACAAAAAAAAAAATATATATTTTTTTTAAAAAGGCCTTGAAAATGTTAATGAAAATATTCATCCCTTCCCCAAATTTCCACTTTTTTAAAGAAATGAGTATACAAAAAATCAAGCCCTTTTTTTTGCAGGGGGATGATTGTTTCTTTCAGTTTTATAGGCTTTATTTTGTCCTCTCTCTGCCTCTTTCCAGTGGCAAAAAGGAAAATGATAATGAAATCATAACAAAAAAAAGTGGTGGGAGGAACCTTCCCTGCAAAAAGAGGGAAAAATTAAAAAAAAAATCAATACAAATGTTTGAAAAATTTTGAGTAAAACTAAAACTCATTCCTTTTGGGAACCCAGGGCACAAAAACAGCTTACAAATTTTTCATGAAAATGGTGGGGTTTTTTTTCTGTCTCACTCTGGTGGCCACAAAGAACATTCTCTCCAGAGGTATAAACCTCCACTAAGGAATTGGCTGAGAGTCACTTGTGATCTAAATTTTTGCTGCACAGAGATGAAAGGCCAGTGAATTAATGCACTGCAACACTGCTTACCAAAGAGACCCGTTAAAGAGGGGGGGAAAATATTCCCCATCTTCACCTCCGCACCCAGAACAGGTTTGAAACTAGGAATGGGTTCACTTCTTTGACCTAATTTCAAGCCCACTCAAATGCTGCAGATTCAGAAGTTCCACCTGGATGGAGGCCAGTATGGTTGACATGATGCCCTGTTTGCCAGAGTGAAAGTGAGGCGCAGGGAATAAAAATCCCATGAAAACAAAATGGTGAGACATGGAGCAGAGAGCAGGGACTGAGCAGGAAACAGAGTGAAGAAAAGGAAGAGAGGAAAATCTGATAAAATATTTACAGAGGGCCTATTCTCTGCTCGTATCAACTGATAGATCAGCACCTTTGGGGCCAATGGAGCTGTGCTAATTGACACCAGGAGAGAATTCGGCCCAGTATGTAGTGCATCCACTTGTACCAGATGAGCTCTTGGGTGGAACTTCTGTCCTTAATAGGTGGAGGAAATGCAAAGCTCCCAAACTCCACTGGGCTTCCCTGTCCTCATACTGAGCAGTCAGAGACGTGCACGCTCTCTACCCTGCCAAATAGCCAGGGCGACATTTGCAGCCCACCTGAAATTGCCAGCTGGTGTCCCTGCCCCCTGAGGATCAGTCGAACCTCCTAGCAGAGGCTCAGAGCCCTGAAATGAAACCTCGGAGGCTTACATGAGTTTAGCGTTTGATTATGTGAGAGCCTGTGATTGTAGCTGACGCTGCACAGCGGCTGGGCAGCGCAGCGTCACCCAACGGGAGAGGTAACTTAGGAGGAAAGGGAAAGGCCCGGCTGATGCACCCAGAGAAGGTTCTTCTCCTTGCAGAAGGGAGCACAGAGGAGAAGCGGCTGTTCAGCAGCCACCAAGGATTTGTCTCAACACCAGGCTGTGCCAGATGCAACCCTTCCAGGGTGATGTGCATGTAAAGCGGGAGAAGAGGCTACACCATGGAGACCCTCCCTCCTGAAATAGCTGGGCAGGGAGGGCAAAATGCAAGTTCCGTTCCTCCAAGTTCTCTTCAGCAGGGGAACCGTTTGTACTGACGGGTGGTATAGTGAGGGGGACTACAGGATGGCCTTTGACTACAACCCCACCACTGGGATTTCTCTTTTGATGGGCTGCTCGTGAGCAGAAGCATCCTGCAGTTTCCGCTGACTATTATTATGTGTAATGTGATAGCATCTAGGACCAGGACCTCATTATGCTTGGTGCTGTACAAATCCAAAGCAACATAGTAGGACCAATTGTCTACTGGGAATGGGAGGGGACGGATGAGAGGAGGGACAGGGTGACCCTATGGCACATGGGGATACAGGGATTCTGGGCTATGGAGCAGCTCATGGGCACCCCAAGTAAGGCTGCAATAAATCCTGAGACTGCTCTCATTTACTCTAGGATCTGCATTGCCACCAGCACCTGACCTAGAATTTGGCCTTATGGCCAAATTTCCCCCTTTGCTTGGGCTGCACTTTCTGGGTTGCTCCTCACACGAGGGGCAGCACAGAATCTCTTCCAGTATTTTTTTTTCACTTCCTGTCTTAAAGTTACAGCACGCAGTTGCTGTGTGCCTGATAAAGGCTGTCACATTCCACCCCAGAGGTGGCTGCATTTCAGCAATGGCTAAAGAAAAAGCACTACAGGATTCTTCCGCAATCAAACCATAAGTGCTTTTCATTACCCAGTGGGGTAGGTAACAAGGTGGCGAACAAATGCCACAGCTCCCGGCGTTTTCCTTTCAAGAGCAAAAGAAGAAGGAATCATTTATCAATGGAATCATCAGCGAGCCCCAGTCGCAAAGAGCCCTGTGTCCCCTTCCAGCTGTTAACAGCAGCAGAGCGGCTGCCTTGCTCTTTGTGCCCATTTTATTCTGAACAAAGGCTGCACTATCCGCTCCTGTAAAAACAGCTGTTAGCAGGATCTTGAGCTGAGAACAATCACTCCCCGCTATAACCAACAGGGTTATTATTTCTACTTGGCTCAAGTGTTAAAAACAACGCACACAACACAGGGTATTAAAAGGGTGTGGGGGTAGGGGGAGACAAGAATCCGCTGAGGGAACACAGATGGCTGGGGATCTGTCAGTAGAGGGAATTGTTAGAAACCCTCCTCGCTATTCACATCCTTCATGTATGCGATGCTAATAAATCCTGGATGTGGAGAACATTGAGAGAGCTCCAGATGTAAAGCCCCTTATAGATCATATGGCGTTTCCGACATATGCTGGGCAGGCCCAGGACTTCAGGGGGATGATGGGGAAAGCCAGATCGGAGCAGTGGTCTGTGCAGAGAGCACCTCAGCTCATTCAAGCTGCGGCTGCTCCTTTCCCAAAGGCGTAATTAGATGCTGTTGTTCCATACAGAATCCTACAGGGGTCTGCTGGAGAAAATCCTTTCTGATTTTGTGTAGGAGGGGGAGGAAAGAAAGAGGGAAACGTTCCCCCAAGTGGAAAACAGAACGCAGCAGTGGCGAGAGGAAGCCGCCTGCTTCTGCTGCATGTGAGAAACCCATTTTAGTTTTCTAAATCCCTCTTGCCGGAGATGACTCTCCCACGGGGAATCGCTCAGGGGTTAGTGCCAGCAGCCGGCTGCTTTCAAGATTAAAAGACATATGTGCCTTCCTTTCCAAGGGGCTGTTTAATTAAAAAATTATAGTGTGTTGCTGGACTGAAAAACAGGGTTCTGGCAGGACTGGATAAAGGATAGCAATACTGTGGATAGGGACTGTTGGGGAGGTTTCTGGAGACAGCTCTGCTGATGTCCATTATTTCTGTTCATTAGCCACCCCTGCTATTCCAGCCCTAGGCTCCCCACAAACAGCTCTGTCAATTCACCTCAGTCCTGACCTGCAGCCTCACCCGTTCTTCCAGTGGGGACCCCCATACTACTCTGGTAGTCCACTTCACTTCTGACCTGCAGCACCCCTCCCCCTGCCCCCAGCCCCCCAGGGCCGGCTCCAGCTTTTTGGCCGCCTCAAGCAAAAACAAAAAAAATTATAAAAAAAATGGCCGCCAGCAAACTGCCGAAGCGCAACCCCCGCCCCCCACCCAGCCGAGGCAAAAACCAACCAAACAAAACCCGCCATCCCAGAATTCCTGGATTGCCGCCCCTTGCAGGGTGCCACCCCAGGCACGTGCTTTGCCGTCTGGTGCCTGGAGCGGGCCCTGTTCCTCCCCCGCCCCCGCCACAGCTACTCCAGTCTGGGACCCCCTGCCCTCACCTTTGCCAGTGCACCGCTAAGACTGACTAGCAACCGCCCATGCCCACTATTTCAGACCACAGCTCACTCTTATCCCCAGCTCTGTCAATGGACGGCGGTGCTAATCTGTAGCACCCCCTGAAACTCCAGCCTAACCCCTAGCTCTGCCAACAGTCCCTGACCTGAATCACCGCCTGCTAAGCCAGCTGAGGCCCTGCACTAGAGGGGATTCTTCTCCCCTTGAGCTAAATCTGTTTTGAGTTTCCAGAGGTGAAATAATGGATCATTAACCTGTTCTAGTGACTGCAGAACAGGGCCCACATATATGGATTCTCTCTCTCTATATATATACATATATTTCACAAAAAGAACAGGAGTACTTGTGGCACCTTAGGACTTGTCTTCACTACCCGCCGGATCGGCGGGTAGCAATCAATCTATTGGGGATCGATTTTTCGCGTCTCGTTTAGACGCGATTAATCGATCCCCGATCGTGCTCCCCGTCAGCTCCGGAAATCCACCTCATTGAAAGGCGGAAGCGGAGTCGACGTGGGAGCGGCAGTGATCGACTCGCCGCCGTCCTCACGGCCAGGTAAGTCGATTACAATACGCCGACTTCAGCTACGTTATTCACGTAGCTGAAGCTGCGTATCGTAGATCGACCCCCCCCCCCACAGTGTAGCCCTGGGCTTAGAGACTAACAAATGTATTTGTTCTTTTTGCGATACAGACTAACACAGCTGCTACTCTGAAACATGTATTTCAGTTCTCAATAACTAATAAAACAGAGTATCTTATGTAGTCCACATAGTGGACTACATAGTGCCTTTCATCCTGAAAGACCCCAACGGACATCACAAAGTATTTATAAAGTATACCAGAATTCCTTCACCCCATCACTGAAATGCAGTCAGCTCTGGGGAGGAATGTGGTGGGTGTTTAACTGCAAAATGATGTCATAAAATAAATTAGTGCCAAAAGGCAAGGCGAATCCTCTATCAACCTAGGATTGCAAGGGGGGGGGGAGTATAGTGAGGCGGGACACAGGTTAACCCCCCGCCCCCCCCCATCCTTGTGAAAAGTTCCAAGGGGATCATTAATTTCCGCAATTGGCCTGGGCTAATTTTGCATCTCATATTTCCTTTAAAAAAGGCGATCTGAGGGCTGTCTACCAATTTTACCATCCAGGCAGAACATCTCCTAGGGCAGCAAAATGCTTAGCAACTGCTCAATGTGTGAGTGCTGGCAGGGCTGTTTAAAAACAAAAAGGGAGAGCGAAATCATCACTTTAAAGACAGCGCCGGCTCATTTTTGCTTCCCAGACCAGGGGAATACCCAGTCCTTCTCTGGCCCGGTCTACACTACAGCCTTCTGCCAGCATACCTGTGTGTGTCGGGGCGTGAAGAGGGGTGATCCCTGACCAACAGAGCTGTGTCAGCAGAAGGCCCTGGTGTAGATGCAGCTTTGCTTTTATTGGTGTAGCTAGTTTCTGTCTGAGGGTTGGTTTTATGATACTAATACTAAACACAGCTTTGATGGTATAGCGGCGTCCATGCCAGGAGAGTTTTGCCAGTATAGTATATCAGTGTTCCTATACTAGTAAAATGCTTCTAGTGTAGACACGGCATTAGCAGAGGGGCAGACAAAGATTTCCTGTTAGCTGAGGACAGCAAAACCCATGGAGCTGGTACTTCCTATAAGGTGTTTCCACCGCCATTCCAATCAAACCGTTCCACCCACCCTGTTTGGGATGACATTATTAGGCAATGCTGGGTCACATGAAGGAAGGATGGTTTTGTGGTTAAGGGGCGGGAGAAAGAGTCAGGAGAACTGCGTTCATTTCCCAGTTCTGCTACAGACTCCCTGTGTGACTGTCTGTTCCGGTGCTTCTTATGTCCCTTTGCACTGTAATGTCAGAGCACCTCTCCTTACTTAACAGATGACCTTGGGCGAGCCTCTGACGCTGTCTGGGCCTCCGGTTTCCTACCACTAATCCGGGAATAGTAATTCTTCCTTTCTCCCATCCATTCTCTTGTCTGTTCAGACAGTGAGCTCTTTGGGGCAGGGACTGTCTCTTACGATGTGTATGTACAGCGCCTAGCACAATGGGGAGCACGGAGGTGCTACTGCAATATAAATAATTACAAGGATGATACCCAGCAACAAAGGACATTCATAGATAGTTCCCCCTTGTGTGTGCAAAACCTCCCCTAGACTCCACCCCCTTTCCCTCTCTTCTTGCTGCGCTCACAGCCCCAGCGACTCAGACTGGTAACGCAATAACCGGTAGGTTGCTATACCCATTGTTCGACATGGCCGGGATGCTCACAGCCAAGGCCTTGGCAGGGTATCTACTGAACTGCGATGCCATGCAATGAACTCCCGGGCTTATTGGTGTTAGCTGCTGAGCAGCGTAGCACTTTGCCGGCAAACGTAAAGACGAGAGACTGAAGGGAGCCAGTGACTTCAAGGGCAGCCAGGCAGTGTGATCTTGTCGATGTCAGTCGGCCAAAGTGAATTTGGCATGTTACTGCAATACCTGGGAGCCAGTGCTAATAAATCCTGTGTGATGTGTTCATTACACCAGTCCATTAAGATGGCAGGGGGCCCCAGCTGCAGTTAATGATTTACCTCATTCTTCTCCATAGCATCTCAGCCATGCTCTTGTAATTTCACCTGGTGGAATTTGTCTGCCAGGGGGATCTGCAGCCTCGTCTCCTTTCTCATGTATGGGAGGCAGATGAAGAATACTAAAAACCAGAAAAGTTGTATGTGGGGCTAGGGAGTGGAATAGCAGGGTGGGCTTGAGAATGGGACCGAAGGGCATTGGTAGAGCTGTGCATGCAGGGAGTCTGGGAGTGGGACGGCAGTGGGGCTCCAGAGTAGGACTGAGGAGCGTTGGTAGGTCACAGTGTGGAGAACAGGATGGAATAGCCAGGAGGCTGCAGTCCTGGCAGCATCAGCAGAGCAGTGAGAACAAAGGGGCCTGAGCAGGGCCGGTGCTTCCACTAGGTGACTCTAGGCGGTCGCCTAGGGCGGCGGGATTTGGGGGGGCGGCATTTCGGCGGCGACTCATTTCCCAGCGGCGATTTGGCAGTAAGAAAAGTGGCCCCCAAAACGCCGCTGAGAACGCAGCTTCAGAGGAGCGGCTGCCGAAGCGCCGCCGATTACAGCGGAAGAGCGCTGCCGCCTAGGGCGGCAAAAACCCTGGCACCACTACGGGGCCTGAGGACTAGAAGAGTAGAGAGTGCTGTCTGTCTGGTCAGGGCTGAGGTGCGCTGGTAGAGCTGTTTTCATGGGAAGATGCACATTCCCCTTGAAAACAAGCCACATCAGTCAATCCTTCGCTTTCAAGAGCTGTCTGCCAGACCGCCCTGGTAGGAAACACTGCTTGATATCCAGCTAGGAGCTCGACCCCAGGCTGATGCAGGCTAAAGCGACTAGCCTCTCCTGGAGAGCAGTTCGATAAAAAAGCACCAGGCAAAGGCAGGGAAAACTCTAAGACCCCAGGTCCCTTTACCCATTCCCCTTCATTCTCCTCATCTCCAGTCCCCGCCGCAGTTGTCTCAGCAGAGAGGAGCCAAATTCCTGATTGGCTTCCTTTTGTTCTCCATTTCCTCCCGCCCTGCGCCTCCGCGATAACAAGCCCTCACGTCAGTTCTCCCACTGCAGCCTTGGGCTGGGGCCTTATCTTGCTGCAGACTAATTTGATTTTTATGGTGATAGAGGCATCAGTAATTACTGTAATAAAGGAGGAGATTTGCAGCCGCTCCCGTTGCCCGAACTGAGAGCGGGGGGCTGCTGGGCTGACACCACGGTCGACTTATTTCATAACTCATGCATTACATCCATGATTAGTGGTGCCCCTCTTGGGAATGTGGGGAGGGGGCTGGAGTGGGGGGGGGAGGGAAGAAAGTGTTTCCAATTAAAAGAAGCCACTCCAATTCCACCTCCCCCTCTCTTCCCCTTTGTTCTCAAAATTAGAAAGCAAAGAAAAGAACAAAACAAATCCAGGAATAAGGGGAAGGACAGGAAGACTCTAGATACCGGGGCCAATTGAAAGAAATTAACATGGGTCTGGGAGGAAATCAGCATCCAGGGGTGCTAGCATAGGAGGGGTGAAAAGAGCCACCTGAGTCCAGCGTGCAGAGGGACAGCCATCCAAACATCATCAACACCTCAGTCGCAATTGCCACTTTTTTTAACATAATTTTGCATGTGTGCATTGTTTTACATATCTCTGCTCTCGGTAATATGAATCAATTAATTAACACATATAATTGCAGTAAGATGTATCTCCCTAGAGCAAGCTAAACATTGTACAGTTAGGTAACCCCCCCCCCCCCAACCTATTGTGCACATAATAAATGTGTGCATTAGATGCCCAGACTGACAATCTGCAACGCTATCTAGGTATCTACTTCCCCCACAGAGATACACTCTGGCTGCTCTAGTTGTATTTCTATTGCATAGTAGTTAACCCTCATTAAATATGTAGCTGGTCTCTATTAGGCACAGAATAATGATCATAATAGATTTAGCTTCAATGCTTGGGGTCTGATTTGGCCTCCCTTACATTGACCAGGGCCTTGTTCCACAGGTAGCCCCACTGGTTTCAATGGGGGTACTCACAGAGTTAGGTACTGTTCACCACGAGCAAGAGTGGGCAGAAACTAGCCCTGAGTTTGGTGCATTTACTGAAACTGGAGCTCCTGCTCAGGAGGCAAGTGTCTCCATGACTGTTTGAGACTGGCTTACCCATTACAGAGCTGGGCCCTTTGTAACTCCAGACTCCGAGGATTAACATCTCGCTTAGCTTAGCTCATCCTTGGACCCCCATCACACTACTTCTGGCATCATTCTGCCGCATCCATTTCTCCCCAGCCCACAATTCCTTTTTGGCCCATTCTTGGGCTCTCACACCTGATTTGCTTTTCTCCCCCTCACCCCTACTCCTACGGGATGCTGCTAATGTACAGCTGGCACAGTGGGAGAGGTAAATGATCCATTCCAACCAGGCAGCCTGCCCTGCAAGCCCTTTCCCAAACGTGCTGCCATTCTCATTTATGGACATCCATGAAAACCGAGCAGTTTAGCTTAATATATTATAAACTAGAATCCAAAGCCCATAAAGGATGAGTTTTTTGCATAATTGAATGCATACATCTCTTTATGCTCTTTTACAGCATTCCAGGTCTGTGGTTACAGTAACGCTCCACCTCACTGATATGCAATTAGCACCGTAGGAGCATTCTGCTGAGGCCCGATCACCTTGGGCTGAATGGAGTGGCCAGCCAGTGAGACGTCGGTACATGTTGCATCTCCAGCATGAAAGCAAGTGCAGCTGGCCCCGCTCTGGCCAACCATGGGACCCATCAGCAGTAAAAGGGAGCTGTGTAGTTTTGAAAACCTGGCCCCCAAATGTGTGTGCCGAGCTCTTGTGAAAATCTGTCCCCTGGGCACCAAAATCAGTGACCAGATTTTCAAAAGGGCTCCGCATGTCAGGTACTCAGCACTTTTGAAATTGTGGGCCCCATTCTGGGAGCTGAGCACTGGGGAAATCTGACAGCTGACTCAAGAAACTTTTGTGGCTCAGCCATTTGAAGGAGACACATAGGACACACAGAACAGTGGGTCACACCAGTAAAATTTCAATCCATCTCAAGCCTATTTTCTATTCTTAAAATAAAATTGACAACTGGGCATGCAGCAGAGGAATGAGATTCTGGACAGCTCCATCCCTGCCTACGCTTCTCACTTTTCTCCTCCTTATTTATTCACACAGCAATTGAAAGCATGCTAGTCACTGAGAACAAATTAAAAACACAAGGCCCCTGTGCAAGGAACCCAACGAGAGCATCTCAGATCGCTGTATTTTGATAGGTCTGCTTCCAGCCCTAATGATAAGGTCTTTCTCTCTATAGAGAAATGTTCCACAACCCATTGGCAGGGAAAAGGTTGGGCCATCAATGCCTTACTGTGCTTTGATAATCAGTATGTAAGTTTTTAAAATAAATGACTGACTGGGTCCCAATCTGGGCCTTACACACCCAAATGTCATCAAACTTCCATGGAAGTTGGGCACCTAACTCCTTTCCACCCCTCTGGAAATTCCTGTTTTTGTTTCTAATCCTGAGCAGTTGTATGTCTGTCAAACCCACTCATGGGGCCTCTCCCCCTTGCAACAGAAGGAGACCTCTGTGTTGAGGGCTGAGGGAAAGTCTGGGGCATATGGTTATTTCATCTCATTTGCTCGTGCTGTGAAGAACACTAGTGGGTCTTTGGTTGGGGGAGAGAAAGGAGGGTTCTCCAGGAAGCATTTTTAAGGGCAAAATTGATAGCGAAAGCCTTGTCTACACCCAGGAATTCAGCACTCAATGCAGCTGCCCGGCTGTCCCTTTAGTACGAACACGGGCAAATTGGGATCTGCGCTAACTGAGATAATAAATGAAGGATCTGGCTTACCCTCGTCTGCGCTCAGGAGTCATCATCAACACAGTTACACCAGATTCAGCAATCAGGGGGTCTTCAGCAATCCTGGGTCTTCTCCCCAGGAGGAGAAGACCCAGTAACACTAAGGCCTGGTCTACACTTAAAAGTTAGATCGATCTAGCTACCAGGGCCAGCCCTACCTTTTTGGCCACCCCAAGCAAAAAAAACCCAACCCCCCACACAAGCGCCACCCCCCCCAACGCCGGCCAAAACCCCCCCCACAACTCCGCCCCACCAAAACGCCGGGAGGGCCGGCAGGGAGGGTGGCATGCCCACCGCCCCGCTCCCCCTGCCGGTGGGGAACGTGGAACGCCTGCTGTCCCGCTGCCCCGGCCGGGGCGCCGGCGGGGAGCGGAGCATGCCTGCTGCCCCGGCCTGGGTGCCGGCAGGGAGTGGAGCACGCCTGCCGCCCCGCTCCTCTGGCTGGGGTGCTGGCGGGGAGCGGAGCACGCCTGCCGCCCCGCTGCCCTGGCCGGGGCGCCGGCGGGAAGCGGAGCACCGTGCATGCCAGCGGCCCCGCTCCCCCGGCAGGGGAGCCAGAGGAAGATTGGTTTTTTTTTGTAAATTTAAAAAAACCAAAAAAACCCTTAGTGCCGCCCCCCTCCAGGTGCTGCCCCAAGCACGTGCTTGGTAGGCTGGTGCCTGGAGCCGGCCCTGCTAGCTACATCCTTCAGGGCTGTGAAAAAATGTGTGCCCTGAGCACTGGAGTTAGGTTGACGTAACCCTGGTGTGGATGTGGTTAGGTTTCCCATCCACCTAGCTACTGCATCTCCGAGAGGTGGATTAATGACATCGATAGAAAAACCTCTTCCTGGATGTAAGAAACGTCGACACCGCAGCACAGCAGGGGTACCACTCCCGTCCCGTTGCAGTGCCGCTGTAGCTGCTGTAACATAGACGTGGCCTAACATTCTGCACTTCTCCAGCGCTGCTCCTGTGAGGATTTCAAAGCACTTTGCAGACATCAATTAAAAAGCCTCCTAAACTCCCCTTGTGCAAAATGGAACATTCATTGTTCGTTCAGCTAAACCACCACACGTGCGTGCACCAAAAAAAAAAAAAAAAGGCAACCCAAGTAAAATGAAAACTCATCCACTTCTGAGCTGCACCTTTCAGAACCACTCAGGATCAGCTTATATAACGAGCTCTTATCCCAACACAAATACATGGTGTTTAAACTGGGTTAAAAGGCCCTGCTGGAATGGCTCGGGGGACTAAGTACAGCTTAGCTCAGTTAATGAAACAAAGAAAGAAATCCTCCCTGTTTCACTTAAGGCATAACGACATGGGGAAATTGACCAGAATAGAGAGTTCAGAATAGCTCCCCGTGTGGACACGCTTATTCTGGAGTAAGGGTCATTTTTTCTGATTGATCTTAATCCACTTTGGAAGTGAATAGGGTTTAATTTTGATTTAAACCCTAACAGCTTGATCCAGAGCCCTTTGCAGTCAGTCTCAAGACTCCCATTGACTCTAATAGCCCTCAAAGAACTTCAGCCTCAGAAATGGAGCCTAAGGGGTGCATAGGACTTGTGCAGCCATCCTACAGGGGATTAAACCAGGGACCTGGAGAACTAAATGCATGTGCTGATGGAGCTTGAGCTAAAGAGCCAAACTTCCTCATGTGGGGCTGTAACAAACCCATATCATCTGTGGGTCGGGCACAGAGACCTGTAACACACACCCTGACCAGTGGGTTACATGTGCTCTGCACCAGGGGGCATTTCACTCTACTGCCTGGAACCATTTCTATGGGGGAAAAGCTCAATCAATGGCTGGGTTCCCTCACCTCAGAGCCACTCAGTGGAGTCATGGCAGCTACATAGTGTCGTCTTTAACCTGGCAAGCCCCTGTCTTTTTGTTTTGTAGTGGGAGCCTAGTGGGAGTTAGAGTGACTCTGTGAGTTAGAGTGTAGGTCTGGAGGCAGGAGGACTGGGAAACATGAGAAAGGATCCAAATGCCAGCTGGCTCACAGGCTAGCACCATTTGCAGCCCAGAGGGAGCGTTCATGGCTCAGTTATACAGATGCTGTGTCTGCTGGATTCTTTAATGTCCTGCCTTACACGCGAAATTCCTTGTTTGCTCCACATCATAAACCCCTCTGCGCATGTGTGCTAGGATAGGTTGCCTTTGTTGCAAATAGCCAAGTGATCAATTAGTTGGCTCTTTTCTGAATCCCCAGAAGTGCTGACCCAGCCTGTCCTATATTTTAAGGTTCATTCAAGATAGCCTCTTCCAGACATCTGTCTAGAAGCACGTCAGCCTGCAATGAAGAGCCGTTTTGCCCTCAGAGACCATCAGAGCAGCAGCGACCTTACAACCTCAGGCAGGGAAAAGCAGACCAGGGGGACGTGTAGAATTTTAAAGGGAAGTACTGACAGCAAACCCATAACAAAGGGAAAACAAAACACAGCTCTCAGGGGCAGAGCTGCCCAAACCCACCAGTTCTTTTCTGGCTGGGAAATAGGTTGTTCCTGTCAGAGTGCCTGAATTTGGCAAAGTGCTCCCATCACCTCCGACGGCCACAGCTAGCTGTATATGGGGACGTTTCCCCCACCTTCTCCAGGGGGGAAAAATCATGGCTGGGGTTGAGGCAGGAGCTGGCTCAGGTGAGGAGCTTTGTTTTCAGAGTAAGGATGGTTTTGCGTGCTTGCCTCCCTTTGTTTTTGCAACAGTCCAAGGTAAGGTCGAGCCCACTAGGTTTCTAGGAAAATGGTTTCCTGGGCAGAGAGAGAGATTTCATTGTGGTGATTTGGTTAAGAGAGGCCTCCTTCACTCCATTTCTCCTTCTCCCTGTCTCCAGAATCTTTCCCTTCCTCCTGTCTTAAAACACTCCTGGGCCTGGGCCAAAGTCACCTGAGAGGCTGCCATTGATTTCAGTGGCCAGTGGATTAGGCCCTGTATCTTCAACTTTCATTCCTCTCTCTCCTCTTCCTCCCTCCTCTTTCTTTCTGTCTTCCGCACACTCCCTTATGTTTGGCCCTCTCCCTCCTCCCAGAACTTCCCCTCATTGCAACAGGGACAGGTTTTTGCATTAGCCCATTGAGTCTCCCCACATTTCTCTCCATGCTTCTATTCACCTTCAGGTGAGCCTACTTCCCCTTTTGGCCAGGCGAGTAGGAAGAGCAGAGTTGGCACAAGAAGCTGGAAATGTCCTTGACTGAGAGTAAACAGTGCCCAGCTGGCATCAGGGGGGACCCTAAGTCCGCATCCTAGACATACTCTCACCCTGGAGAGGAAAGAGCATACGTGACTTCAGGGTGCCAAACTCAGATGCTGTTATTTAAAATGAAAAGGCAGATCTGTTGCTTGATCTTGGCATGTACCTGAAATCCCACGGGGATGGCGTGTGCATATTCAGAACACACCCAGCTTCCAGCTCAAAGTTGGCATCTCCTTGCGTGTCATTAGCGTGCCGCCCAACCGCATGGTGTGCAATTACGCGGTGAGGATAACCCCATCAAACACTCAGAAAAAAAGATCCTCTAACTGCCTGGTAGTTAATAGGTTTGGAGCCTGGGGATATATGTCCACTGTAGTCTCTCTGTCTGTAATAAGAACTAGCAGTCCTGGAATGCTGAAATGTAAATCCAGGGGTGCTAGGGACACCATAAACCCTGAGCCACTGGGATCCTCCAAGATGCAATTTCTTTGTGTCCAGCTGATGATAATTAATGTTATATTTTAGGATAGGCAACTGGAAGGTTTGCATTTGAAACATAACCACAAGAGAGTATCACTTTTGTGCAGTGTGCTGTGTGAGTGGCTGCCACCCTTCTTCCACCCCAGAGGCAGCTGCATCTCATCAGCCTTGCGAGTAAACAGCTGGCAGAGTGCCCGGGGATCCATTGGGATGAAAGATGCCACGGGTATATAAGAGGTACATGCAGTGACCTGTGTTATAGGTGTGGTTACCTGTTTGCCTATCCAGGAGTATTTTTGTGGGTGCAATGCAGGTACTTTGTGTAGCTCAGGCAGAAATGATGATGCACATAGAGAGGTGCAATGAAAAAGGTGCCAGCGAGTAATGAGGTGATAGAAACACAGACCCAAAGTCGTTCTGCAATTTGGGAATACACAACCCAGATAAAAACTTAGATAGATGCAAACACTTTCCCTGACTGTTTCTGAAAGCATCTGAGAAACACAATGGGCAGGGGATGCATGACCCACTCCTGGCCACATCACAGGTGGCTCATACAGTAGACGAGCTTTTACTGGCTAATATCTCTCTGCTGTGTTCCCCCAGCCTCCCTTGGGTGAGGAGCAGAAGCAGGGAACTGGTCAGCTGCCACTCTGGAGCTGTGAAAGGGCAGAGCAATCCTATCTCAGAGCAGATGCTAAGCTGACAGCTGGCTCCTGCCCAGGGCACCTCACCTCTCCCCAGAATGGGAGGGCTGTCACTGTGGGGAAGGGTTCAGTGACAGACCAGTCACTGGGGGGCTGTCAATCAGCGTCACTCAACCACAGTGCAAGGAATCAAGTAAAAATCCTGGAGCATTCGGCCAGCACCCAGGGAGCTCAGCCAGGAATAGTGACCGAACGGGGTGAACAGAGAAGAACAAGGGACACGGGCGTCACATCTACAGAACAAGACAGCTGAGGAGAGGGATGCCACAAGAGTCATTTTTTTTCCTAAGTGGAGATTCCATCCCTAAGAGTTTGGAGGTACAGAGGATGTTCTGATCCACTTCTGCTGGAGCCAGATCCTCGGATGTTGTCTGAAATGGGAATATCTTGCACCCAGGGCCGCTGGCCAACTAATGCCTGGGGAAAAAGTGAACAGAAGGGTCCCTGAGGTTAATGATGTTAAGAGGGAAATGCCAGAAGGGGGCAGAGGAAATCAGGAAAGAGAGAAAGCTTAAGGAATCGCTCATTCCTGAGAGACATTGGCTCTAGCCCTCGGGGCTGAGGCCGAAGTGGGGAGGGTGGTATGGATGCAGGGGGCTCTCCCTACTAGCATTCAGCCGGGACTGCAAAGATCAGACTATTTACAGGGCTATTCAAGGCTTGGCATCTGGCTTCCTGCAATGTGTTCAGCCATCTGGCTGAAGGGCCTTTGTCCTGAGCTTGTGCTGCTCTCTGCTGGCCACATCGTTGCTCAACAGGCACACGGGAAAAAAGCCAAGGCACTTTGCCTGGCAGAAGCATGTGTGCAGGCTGGTATCTACCTCTCCCAGGGAGGGGGACACTGTACAGAATACCTTCCCTTTTGGGGACTGATGTGGAGAATTGTTCTGTAGGGCGGAAAGTCAAGGTGGTCTAGTGAATTGGGGTACTGGGCTGGGAGGAGGCATGAGATTTGGATTCTGTTCCTACTTCTGCTCTGTGACTTCAGGCAAATCACTTCCCCTCTCTGTGCCTTTGCTCCACCTCTCTATCTTGTCTACGCAGAGAGTAAACTCTTGGGGACAGGGACTGTCTCTCACTATGTGGCCATATAACATCTAGCACCATGGGGCCCTGATCTCAGCTGAGGCTTCTAGTAGCTTCTGGAATAGAAAATAATGTTGCATGGAGGAACATGCATCATAACCAGGGACGGCTCCAGGCACCAGCAAAGGAAGCTTGTGCTTGGGGCGGCACATCTGAAGGGACGGCATTCCGGCCATTCCTGGGGCGGCACATTTTAACGGCGTTTTTTTTTTTTGCTTCGGCAGCTCCAGCGGGCTTTTTTTTTTTTTTTGCTTCGGCCACTTGGGGCGGCAAAAAAGCTCGAGCTGGCCCTGGTCATAACTACATCATGTTTAAATTGTCCTTGACCTGTGGTGTAACATAGTCTTCAGTAGAGCTGGGGGCAATTGTTTGACTCAAACTTTATTGGGGTGAGAAAAATGCAGATTTGGGTTGATTGAAACATTGTGTCAATGTGTGTCAATGTTGTCAAATTGTTTTGGTCAAACACCCCTCCCCCTCAAACAGTAGCGCAGCCAGGTCCGGAGCGCAGGGGGAGCGGCGCTATAAAGAGGCGCCTCCCCCTGTACTCACCCGGCGGCGCGCCGGGTCTTCGGCGGCACTTCGGCGGCTCACTCCAGGTCTTCGGTGGTACCCGCCGCTGAAATGCCGCCAAAGACCCGGAGCGCCGCTGGGTGAGTGCAAGAAGCGGCGCTTAAAAAGAAGCGGCGCCTTTTTTTAGTGCTGCTAAAAAAAGGCGCCGCTTCTGCTCAAGGGGGAGCAGCCGCTCCCCCTGCTCCCCCCCGGCTACGCTACTGCCCTCAAAGCCCAAATTCTGAAAAACCCTAAATATTTTGTGTTGACATTTTTGAAATGAAATGTTTCAATTTTTTTATTTGAAATGACTTTTTGTTGAATTCCCCCCCCCCCCCCCCAACTTTTTGGTTTGCTGAAACTTTTGGCTAATTTTCCTCTTGGGTCTGTGTGGTGGGGCGGCTACCCCACCCCTATGCGAGGGGGCTAGAGCAGGCCAGAGCGGCTGTGCAGACTGGCAGCCCATCAGGGAGGGCCTGTGGGGGAGCCAATCAGGGCCTAGTGAGAGGCAGCCAATCAGGGCCAGGCTAGGCCTTATATAAAGACTGCCCAAGAGCGGCACAGGCAGTCTCTGTCTGACCTTTGAGGGAAGAAGGTCTGTCTCCCAAGCTAAGGAGACCGGGTACCTGGGACGGCACAGTGCGGGGCAGGCTCGGGGGAGCAGAGCAGAGGAGAGCTCCAGTCCATTACCTGCCAGGCTGCAGGCCCTGATTAGGAGGGCCTAGAATGTGCAAGGGGCCGGAGGGGAAGTGGCCCAGGAAGGACAGATGGATGAGGGGAGAGAAGGAGGGCAGAGAGGCTGCCACTAGAGGGTCCCTGGGTTGGGACCCAGAATAGCGGGCGGGCCTGGGTCTCCCCCTTGTACTGCACCTGGCTGTGGAGGAGTGGCCGTGGCAGACTGACGTAAGGGGCTAGACTTTGGGGTTGTGGTTGGCCCCTGTGGCAGGGCGAGCTGAAGGACTGCAGTTCACACCCCCCGGAAGGGGGTGAGGATGGACTAGGGGGCACTGCCAGAGGACAGTGCCCTGAAGTGGACGTTGCCGAGCTGGGAGCAACCCGGGTCCGGAGACCAGCAGGGCAGATGATGGGCGAGACACCACCAGCGAGGGCACTCCACAGCTGACAGCTAATTCTCGGACATGTCAGCAGGAGGCGCCGCGGTGGTGAGTCATAACCCTGTCACAGTCCACTTTAAGCAATTTCCCCCCCTCCTTTTTTTGGAACTACCAGCAAACCAACAAATCAGTTATTCTCACAGCACTGGTCATGACTGCAACCTAGTGGCAGCACTCCAGAAAACAGGGAGAGGGTGTCAGGCGAGAGAGGGCAGAATATGGCTTAAAGCTACATTCACTCCTCTGAGATGGCCTAGTCCAGTGGTTCTCAACTAGGGGTCCTGGGCCCCGTGGGTGGCTGCAAGCAGGTTTCAAGGGGTCTGCCAAGCATGGCCAGTGTTGGACTCGTAGGACCCAGGGCAGAAAGCCAAAGCCCCGCTGTGCAGGACTGCAGCCCGGGACCCCGAGCCCCAACACCAGGGGATGAAACTGAAGCCAGAGCAACTTAGCTTTGTAGGACCCCGGGCAATTGCCCTGCTTGTTACCCCTTAACGCTGGCCCTGGATTTTATATGGAGAAAAACAGTAGTTGTGGCACAACGGGGCTATGAAGTTTTTATAGCATGTTGAGGGGGCCTCAGAAAGAAAAAGATTAAGAACCTCCCGGCCTATTTGAACCACTAGGATAGGAGCTGATTTAAAGTAGCTAGTCACTAAGCTGCAAGGCCATTTTATTCGGTAGAGCCATCTCTAGCACTAAGAGTATCTTATTCTGAGTTCCTGGTCAGTTTAATTTTCGAATCTGCTCACTGAGTGGAGACCTAATTAAATCATGATGTGATGGGTCTAAATCCTGAGGCAGGACTTCAGCATCCTGGCCGATGATTTTTTTGTGACTTTCACTTTGCTTCTGAAAGATTTTCCTTCTCCTAGTAAAAGGTGTAGACTGATGGCCTGACCCTGCCAGCCCTTTCTCACCGCAGTGGTCCTCGCTCCTGTGAGGAAATGAGACAACTCACACAAATAAAAAGCTGGCCGAGTCAGGCCCTAAGATTCAAACAGCTCACCTGTGTAACACTCTCCATGCCCACAAGAGGCTGCTATGGTTATTTGACAGCTTAGCCAATATCAGATCCAGCATTCCCTTTTTATCTCCCGTGTTTAAAAAACGAATCGTCCTCCCGAAACCTCCACACAAACACACCCAAGGGGCTTGATTCTCCACTGCCCTGCATCTTGTGTAGGCATTTACCCCTGGGCCAAGCGAGTGCATACCCTGTCCCATATCAGCATCTAGTGATAGACTTTTCCATTCCCTTTGCACAGGTAAATATGAGGACACAATAAACCAGGCATTGGGGAATCAGGGTCACGGTGTCACTAAATGCCCAGCTGTGGTGGCTGGGAACATCTGTGGAAATAAGGCCTGTTTTTATGGTGACAGAAGCTGCAGACTAGTTGAGAAGTGGCAGGGTTTAGTGACCTATTGAAAGACCCAATATCTCACTCATCTTGGCAGAATTTGAACATTCCACATATGCAGTTGCAGAAGCCAGTGAGCTCAGAGAATCTGGCCCCATTTCATCATCTTCACAAAAGGCAAGCCCATAGATAAACCTGACCTCAGGTAGCAACCATACCCAGATACGTCCAAAGAGCGTTAAGGAAACAGTCTGCCGTTTGCTGGCAAGTGGCTGTGATGGATAGAAAAGCCATCCCTAGCTGACACCAAGATCCTGCAAGCTCATACATGCTGGCAGACCCCTGCACCCATTCAAGGGTCCATCTGCATGGAGCTTGCTGTGGCCTAATTTCTCAGGACGCATCCTAGCTCAGCCTTTGGAAGTCTTCATAGTGAATCACCTGGCAGAGGTGTTGGATGACAATGTTGAGGTCCAGGACTCAGCTGCAGCCACACATAAGATATAAACATACCTATAGAGCCAGTTCATCCACTAATTAGTTCAGTCCCACTTTGGTGTGCAGATAATGGTGCTGTAGAAAGGGCTTTGGTTTATCTGTATATTGCCTGACAGGCTACATCAGGCAAACCAAAGCCCGTTTTACACAGCACCATTAGCTACACACCAAAGTGGGACTGAGAACAAGTGGAAAGAGCTTGGTATCAGCTGATGTAACTGACAAGACAAGCTGAGAATGGGTGTAATGAGTCTGATATCAGATAACCTACTGGGAACTAGGGTTGTCGAGTGCCTACTGGAGGAACAATACCTGATATCCTGACTCCAACTCCCCTGCTCTAAACACCGGACCATACATCCTTCCAGTGTTGGGTCTAGAACCCAGAGTCCCTACAACTTGCTTTAACCACTTGACAGCACTCCTTCGTAGTGCTGGGTTTAGACCCCAGGAGCCCTGACTCCTGGTCTCCCTGTTCTTACCAACAGACAAAACTGCCTTCCTGCTGTGACATGTTTAACATATCAGGACAGCTCAATCTCACAAGAGAGCCACATCCCCCCAAACAGAACAGTGTTTTCATGCAGCAGTGGAGGAAAAATAAAAAAGACTCACGGTTTCACTGCAAATTCTAGCTCGAAGAAGGTAATTTAATTACTTTAATAAGAACAATTTAGGAAGTTAATTGATTTGTAACTAGGCTTAAATTTCTTGAACATCCAGTGTCACTTTCTTTTTTAATACTGCTGCATATTAAAATAATTAGGTTGTTAGCAAAAATCTTCCTGCTCCCCTTAGCACATGTTTGACTAAGATTAAGAGGAAAGTCTCTGACTTTGGGAGCAGATTTTGAAGTTCTACTGTTTCTGATGTGGCTGGCTGAGTTTGTAGGGCTAAACTTCCTCATTAAAACCACAAGGGTATTCTAATCTATTCTATTCCTGCAAAACCCTATTGCATTCAGAGAAGGGTTGATCCTGGGCTAGGCCCCCTTGGATGTGGGTTTAGTTCCCCAATCTCCCACATTCTTCTTGTGTGACCTTGGTCAAGTCACTTTACCTTCTGTTTCTCCTCCCAATGTTTGTCTATCTTGTCTTTAGATTGTAAGGTCTTTGGGGGCAGGGATTGTCTCTTGCTATGTGTTTGTACAGGGCCCAGCATGACTGGGGCCCCCATCTTGGTTGAGTCCTCTAGGTGATGCTGTAATTCTACTCATAATGTAAGTCCTGTTGAACTCGATAGGACTCTTCCATTTACATGGTGCTTGGGAAAGGCCAGGGACCTGCTATGTTGAGCAGAGAGTGGGGTTCTTTGAACTCAGCACTGGGATCACAGAGTGAGAGCTGAGTACAAGTTCCAAGAGTTTCCCACCTGTTGGGGTACAGGGGGGGCAATACTGGCAGATTCCCCCCCTCCCAGCTCCTCCGAGCTCCTCCCAGCAGTCACAGCTGAAAGCCCCTCTAATTTTCTTGCATCTCATCTTGTATTGATAGCTGTGCGATGCCAGGTAACTATGGCAACTCATTGATTAGCATCCAGCCCCTGTGAAACGAGGAACATGCAACCATAAGAATTACAAATGATGCCGTATTGTCTGCTGCCAATAGGCTGATTACTGCCATTTTCTGCCAGGTAGACTGGCCTTTACAGGCAGCCCAGTGGTGTGTAATTACCGCACAGTGATTGATGCATTGCTATAGCTACTATCTGTTGTGTTCCCTGACTAATAGCTTTTAAGTTCCCTTTTCAGATGGAAATGCATTGTCTGTAAATGCAGAAGGCTGAGGTCTAAAAAGCCTGTAGATTCATCCTGGTAGATGCCAGCCTGGGCATGGAAAAGGGTGGGAGCCACTTAGAACAAACCACTGCTCAGATGGGGGCGGGAAAAGGAAAACAATTCTGCTTTGTATGTATTGCTATGGAACTGCTCTCCGGGTTAAAGTGCAGACAGTGGCATAGTCAGGTTTTTCCAGTCCTAAACTCTTTGCCACTCATTAATATCACATGATGACGGCCTTGGAGATAGTTGGGTGCCTCCATGCTCTCTGGAGTGGGGAGAAATGGAGGAACAGAGATGTTCTGTTCAAGTGTGAATGCTTGGGGAGAGAGAGAAATGTTGTTATTATGTCTTCACTTGGAAACACCAATGGAGATTGGGGCCTGCTGTGCGGGATGCTGCACAGACATATAAGGGACAGTCTCTGCCCCAAAGAGCTTGCAATCTAAATAGACAGACAAGGGAGTATTATTATCCCCCCACTTTACAGATGGGGAACTGAGGCACAAGAGAGTAAATAACTTTCCCAAGGTCATTTTGTGAAGCTATGCCAGAGCTTGGAACTAAACCTGGTCCTGAGTTGTGCTTTAACCCTGAGAGCATTCTTTCCTCTCCATTCCTCTCCTCTGTCATTTTTCAAAACAGTTCAATAGCAGTGCACAGACCTCACACAGGAACTGCTGGGCATAGAACAGGACAATGGTTCGTCCAGTCCAGTAGCCTAGCTGCTTTAGAGAATGGCACAAAACACCCATAATGCTTTAAACTGTGCAATATTTCCCCATGGGGGAAAGTTCCTTCCTGACCCCAGCATAGATCTGTTCATCCCCTGGAGCATGAGGATCAATAATCCTTGAACTCTTATCCTAGATAGCATCACTGCGCATGAAAGCTGTTACTCTTAAAAATGTCTCAGCTAGAGGTAGAACTCAAGATACAAAATTCAGATATAGATCAGGATTCTGAAAACCCTGAAGTTCAAGGTTTTTCTGAGACAGGGTACTGAAACAGTTAAATTGGCAGTGCCTATGGATGGTGATAGGAAAAAGAGGGCTTATAGTTTAGAGAGGAGGGATGTCATTTATGACTAAGGGGCTTGTTGGAGAGAGGGGTTTGATTCCTGGCTCTACCCCAGACTTCCTGTGTGGACTTGGGCAAATTACTTAATCTCTCAGTTACACATGAGGATAGTTCTGAAATGAGGATAGTTCTTCATGCCTGTTTTACCTATTTAGTGTGGAAGAGAGAGCAAAGAAAGCAGCGGTTAAACCAAAACGTAAATTGTACAGTCCTTGATAACCTTAATTCTTTCCTACCTGCTCCTGTACACTATAGTGATCTGAATAGGTAGGTAGGCGGATTGTGGAAGTTCGAGGGACATCAATACTGTTAGCTTGTGTCTAAATAGACAATGAACATGAAGCCATCCCAGCTGTGAGCTCTGCTGGTTTAACTGACTCCTGATTAGTCAGTGACTAACGCTCAGACCTCAATGGTTCAAATGTGTCCTGGAAAAGGACGGTGTACATCCTGGCTCAGATCTGGAAGGATCACAGATGGGCTTTGCCTCCACTGGGGAGAATGCCAAGTACTTTCCTTCCCCTTCCATCCCTCATGCTTTACTTCTGATATTTATAAATTTACCTAACCTACACAGAGTTAAAAGTGGTTTGTTTCTTTTCAGGCTGTTGAGTGCAGCCAGGGTAATTTAGTAGAAAAATGTCATGCTAATGCAATTCAAAGTTCAAATGATCTTTCATTTCGAGGGAAAGAAGAATGTGTGTGCCGTCGGAATGTTAAAACCCACTACTTGCCCTGCAATTCAAATAGAAATATGAGCTTCAGGGGATACATAAGTCACACGAAGTACTGTGAGTGAAATGCACAAAATGAATAAAAATGATCCAGAAGCTGTTATTAGCATTGCTGGGGGGCAGATCCAGCATAGAACAAGTGTAGAGGCAGTCAGGAGCGGTGTCGGAAAGGGGAAGTTTGCATGAAATTACATTAACACAGAAATAATGAGAAAAAGTTATCAGTAAGACCTTTTCATATTAATATCTAAATGTTGCAAGCCAGGAGCTCTTAGCCCTCCCAGTTCTGATATGCTATAACCACGTGGGTAGTTAAATAGCACAACACAGTGTTGTGGACATCTGGCAGTGTAGTCACTATGCTGCACACACAGACCTTCATGGCAACAGCAGGGATAGAATTCAGCTAATAGCACAGGCCACTCCCATTAGGCGAATCTCCCAGTAGCACTATAGGGTCTATGACATAGCTAAGCAGTACTGATTTCATCCAAGAGAAGGCAGTGGTGGATAAACGTACAGGCCAGTTCATTACAATGACAGTATTTCTGAGGTTCCCAAACCCTGGTCTTGAACCTCAAATTCATCCCTAAGCTGGATCTGAAGCTGAACATCATCTGCTCTGTCTTTCTCTATCTAAAAGCAAAGTCCTTCTGACTACCTGTAGTAATGAAAAATCCCATGACACATCTTTGCAAGAGTGGGGGTTATTGTTAGCTCGTGTGTCCTGGTCACACTCCATCAGGGCTGATTATGCCTCCCCCTGCTATTGTCACTGGATACAGAGTCCTCTAATTCATAGGATGATGAGATTTGTCACACCATATCAAATGAGCTGCTAGATGGAGTCTGGAAACCCCATCTCAGGTAGCAGTTTAATACCAGATGGTCCAGAACAAAGTGAAAATCCCCTTCAGTGCTCAGAGTGCATCATTGTATAGGACCAGATCCTCAGTGGCTGTAACTCAGCACAGCTCCAGTGACTTGAATCTGCAATGTCAAATTACCCCAGTTGAAGATCTGGCCCTCGAACTTTAGTGGCATGGCAATTTCTTTCCTATTCCCCACCCACTCTCCCACAGGCAAACAGGTTACTCCCTAATGCATACGGGTTTGTTAGTACTGTAACACCACATAGGCTGTTTAACTCCAAATTATTAATGGTCATAATATCATCCAGTCCTTTAAAAAGTCCCCCTACATTATTTCTCTCAGCAGCCTCCCCGCAGCAGTGAATTCCAGAGTTGACTGAAAGCTGAGTGTATTCCTTCATAGTTTACAAGGGAAGACTCAAAACCAGAACCATTTACCTGGATCTGACATGCTTTACTCCAGTGCAACCCAGATCCCAGCCATGCCATCTGTGGTCTAAACTTTGCAACACAGAAACCCCAAACCATGAGCTTCTTCCAGCCCTTTTTGCCGTGGATATTTATTGGATGAAACCAATGGCAAAACTCCCACTGACATCAACAGGGCCAGGATTTCACCCCTGCCTTTTGGTTTCATTGAGCAGCCCCAAATTCTCTCAATGAAAGGCAGTAAATATTGGTGTCTGACAAGAGCATGGTTTGGGGGTTTGGGTGTCGCAAAAACCCTAGACTGGGGTTACACTTGATCAAAGTATGTGGGATCCAAAGGAGCAGATCTGTGTTGGACCCATTACTTGTTCATGGGATAGTCAAGAGGCAAGAAGATTGGACTAAGGGTCAGAAGATGGGAGTGATAATCCCATTACTGCCACTAACCTGGTGTGTGGCCTTTGGCAAGTCACATCACCTCTCTGATTTTGTTTCCCCTCCTACCTCTTGTCTATTTAGACTGCAAGTTCTGTGGTGTCTGTCACTATGTATTTATATAGTGCCATTTATACACAATGGAGCCCTGATCTCTGGTAGGTATTACTCTAATACCAGCTACACTTTGAGAAACACTTAGGGCGGCTGCAAATGGGGCATAACCCTTGCGCTGCCCTCTGCACAGGGGTGGATTTCACCCAACATTTGTAAAGCACATTGAGATTTCAGGGTGGGAGTTGTCATAGAAGCGCAGAAGCATTATTCTTCAAAGAAACATACAAGCATGTTTGGAAACAAACATCGATACCTGCCAGAATTCATTAAGCGTCACTGAAGGCCAGAACTATTCGTTGCAGCATCCAGTGGGGAACGAGCAGCAGGGGCAATCAGAGTCTGAAAGAAGAGAAATATTCCTGTTTCAGTGCAAGCATCATTAGCAATCTTTTTTTTTTTTTTTAAGAGGAAGAGAAATACCCAAACCATGTGATACAGAAGCACGACTGTTTCTAAGCAGAGTTGTTCAAAGTTCTCCAGGAGACAACAGTGCCTCTTTAATACAGAAGAAACCAACAGAGCTCCTACTTTTGACTGTGGGTTTGCTAAATGAAACCCTGGAGACACAGAGTTCTGTCTCCCTTCCCTTCAGAGGACAGTGGCCAAGTTCTCTGTTGGTAAAAATATTTCAAAGTTTTCATTTTCTTTATCTTCTCTTCAGTACTTTGTCCTTTGTTCCTTCCTTGCCCTTCCTCCCTCTTTCTTCTCTTTCTCTCCATAGCAAGCCCCAGGGCAGTTTTCGTTGCACTCCATGGTTTTATCAGCACACACAGAGGCTTGACAAGCAGAATAAGGGCTTCCATGTCCAACAATTACATCTTGTGTTTAAGTGTCAAATGTGGAAATGCCTTGGCTGGGTTGCTAAGGAAGGATGGAAGCTGGGTCTTCCAATGGATATCTGCTCGTTTGTATCCAGCTAAGGATCTGACCCAGGGTCTCTAGCTTTGGGTCACATGTTGCCGGTGTGGCTGTCTCACTGTCATATTATCCATACACCACACCAATGCTAATAGGCCTTTTAGGGTTATACGGGCTTTAGTGTAAACAGACAATTGATCAGATTCCCATCTAGGGGATATCAGCAGAGCTCCACTGAAGCAAATGATTATGATGTCAGGGATCAATGGAGCTCTGCTGATTTACAACAGCTAAGGATCCAGCCCAGTGTCTCAAATAGAAATGTTCGAATTTGATGTTTGTTAAAATAACACACATGAAACCACCACACAAGGAAATTCCATGGGGTTGAGAAAACATTTAAAATTGTGCAGAATGCATCTTGCTGGCAGAATCCCGAAGTAGAATTATAGTGATGGCTAATTATCTGTCTATCTAATCATTC
The DNA here is from genome assembly GCA_037349315.1 of Chelydra serpentina. Taxonomy (NCBI): domain Eukaryota; kingdom Metazoa; phylum Chordata; order Testudines; family Chelydridae; genus Chelydra; species Chelydra serpentina. The sequence goes on along the minus strand of JBAIAC010000017.1, from coordinate 10,587,313 downwards.
TTCTGCAACTGTATATAATTTTAAGGCATATGAAACCGTTACATGTACATGTCCAGAGACAAAGTATTACGCAGGCAATTAGGCTTTAAAGTTGTGCAAACATTAAAGGAATTCTTTCTTATCATACTCTGGTAATCTGGAGACTGAAATTTGATTCCCCATAATCCTGGAATGTCCCCTTGCTGCATTCACAATTTACTTTGTGTTGTATACAAGAGTGTCACAATATTTTAATATGAAAATTGTGGGTTTTCCCCCCATTCCAATCCTGCATAAAGCATAGCTCTGCCCTGAGCCCTCTGGAAGAGGAATTGTTTGTAAGAACCTGATTGTTAGAAGGAAAGCATAAACAGGAGAAATATATGAAAGATTAAAGAAGACAATGTTGGAAGCAAGGCAGGAGTGTGACATCAGATGAAACACAGCCACGTGCATAAGGTTGTCTTAAATTATTGTATTTTACAGTCCCAAAGACTGTAAATGTTGGACTGGAATGGCTGTTGAACATAGCGCAATATAATTCAATAGGTAAGGACAGGAAGTCAAAAAGAATGCTGTGTCCAGCTGATGCTGCAGGGAAAACTTAGGCTGGTAGAGTGTAAGTGTCCCATAGGAAAAAAACCAACCTGACCCAGTCACAGCACATGGTGGTCTTGTTTCATGCCACTATTCAGGTCCAGTTTAGAAAAATAAACAGTGTCTCATTCACAAGTTGAGGCCCTCCCATGTGCTCTGGAAAGAGAGAGAAGAAATGAACATGGGGAGAGGAAAGGGAAAAGGAGACTGCATCAGACCCAAGTAGCCATAAATATTTTCACTCAGGAGTTTCTTCTGTGTCTGAGTTGTTCACAGGTGAACTTCTCTGCTGGCAGCAGTGCCCATAGAATCTATGGTTAGGATTGAGTTGGCTTTGCCATCGCCATCAGTTTATGGCCTCAGGCAGCATGGAAAAATGCTCATGCCAGTGTTCAGGGCTACAGTCCCTGCCTAAGGAGACATATTAGGTGCACCACTCACACTGCAACCTACAGGTTGGACATAAGGAACTACCTAGATCCCAAGTTACTGAGATGGACAGGGGCTGAGAAAGTTGGGAAGGCAGCATGTTTGCTACCAAGGCCTGGGGGAGAGAGAGAGAGAGAGAGAGAGAGAGATTCTCACTTGTCAGCACCGTAGCAATATGGTGCGTTGTCACGGGGGAACCACATCCAGTTCTCCGTAGCGGGAGGGAGGGAGGCTGGCTGCATTGTGGGGTGTGCCATAGGGAGAAAATCTGTTAGTGTTTTCCAAGAGCACCCTCAGGGCACTGGCCTCCTGGCTGATTTATGTGGCTGCCAGGGAAGGGGTCAAGTTCTCGCCTTTCTCCACCACGTGTTGGAGTCCAAAGGAGCTCCTTGCTTCCTGCAGGAGGGAGCATCCGGCCCCAGCGATTGCCCTCCCATTTCTGGAGAAGGGAGATCTGGAGCATTGGGGCTAGGAGTCTCCTCCTACTCTGGCAGAGGAAGGGGGAGTTGAACAAGCCCATGAGCTAAGCTGAGCTGGGCCTGCCAGGCCCTTGCCAAGTGGTCCTTGCATTGTTTAAGTCTAAGGCATTTGATCCCGTCATGTGAAAGGCATATGAGCACCTTCCTGGGAAATGCCTCACCCAGAATGGCAACAGCACAAGTCCGTCCCATGGGTTAAGTGTCAGGCCCTACGAACCCTTTCCGTGGTGGGATGGCCACTGCCCTATGTATGCAGTTGAGTTGCTATGATTGGCAGGCAGGGATTGCTGGGGCCTTTCTCCTCCCAGCTCATGCAATCTATTTGTGTAGATATAGAAATTCCCCAACCACAAACCAAGTGATGTCAGGTACTTATCCCCCATTACTGTAATATCTGAGGACCCCACCATGCTGCTGGGAGGTAGGAAAGTGCTGTTACCCCCATTGCACAGGTGGGAACTGAGACACAGACAGGGTAAGTGACTTGCCCAAGGTCACACAGTGGTCTGTAGCTGAGGCAGAGAACTGAAGCCAGCTGTGCTTCAGGTTAGCACCCTTATCACTGGACAAGCTTTTCTCTCTCAAAGGCCAGGCTTGCTCCTGAGTTTCTTTGGAAGGAAGGGGCTGACTAACTCTAGTAATATGTACAAACTTGAAGACGAAGCTAATTTACACCACTGATGGCTCAGGCTGTCCTTGCAATTCTTTGAAACGTCAATTACAAGATGAATCCCTCGCCTTCCTGAACCTAGTGCTAGAAAATGCCTTCGTTGTTATTCTGGAAGCAAAGCTAGTTTGTTACGCCTTCCTTTCTGCAGAAGATAAAAAATATCCCCATCAATAATGAGGCTATTCCTCGCCGAGGGAGACTGGCAGACCAAAAAATAATGCCCTAGTCCTCTACAAAGGCAAAGAGAGAATGAATAAACCTTGACCGCCTCAAAATCACCCCATGCAAATGAGCTTGAAATGTGCCCAGGACTTTGCCAATTAACTTGAAGATGTTGGAATCACTCTGCTACTTTTGGAGCAGTCATCCCTAATGTCTAGTATTGTGTCTCCAGCACTAACCAGTGATGGAGGGTGGGGGCATCCAAAGAAGGTGTATGTGCCACCCATACCTTCAGCCTCAGCATCATAACACACCTGACTGCAGTACTAGAGCAAGGGGAGAAATTATTCCCCATCCCAGATGCTGACCTCAAGCATGAAAATCAATAGCCCTTATGATTTTTAATGCAGCTTATATATATTTTGGCCAGATCCTCGGCTGCTATAAATCAGCATAGCTCCATTGAAGTCAACAGAGGAATTCCAATTTAAACCATTTGAGGATCTGCCCCTTAATGTGAAAGCCACCAGTCCATAACCCTTGTTTCGATGCCGACACATTCCACAGGCATGTTTAAAACACATACATTGATTTGCCTCATCAGAGCCTGGCATTATCTGTCTAGGTACTTGTGGTGCTCATCATAACCTTGGTATCTAAGGGTACGTCTTCACTACCCGCCCGATCGGCGTGTAGCGATCGATCTTTCGGAGATCGATTTTTCGCATCTAGTGTAGACACGATAAATCGATCCCCGATCGCTCTCCTTTTGACTCTGGTAATCCACCTGGGCGAGAGGCGGAAGTGGAGTCGACGGAGGAGCGGCGGCAGTCGACATTGCGGCGTCCTCACGGCGCGGTAAGTCGAGCGAGGTATGTCGACTTCAGCTACGTTATTCACATAGCTGAAGTTGCGTACCTTACATCGACCCCCGCCCCTAGTGTAGACCTGGCCTAAGAGCACCACACCCTTTTTGAATTTATCCTCCTACTAACCCAGTGAGGCACCAATGTAAATACACATAGTAAGAAAGAGCTTACAGTCTAATAGACCAGACGGACAAAGGATGGAGTCATTCAATTCCCGTTGTACAGCTAGGGAACTGATGCACAGAGAAACTAATTGATTTGCCTAAGGTCACACAAGAAGTGTGTTACAGAGCCAAGACTAGAGCCCGCATTTCTTGTGGTCTAGTGCAGTGCTTTCACCCTAACCCTGTCTTTCTTCTCCAACATGCCACTGATCTGAGCACACAAGTGGGATCCAAGGAACTCCTGGGCTCTTATCCTGTCTCAGACATTGTCTTTTATCTGTGACAAGCCACTAAACCTCATTTTTCCCTATCTGTAAAATGGGGATGATACTTGCCTATCTCATCACGGGGGAGTCATGAGGATTAATTGGCTCAAAGCGTATATATGTATTTTTTTCAGACATCAGCTAATGCTAATCGAATAGCATAGGAGGGAGTAGATGCAATACACAGCTGGGGACACACTATAGGGTGGAAGGAAGGAAGAAAAGTGCTGAGAGGTGTGGCCCTATAATTTATGAATTGGCTGAGTTAGCCTGAATAAAGAATCCATTACAATCTTACTGAGTGCAACTGTCTGCAAAATACAAGAACAAAATACAAGAGTTGAATGCGTTCGTACTACTGGGATTAAATTCTTAGTGATTTTCTTTTTAAACTCTTTGGGGCAGGGACTATGTTTTTGTTCTGTGTTTGTACAGCACCTAGCACACACAGGCCTTGGTCCATACTATTAATAATAAATATTAACTAGGCTGGGAGAAGATGTTGTGCTCGGGCTACATCAACATTGCTGACCTTAAATGTTCAAAAATCATCAGTCAGACTCTCTCAAATCATGAAACTTTTAAAAATAATGCACTTTTTTTCTCTGTCTGTTTTTTGAGTCCTTAGGGGGAGTCACATTTTCAAGCTTTGCCTGCAAAAATGAGGGCTAAAACCTTTTTTTTAAATTAAAGCTGAGGTTCTCATGTAATCACAAGACTCCAGGAGCTGGGGCTTTAGCAACTAATATCACAAGAGTTGGCAACCTGGGTACATCCTATATATTAGTGGAGACAGGGAAGTCTCATGGTCCATGGGCAGGACTTTTATCAGGTAAAGCCAAATAAGGCTCTCTCTGGCTGAGACTGATGGTGTCCTGCTGAGCTTGCCTCAGCTGGAAGTCACTCTGTGTAAAGCCGGCTGTGCAGGCAGGCATTTCAAAATAGTGTTGTTGAGAGATGCTCAATTGGAATCTGCTTTCAAGTCACCATTGAGGCATTTACTGGTAGTGAAAATATCCCAGCAACAAAGTAGCAGCAATTGTAGCCTCAGGGGTCCCAATCGGAAGATGCTGAAAGAAAGGGATGCTTGTTTTTGTTAGCGCCACTGCAGAGAGATCACATATTCAGGAAGTAAATGTGCTGCAAATGGGGGAACAAGACCGCTGCAGCTGTAGGGAAATCTCACCATTGCCAGAGTAGCCACATTATGATTGTTAATTATTGGTTTTGCTGTAGTAACTGAAGGTCCTAAATGAGCTTGTTGCCCTGGATTTGAGGGGTGTATATATCTCAGAATGTGATCAAGCTAATTGCAACCATATTATGTGCACTCGGCCCCTATGAATTAATGAAATAGAACACCACACAGTTAAGGGTTAATTTGGAGACAGGCTTTTAGAAGCAAGGTCATATCTAGCTGGCAGTTTTTGCTAATCAGAATGGGAGGAGAGGACAGACAAGTAAACAACTGAGACTGAAAACCTTAGTGGTTGGAAAACCTTGAATCTAGGATATTAAAAGTTTATTGAAAGTTAGAAAAGTTATGATCCAGTAGGGGTCATTATGACCTATGTGTTTTGTAGAAGTTAGTTATAAAAGATTAGCTAATAGAACGTACTCTGTAGCAGTCATAGAATTATAGAATATCAGGGTTGGAAGGGACCTCAGGAGGTCATCTAGTCCAACCCCCTGCTCAAAGCAGGACCAACAACAACTAAATCATCCCAGTCAAGGCTTTGTCAAGCCGGGCCTTAAAAACCTCTAAGGATGGAGATTCCACCACCTCTGAAGCCATCTTGAGAGGTTTCCTGATGCCTTTTCTCCCTGGCGGGTGAACAACTGGCCACTGCAAACCAGCTGTTAATTACTCAATACCATTCCAGATGTTAGGTAAATATCTGGGATGTTCTAAACCTATTGCTTATATCTGTGTGTGCTTAAATCTAATAAACTGCACTGTTAGACATGAGCACACTGACTTGTATTTAATCCTTGATCAGACAAATTGCTGTGTTCCTCTCGATTTATTCCTGATACTGCCTGGAGTGAAATAGTTAAGTTAACCCTGTTGTGGGGTTCTGAAAACCCTGGGTAACATGCTCGTGGCCCCACTGTACTGGTTTTTGTAAAATATATATATTGAGGATTTTGCCTTAAAAAGTTTACAGTATAAATAGACATGGTAGAATTATTATCCCCATTTTATAGACAGGGAACTGAGAGACTTATCCAAAGTCACAGAATAAGTCTGTAGCAAAGGAACTAGAGCTGATTGAAATCTTTTCAACAGAACATTTTTCTGAAAATTTCCTTGGGAACATGTTGATTTCAATGACATTTTATTTTGAAAAAATATTGAAAAAAGGTGTTTTGCTAAGGTGGAGAGGTCTGTTTCAACATATTTTGGGACGGAACGTTTCAGTTTTTCATTGAGAAATGACTTTTTGTTTCAAAATGTATATTGTAACAAAATAAAATATTTTTTAAAAATGGAAATGGAAACAAAACGTTTTGATTTTAGCAAAATGAAATATTTTGAATGACCTGAAACAACAATGTTTGGAAAGCTTCATTTTGTGGGAAATTTTGAAAGTCTTTGTTTTCATTCCGATTCAGAACAAAAACAAATGTCAAAACTGTAGGATTTTCCCCAGAATAGAAATTCCAGTTCCTGCACAGTCCTAATGGGAAAAGAATCCCAGCATCCTGAATCCTTAACTTCCAGGTCTAGTAACCACAATGATAGTATTCATGCGGATAAGCTCTAGATGATATTGTTGTATGACCTGCAAAGCAAGCATGAGTGTTACAGCGGTGACATGTATTTGAATCCGTGTATACACACTTGTGCATGGGGTGGGGAGCAATATTTACAATTTGTTTAGTGGCACTTATAAAAAGTGACGCCTATTGTTGGGTGTATAAAGTGTTCATTAGTCAGATAACACAAGCTGTTCAGTATTAACTGACTTATGCCCAACAGAGCTGCCTTTGTCATTGCCGAGCTCAGAGGATTAATTGCCAAGATATATACCCCAGCATTCAGATCCCTCAAAGAGCTGTAAACTCATAAATCAAGCATGTGCTTATTACAGGGAATTTCCTTCAGGCTGGCAAGGCCCTTTGCCAAAGGGAAGGAAATATTCAAGAGAATTATTATCCCCCACTCACCAGCCCACCTTCCTGAGTCCACACACTGAATCGTCTGTGGACGAGCAGGGTCTGAGGCTCACAGCACCCTTGAGGCACAAGTTCGTTAATGGCCATGTGTGGTCAAGATCTCAGTGTTATGACTCATCTGAAAGACGTTGCCGCCAGTAGCAGAATGCTCCTTATTTGATCTTGTCTATGCATGCATGCCGCTGCCAATACTATAGTAACTGATCATTTTTATCAGCGCCCTGCTGGGGTATAGGACCCAGGTTTGACTCAAAAGGAAGGACACTTTCTGATTTAGCAGCACCACTTCTCGGAGCTCCTACGTACTGAATGAAGATCTTCCGCCCAAGCCTAGAGCCAACCCTGTTGCTTGCCATGATAAGAACTAAAAAGAAAGTACAACTCCCCGGGGAATTTTTTGGCTGCTTTTTCTGGGCCTGTACTTATACCGAGTAATACCTTACCCTTCAAGTAATTCCACTGAAATAAATTAAACTGCTTGCAGAGTAAGGTAATACTAGATTCTGGCCCTAGGTGGGTGGATGGATGGATAGACAGAATGGACAGACAGCATCCAACATATAAAACCGTACAGACATAAAAAGAAATCAGAGACATCAATCCCAATAGCTTCTGAGTAACAGTCACAGTTGTTTTGCCTTTCAAATTTCTGCCCCCTTCTTCACAACAGCTATGTACGGCACACCTGCATTTCCCAGTGGGTTCCTCACGGCAATTCTCAGATACTTCACACAAGCTCTCTATGCGCTGGAAGGTGCGCACCCTCCCCCATTGTTGACTCCCTGGATTCTGAAAGAGGAGAGCAGAGACAGAGAGAAGAGAGGAAATGCTGTATTTGGAGATGCTAGATCGCAGGGGGCCCCGTCCTGCTCCCATTGAAAATCGCTCAGGTAAAAATCGCAGTGGGAGCAGAATCACAGCCTGAAGAGAAGAGGGACATCATGAGAAGTGGATTTTTTAAGAGAGGGTTTTAATGGGACATCCAGTTGGCTGAATTTGGGAATCCTCCTATATCCTTCTCTTCCCCACTCCTTCCCTTCCCCTCCCTCTCTCATACCCCCTTCCCCTTTGCACCCTGTCCCATTGCCGCCTCTCCCATTTCCTTGAGGATTTATGCCTTTTAGAGCATGTTATTTTTGAAGCTGAATGCTTTATTGGAATGTGCGGAAGAAGCACCACCACGCTGGGAACCAGTTTGCAGCATGGGGCATTTTAGGCGTTGATAAAATTATTCTCCCTCCACATCCTCCCCTCTCCTTCCAGTTAGGCTACACCTTGGCATCTGGATAAGCCCGAGTTTTACTTAATGGCTCTCAGCTACGGGAAAAGTTCCTGGGCAGAATTCCCAATCAGCTGCGTTACAAACTCCTCGTATCTGGTGATAACTTTTTACGAGGTTTTTGTTCTTTGACAATATATTAAAGCCATATTTTTGCCAGGTTTGCTTCAGCTCGTTCCTTGCCCTTGAATCACTCGCCCGCCCCGCCCCCGCTCCTTTTCACCTGAGTGGCATTTTCACTGGAGATGTTTAATACTCCTCTAATCCCCTGATTCCCCAAGGTACATGAAAGTGGCTTTACGGACCCATAAATCCAGAAAGATAAAGTGCATTTTTATTAGTTGTGTTGGCATCGAAAAAAAAAAAAGGAATCTAATATGCAACAGTCAAAAATGAATTTGCCCAATAGCCCTGCTTATCACAGGAAAAGTACTCAGCGGAAGGACCCGCCTGCAGGTTGGGGGTATGCACAGCACCCCAGAGGCCTGAAGAAAGCACGGCTGGCTAAAAGGGAGCCCTGAGTGGGGCAAACCAGCAGCCAGAGCAGGGCTGCTCACTCAGGTGCCAAGACTCACCTATCCAACAGAGCCTGCAGTGACTCAGCCCTCGGGCATGCTGCCCTAGCCTAGCCCTGGGCATGGCTGAGGCAGAGGACCCCCCAGGCATTTCACTGAGCCCACTAGAGCTGCATGTTGGTCCATGCAACACACCACAAAGCCAGGAATGCTCCTGCTGCCTTGCAGCCTAAAAAGACTCCCTAGGGTTCCAGCCTGCCCTGGTTCTGGTCCATGCCCTATCTGACCTGCATCCACCTCCTGACCCCCAGACCCTTGGACTGACTCCAACCCAGCTTCTTCCCTTGGCCTGCATCTGGACTCCAACTATAATCCGGATTTGGCTTGCCGGTGGAGACACACCTTGGTTCTGTCCCCAGATGCCACTTTCAGCACTGCCCTTGGTGCGTAGGTCCCAGACCTACATCTGGCTTCAGCTACCACTCCACCCACCAGGCCTGACTGCCTGGAATCAGAGCCTGACACCCCTGTCCCATGTAGAACTGGGTTGGTGTTTGCATGGAAGGATGTGTAGCCATGTGTTTGTGAATGTGAATTAGTGGGTCTTCGAGCATGGGTGTGGAAATCTGTTGGTGTGCAGCCACATCAGAGCGTGCCGGATAAGTATAGGAGAGTGTGAAATCTGCAGGTGTTTGAGGGGTCGCATGTATGTGGGGGGCAAAACAGTGCAAGATGCACAGGGGCATGTGAGATGTGTGTGTACCTGGGTGAGTGTGCATGGGAGAGAGATGTGCATGAGTGTGTGCATGTGTCTGAGCTGTGGGAGTGGATGTGAGTGTGAGTGTGTGTGTGTGTGTGTGCTATCTGAGTGGTGGTGTGTGTGATCATGAGTATGTGTGAGGGTGAGAGGCGTGAGTGTGCAAATGAGCATCTGTGTGTACTTGTGAACGTTTGAGTGGCATGAGTGTGTGCAGGTGTGTGTGTGTGTGAGGTGTGTGTGACAGGGTGTGAATGGGAGCGTGGGAGTAGTATTCCAAGAGAAGCAGGAGAGTGGTACAGGAAGCAAGAGTGTTGGGATTACATGGCAGTCCGTACCCTTTCCTTGCACAATCGGCTGAAGGAGCCTCGTCATGAAGCGATTTGCCTGGGGCAACTCATCCCTAACAGCTGGGTTCCGAAGCTAGTTTCTGTCCCAGTCCTGCTCTGGCTGACAAAATGCTTGTGTATCTGAGCAACAATGAGCATTTCCCCAAAAGCAAAAAGGCCCCATTCAGTGTCTGTACAGCGCTTAGCACAATGGGGTTCTGGTCTATGACCGGGGCTCCTAGGTGCAAACACAAGACAAATAATACAAAAGAATAATAAAGGTCCCTGCACCTTTGGTTTTACACCCTGGGGAGTCTACACAGGGGCAGTGGGGGAGACCTTCACGGCTGAAGAAGAGGACAGACAGCAGGTTGCATCTGATCTTCTCCAGCATTTGACTCACAGCATCTGCTCTGAGCGTGTTGCTGCAGTCCCCACATCAAAGGCCATCACAGGGACATCACGGAGCTCTAGATTGGATTTCACACAGCCATATAATCCACCCTCTTGAGTGAACGGTCGGACATGAACTCCTTCCAGGCAGCAGGGAGCTGGAGAAGGATCCTTGTTAATTACCCCTACATTTATCCTAAAGTCTCAGATCTGAGTAATAACCTTTCTAATCTGCCCTATGACTTTCTGTTTATCCCTTTGGACTCCTCTTTGGGTGTACTGGGTGTGATTGCAGCTCATGTAGACACACCGGAGCTAATTTTTAACTAGCTAGCTCAAGTCTCAGAAAAGTGAAGCTGCAGCAGAATGTTCTTCACAGGGCCGGCTTTAGGATTTTTGCCGCCCCTTTATATTGTGCCCCCCCCCACCCTGCCCCAACTCTGCCCCTTTCCAACCCCTTCCCCAAATCCCCGGCCCTGCCTCCTCCCCCAGGTGGTGCTGCATTTTCCCCGCCCCATTGCTTCCTGCAGCCCCCCCCGTAACCCCCCACCCTAGCTCACCTTGCTCCGCCTGCTCCCCTGAACGTGCTGCCACTCCACTTCTCCCCCCTCCCTCGCCTGTTTCGTGCATGGCAAGCCTGGGAGGGAGGGGGGAGAACCGGAGCGGCAGCAGCGGCGCGCTCAGGGGAGCAGGTGGCAGGTGGAGGCGGAGCGGAGGTGAGCTGGGCGGCGAGGACACATTTCTAGGGGTGGCATGGCCGGTGCCGGAATGCTGCCCCTAGAAATGTACTGCCCCAAGCTCCTACTTGTTTTGCTGGTGCCTAGAGCCAGCCCTGGTTCTTCAGTGCAGGCTGTACAAGCCTGCCTGGAAACCTGGATAATTACTCAAGTAGTTAGCCTGTGTTGAAGTATGCATTGCCTTGGCTTCACTGCTCCACCGAGCTAGCTAGGTACTCAAGCAGTAATCACACCCTGTGATTGCAGTAGGGACATACTCAGAGACTTTTAGGAATCAAGGGACATGTCACATATTACTGGGAAGATCATCTTCTCCAAGATCTCCAGGGAGATTTCATGCCTGGCCTCTGCCCTAAATGGCACTAGAATCCCTCCATTCTTACTTTTTACTTTGTAAAATGGGCACCCAATTTATGCTAAGGAGAACGCAGATTAACTGGGAAGCTGATATACCCTCAAGAGGCCACTAGATGGTAGGAGTCAGTCATGCAAAAGCATGAGGCCTGGCTCCCTCTAAAAATATGTTCAAAGCTGGTGAGATGGAATTCTGCCAATTTGCTCAAGGCTTGGGGTGACTAGAGAAGAGATTAAGTCACAAAATTCAGATCTGCCCCCAGATTTGGACTACCCCAATATGCCAGGAGTGCGTGGATCTGGAGGTTTTGGTCCAGCTCATTATAAAGATGGGGGCCATTTGCAACATGGATCCAGGCTCATATTTTGAACACCTTCGAAGTTTTGGGTGTTGGGATCTGGGGCGTCAGTTGAGTGTGGTTGCGAAAGGGGACATCCACCGAGTGGTGTTTCAAGATCACCTGCTACTTTGGTGATGGGATGACTTGGATCTGGTCAGTTCTTTGGCCCCTTCAGCCAGGGAGAAATGGAAGGACTTGGCTACGGAGTCTTTGAAAGCCTCTGTGCTTTAGCATCCATGGAGTCCAATCCTGATTTAGAGGATGACATTTTCTCCTCCCCCCAGCCATAAGAACGGAAAGGAATTAAGGTGGTAACCTGGGACTTGTGAGACCCCGGCTTCAGTTTCTGCTCTGCTGCATAATGGATTGGGTAAGTCACATAGGGTATGTCTGCATGGCAAAAAACCCCACCACACCCCTCCCTGTAACAGCACATCTCAAAGCCTAAGTCACAGGGCTCATGCTATGGTATAGCAGTGTAGACATTCCTGCTCGGGCTGGAGCCTGAGTGCTGAGACCCACCTCCCTTGCCGGGTTTCGAGCTCCAGGTCAAGCCAGACAGTCTACATGGCTCAAGGTCCGTGAGCCTGAGTCAGTTGACCTGGGCTCTGAAACTCGCTGAGGCAGAGATCGGGTTTTTTCCCCCCGCCATGTAGACATAGCCTCAGTCTCTCTGTGCCTAAATTCCCATCTGTTCCATGGGGATCCTAGCCCTGCCCTATGTCATGGGGGTGTTGTGGGGATAAATACCTGAAAGATTGCAAGGTACTACGGTGATGGGGGCCATAACAGCAGCTGGAAGTAGACCGATCGTCTAGACAGACTTGGGTTAGTGGGGCTTGGCCTAGCGGGATGGACATTGAGACTCAGGCTGGAGCGGGGGCTCTCAAGCCTAAGGGGTCGGATGGGCTTGGAGCCCAACCGGCAACATCCACACTGCTAGCTCGAGCCCCGCCAGTGTGAGTCTGTCTCCCTTAGGGTGACCAGATGTCCCGATTTTATAGGGACAGTCCCGATTTTTGGGTCTTTTTCTTGTATAGGCTCCTGTTACCCCCCACCTCCTGTCCTGATTTTTCACATTTGCTGTCTGGTCACCCTAGTCTCCCTGGGCTGGGAGACTTGCTCCCAGCTGCAGTGTAGACATAATGAGCTATGGTGGATAGGGCTCCAGTCTTCTTCCTGAGCGGTGCTACCTCCCTGGTCCTGCTCAGACTGCTACAGGGTGGGTCAGACAATTGCCTGCTCAGCCGGGTGGTTTTCAAGGCAGGGCAGGGGCAGTGAAAAAGAGAGGGGCCCATGCTATGTTTAAGAACATTTCCGCCTCTCCTGTTTAGTTCCCGCCAGTGTGTCGCTCTGGGAGATGGGGCTGGTAGCCAATAATTGCAGATTTGGCTGAGTGAAATGACAACTGTTTCCGTGAGAGGCACTCAGAAGTGCAATATTTTCCCCGGGCTTGTTATAACTTTTATCTCCCCAGGTTTTGCTCTTGAAGACGCTCTCGCCGGCTTGCGGAAGGTAGCAGCTATCTCAAATCCCACTCACTAGTGGTGTTTTCCTTTTCATAACGAGGCAGGGCTGCTGTAGCCTCCGTGTAGTTTGTGCTGTGCTGTTTATCGGACAAGAAACCAGAGAGAGAGAGAGAGAGAGAGAAGATGCTACGTCAATCATCTCTGGAACACTTGAAAGGGAAATGAGTGACATCAAATGTCATAGTATCAACAAAGAAGCCCAATTTCTTGCATGAATTGTCTGCCTTGCACATTCATCCCTGCAGCTGTACAGAGCCTGGTGTAGGGACTAGGAGGAAAAGCAATTTGCACCTCCCCTATCCTGGACCTACTACGGGGTTGATTAGAGACGCCCTAATTTGTGCCCCTGCTGCATTGACCTCAATGGGTTATTACCCCACTGCAGAATTGCAAACCCTCAGCCATACCCCTGGCATGCCTCCAACATGCCTCCTGCATCAGGGTTACACAGGGCCCGTTCTGAGGTGATAATTATGGTTGATTTGTATTGAAGTAGCCCAGCCATGTACAAACACAGAACAGACAGCCCCTGCCCCAAAGAGCGTGCAGTTTTGGAGGAGAGGCCCTCTGCGCCAGTGTAGCTGTTACAGAGGGGTCATCAGGCACTGTGATGGGGTGTTGACCCTGCACCACCCCTAAAGGGGTGAAGGTGGCTCAGAAGGGGCTAGTTAACCTAGTGCGCTGCACCTGGGGCGAGACGTAGGCTTCACTGACAAGCATTAATTGAAGAGGGCGCCCATCTGGCAGGAAGCCAGGAAGTGCTAGCAGAAGGGAGCTGTAGAACGGAGGTCTGCAGTCACTGTCTGGGCCTAGCTAGGGGAGACAGTGGAAACCCAGGGGGAGCAGAAGCCCTGGGCTCCAGGCCCTGAGGGAAGGGGTTTACACAGAGGGGTGGTGGAGAAGAAAGCCTGCAGAGTAGGCAGAAGCCGAGAGAAACAGCAGCAAGGATTGAGTCAGTGCAGACCGTAGGGACCCTGGGCTGGAACCTAGGGTAGTGGGTGGGTAGACGCAGGTTCCCCTACCAACCACTGGGAACGTGGGACACTCTTGAATGGAAAGATGGCCTGGAATGGCCCCCGGACAGTTGGTCTGGTGAGAATTTGGTACGCAGAAGGGAAAAACTGTACGGTGAATTGGCTGAAGGGCCAAGCCACAAAGAGAAAGCACTGCGACTCCTGGAGATCGAGAGGGGCCACAGTGCGAGCAAGGGGGCATCAGACTGGACAAAGCTGATCCCCAGACACCGCCACAAGGGGCGAGTAAACCCCCTGATGGGCACTGACAAATTCCCCTCATTGTGTCAGAATTAGAGATGTTCAAACTGGCTGAGATCAAATGAGGTGCACCTTGAACCGTCGCTAGGAATTCAAACACAACCCAGCACACTCCCTGTTTGAGCCTGGACCATTGAATGTGTCTGAAATTCAAACTAGGAGCCAGCTGCACGTTTTCCAAGGGTACGTCTACAGTACCCACCGGATCGGCAGGTAGTGATCGATCTATCGGGAATCGATGTATCGCGTCTAGTGTAGACGCGATACATCGATCCCCGATTGCTCGGCCGTTGACTCCTGTACTCCACCATGTCGAGAGGCGGAAGCGGAGTCGATGGGGCAGCAGCGGCAGTCGACCCTGGGCCATGAGGACGGGAGATAAGTCGACCTAAGATACGTCGACTTCAGCCATGCTATTCTTGTAGCTGAAGTTATGTATCTTAGGTCGACCCCCTCCCCGCCCCCAGTGTAGACCAGGGCTAAGTGCCCACTTGGATTTGCAATGGGCTGAAACATGGCCCTGGACCTGAGCCACCCCCCCCCAGTTTTGGTGTGGGGATATTTTGGAGAAATCTGGGCCTGGATTCACATCTAATTTCTTTTTAAACTCTCTCTTCTATTCAGCGACTCTGACCCAAAGGAAGAGCAAACCCATAGCTTCTGTAGTAAGGTACCCTTATATATCTTACATCTTTGACATTAAGGAGACAGGTTTGTGAATAATATGATGTTAGCCTGAAGGATAAGATAAAGCCTGATATGTATCACATTGCAGAATATCACCTATATCTGGTGCTGATGAGGATATTTATTTTTACTAACGCCCAAGTTTCCTCCTAGAAGGAATTTGTCCAAACACAATCTCTTAATCCTTAACCCGATTTCCCACTGGGTCAAAGACTCTGCTTATTGTTCTGGTAAAAACAATGATTTTTATACAAGAGAGAGAGAGAGCTCCCCTATTAAAAGTAATGACTACATCAGGCCCTTAATATTCAAAGATTCATAGAGTCTAAGGCCCGAAGGAACCATTGTGATAATCTAGCCTGACCCCATAACACAGGTCAGAAAATTGCACCTAGTAATTCCTCTATTGAGCCCAAATGCTTATGGAACAAAATATATTCACCGTTTTTACGAATGGCCTATGAAGCCCTGGAGTGCCGCTCAATCGCATCACGTTTCCGGGGAAGATCCTGCTCTGTGCCACAGGCATCTGGGCCTGAGTCTCCGCTGCCTTGCACCATTTGCAGTCATGCTCTAGCTCATGCCTCTTGCTAGCACTGAATGTACTTAGGCCTTGTCTATGCACCAATGTTGTACTGCTTTAACTAGACAGGCACAGCTGAAGTGGTATCTACCACGCTATGGGGTTGTTATGGCATCCATTCCCATTGTATCTGAGCACCTCAGTCTTTAACCCCCACTTTTGAAGTGGGGAAGTGTCACTATCCCCATGGTACAGACAAAGAGCAGAGGCACAGAGAAGCTAAGGCTTGTCTACAGAGCCTGCGAATGCAAGGCAAGCTGGGATGTGAATGTTTCAAACTGCCGTGCATGATGAAGCTTTCTACAGCCCAGTAGCAGAGTCCACAGGGCCAGTTAGTACACAGCAGGCGAGGGTGTTGTAGAATTACACCCCGACTTGTCGTACACCTTCAGACCATGTCGACAAGCCCTAAATGACTTGCCCAGGGTCGCCCAGGAAGCCTGTGACTGCCATGGGGACGTGCAATCCTTCAGAGACATATTTTGCGGATAATTGTCTGGATTTAATTTTTTTTCTGGCATAATGAGACAGAAGTAGGTGGCATGATTGTGACCTGCTTCTACAAAGGACTCATATTAGCTCATGCCTCCAACCCCATCTCTTCTTGAAGGAGAGAAGCTGGGTTCAGCCATCTCCTGGCAGCCTTGCAAAGCTGGAGCTGACCTTTCTTTAACGAGAAGAATGGAAGGGGAGGGGATGCATCTCTCCTCTCTCTCTCTTTCTGTCTCTCCATTCCCTGGAGCAAAGAGAAGCAGCCGCCTCCGCAGTGCATCTCGGATTGAATGGGGGAGCCAAAGTCTGGGGTTAATCACCCAGGCTGGGCATTAACAGAGAGTCTCTGTGTGCATAAGGGCTCTTCATTTTATCTGCATGCTTTCTCAGTGAGCCATTCACAAGGACAAAACACCTCCCTGCAGCTGGCTGGAACAACAGAGAGCTGCTTTCAGAGGAGAGGCCACGAAAGCCAGAGGGGTTTCAAAAGGACACGGCGAGTTTTTGGTTTTTAAAATCAAGAAACTTTCAACTTAATTCCTCTTTTCCTCCAATCTTGTACAACACGTGTTGCTCAGCAGAAGACACTCAAAGCCACTGTTGTTCACATGTGCAATGGGTTTGAAGGTTCTATGAACTCCCTGGTATTGCGCGGGGTGAATTGTTAGGGATGGGCTGCAGGTCAGGATGGACATACACTGGCAGAGCTGTGTGGGATAAGCTGAAGATTGGAATAGCCTGGGGTGGGGGATCTACAGATCAGCACTGAAGGGCACCAGCAGAGCTGGGTGTGAGGAGCACAGAACTGGGACAGCAAGGACAAGGGCTGCAGGTCAAGCCATTTCTATCCTCTATCCTTCTTGACTACCAAAGAGAAAGTAAAGGGGGCAGGGGAGGGAAAGGGAGACCTAGAGAGAGGAGAAGACAGTGATGATTGTGATGTGGGGGGGGAAAGCAGAGAATAAAGAAAAGGGGAAAAATCCTGGGGGAGGATGAGGAAGAGAAGAAGCGCTAGCAGAGATGAAGGAAAGCGTGGCTAATGTTCTGTAAGGTCTGAGGGGTTATCCCAGGATTGGAGATGATTAATGTGCCCCAGGATTCCTCGCTGTTGTGGTCTGCTGGCCATGTGATCAATCACTGGCGCCTGATGGACTGCCTGGTTCACACATGTCACAGGTTTAAGGTGGATTATTGATGGTCCTCCTTTAAAAACCGTTCCTTCTAATTACGTTTCGACCTGGGAAATAGCTGTCAATGCTGGTGGGTGGGAGAGTGCCCCTACACAAGAGACTGCATGGTGCCCGGCTGCCCCTTACGCTGGTGCACACAAAAGAGAGACACTGGGTGGGTGGGGAGCACTGCTTATCGGTCCAAGAGCAGAGCATGCCCGATTGAGGACTCAGGCAGCTGCAGGTAGAGACCGAAGGCACCACATTTCAAAAGGTGTCCATTCTGGAAGAGATCCCCTGGCAAGAGAAATCAAGCTAGCCAGAAAACACCCTCCCCCCCACAAGCTGCAGGGGCAAGACCCGAGAGGGCAGGCAGGATGATGGAGACTATGCCATGGGAGACCCCAGGCCATGAGAAGCTGCAATTCCTGCCCTAACAAGGGAGAGGTAGGAGTTAGCGCCTAACTTGCTTAGGTGCTTGTGAAATCCCGCTTGCCACCTATTTGCATTTTTTGGTGCTTAAATACCTTTATAAATCTGGCCCGAATGGACCAAAAGCAGACCAGCTGGCTCTGTTGTTGTGGGACATCCTGCAACCCTGGTCTGCCTACCCCATATCTTCCTTCCCTCCATCCCCTTCCCCTACACCAGTGGTTCCCAAACTTTAACAACCTTTGAACCCCTTTCACTAAAATGTCAAGTCTTGCGAACCCCCTCCTAACAATGAATATTTCCAGGGATTTTCTCCTTTACCTGAGTATAAATTATAAAAGCAGTGATCTTGGAAATATAAAATGTGTTTTTATGTCATGCTAATTACACACTTTATTATTATTTATCATTACAGTATTTTTATTACATTATGAAAACAGCAACACTCTTCTAAGATCTCACTTTCGTAGCTTGTATCACTCTGAATAAGCCTGTTCTAAGACAAGGCTCCTATGTTTCATCAAGGAGTATCAGATGTGAACCAGCATGAAGGTATTTAAGAAGCCAACTCAAAGAGTTCCTCCTACACAAGCATTCAGGTCTTGATCAGTCCAGGCAAACAAACAAAGCTTCAACTTGTTCTTCAGAATAATTTTAAAGATTACACTAGCTGCCTATTTAACTTTAAAAACAGCAAACAATATCCACCCCCCTTTTCCATTTCTTATAAGGAGGCTTGAAGTTTAAATCTCCTCAGTGTGATAGATATGCTGGCTTTGATCTGCTTAGCTCTTGGAAGTCCAGGGGCTCCGGGAGGCTGCTGGCACCATGCTGCCTGGGGTTCCTAGGGACAGCTCTGTTCGCCATAAGGGAATTTTCCCCCGAGAATCCCCTGTAAAATTTTGCGAACCCCCCAGGGGTTCCCAAAACCCAGTTTGGGAACCACTGCCCTACACCCATTGCATGTGATTGAATGATCATTGGTCTCCTGCAGCCCACCCTTTTAGGTCTGAGAAGCCAAGGTGCTGGAGGAGCCAGAGCCACCCCTTTGCCCTGTGGTTTGCTGGCTTTGAGATTATTTCAAGAGAAGCTGAGCAAAAGTGTCTCCTTGCTGCACAGTCTCCAAGATCAATTAAAGCTGACCACAAAGAGATGGATGGCACAGATCCTGAATTCCAATCCACCCCCCCCCCTAATTCTTTCCCATCTCTGGAGTCTGTTCAAGGTTAATTGTCCTGGCAGCTTGCTCCCTTGTTCCTGCTGGGTTTATAGGATGGTGTCTGGCTAACATTGTAACTGATCTGGCATTGGGCGGCAGAGGGGTTTGGGTTGGAGAAGGGGTGAGGGCGGGAACTGATTTGCTCCAGGAGGCAGTAGCAACAACCTTGATCTTTTAATTCTTAGTTTAAGGCCCAGCTGTGAATGCAAACAGTACTGCTTCTCGTCCAATTTACAGGTGCTGACAAGCTGCTAGACAACATCTTTGTCGCACGCGCGTGTGCGTGTGTGTGTGTGTATGTGAGAGAGAGTCTGTGGGCTTGTCTCAAGGTGACAATATGATGCAGAGGAAAGGCATGCAAACGTTTCCACCACTCCGGTTTACCCCAGGCTGCCAGCAAACCCTCGATTAATTCCCTCAAGGCCTGATCCAAAGCCCATTTAAATCTTCACACTGAGTTCAACGGCTTATGGATCAGGACCAAGGGGCCAAAGCCATCCCAAGAGTAGGCAGGTGTAATTTCATTGAGTTCTAGTGCCACAACTCCCTTAAACGCTTATGCTAGGTCAGGGCCCTATTGTGGTAGTGTACAACACACTCTGTAGTAAACGTGAGCCCATGCCCGGAAGATCTTACTGTCTAAAAAGGCTCTGTGAATATGTGTGCGTGTATACCTGCCTCTTTGTGTACCTGTTATTTGTAGCCGGGTAGTGTCCTGCTGGCTCCCCAGGCCTGGAATCTTTCCAAGAAAAGTCTGCGGCAGCAGGGAAAATCTTTGGCGGGGGAGGCAGTGGGTAAAGGCTGAGTTAGAGCAGAGAGGCTGGGATTTTCTCCACTGCCTTCCTCCTGGAAGAGCCTTTCCTTGCTGCAGTGAAAGGATCCAGCAGCAGGGAGCAACCGAAACCTTGCCCCGCTGCTTCACCTCTGCCAGAGCCTTTCACTGACACATATAGCGTGTAGCAGCTACACGAATGCTATGTGCTGCTGCAAGCGGTGCATGGCACAGACGTATCTATACATACGCTCTAGGGCTGCAGAGCTCGCACCTGAATCCAGTTTGCAAGCATCCCTAAAGATCTGAATTTAGTGAATTTAGTTTAGTGAATTACACACATGATCGCCAGAAACACCATTCAGAACCAGATCTGGGTTAGGGTTACAACGTGCAATTCTTACATTTCAGCAGCATTTAGATTCTGGGTTTTTAGTTGTAATCAAGTCTAATTTTTTTCTTTCTAGAATCATGGATTTGCCGAGCAGTTAGGCAAATCCTTAGCATTCCAATAATTCATAAGTGCATCTCCTGTCCTATCATGCTGGCATATTGTGCCAAAGAAAAACACAAATCTTGACAAGTTGGCAAACTTTACCTGGCACAAAAGCATCTTTTAGGGGGGCAGTATCAAGTGAGCAGAAGAGCACTTGGAGAAATGAATCTCAGATGAGACCTTCTTCTACTGCTAAGTCTGCAAAAATGCTTTGCTTTGTCTTAATTGTGATCTACCAAACGGCAAATGCTGCCCCCACATTTGCCAGCATCAGCATTAATGCAGCTGCTGCAAATGAAGAAGCAAACAAAACACTACCGTGTTGCTTTCAAACTCCATTCTATAGCCTTAGGCTTGTAGCTGGATCTGCTAGTGTGTGGGAGTACAAGGTTAGCAGATCCAGTTACAAGATCAGGGCCTATGTAGAATAATAATAATTAATGATTAATAATTAAGGGGTCATGTGGCTAAGGAAGAGTCGTCTTATGGTTCAGGCCCTGGAATGAGACTCAGAATGCTTGCGGTCAGTCCCTGATATAGACTTTCTTTTTGACCTTTGGCAGGTCACTTGGGGTCAGATTTTTTAAGTTATTTTAGGCACCTAATGATGCAGCTAGATGCCTAGTGGCATGTTTAAAAACACCTAGGCACCTACTTACCTAGGTGCTTTTGGAAATCCCACTTAGACATCCAGCAGCATTTTTAGGTGCCTAAATACCTTTATAAATCTGGCCCTGGATCTCTCTGTATTATAGTGCCCCATCTGTAAAACCAGGGTAATAACTTTCCTGTCTTGTTTATTTAGCGTACAGGAACTAGAGGGCAGGGACCCGTTTCTTACTCTGTTGACACTACCTAGGGCAATGGGACCCATGTTCTTGTGTGTGTGTGTGTGTTTAGGTGCTACTATAGCATACAGAGGATAGGTCCATAAATGGCTATTAGCCAACGTGGTCAGGGATGCAACCCCATGCTCTGGGTGTCCTTAGCCTCTGACTGCCAGAAGCTGACAACAAGGGACAGATCACTCGATAATTGCCCTGTTCTGTTCATTCCCTCTGAAGACTTGGCACTGGCTGCTGTTGGATGACAGGATACTGGGCCAGATGGACCATTGGTCTGACCCACTCTGGTCATTCTCATGTAAACAATGAATAATAATTGCATTGCCGTAGCACCTCGGAGTCCCAGTTAGGGATCAGGGCCTCAATGCGAGGTTCTGCAAATCGGTCCCAGTCATTATGCTGTGGGCTGATTTGTCAAACAGAAAAGCACAAGAGTCAGCTGGGGGAAGGTGATCCGTAAGCTTCTAAGGACTGACAAACAATCAAAGGTGAAATCCTGGCCCCATTTTTGCCATTGATTTCAATGGGGTCAGTTTTTCATATATATGTATTTGTGTATGTGGATATGTATATATGTATGTCACAGGATGCACTGGTCCCTTTAAGAGGGAACAGGTCCAATCCACCTGTGCCTCATTAACAATGGAGGGCTGACTGAGGGCAGCTGGTCTGTATAAATAGCCAGAGGGGCCATGGGAAGAGGAAGCTATGGTGGAGTAAAATTGCTGAGAGTAGAAGGCTGTAGGAGAGTCTGAGGCTTCAGGTACCAAAAGACTCTCGCTAAGTAGGGCTGGGAGTAGCCTACTGAAAACAGGACAGGCCCAAAATGAAGCTGGCAGGCTTGGATCTTCTCCAGGCAAAGAGGAGAAGGCCCAGGCTGCTGTGAATGATAAATAAATGAATTAGACCCAGAGGGGAATGTGGAGTTTATTTAAAGAGTCCTGAAGAGGGTAAACAGAAGCAGCGTGGCTCCACAATCCCTCCTCGCCATGAGGGGGGTGTTTGGGAGGGGGCTGAGCCTGTTTACACACACAGACACATGTTAGGAGACTGCAAAGGAAGCCCCTGGTAGAAGGGATTTCTTAATCGGATCAGTAGGATGTTCCCTGCTGTCTGATATGCAACTCTTCCCTGAGAGCTGAAAGAATAATGATGGTAAACGTGTGGGCAGTGCAATGACTGGTCTGTCCCTTGCTCATAATCACAACTGCTTAGGAAGCTCAGGCAGCCCCTGATGTGTTTAGGTGGGAGAGATTTTGAGTTGATTGAGTGCTAGCCAGAAGCATGCAAAATCTCAGAAGGGCTCCAGAGAAGGTGTAATATAAACTCATACAGTTTGCATGCGCTCTTCAGGGCCATGTGGGTCTGAAGCCATTTTGGGTCAAACACCAGCACTGCAGTAACTCTGGCCTTAGGCGTGGAGATCAATTCATTCATCAGAATTACTTCTCTCTGCTTGGGGTGATACTCAGCTGCAGCGGCGACATGATGTAAAATGCTTCTAGGTTGGTTGCTTTGCTTGTCTCCAGTGCTTTTCACTGTGGATCTCAAAGCAGCGTTGATGGTGACTGAAGCTTACTTGTTCTGGGGAGCAGGTTAATGGCTCTCCCCCACCCCCTACTTTACAAATGAGGCACAGGAAGGAGAAGTGACTTCATTACAGAGACTCAGAAGCGAAGCTGGGAATGGCACCCAGGAGTCCTGTCTCCCAAGCCCTCTGCTCTCTCCACCTCATTGCAGTCCTCTCCAAACCTGGAAATAGAACCCAGGTGTCCTGAAGGCATGCTCCCTCCTAGAGCTGTGACTGGAACCCAGGAGTTTCTTGTTACAATATCAAGACACTGGCTCTTACCAAGAGGTGGATTCAGTAGGGTCTTGTAGCCAGAGCTGGCCAACAATTTTCTGACTGTTTTTCTGTTCTGATAAAGCGGCAACATTCTGCAGGAATGTTCCTATTTCAACCAAATCCCCTTTAAAATGTTTGTTTTGATATCTTTTCTATAAGGCTGAAACATCAGAACATTTTGATTTGATTTTGTTTTGATACTTTTCACTTAGAAATCTTATTTTATAGTATATTATAAACTTTAACAAGTTTGAAATTGAAATGAAAACCTGTTTGACCCAAAACTTTTCTGTTTTGAAAATATTTAATGGGAAATTTTGAAGGTGAGGAATTTCCCACAAAACGGAAATTTGAGTTCTTACACTCCTACTCATGGCTGAATGAACAGCTGCATTCTATAGTCCAGTTTTCTTTATAGTTATAGGAAAGTCTATATTTTAGCATAGTATTTACAATTCTCCTCCTTCCCCATCCCTAGTTTGAGGCTGGTTTCTTATTCCGTGGAAGTTATAGCAAGATTCGCAGTGAGCGTCTGGAATCAGGACCAGCTCTTTCACCTCATATGAGTTTGGACTAGCAAAGCCTTCTTGTTAATCAGGTTTTGTTAATCTGAAGAATGGAATTAGCTTGTTCTGTGCTCAGCAGGGGCCTGCTATTGAATTTAAGTAAATTATCTCCTTAACTACAAATCAATTACCAGTGCTGCTTTCAAGGAGAATACTGTGGTTTATCTCTTAAAACAAACAGTAAACCTGCATCCTTTCACTGCTACCAGGAAGAAGAATTAGCTGCTGATCTGAAGCCAAAATAATAATCATCAATCTAGCCACACAACTAGCAGGTTAAAGAATTATCCTTTATGGGGTAACTGGGTTTTTGAAATTGGGGTAGACATGTAATATCCACAGATCTTAGTGGATTACAAAAAGTTAGTCCACTTCCCTTTACCTCTTTTTTGTTTAAAAAAAAGAAAATAAAAAGTTCCTATGAAACAACTGAGGGTAACAATATTTACCCTGGTTTAATGGAGTTAAATAGGAGATGGATTAATAATACTTAGCTCTTATAGGGCATGCCTCATCCTAGATCTCAAAGTGCTTTTCAAATGAGGATACATATTAGCTCCATTTCACAGATGGGAAAATTAAGGCACAGAGCAGAAGTGGCTTGCTCAAGGTCACACAACCACTCCAGAGCTGGGAATGGAACCAAGATTTCCTGATTCCTGGTATTGTTCCTTACTCACTATGCTATGGGGGAGGAGGGATGAGTTAGTGAAATAGGTAGGAGCTGCTTCGAAGCTTAGACTAACCTGGAGAGGGAGTATTGAGAATAATACACTGAGGTCTTGCTGCGCAGTAAGGTTTTCATGGCATCCTTGAAGGCAAGAGCCACTAGTTTGAATCCTGATCTGAAACTGGTTCTTTTCCATGGTCTTGAACAAACCACTTAGGGCTTTATCCTGAAAACCCTTTCACACGTGGGAGCTGTTGCAATTGAAATCTCAGTCTCTTTGAGACTCATTCCTGCTCTTTGCAAAAAGGGTTATTATAATATCTCCTGCCCAGTGGGTGTTATGAGGCTGGCTTCGCTAATGTTTGTAAAGCACTTTGAAATGGAAAATGTGCCATAGCTCACTATGCGTTACTTGTCATTCGTTCCCTCGTCCTTTTTGCCAGATGAGTCTCTCCTCATGCAATCCCTGATTGCCACTCACCCTAGTATTTCTGTTTGTTTGGTTTCATCAGGAAAAGAGACAGTGTTCGTACAGTCCTAAAACAAGGCTCCTGTACGGGATGGTACCTGAGCGAATGGAACAAAATCCTCCCGTAGGGAGGCAGTCGGCAGAGCAGATAGCACCAGACTTCATCTCTGGGGTGAGCTTGTGAGCCCAGCTTGTTCCTCCTGCAGCTGTCCTTGAGAGTGCCACTCTGTGAAGAGGCAGCACTGGAAAGGTAAAATAATAATAATAATATTCTGGGAAAGGATTATTGGCGGGGTTAGGGGGAGGACAGGCTCTCCAGGCCAAGGCTCAAAAAAACCCTCTGATAGAGAAGCCAATCCTGTGAAGAAGCAGGGAGGGAGATCTGTTCCCCACCCTGGCTGTCTCAACTGCCTTCAGCACTTGATGGCCTTCCCCATGCCCAACAGCCTGAAGGTAGGAAGCATCTGTTTTCCGCATGGGCTGTATCTAAGAGCTGAGTTTAGGCCGTTGGCCCTGGCAGATGCCAACTTCAGACTGCTCAGCTCCCTTCCTTCCTCTACAGTGTCCAGGGTTTTGGGATTCTAGACCTGCAAGGCATAGGGCCTGCACTGGCCTGAGGGATATTGACACAGTCTGGGGAATGTCTGTGTCCCGTTATGAGTTCCATTTGGGTTTATCAACACCAGATGGACCTGGAACAGTCATTGTGAATTAGAGCCTCCATTTTGGGTAGGAATCTGACCAGGAGTGGGAAGCTATGTTTGGAAAACTGTCAAGGAAATCAAAGACCATCAGCATATAATATCCCTTCCTGGGTGAAACAACAGGGCTGAGACCCATATGGCCTTTGCTTCCACAGCTTGGGGAGCAGAAGAGAGGCTGGGATTGCCCCTGGTGTGTGCACATGGCTGGGGACAGCTGCAGTTTTCTTCAGTTGACCAAAGGGGGACATGGCCTGTTTTAAAAGTCATGCTTCTCCAATCCACAGGGATAAATGGAAGACCCAAGGAGATGTGGAGGCAGGAGGGTCCTCCTCTCCTTTAAAGGACTTAGACCAAACCCAAAGACTCAAATGGTGTGTTTGTGTGTTTATGGGGTGGGGAGAGAGAGTTTTCCATAGGTCTGCTACTCTCTTGTGCTTTTTAAGAGTAAAGTGTCTAAAATTCCCTGGCTAGTCCTATGTTCCCTTGTGTTGACATGTTGCCCTTTTGAAGGGTGTAAGTAGGGAAACAAAAGTCCCCTAGTCAGGAGGTCTCTGGAGGAAATGTGTAAGCACCCGAGGGGGGCTCAGGACTGGTTCCAAGGTCTAGGTGTCCTTATTGTGGCATACCCCTGCCAATAACAGGGTCAGATACAGGGTTTGTACCCAGGGAGTCCACCGGCATGACACAGAGCTAGAAGCGGTGATCAAACCCAAGGAGAACAGAAGCATGTGGGATTCAGTGTTTGGATACCGGTCCATGACTGGAATCATTGTCACAACAGACTGGTCTTTGTTCAGAGAGTGGGACTAGACCAGGTTGCAAGGGACATAAAGCAATGAGACCCTCTCCTACCTCAGGCTTCTTTCTTCTGGCATTCAGTTGCTTCAGGTGCCTTGTCCTGTTTGAGGAAGTGAATGCTCTCTTTACCTGATGCCTATATAGGAGAGGTGGACTGTATGATAATAAGCAACAGTTCTCAACCTTTCCTGTGTCAGGACCCCCTTAGGAGCGCCCCATACCTAGCTGGGATATAGCTGGTGGACCCTTCCCTCACCTATTTAGCAATCCTGTTTGCAACCCCCCCCCCCCCCCCCCGATGCCTGACTATGCCTCCCTGGTGAACTCTGGTGCACAGAATGAATGGTGAGCAGAGGAAGAGAGCTGTGTTACATTAGCTGGCCAATGGGATGTCATCTTTAGAAGACCTTTGTTTGATAGAAGGCTTGTCCATGATTCCCATCACAGGGCTGTCGGCATGCTGACTCTCTTGCCTGGACTGAAATCAGGCCAGTTTTCCATGTATTACCATGTAGATGTGATTTGCGGCAGGGCTATTAGCATCTGAGCAAACATGGCCCCTCCCCAGGCTGCCATCACAGTGGGCAAGAGAAAGTGAAAGCCTGTTCTTCCTTCCTGATGTCTAAGGGGGGAGAAAGCATCACCAGAACACCCAGTTGGCAGGTTACCCAGTCCCATATTTAGCCTAAAACGGGGACGGAGAGCGGGGGGTTGAAAACCTAGCCAGCTTTTGTCTGGCACTGGGGGCTCCAGTGACCAGTGTAGCTTGGCATGACTTCTCACTGCCTGCCAAGCCTGTCCTCTCCTGACAAACCAGCACGGGGGCTGGAACTGGGGAGGAGGCAGTGGGTGGAGAGGTGAGATCGTTCCCCATCCTTTGCCTCATCCCCCCCATGCACTTTTGCATCTGTTTTCAAGCACTAATTGCCAGGCTTTTCATTTGGGTGGCAGGTGGGCATCCATTATTTAGTGGCATTATTTGTGTTGACAGGATTGATGGGGACATTTCATCAAGCAATTAGAAAAAAAGAGCCCAACTTGTTCCAAAATACAAAGGCAGCAGCCGGCATAAATTAATGTGTGTAGTTTTTAAGTGTTTACTACAGCACTGTTTTCTCCTGCCTTCCCACGGGAGATAATTAAAAGAGAGGTTGTTCCGTGCTACCATTAGGTACCAGAAGATGCTGCCATGTCCCCTTACCTCCAGCAAGCCTTCTCAAATCTGACAGATCATCAGTTTTAACATAGCCAGAGAGGAGGGTTATTTCTTTTCCTGTGTAGGTTTAGGGGAGAAGGCGTTGTTATTTCCCTTGGCGCCCTGATTCATATTCACTTGGCTTTGTTAGCTGAAATATGCCATACACCAAATTAGCCCTGTGCATTTGTTGATCAAGAAGGATGGAGCAGTTCACTCTTATCAGTAATTGATCATGGAGCTATTCATGGATGCAAATGTGTTTTTTCACTCTGGTTGGATAAGTAATGGCACGCTGCTCCCTTGTGATGTGATTTGTGCTTGTGTTTCCCACCCCCACTCTCTTTGCTATACATTCCCCAGGCCATGGGTTGAAGCATCTGGCTAACAGGAGATGGCTCTGCTGGGTTAATTTTCTTTTCCTTTCCGTTATTGATAGAAAAGCCCTCCCCAGCCAATTCATCCGGGATGGCCTCTGATTTCAACAAGCTGTTAGGGTTTTGTGGTCTCAGAGCAGACTACTTTTCCAACCAGGGTTGATTCTTCTGCGAGAAGTAACCTTTTCTGAAAGCTCTCATGAGCTGTGTGCTAGGAGGTATCTTAATTAGAGCCTTGCTGTTTGTAGAGGCCTTTTTTTGAAGCTTTCTGATGCTGTAGCCCATGCAAATACAGGCTGAACTCTAACCCAGCACAAGAGGTCTCAGGCCCCATCGCAGATGGCCATGTGTTCCACCCCATTACACCAGTGGAACTCCACTGCAGTCCATGATATAAACCAGTATAAAATACAGGGGGGGAGTTGGGCTCAGCGTTCCTGTTTGGTTGGTGATTTGGTGGTGGTGTGGATGGGCAGTTGGTGAAACGTCCGTCTGGGAATGGGTGGGGTGGGAAGGATTGCAGCCATGCCCACCCTGCAGATCTAGGTAAATGGTCTGAGTGTATTTAGCAATGAATGGTGTTGAAACATCTTGGGGGGGGGGGAAAGATATAGGATGGGGGAAAGATATAGGATGGGGGAAAATACATTTCCTGCCTTCAGAATCAGGGACACAGGCACATGGGAAGCAGCGTGAGCTAGTTGGAGAGAGAATCAGGAAAGCTCTAAGGATGGAGATTCCACCACCTGCCTAGGGAACCCATTCCAGTGCTTCACCATCCTCCTAGTGAAATAGTTTTTCCTAATATCTAACCTAGACCTCCCCCAGTGCAACTTGAGACCATTGCTCCTTGTTCTGTCATCTGCCACCACTGAGAACAGCCGAGCTCCATCCTCTTTGGAACCCCCCTTCAGGTAACTGAAGGCTGCTATCAAATCCCCCCTCACTCTTCTCTTCTGCAGACTAAATAAGGCCAGTTCCCTCAGCCTCTCCTGGTAAGTCATGTGCCCCAGCCCCCTAATCATTTTTGTTGCCCTCTGCTGGACTGTCTCCAATTTGTCCACATCCTTTCTGTAGTGGGGCCCCCAAAACTGGATGCAATACACCAGATGTGGCCTCAGCAGTGCTGAATAGAGGGGAATAATCACTTCCCTCGATCTGCTGGCAATGCTCCTACTAATGCAGCCAAATGTGCCGTTAGCCTTCTTGGCAACAAGGGTCAACTGTTGATTCATGTCCAGCTTCTCATCCACTGTAATCCCCAGGTCCTTTCCTGCAGAACTGCTGCTTAGCCAGTCGGTCTCCAGCCTGTAGCAGTGCATGGGATTCTTCCATCCTAAGTGCAGGACTCTGCATTTGTCCTTGTTGAACCTCATCAGATTTCTTTTGGCCCAATCCTCCAATTTGTCTAGGTCACTCTGGACCCTATCCCTACCCTCCAGCATATCTACCTCTCCCCCCATTTTAGTGTCATCCACGAACTTGCTGAGGGTGCAATCCATCCCATCATTCAGATCATTAATAAAGATGTTGAACAAAACCAGCCACAGACTTCTCAGGGACTGTTCTCTTGCACTATATTGAATGGTATCCCCACATCTAGGGTATGGACAATGTACTTTCCCCGAGGGGAAACTTCAGGCATGTTGACCCAAAAGTTGGTGCTCAGTTCCACCTGAAGATAAGAATGACTGTAGCTAAATATCTAACCCAAGATACTGTCAGTCTAAGGGTGAAATTCTCCCCTGCTCAGAGGGCTAGTGGAGGGCCAATGCACTCTCAAAATAGGTCCTTAACCCCACTTAAACTCTGTTTTGAGGTTTTAAAGTGCGAAGGCCTTGGGCAATTGGCATAGCTCTATTGATGTCAATGCATTTACACTGGCTTGGATACAATGCTCCTCCACGTCCCCCCCACCCTTTGAGTCCCAATAATGTGGTTTCTGCCAACACTTCTGCTAAGGCTGAATATTCCCCAACATGAATTGCCAAATTGGCCTGAAAAATGCCAGTGTTTGAAGGGTTAATCTCCAAATAGAGTTCAGGATGGCTGAGGCATCAGAAAGATGCAAAGAAATATACAGGGTGTCAGGGTTTTTTAATGGCACCCTCCCAATACTTTTTAAAGTAAAGCCTCAAAGAGGGAGTGAGAAAAAAATATCTGGTACATAGCTCAGGTGGAAGGATGTCTGTCTGTCATCTTACTTTGTTCACTGGGAGAAAAACAAATCCGATACTTTGTTCTTTGGCAATGTTTTGTTGTGTGCATTAATTTTTTTTTAATTAAAATAAAATCCCAGAGATTTTGGCACGATGCAGAGGGGGAAAACGTGTTGCTTAGAGGATTAAAAATAAAATAACTTTTCTTTCAAATAAATTACAAAGCACTTCCTTGCTGCTTTTGTACCTGAGAAACCTGTAGCAGAATAATAGTTTATTTTTAATGCCAGATTGGACTGAAAGATGGAGTCATTGAGTCTTCTTCAAAAGGCACAGAAGGTGAACCGGAGCCAAGGTAGCAAGGTTGAAAGGCATTATTGTTTGTTTGTTTTTTGTCTAGAGTGACTTGACATTCAGGTTTTTTATTCCTGATCAGGGACAGCCTGAATCACGTTTGAAAGACGTACTGAACTGGTAAAGAGTCAGGCGTAAGGAAGGCAGGCATTGAGCAAACTTCCCCTGTGCTATTCTGCCAATACCTTTCAATTCGCAATGGCACCTTTCCCTGCTATTACACCTTTATCCTCCTCTCACTGCTCTGCCAATGCTCCTCAGTCCTGAACTGCACCTCCACATGCTGTTCCTGTCATTTGCTCCTTCATAGCTCTGCCTGTGCCCCACTGTCCTTCCCCAGCTGCTCCGGTTCTAGGCTCCCTAGGCTGCCCTGGCACTACATGCAGTGATCTGCCGATGCCTCTCAAATGTGAACTTCTACACACCCTCTCCCATTTCAGTTCTGGGCTCTTACACTGCTCTGCTAATGCCCCTTAAATGCAGCATCTCCTGCTATTCCAGCCTGCCCTGTAGTGCCCCTGCTATTCCAGCATAACCGCGTGATGCTATCTTCAGTTTTTACAAGTCTGCCCCCTTACAACTTAAGCCCCATGCAGGCTGCTGCTTGTCTCTCTGATAACTCTAGTTCCTTCCCATGGTAGCCCCTTATCAGGACACCACTCACCTCACCATCCATCCCAAGCTTTAGAGTTCAACATTCTGGCAAGGTGAACATCAGTGCTGGCTCACGTCCAGCATGGATGTGCTCCAATGGTGACAATCAGTTAAAGAATGCAAACAGCTGTCCGCCCAGATGTGATGAAGTTCTGAAACACTGTTGCCTTGTGGCAGGTTAATAGCTTTGAGTCGTTTCAAAAGGCATAGGAACAAGGCCTTAAATATTGATTTCCTAGCCCTGCACTTCCCAAACCAAAGACTACTGCCGACAGGTGCAGCAAAACCAGTTCTCATAGGGATGGGACAGAAGGGCATCATGATTCTGTGTTGGTGCTGTCTCCCGTGCTAGCATGAGAAATGTCATTAGAAGAACAAGGCAGACAGGGAGAGTTCTCTGAATGGGAGGCAGGAGCACAGGTCTTACGCTGGCAAGTATCATCTTCATTATTGCTGTCATGGTGCTCATAACTACTACCATCCTTCATTCTCTCAATATCTCAGTGAAATTAGCCAAGTGCATGTTGGAGCACAAACTGAAATGCCAATCTCTCCTGAAAGCATAAAGCCGTCTTCTGCTAAGAGTCTTTTTTCCCTTCCCCTCCTTTCTTTTATTGCCACATTAATGATCTTTCATTTGCATTGTGGAACAACGAAGTCCATTGGCCAATTATGTTAAATTACAGGTGCTAGGTAAGTAGTTTCAATAGCCCTCCTGCCTACTTTGAGGCAGTAGCTTGGATCCGACATAGATTTCAAACACTCATTTGACTCCTGCTGTGTTAAGTAGCAAAATATTAGTTTGAACAAAGCAGTGGAGACAATTGTGGCAATAAACTGAATTACATTTGAAGATGATGGGGCTATAAAGTTCGTCCTTGCTGCTGCTAGATGCTAGCACCTGCTGAGTGGGATCCTTTCAGCCTCTGAACTATGAAGAGAAGAAGATATATGAGTGTCTTCTGCTCAGGTTCCTAGAAGACCTACGGAACATCCAGCCAGTTTTATACTTAAAACTTTTGCTGGGATAACAATCAGGCGTGTGATTATTTTTCCAATGATATTTTTTATACAGGCAAAAGTCCTAGGCTAGTCACAGTTATACCAGCAAAAAAATGCTCTTGCTCTTGATTTCATTCCTGGAGCTGGTATAAGCTATAATGACAAGAGCTTTTTGTAGTATAAAGCTGGATCTACATTAGGAGCATTTGCCAGTACAGCTCTATTAGTAAAGTTATACCAGCCAATCCTTTCCTAGTGGAGACTAGGGCCCAGATTTTTTAAAGTATTTAGGTGCCTCACTCCCCTTGAAGTAAATGGAAATTAGGCAGCTAAATACCTTCAAAAAATCTTTGCCTAGGTCTCAGACTGGAAGTGTGGTAAAGACAGGTGACTTAGTCAAGCACCTTCCACCCTAGCTGTGCCTTTTGTCGACTATTTTTGTCAGGGCTCCCTTGCATTGTGTATTTGTTCTGGCATTCCCTGAATGTGATTTGTGAATTTTATCCTCTTCCTCAAGGCTGTCTGGAAATTATATGATGCTGGAGAATATGGCTTGATTGTCCAAAGCAAAAGTTACGAAACACTTAGACTTTGTGCAATCATGAATTAAATTTCAAGCAAGGTCAGTTCTGCCTTCATTTCCCCAAGATAGCTAAATAGGATTTGCCACATTAGATTGGGGCAGAGATCCATCTAGTGCAGTATCCTCTTAGAGTAGCAGGCATGTTAGTCTGCAGATATATATACACACAGAGAACATGAAAAGGTGGAAGTTGCCATACCAACTCCAAGAGGCTAATTAATTAAGATGAGCTATTATCAGCAGAAGGAAAAAAAAGCTTTTGTAGTGATAATCAAGATGGCCCATTTCAGACAGTTGACAAGAAGGTGTGAGGGTACTTAACATGGGGAAATAGATTCAATTTGTGTAATGACCCAGCCACTCCCAGTCTCTATTCAAGCCCCAGTTAATGGTATCTAGTTTTCAAATTAATTCCAGTTCAGGAGTTTCTCGTTGGAGTCTGTTTTTCAGTACCAGCTACTTCAGAAAAAAGGTATAGGAAACTCTGCCGAAGGCAATTCTGAAATAATCTGTCTGCAAGGAAAAAATCTTGCTTGCCCCACACTAGTTAGAGGCTGGTGCATGAAGTTCCATGTAGGTCTTTCATGTGAGGCCTGTCTGCTATGAATAGAAACGTGGGTGGTGTTTGCATGGCTCAGGCATTGCTCTCCTAGGCCAGGGATTGCAAGTGCAAGTCATCTCCTATTATGATGATGGTCCAGTACAGCAACCTTCATAGAGCAGGCCCAGTGGCATTTTTTGAAAGGGTAGGGGCTGGGACAAAATATTCCCTCCTGCAACTCCTCCACTGTAGGACTAGGTGCCGTGCAATGGTCTTCCATAGCAGGGACAAAATGATTCTTATATGCGTATGGGGCCAGATCATCAACTGGTGTAAATTGCCATAGCACTATTGACTTCAATGGAATGATGTCAATTTACACCAGCTGAGGGTCACTTGGTCCACACCCCGCTGGAATGAGTGGAAAGACTCCCATTAACTTGAATGGGCTTTGGATCAGGCCCATGGTTCATCGGGGATCTTGGGATGAAAAAGGCTTTGTTTACATTTAAGGTAGTAATACAATGAATAAATAATTATCAGCTAATGCCAGGAGGCTGTGAGCATTGATCACAGCAGGAACTCAGGGTGTGTTCGGCACTTGTCAAAATAAAGCCCCATAATAATGAAATGCGGATTAATTTAGGCATTGAGTTTTAATACGCATGTCAGTGGAGCAGAGGGGACACAGGCCCTTCTGTTCTCAGTGAGTCGCTTTGAAATCCCTCTGTGATCACCAGCTTCACTGATCCTGGGCCAAGTTACAGAACTGCTCTTTTCCAAGACTAATAAATGCTTCAGACTATAGCAGCTTGTGCAGTGTTTCAGCACCCTGGAGAGTTCCCATCCTTGCCTAGCTCTTATGTTAGGGCGCTGGGTGCGAAGCATAGAGAGAATCTTTCTCTCGTCTTCAGTTTTGCTTTTCTTCATTTCTGCCTCTCTGCCCAGGAAGTCTGGCTTTGAATTTTTCCTCAGAGGCAGCTTTAAAACATTATAATAGAGCGCCCATGAACTGGTCACACCCACCAGTTTACTTAGTTAAGGGCCTGGGGACTCGGTGCATCATACTCAAAGACCATCGTGTCCTCTTGCAGGGTGTCACGGAGTCCCCGGGCGATGCTCTGGAACTACTCCATACGAAGCCAATCAGGACTTTGGGGGAGCCTCCTCTCTGTGAGCAGACTGTCCCCAGGGTAAGAAGCTTACGCAGCTTCGACCTTCCTGGGGCTGATCTCGGAGCATTCAGCATCCCCTTCCACACCGTGTGCTTCCCACAGCGAGTCCACACAGGTGGGGCTCCTGCAGAAGCTAGAGGGCCCTGCACCCCAACTCCGCAGTCAGACGTGACTCTCAGCCAGCCAGTAAAACAGAAGGTTTATTAGACGACAGGAACACGGTCTAAAACAGACCTTAGAGGTACAGAGAACAGGACCCCTCAGTCAGGTCCATCCTGGGGGGCAGGGAGGCCAGAGCATCTGGGCCTCCCTCCATTTCCCCAGCCAGCTCCAAACTGAAACTCCCCAGCTCCTCCTCTGCCTTTGTCTCTTTCCCGGGCCAGGAGTCACCTGATCTCTTTGTTCGCCAACCCCTTCAGTTGGCACCTTTGCAGGGGAGGGGCCCAGGCTATCAGCTGTCTTTAAGAACATTCCCACTTCATCACACAAGGAGAGAAGGGAAATTTGGTGATGTTTGGCAGAATAAGGAGGAGACATGTGTCCCCTTTCACTGTCACTCCTCTTCCTGATCTCAATCCTTGGCTCTGTCCAAATGCACTTGGCATAGCTTGGGAATGGGGTGGAGGAGGTGGCATTATGCCCCCTTGATTCTGGGGCTGGGCCCTGGCATAAAGTAGATTCGCCACTGGAATGCTCAACTTTGCACCAGCTTCTGAAAGCCCCAAGGGTTCCTCTGGCAGTGTGATCACTTAGGTGATGGCATATTCTGCCTTCCACACCTGTTCTCCCAACATGTTCCTACATTGTTGGCACCAATGGGGTGGCATAGTAGCCTCTATGGTAACACCACATCACCCCAGGATTCCCACAGAAGGCTGGATCCACTGCTGGTGTGGGGCTAAGCCGCGGTCAGAATTTGATCCCTTATATTCATAGAAGATCCATAGGTCTGAGGAATGGTGCTAGGGGCTGAGCTGGCTTCTATCTGCATATGGGAAATAGATCTATCCCCTCTGAGATTCATGGAAGTTCACACGAGCAAAGACCACAAGGTGTGGCCCACTGTAACTAAAGCACAGGCCCAATGACCAGATGTCCTAATTTAATAGTGGGTTAACCCCCCTACTAAACATGCTGCATCAAAGGTGAGATACATGTAGGGGCTTCAGTGGGAAGTAAACCTCCCTTCCCCACAAGGAAGGGAGTGTTAGTTACTAGAGACAGTCAGGAAATTAGTAATTTTTATGGATTCTTTTCCCAGAAAACTTCCAGTTTTCATGCAAAATAAAAGCTAAAAAAATAATAGAAAAACCAAACAAAATAAACATTTTTGGTGAGATTTTGGTGGTGGTGGTGGTGGGAAGCTAGTAGCTAGAAATTTCTTTACTAAGTCTTTTAAAAATGCTCTGCATTTACCTATTATCTTTTACCCAAGGATCTCAAAGCATCCATTGACCAAGCATAATAACCAAATCCTTGTTAAGTCCATTTTACAAGTGGAGAAGTTCAAGTGGAGTGGAGAGAGAGGGGTGCAGTGACTTCCCCAAGGTTACATAGTGAGCCAGTGACAGAGGTGAGAATAGATGAGTCAGGACACCTGGGTTCTATGTATTTGTCTATTCATTTCTATGTGTATTATGGTAATGCCTAATGATCCTGAGATCTGGGCCCTATTATTCATAGAATATGAGACAGTCCCTGTCCTGAAGAGTTGACAATCTTAGGCCTTTTCTACATGGGAAGTTTTTACCTGTTCTACCACAGTAGCTATACCGATCTGGTTATACAGGTGTAGATATAGCCGTATATCCCAGGTGCGTTTGTGTGTGCTTGGACTGAGCGTGCCTGCCTGGGGAGGGGTTTACACTTAAACTGGAACAAGAACATCTACAAGGGGTGGGGGTGGTTATACTGGTATAAGTATACGGGTTTAAATTCACTTTCCCAAGCAGACAAGGCCTTACTCTCAGCCCTCCATCTCTAGCCAGTGGGCTGCCTCACATCTGATCTGAAGATGAGCTGTGTTTTAGCTCAAAAGCTTGTCTCTCACCAGCAGACGTTGGTCCAATAAAAAGTATCACTTCCCCCACCTTGTCTCTCTCACATCTGAGCTTGACACAAACAAAAGTGCACACTCTTTTGTTTGACAAGCACTTAGTAGCTGTTTCTGGGAGGGTGTGTGCGAAGCGGTTTCATGTCCTGGTGCTGGCAACTTATTAAGGATGCTAGATGCAGAACATCTCATGGTGGTTAAACACCTCAGGTCTCTTAACCAACAAAATCAAAATGTGACTTTTCAGTGAATAATCATCTCACAAGGAGAGAGATAAATTATGAAAACCACTCCTTCACTACCACACACCTCTGCCTCATCCTGTTTTCTTTTTTGTCTTGGGTGATTTGTTTTGATCACTGTGAGCCTTTGTTGTTTAAGTTCATTTGAATCCCATTTGCAGTGAATTCATTAAAATGAATCTATTTTAATAACAATCTATTAAGGAGTTTTACAACCGTTGGCACCTTGCAGAACTCATAGGTGGTACAAAGGCACAGTTCAGCCCCGCACCTCACAGCCCTCTGAGTCGCAATGAGAGACTAGGAGTGACAAGAGGCCCAGACAGGTTTATATATGTGCAGCTCATGAGGATGCAGTTATTTTGATTTAACATTTTCCTGCAAGTTAGTCCTGCTGGGTCTGGCTCAGAAAGCGGAAAGGGAGCACTGGAGTGCTGAAGTCATTTAATAAGTATCTAAATGAGAGGTTTATACTGAAGTAGTATTAGAAACAATACGTCAATGATACCTTGTTATCTCCCTTACCAAACTGTTGCCAGTCAACATGTGCTTGTGGAACAGATGTTTTAAGCTAGAACTTTGGAAATGTGATATGCCATTGCCAAATATTCTGAAGAATGTCTTAAAGTAGTGTCCAGGCAGGGATAAAAACCTGATTGTGCTAGGAACCTTGCGAACACACAGGAGACAACAATAAAAACCAGTTCCACCCCCAAAACTTTAACTTTAGGGTTAATGACTAGCCTCATTAACTAGTCTAGATCTAGAGGCGGTGAAAATTCTTCAAATTTTGACAAATATTCATTGAAGCTCCAAATTTAGATGAAAAGAAAACAGGAAAAAATGTTGACAACATTTCTGTGAATTTTACCTTCCCTACCCATTTTTTTCCAACCCAATAGAGTTGGTTGAAATTTTAGGCCAGTCAGAATTTTGATGAACGAAGCTGAAAAAATGTCGGATTCAGTTTGACTCTGCCTGTGACTTAGTGCAGAATCAATGCTCTAGCATTGGCTCAAATGGCTTCTTATTTATTTACTGTTTTACAATAAAGCCATTCCTGTATTTCAATACCGCCATGCTGTATTGCTATAAATAAGGGGCCTAGAAGCCTCAACCAAAATTGGCACCTCATTGTACCATGGTGGATATACCCATAATAAAAGACAGCCCCTGTCCCCAAAACTTTGCAATCTAAATAGACAAGACAGACACAGTGTGAAGCAGTGGTCCCCAATCTTTCTGTGGCCAAGGGCACATTCATCCCTTCATCAGAGTGTGGCGGGCAGCGACACTTCTCGGCGGCGTTTCGGTGGCGATGGTTCTCCGCCGGAAGCACTCCTCGGCGGCATTTCAGCAAAAGCTTCTCCGCCGGAAGCGCTGCGCGGCGGCATTTCAGTGGCGACGCTTCTCCGGCAGATGCTCCTCTCCTCTTCCTTCCTTGGCACCGGCCCTGATGGCGGGCGCACATAAATGCCCCGGCAGGCGCCACGCTACGGACCACTGGTGTGAGGGAACAGAAGCACAGAGATGAAGGTGCCTAATTGATTTATGTGCTTAAGTCCCATTAATTTCCAATTAGATTTTGGCTCCTAAGTTTCTAAGTCACTTTGGAAAAAAATGTATCTTAGGTCCTTATATCACTTGAGCATTTTTGGAAAATTTTGCCCAAAGTGAGCCAGGAACCGAATTCAACTCTCCTGAGTCTCAGTC
Source organism: Chelydra serpentina (assembly GCA_037349315.1). Classification (NCBI taxonomy): domain Eukaryota; kingdom Metazoa; phylum Chordata; order Testudines; family Chelydridae; genus Chelydra; species Chelydra serpentina. The sequence goes on along the minus strand of JBAIAC010000017.1, from coordinate 10,549,214 downwards.
AAATGCCTTAACCACAAATCTACCTTCCCTGGCTTCTCTTTCTGTCCTAAACTATCACACAGTGTTGCATGACTTTCAATAAACATAAGTCAGATTTATGCAAAAGCATCGAGGAGAGAATGCCCTCATTTATCTGCAGGTCAAACTCATCTCAAATGATGTTTCATCTGAAATACATTTTCCATTGTTCAATGAGAAAAGAAAATCCACAGGCACCTACCTGCCCTGAAAAGCACATTTCAAGCCTCTCCTAGACTGACTGACGATCACTCTGTCCCAAAGTTTGTTGTTGCAGATGTTTTCAATTTCTCACCACTTTGTCATAATTGTTATGATAAGCATTTCTGCCAAAATGGTGGTAGTAACTCAATTTTCCTGAGGAAAATTAACAAAAAAAAATGTTCACGGCTCATGCAACCTGGTTATTAAGCTGTAGCAGGAATTGACTGCAGCTGTGAAATAAGATATAATTAAAGTCTGGGGCCCTCCACCAGATATCAGGTTTTGAAAATTTGCTATGCTGTAGATACATGAATTATTGTGGCCAGGCAGCACAATCTGTCAATTGGGAACATTTCCAAGGGTGTGTTTTGCGTAGGGTGTTGAAGTGCACATACCACTGGGATGTATATATATTAGTTTGCACTTATGTAGGGCCAGGCACGGGAGCAACTCTTATTTGCACCAGCTGAGGATCTGGCCAATAATGTGTCTCCTTCATTGTCTGAGGAGATGTAAAGGAGTTTTTACTCTACATGCTTTTCCAGAGGAGTAAAATGAAGTGCACAGAGGGCCAGTCATGTGGGTGGGGTCACACACTGAATCGGTGCCAGAGCTAGCAACAGAAGAACCAAAGAGTCCAGAGTGCCATGGGCTAGATGCTAGACTTAGCTGCCTATAAGCAAATGTGAACAGTAAGGCATAACACCCCTTCAGGGGTTCTAAAGGCAGCCTGCTGCCCACGTTTAGCAATGCCCCTTGGGCGACGGGGTGGGGAGGGGTGGTCGGTTGATGAGATTGAACCTGGGATCTCTGGGTCTAAAAGCAGAAGTTTCCACCATCTGAAAAGCCTCTCTCCCAGGCAGCAGCAGACCTGTCTCTCTCTATAAGTAGTCTGGAGAGGGACAAAGTGCTACATTGCATTAGCATGGGTTACATACAGAAAACAAGCCTTACCCAGAGAGGATGATGATGATAATGAGGGCTTCTCCGTGTGCACAACATATTAGGCTCGCTCTAAGGGGTGGGCTGCAACATCCTCTGTTTGCCAGGGCTCTTATCTGTTTGAAGGATCTCTCACAGTACACACCCTGTTCCCATTAATCTGACCGTAGATACTGTATTACAAACTGCCCCGCTGCTCTGAGCTTCTGCTCAAGATCCAGCCACCCTCTGCCCTCAGTTTGCACGGCATCCCTGGGCACGTTAGCCACACCTAACAGCCCCCTGCCGCTGCCCATGTCCCCCGCCATCACTCTGGAAGTCTCAGGTTCCCAGTGTTATGTAGGTTGCTCTCCTTGTTCCTCAGCCTGCCCAGCACGGTTGCCTAGAGATAGTAGAATGTGCCAGGCAGATTCTACCTAGGGGAGGGGCAGGAAGGGAACTCTGGCCTCCTATAAAGCCAGGAGAAGGGGGACTCGGTCTTCCACCTATGAGGAGGGTGTTGTGTGTGTGTCCAGGAACAAACCAGCCGAATATCAGGTCCCACTGAGGCTGTTAGAATCTAGAGCTGTAAAGGCCCCCGTTGGGCTGCTCTGCCACCCTGCCCTGGTGCAGTTTCTAGTTGCTAGTGTTACACCCTTAATCACAAGACTCAGTTTTCCCAAAGAGACCATTGTTTGTTCTGGAAAGTCTAACCCTCTGCTTTAGGAGCTTCTTGCAGGCAGAGATCTCCTCAGTGCCTAGCTAGAGGCCAGCAGAACGTACTCAGCAAGCCGTAGCCTCAGTAGTAGCTCTCATGCACTGGGTTCCCACCCTGTTTGCAAAGGGGCAGCTCCCATTGCTCTTATTAGGTAACGTATATCCCCATTAATGAAAATATATACAACACAATATTCAGATTCGTTGCTAAATGTACAAATGTAAATCTGTTTCTAAAATCTCTATCCCAGGGCCCTCACACTGGCTCCGCTCCTGGGAGAAGTTGTCTTTCTCACCAGCCGTGTGGGAAGAGAGAAGAAGGGGCTGCTGGTGGCTTTACACTTGACACTGCTGTTATTTGGGCAGCTTAGCAGTGGCGAGGCTGTTTGACTTTGGCTTGGTTCATTTGCATGCAAGAGAATCCTGCCCACAGAGCAGCAGGAGCCTAGCGAGAGCCAGGAACGCGTGGAGAGCTTACGCCAGCCGGGGGAGGAGGGTGTGTGGGAGGATGTATAACCTTGCGTCTGACCATCACTTCTCTTTGCAGTGCCTGCAATTCATTCTCACTTACGTGTCACAGCTCCAGGACCTTGCAGGTCACGACTTGTTCTCTGCAACAAGCAAACAGGCTGAGACTGTATCTGTGACACTCGGATTTAATACAGAAATATTTAGCAACGCGCTGCTGTGACCCTTTCACAAAGGCAGGGATCCTCCTGACAGCTGGGGAAGGCCCAGACTGGTCAAGAGGCAATTTTCTGATTAAACGGGTTTGCATGACGTCTGGCAAGGGTCTTGTGTGTTCATTTAATCTGCTGACATTCTCTGAGCAGAACTGGACTGGGGAGGCAGAGAGAGAGAGGGTGAAGGCTACAGAAGCCCGGCTCTGCCCAGTTTGACAGCAACTGTATCTTCCAGGTGTAACCTTATTCATGTTTATACTGCTTAAACTTCAAAGAATCAAGCAGGGCCATCGACTAGTGAATTAGACATGGAAATTGGCTTTGACAATTTTGGTCTAGAAGACTCAGCATGGGAGAGGGAGTCAAGATGCCTGGGCTCTCTTCCAAGCTTTGCCACTGACTCCCCACTGTGATCTTGGGTAAGTCATTTAATCTCTCTGTGCCCAAGTTCCCCTCTCTAAAACAGGGATTAACACTGCCCTTTGGCAAGGCAAGGGGGTGCTGTGAAGTCTTTTAATGTTTGAGAGGTGCTCACACACCCCATTATCTCTGAGGCAGCACTGCCTAGTGGATAGAGCACTGCACTGAGACTCAGGAGACGTAGGTTCTATTCCTGACCCTGCTGTGTCAGGTCCAGAAAATTGCTGTGCTTCAGTGTCCCCATCTGTTAAATGGGGATAAGGATACTGACCTCCTTAGACTCCTTTGAGAGTCTAATGTTCTGTGTTTGTACAGCACCTAGCATAATAGGCACTTGAGGCTCCTACGTGCTGCTGCCATACAAATAACAAGGATGGAAAGTGTAATACGAGAACCTGATATTCCTGTTACAGAAGTGGGCAGGTAGATCCTAAGAAGGGATAAAGTATAATTTGGAAAGTGCTTTGAGATCCTTGAATGAAATGCGAATTGCCACCAATTTACCCATCCCTTTCTGCTGGCTCCGGCATTTGCCACAACCTGACAAATGAGGTCAGACAGACACGGCACAAGGGAAGGAGCTGTCGTTTGCTTGTGTTTTGGGTGGGTGGAATATCATGTCCCCAGGACACTCTCTTGCAAACCATGACAAACGTACCATGACTGCATTGCATGTGTCTGTGCGGTGGAGTGTACATGTGCATGGGGGTGTAGTCTGTGTTTTTCACCAGCTCCAAATATAAACTCTAATGGAGACGCCTGAGTGACAACACGCGTCCATAGAATGGCGTGAAAGGCGCTAAGTACAGTAATTTGTTGTAATGACTCAAATTTAAAACAATAACCTGGAGGCATAACGGCACCAGCCAAGAATACCTACTGTATGCAACAGGGTCATTAATGGGAAACAAAGGCCTTGATTCGGTGGCAATGTGATTGCACTCTAGATGGAGACTGTGGAGTGCTAAGTTTCCTATCAGGCATAATTTGGACCACTTTCCCCCTTCCCTGCAGAGAGCTGTTCAGCTGATGGAGACACTTTATTGCCTTTATTGCTGCACTCTCCTCATGACTGGAAGTAAATTTCGTAGGCATCTCGCTCTGTGATAAGGCCTGTGCGGCAAAGCTGGGAGCTAAATGAAAAGAGAAATAAATGAACAGCAGCAAACAATGGGACCACAGAGCCGAGGCAGTCTATGGAGTTAGTGCTGCTTCCGTGAAAGGGACTAGTCTATTTTTCCTCCTTCCCAAAAACAAAAGGAGAGGGGAGGAAGGGCCCAGGGAGTCAAGAATCCCCAGTTTAATCCCTATATCGGCCACAGGCACGGCCCCTTTGTTGTGCCTCGGTTTCCCCCATTTGTATAAGGACGATAATGATACCGACTGACTTTATAGGGGGAAGGCGATGGCCGTGAGGTGGAATTAATTGTTTGTAAAGCACTTTGAGATGCTCACAAGGGACGGATTAGAGAAGGGAAAAGTTGAACGATCCTTATGATTATTATTGGAAAACAAAGACTAAGGAGTAAAGCACAGTTTGTATCCCCAGCAGCAGCACTTCCTCCTCTGCGCTTCCATGGCCAGAGGAGTGATGCTTAACATTCGTCAGACTTTTCATACTGGGCATTGCCTCTTGATACACTGGGAGGGGAAGGCATCCAGGAGACATTCACTCATTGCCTGGCCCCTCCCATTCACCATTGCTCTGCCCCTACTCCTTTGCCGGGAGCAATCAAATGATGTCTCTGTGACAACTACTGCAACTGCATGTGCAAAAATCATATTAGGGATGTGTTAGCTTCCTTTAATGTAATTTAACCACTGGAAAGGAGGGGGAACCAGCCCTATCTGGCCAGCCAGCTTTCTGCACATCACCAGCAAGTGCTGTGCAGACCACGGTACTAAGTAACTAAGGGGTGTGTTGGGGTTTTGGGGGCTTGGAATGGGTCCTGCAGAGCCATTCAGCTTTGCTTATATATTGGCCGGAAGGGAAGATTGCAGAGCCACGCTGGCCTTTCCCATCCCCATGCTGCATCGCAAGGATCCTCAGGCTGTCGAGAGGGTGTGTGGGAGCGGGGGCTGGAATGTGGCTGCTACGTTCCATTAAGGTTTCCAAACACTCAGTTAATGCAGATTTCACCAGACAGCTATTTGTTTGTTAAATTAAAACCAGCTGGTTATTGAAAGAAACATATTTATTGGGAATTAGCAGCCATGTGCTAGATGGATATTTACTACCTAGTTGTCAGAGCCCAGTGAATCTGTGTTTAATAATCATTTTTTTCTTTCAATTAACATAGGAAAAATTGTCCCATTAATTCCAAATTAAATGCATGTTTGGAAAACTTTAATTCAGAACATCAGTGACGTCTCTATAATCTCTTCACTGGCTTTTGTGCTGTTGAAAGAGACCAGGCTAAAAGAAAGTGCTGGAGACAGATGGCTGATATCCCCTCACCAGAACAGGCCCCCTTTGCCTACGTGTCCCTCCACCCTGACCCTGGCAGGTGCCCAATCCAAATTGGAGCCAATGGCAACATCCCATGGACTTCTCTGGGATTTGAATTTTGAAACAAACAAATGGAAGTGCTTCTTCTCACAAGGTACAGTTGACCTGTGGAACTCGTTGCCAGGGGATGTTGCGAAGGATGTTGTAACTGGGTTAAAAATAATTAGATACGTTCCTGGAGGATCGGTCCATCGACGGCAATTCGCCAAGATGGTCAGGGACACAACCTCATGCTCTGGGTGTCCCTAGCCTCTGACAGGCAGAAGCTGGGAATGGACGAAGGGGGGATGGACCACTTGATAATTGCCCTGTTTTGTTCATTCCCTCTGAAGCTTCTGGCACTGGACACAGTCAGAAGACAGGATACTGGGCTAGATGGACCATTGGTCTGACCAGTATGGCTGTTCTTATGAATTCTGTTTTAGGATGAGAGTGGGAACTCTGTCCATTAATTCTATGCCGAAGGAAGCAACCAGCATTTCTGAGATATGGACTTTTATCTAGTAGGAACTGGACTGGACCCACCAGCAAAGACTACTCAATAGGCATCAAGGGTACAATTCCTTCTAGTGCAGAGGGCCACCAGGGTGGGCTAGATCTTCAACTGGAAGTCAATAGAGTTAAGCTAATTTATGCTAGCTAAGGATCTGGCCGAAGGCCTATGCCCATTTGAACTCTCCAGATAAGGTTTAAATGGGATTTAGCTCTTGTGTTAGCTTCACTGCAGAGGGGTGAGTTTCACTCCAGATGAGAATCCGCTCTTAATAACCACCAAACTGGGCTGGATTGAGACATGAAAAGCAGGGTGTAGCCCCATTGTGAGTTCCCCGGTACCAACCAACCTGCCCCTACTGGTCTTCCTTGACCTTTCCAAAAGCCATGTTGCTTTGCACCAGAACTCCAGTCCCTAGTGGTTTGAATGCAGAGGTTTGGCTGCTGCTCTGTGTTATTTTGAGCCTCATTGCCAGGGCAAGTCAGGGTAACCCTGCCTCTCTGGCAATCACACTCTCTTTTTCTATCCTCTCAGCCTCGTTGCATTCGGCTTCACGCCACGTCTCACTATTACGTGCTCAGCATGTGCCTTGGAAACATTTGTGTAGGTAGCGAATGCTCTGCGGGTTAATTACCATCCAAAACTTCAGAAAGGCTCACTGCACCAGGCAACGAATGCTGCGTGGAAAGCAGCGATTCGATTCCTCTCCTCTTTCACCTTACCAAGTGGTCGGAACACGTGCCAGATTCTAATGCTTTGGTGCAACTGCTCTCCCTCACGTGACTTGCAGTCACAGAGCGAGGGAGAAATGCAACCTTCTCATGCTTAGCAACCCTTGGCAATAGGGTTGGTAGTCTATCCTCCCTAGATGGAACAGGAGAAGGTCCTTCCAGCTGCTCTGCCTATTTCCTTGTGAATGATCCCAGAACAATAGGTTTCAAATATTCCAATGATTAGAACTAAATGTTGGTAATTGGATCTTCCTGAAATAAACAAAGGAAGATGTGAATCATTTAGAGAGAAAAAAAAACCCTCTTGCATTGTGTGTGTTCTTTCCTCTTGATCTCCTGCGCTGTTAAAACATTTATTCTCTATCACAAGTGGTTTCTTCAGGCACACTCCAAAGGAGATGAGGTTTTGTTTGTTCATCTGAAAGAGCTTAGGTGCACAGTGAGTCATGTAGGCAGCAGCTTTTGCTGGTCTAATGTCCCAGGCTATCTTCACATTGTGTTAGGCGGTCGTTTTGCAAATGCATGAGTGCCAACAAGGTGTGGGGGAGGAGGGGGCACGGCATGAAGATTCTCTTTTCAGATGTGTAGAAAGAGCTGGGATAGTTGTACAATTCTTTCCAATAATCATCCTGCCAAGAGCAGGCAAGTCAGTCCCCTCGGACAGGCTCTTTGCTAGCTGCTCTGCCCAGTCCCTGCCAAGCCCAGCTAGCCCGACAGCCTCCTCTGCCAGTTCCATTCCAGCAATCCTTAAAGGGAGAGCCTGTCTCTCACCTGATTATCTGGAGCGTCGTTGTTCCGGGGCTGCTAACCCTTCATTGAGTTGTCGTCCTGCTCCTTCCTTGCAGAAGAGTGGGGGTTGTGCACGTTAATCGGGACATTTGCCTCATGAGGTCAACCTTGACTGGAGAGCTCTAAAGAGAGACGAGAACAGAAGGGGCATTCCAGGTCAGAACTGAGGCACGTTGGTAGGGGGCACCAAGGATTGGAACGTCGGTGGTGTATTGACCAAGCTGGTGTGTATGTGTGTGTGTGTGTGTGTGTGAAAGAGAGAGAGGTGTGGGTGGGTGGGTGTGTATGTGGGTGTATGTGAGAGACAGAGAGAGAGGTGGTGGGGTGGGGTGGGGACTGGATTACCAGTGGTGAAGATCATGATTAAAGGCATTGGTTGAACTGTCAGAGGGGGGGGTAATGGATGGCAGGAGAGAGATCATGGTCCCGTATGAGGAGAGATTAAAGAGGCTAGGACTTTTTAGCTTGGCAAAGAGGAGACTAAGGGGGGATATGATAGAGGTATATAAAATTATGAGTGGTGTGGAGGAAGTGAATAAGGAAAAGTTATTTACTTGTTCTCATAATAGAAGAACTAGGGGCCACCCAATGAAATTAGTGGGCAGCAGGTTTAAAACTAATAAAAGGAAGTTCTTCCTCACACAGCGCCCAGTCAACCTGTGGAACTCCTTGCCTGAGGAGGCTGTGAAGGCTAGGATTATAACAGGGTTTAAAAGAGAACTGGATAAATTCATGGAGATGAAGTCCATTAATGGCTATTAGCCAGGATGGGTAAGGAATGGTGTCCCTAGCCTCTGTTTGTCAGAGGGGGGTGATGGATGGCAGGAGAGAGATCACTTGATCATTACCTGTTAGGTCCACTCACTCCGGGGCACCTGGCATTGGCCACCGTCGGTGGACAGGATACTGGGCTGGATGGACCTTTGGTCTGACCCAGTACGGCCATTCTTATGTCCTTATGCAAGCGAAAATTTGCACATTGCCTACTTAATCTATCCTGGGCTCTAAGTTTCTTCTGTTTGCCCCTCATTTTCACAGGTACTAATCTTGAATCCTTAAATTTCTCTCCATCCCTCTTTGACTGCCCTGAACAATTGCATGATGAAACCTTGATCCAGACAGACCAGGTCCAATCCTTCAGGCTGGTCTGAGCTTTACAAGAGAGTTGCATCAGCTGTAGTTAACTTGATGAAGCTAACCTGAGCCGGCACATCTGCCCTCAGCACTAGAATTAATGGAAAATTTCCCAGTGTTACTTTTTTCAATCGAAAATGGCTCTTCAAAGAAATGCAAATTTTCATAGACAAAAGGTCCATTTTAGTCAAAATTTCAACGTTTAGTTTCATCAGATTTTTTTCAGGGATGTAAAAAAAAATGTTCTGACTAGGTCTACTCAGCACTCCAGTTGGAGGACTTGTGGCTTTGCCTTACCTCTACATCAGCGCTGCACTCAGCTGAGTTGGCAGCAATGTCGCCTGGGTTTGTATCCCAGAATTCCCAGCACTGATCCAAGCACCAATGCATTATGGATGATTGCCAATGGCTTTCTCAGAGACCCAGTGGTAATTGTAGCCATTGGTGTCACTGCATCCATGTGTGGACACTCTTATTCTGGATTAAGTGGATTAAATTGAATGCTGGCTATAGTTAAGATGCCCCTTTTCTGAAATAGTAGCACTCTGAGATGGTAATCCAGACCTGATCTTTCTCGGGAACAGCGGCAACAAGTGGTGCAGGACTATATTTTGGGTCAATGGTACATTTCTTGGCAGATAGACAACTCAGATCTACGTCCCCTAGTCTCTCCAGATCATCTCTTGCATATCCCTCTTGACAACCATATGAGCCTAAAGATCCTTCTTCGGTACAACAGGATACATTGTGATCATGGGTGGGTAAATTTACATCTTTACCATTGGGGCTTTTTGAGCTCCCCAGCCTGCCCCTGTGGAGCTCAAGAACAAACAGCAGGCCCCGTCTGGTTACAGCCTGCCCTCCTTATCATCTTGATGGTGAATGGATGTGCTTGACGTCTCTGGATGCTGCTGCCGTGAAAGAGTGGCTATATCACTTATCTAACATCTAATTCATTGATCGTGCCAACAGAAGCCATATGCTAGAAGAAGCAGCTAAATTGAAACAAGTTACTTTTATTCCTGAATAAGAGCATCCATATCTGGAGTTATTCCGGAATAGCTATTGCACTTGAAATGCACAACTCATCTTAATCTGAGTTAATTGTCAAGTCTATGCAAGCTCTTTAATCTGCACGGGGAGCTATGAGGAGATCAGATCTTTCTGCCCAAACATCTCCTCTCTTGGAACCGAAAATCTCCACTCCTGTTCTGAGCCAGGCTGCCATAAATAAATCTCTCGCTAATGTCAGCAAGCGTGGGCCCGGAGCCAGAGCTGTGATCTGCTGCTCATCAATAAATCCTTGAGGTTCTGTCTCCCACAGAAGCCTGGCTTTGTTCGGATGGTGCTGGTTTCTACCTGAGGCTGCCCTTTCGTGAGTAATTTCTTTTAACCCCAAGGATCACAGCTGCGAGCAATGAAAAGATTTCTAGTGGGCGGAGGCTGGGAAATGCGAAGTGTAACAAACACTCCAGAAATGTGGAGGGAAAAGGAAAAGGTTGGACAGTCAGAACTTCAGGGCCAGGTCACCAGCTGGTGTAAATCCATGTAGCTCCATTGGAATCAAAGGAGTCAGATCATCAGCTGGTGTAAATCCTCCATTGCTCCACTAAAGTCGATGCACCCTTGCTGATTGATACCAACTAAGGATATGGCTCATAGAATTTAAGTTCAGAAGAGACCATTTTGATTAGCTCCCTGCATAACACAGACCATTTCATTTCACTCAGGGGTTCCTGCACCAAGCTCAGTATCCTGGGGGTGAATTAGAATGTATCTTTTAGAGAAACATCCAGTCTTGATGTACAGACTTTGGGCCAGATTCTGGTCCCCACTCTGACCGTGTATTGGACTGTAATGGAACCACATCAGCCTCAGAGAGCATCCCTCCAGCACACGAGCAATGCTGGCTTATGCAACTTCTGGCCACTGTCCCCTCCCCTACCCTCACAGCCTCAGCCATAGGGGTCCGCTGGGGATCTGAGGGGGTGTGCTAGGGCAAGATGGGGAGTGGCCAGAGCCTTTTGCATTATGAGTATCTTGAGCTGCAGAGCAGCCTCTTGGTAGCAGTTGGGTGGCTGCCATAAGCGAAAGCAGCCCCGGGTCAGTAATGAAACAATATCCCTGGTACATGGGATGGAAGGGTGGTCTCAGCAGACCTGGCTTCAATTCCTAGATCTGGTAGACGCCCTGTGTGACCTGGGGCAAATAATTTAATTTCTATGTGCCTCCATTCCCCATCTGTAAAGTGATCTACTGATTATCTTCCCCAAAACTTGTTTTTTTTTCATGCTCTCCGGTATGTATCCAGCTTCTTAATGAGCGGAATGGATTAATCGAAAGGCTCTCTGACTCTTCTCAGTAACTCTGCATGAGGAAGGCATTTACATATTATGGTGGTGGTGGTGGGGGGGGGGGGGGTGTGTCGTTCCGGGATGCTAATTCTGGCATGCAGATTTTAAAATGTTTATTACTGTCTTTAATTTCTCCCCTTTGGAGAAGTCTGTAACCAGGCCAACCATCCAAGAACATAAGGTCAAAAGGTTGCATGAAAAGTCAGTTCCTTAACTGGAAGGCAACACAGCAGGGAGGGAGATACTTATATAGTGAACAACTAATGAAAATTACAGAGGTAGGTGTGTGTGTGTGAGAGAGAGGGAGGTGTAGTTGAGGGGAGTGGAGAGAAAAAAACTCTCACAGGTTGGAGTGATGCAGAGATTGCTTTTCACTTTATTTTTTTATAATGGATTCTGTTATTATGAGCAGTATCACCAAGAGGCTGCAGTCAGGGATCAGGTCCCCATTGTACTAGGCCCTGTGTGTGTGTGTACACACACACACACACTCTCTCTCCCCCCCCCCTCTCCCCCCCCTCTCTCGTTCCTGTCCCCAAAGAGCTTCCAGTCCATGTGTATAATGAGAGATCACATTCCTCAGCCACACACAGAAGGGGCAAACTTACCTGCAAAATTCCTGGGGCCAATCATTCCATTACACCCTGTTGACTTCATTTGGGTTTGAAGTTGTAACTGAGAGAAAAGAATTCAGCCCCTGCCTTTGCTTCTCTTGTAAATCCATCCTTTCCTGGGCTGGGCTGGGAGCAGCAATGCTATGGAAGTGGCAGGGAATCACACGAAGTCCGAGGAGTAAGACTGGATGGACCCTGCGGATTTAAGACCAAACACTGGGACTTCCACTGGCCCATGCACGAATGCCTGTCTCCTTTCTAATGCTGGCAGCGTAGCTAGTTCCTTGCCATGCTGCCACTGGCATCTGGAGCAATAAGCAAGTGGCCTGTATTTCAGAAGTGTTGCTCAAGCTCTCATGGGACCATCAGCCATGATCCAAAGGCCGCTGAAGCCAATGGAAAAATACTCTTTGGTGCCAATGGGCTTTGGATTAGACTCATCAACACCAATGGGAGCTGCAGGAGCTCAGCAACTCTGAAAACGAGGCCATTGATTTAGGTGCCTAAATGTGGATTTTGGTGATTCATTTTTAGGCTCCCAGGCATGAAAACGTCGTAGAGATTAACTGGTCTACACTAACCCCCCAATTCGAACTAAGATACGCAACTTCAGCTATGTGAATAACGTAGCTGAAGTCGAAGTACCTTAGTTCGAATGAAAAGGTACTTACCCGGGGTCCACACGCGGCGCGCAGGCTCCCCCGTCGACTCCGCCTACTCCGTTCGTCGAGCTGGATTACCAGCGTCGACGGGGGAGCACTTCCTGGTTCGATTTATCGCATCTAGACAAGACGCGATAAATCGAACCCAGAAGATCGATCCAGCTCCTCCGATCTATCTGGTAAGTGTAGACTAGGGGTACTCGCTGAGTCCTTTTCCTCATTCCCAGTCCTATGCCCTCTCCATTCAGCCAGGCTGCCTCAGCTAGAGCAAATCCTACTTCCAATGGAGTCACGCTGAATTACACTGGCAGTATCTTTCCAGAAGGACATCTAGCACTGATCATGTTGACTTGCAGCTCTTTAATGAAGGCAGGTAAAACAGCTAGGGTCGTTGGACTAGGTGATGTTCCCCAATGAGGAATGATGAAATCCCAGAGGCCCCTGGTCCAGTATCCCCCAGCTACAGAAAGCTTGTCAGAATGGGCTAATGGGGTGGTTTTAGTTCTGAAAGTTTATGTAAGTCTGGATCGACCTCAGGCAGCCTGAATGATTAGACTTGGGGCCCAATGCATCTCATTCCAAACCTCAACTGCTCCAGGAGGACACTTCAATATCATGCATGGGATTCTAGGGATGATACTGTAAATAATAATAACAACCAGTGACACTTGTATTGATCAATAAGTGATTAAGAGAGCAGCCAAACATGAGGTATTGGTGCATGCACGCTCCACAGTTAGGCTTTCGATTAGAAGAACAGCCACTAGGTGGCATTGCTAAACAACTAAGGAGAAACACGCCGACCTATCATGGATCTGTTATCTCCTTGATCATCCTTAAACATTTGAGCATGTTCTTTTTGGAATACCCATGTTCCTCTGTTCTTTGGGCTTTTGTGATATGGTTTAACTTGTTAAGAAAGGCTTTCTGTGCTAGGTGAGGAAGACACAACATCTGAGCATAGGAAATGCCATTGTGGATCAGACCAGTGGTCCAGGTAAATCAGTAGCCTGATGTTGGCCAGTACTAGCTGCACCAGAGGAAGGTGCAAGACCCCCGTAATGGGCAGATATGCATGCACTGTCCATAGGGTCAGTTTCTTCTTCACCACACGTAGTTAGTTGTTTTATATCCTATAGCATGAGGGTTTATATCCTTTATAAAAGAAATGGGTCCTATCTAACACAGCTATATGTGGTTATATAAATGTCAGACCTCGATAAATCCTTATCCGCAGGCTAATTACGGGCTGTGTTTAAAAAAAAAAAAGCCTTTTCTTTTAGCAGCTTTAAATTTCCGTTTCATTTCATGCCGCTTTGTTCCTGCTCCATGAAGCAGGGCAAGCGGCAGCGCCCAATCTGCATTCTCCAGATCATTCACTCTTCCGTGGGCATCTGGCATGTCCCTCTTATTCATCTCCTCTCCAAATTAAACAGTCCCAATATTTCCCTCTCTCTCTTCATAGGGAAGTCTCTTCATCTCTCCCTTTACTCTCTGGCAGCACAGCAGACCCACTGATCCTCTTCCAGTCTTGTTTCTTGTTGTTTTTATGTCTTTGGCTATTTGTTAAGAATTCCCCTTCGTCCTCCTATTTTTACCTGCCCTAGTTTATGCTCCTTGCTATTGGCTTCACTGTGGATGGAGGGTTGGACTAGATGACCTCTGCAGCTCACTTCCAGTCCTACGTTTCTATGACTGATTCCTGCATGGCTCAAATAACCCTTTGTGCCTTGCTATTTAGCCAGACTGCATTTCCCCCCGCCCCCCTTCCCGGCCTTCTTCCTGTCTATGGGGGCGCATCTGCCTTCTGTGACTGCTTAAGTAGCCTCCATGCTGAGACGAAGGATTATAATTACAGTGCGAAGCTTGATATCCTAAACGTCAGCGAGGATGGGGGTGTGTTTCCCCGGGCCTGCAGCCAGACCACCTTGTGCTGCGGTGTTGGCAAGGTCCACAGTCTTAGCAGGGTTTGGCTCGGTCATCACTAGGGCCCTACCAAGTTCACGGCCATGGAAAAACACGTCACGGACCGTGAACTCTGGTCTCCCTCCCCCCCCTCCCCCCCAAATCGTGTCTTTTCTATGCTTATAGCCTATACTAAACAGATTTCATGGGGGAGACCAGCGTTTCTCAAATTGGGGGTCCTGACCCAAAAGGGAGTTGCAGGGGAGGTTATTTTAGGGGGGGTCGTGATATTGCCACCCTTACTTCTGTGCTGCCTTCAGAGCTGGGCGGCAGGAGAGCAGTTGCTGTTGGTCGGGCACCCAGCTCTGAAGGCAGCGCCCCGCCAGCAGCAGCACAGAAGTAAGGGTGGCAATACCTTACCATGCCACCCTTACTTCTTCACCGCTGCCTTCAGAGATGGGCAGCCGGAGCGTGGCAGCTGCTGACTGAGGGCCCAGCAGCGCCCCACCAGCAGCAGCGCAGAAGTAAAGGTGGCAACACCATACCAGGCCATCCTTACTTCTGCGCTGCTGCTCGGGGCAGCGCTGTCTTCAGAGCTCGGCTCCCGGCCAGCAGCTGCCGCTCTCCAGCTGCCCAGCTCTGAAATGGAAACCACACGATCAGTTAACCAGGACGTGAAGGACTGAACTGAGCAGTGGGATTGGCTAGTGTGCACAGCGTGCATTTGTTACAAAGGTCCAGGAGAGCCCAGCTGAAACGTCTTAACCATGTGAAACCAAACCCCTGCAGCCCCCCTCCCCCCACACCCATTTGCAGCACGAAACAGCCCTGGTACAGGGCAACTCCTGCTCTCTTCTCATCTGGTCAATGCCCTAAAATACCCTGCACTGTGGTTATTGCTTGTTTCCAATGGCCTTCTAACCCAAAATGTATTGCTAGATATTCCACTCTCCACAGTATTTCCCTCATAAAATAATACTATAGCATTTTGCAGGCATTATCCACCGCCACCGTACACTTGTACAGAAGAAGTATTTTTATTAGTATGACAGTAATGCCTGGAGGTGTACCGGGTGCTCTACGTACATGTAGTGAGAGATGCTGCCCTGATGAGCTTACAATCTAAATAAAGACAGAGAAAAATGGGTGTGGGGGGGTTAATAATGACTTACCCAAGGCTCTGAAACAGAGCCAGGAGTAAATCCTAGGTCTCCTGACTGCTAGGACAGTGCTTGCTCTATTAGATCATGCTGCTTACCCGTACATGCTAGCTGGCTCCATGTAGTGTTCTGGAAGGATATTAGACCAGTGCTCTATAGCAGAGTTGTTCACGCCTTTAACTATTATTAACACACATGACGGTAGCAGGGACTGGTTCTTTAATAATACCTAGCTCCCATATGTGCTTTACATAGGATGTCAGTATCATTATTCCCATTTTACAGATGGGGAAACTGAGGCACAGAGTGAGGAAGTGACTTGTCCAAGGTCACCCAGCTGACGAGTGCAGAGCCAGGAACAGCATCCATTCCTCCCCTTGTACGAATCCATGTTATTACGTGTTTGTACAGCATCTAGCACAGGACAGTCCCGATCCTGACGGAGGGCTATAGGTGTTACTGTAATGCAAACAATGAATGATAACAATAATCATATGAATTATACATACAGACAGAGCCCAGTTCTGCAAGCCTTCTTCACACGAGGGCACCTTACGTTCCCCTTGAAATGCATGGAACTACCTGCATGAGAAAGGCTTTGCAGGCTTGAGCCCATGTTTGCCTCAGAGGGCATCAAAATATTCCACTCCCGTTGAAGCCTAAGACAAGAGCTCTGTGACTTCCCCCTTTCACTGCAGTGTGCTTATAGAATTTGTGAGTTGTAAATACCAGAGTTCTGCATCCAACTCCATGCCCTTTAGCTGTCCTCCCACTAAGAACTTTCTCTCCCCCCCCGTACTGTCCCCCCAAAATATGTTTCCTCGGGGACCAGAAAACCTGATTGTGTTAGTGACTTTGGACAATCGACAAAAAACCAGCATGTCGTGCCGGAGACTATGCAGTGGTTTGCATTCCAATTACTCTCCTCTCCTGGCATACTCAGGAACAAAAAGCCTTAATCAAGGAGAACAATTATATTTGAGAAGAACAACAAATAGAGATCAATAAGGAGACTGTGCAGTCTGCTGGAGAAAATGTATGATCTCTTGGCTGGATTATGCGGGCCAGCCAAGAAATATAGTAATACAAAGCAGTCCTGTGGACTGGGATCAATCATGACATTTTATTACTCTTCTAAAGCCTGGTTAGAGTTCCCTCACTATTCCCCCACCCAATCTTATTAGAACCCAATCTCCAAAGGAAAATATTGCACTTGTTATCAAATTTTAAAGAAAAAATGTACAGCACAAACTGATTGAAGGTCTCACTCTTAAAGGGGGTGAGAAGAGGCAGGTAAATTCCACAGCTCCCTCCCGGTTGGTCCCTTTGCTTATCTCCCAAGTTTTATGACATAATCTGTCGTAGCATTACCCAGGGTGCTCTCCGCTGCGTTGGCATTAGATAAGGGGGATGATAGTGGTGGAGTGTAAAGTTTAGCACCTGTGGTGAGGACTCATTTTTCTCATTTCAAGTATGGGAGAAAGGATATAAAATGAAAAGAAAGTAATCAATAAAAGAAGAAAGGCATATATCTTCAGAAAATACCTTGCTGCCTACACTTTTTTTCTGAGGCCTTAACACCAGAATAATGAGCTGAAAACCTTAGTTTAGCAGTTCAGATCTGCTGTTAGACAACACCCCCCATGCCCCGTTCCACCGCAAAAGCAGAGGGGCAGTTTCTTCTCTCTGTTAGGACAGCATAAATCCAGAGTAACACCACTGGCTTCAATGATTTTGGGCTGCATTTACACCCATGTAACTGAGAGGAGAATATGGCCCAGCATCTTTTCAAACGCTCCAAAGATCAACTCTGGAGGTAACAAGCTAATGATTGAAATTCTGGTTTCACTTACACTCATGTAACTCCACTGACCCTAGTGGAGTCACTCCTGATTTGCCCCGCTGTAACTCCACTGACCCTAGTGGAGTCACTCCTGATTTGCCCTACTGTAACGCCACTAACCCTAGTGGAGTCACTCCTGATTTGCCCCGCTGTAACTCCACTAACCCTAGTGGAGTCACTCCTGATTTGCCCCACTGTAACTCCACTAACCCTAGTGGAGTCACTCCTGATTTGCCCCACTGTAACGCCACTAACCCTAGTGGAGTCACTCCTGATTTGCCCCACTGTAACTCCACTACCCTAGTGGAGTCACTCCTGATTTGCCCCACTGTAACTCCACTGACCCTAGTGGAGTCACTCCTGATTTGCCCCACTGTAACTCCACTAACCCTAGTGGAATTCTGATTTGCCCCACTGTAAATTAAAAAAAATAATCAGCCCCACATGGCTGCTTAGCTCCCGCGGAGATCTCTGTTCAGATTTCGTAGATTAAAAATCAGGCACAGAATCACTGTTTTCCAGAGTGTACGCTCTCATTCTCTCTCCTCCACACACACACATAAATAAATAAATTTACAATTTTTTAAAAAAGCAAACCTATTCTTTCCTTAATGACAGGAATTTACGATAGATCGGTCTGATTTAATGGCTGTATAGTCACTCCGTTGTTAACAAATCTATATTTTCCTATGAAACAGTATGGACTGCCATAAATATCCTCATAGTTATATGAACCTTAGCCACATCATTCATGCACTGCAGAGGCTGTAATGAGTTACATGATGGCTGTGTCAGAGGGGCTATTTATTATTTATTTCTAATATTAGCTGTATGGCCTGTTTTATACCAAAAAAAAAGGAAAAGAAAAAGAGGGAGAGAAAAGCCACAGACCTATTCATAATTCTTGCCTTGCGCAGCAGGTTTCACTTTAAAACATACCTGTTCATTGTTAAAGAACTAAATCACATGGATATTGGGTAATACATAGAATTTATTTGCACTTGCAATATATAATCTAATAGGTATAAATTTACAGCTAAATAGAAACACTCCTAGGCTGTTGAGCGGAATTGATGTTCTATTGAAATCAGCAGGAAGTGTTAGATATGTTCAGATTTCCCAGTCTCATCTGGAATGACATGCTATGTTTAATTGGGGAATGCAACTGGCTTGACTGTACTATAAAAGAAGGAGATATAGATTAGTGTGTAGAACAAAGGCCTGGCCATTTGGACTCCTGAGTCCTCATCCCATCTTTAGGAGGGAGTCTAGTCCAGTGATTAGAGCAAGGAACTGGGAGTTACGACTCTGTGGTTCTACTCCCAGCTGTGGGAGAAGAGTATGGTCTAATGTTTAGAGCAGTGGGGACTGGGAGTCGGGCATCTGGAGGGCTATTCCTGGCTCTGCTCCTGACTCATATGTAACCTTGAATGAGTCACTTGACTTCTTCTAGGCTTCAGCGGTTGCCTAATTAAACATCCCACACAAAGTAGCAAATCAGATTAGATGAAAGAAGAACTAGACTGAATCATCATTTCCCAGCCGGGCAGCACAATTTTCTGCCCAGAAGGGGGAGCCCGATTGCACTGTAACTACTCTTGTATCAAATTCTGATCTCAGTTTCTGCACTGCACATCCAGAGTAGCTTCATTGACACCCGGTTTATGCAGATGTGACTGAGAACAGAGGTGGGTCCCTTGTGTTCAAGTGAGACTGTTTGATCTTTTCTGCCTGATATTGAGCAGCAGCCACTTTGCTCCTTGATGGCCACTTGATGGCCACATATAAATTGAACTACATTGCCCAATGAGCCTCATTATCCACTCCATGCCAGTGTCCTGGATGGCCCTTTATTCCCATCCTGGGAACCTTTGTAGATGATGTGCAGAGAGCAAATTTGCCAGGGAGGAAATGAGCAATGCTCACTTGGCAAGAAAACATCCCCTAACATGCAATTATTTCCAAACACGCTATTTATGATCCATCAAACAACCCCTGCAGAATAAGAGGGGGAGGAAGAAAGTAAGTCGTCAGGGAATCGTTCACAGTTTAAATTGTCCCTAGAAAACAGATGTGTCAGTCTAGATTGAGAGGTGGTGGTATATTGGGAAGGGGAGGGACAGACAGCAAGAGAGAGAGACAGGGGGAAAGCTGCCATATAGAAAAACTGAAAAGAGGTATAGGACGTGATCCCATGACCACTGAAGTCTGTAGAAAGTCTCATTGGCTTCAGTGGGCTCTGGGTCTGCTCCATAAATAAATTATTCTTCTTTTAAGATACAGTCACACTTTATTAAGGGTACAATGATAAATAGCTTAAGGGGTTAATAGATGAATAGAAGTTTTAATAAATAGTGAATTGATTATTAGAGAATCCAGTAGGTCAATAGGTTGCTTATAACCTCTATAACACTTACTGATGTGCTCATAACCATCCATAAAGTATACTACTCACCACTGCAACATGCTTAGAACATCTATTAAACATGGATTAGCCCTTAATAAACAATTTATAAATGTATCTTTAATGTAAAGGGTGACCTAAGACACAGACTCATTGTGTCACATTCGTCTGCCTTCACTGAAGTTGGTGGAATTGAACCAAGGTTGAATTTGGTCCATACATAAAAAAGCACATTCTCCTGTCGCAGTCCTAGAGCTGGTTTTTGTGATCCATACAAATAAATAAAGCGTAATTTCCCATCTTCACTAAGCTTCGTCCCTTGGCTTCTAGAAAGGTTTTCTAGGCCCTACATGAGCGGTCTCGAGAGGGGCCCTCTCCATTTGCTTCGGGCTTCTGATCCCACACCAATGTCCATGGAAAGACTTCAGTGGGTGTTGGTTCAGGCCATCTGATTCCTGCCTAGTTTTCTTATGAATTACCTGCTGCTCAGGTCTGTAATTGTACCAAGATACAGCAGCTATATTGTTCAGACTTTGAGCAGTCCTGGCTTACGCCAGTCTCCCAATTCCTTTACTCAATTGACGCACTCCAACCTGTTTATCACTCTAAACTGGTTTTTTAAATTTAGCAGTTCATGAAGGCCTCCAATGAAAAAGCCACCCCTTTACATGGGGCTCATTTAATTACCCACATCTCAGCTCCACCTTCCCTTCTCTCTCATTTAAAGAGCATCACCAGAACTGGATCATTTTAAAGGCGCCCTCCAACCCACACATATCAATTAAGGGGGAAAAGAAGTGTGCTAAGGGATGAACAATAACAACTCTGTAATAGGAACTAAACATATTTTTGCACATGTGGCCAGTTCGTCTTGTGCTGTGACCTTTACAGATTTCATAAGCTGGGTCAGGTAGGGCTGGGTCAATACTCAAATAAGGAACCTCTAAGGTTCACTGAAGTTGTGCTGGTGAACCAGAAGAGGGAACTGTACTAAGAAACAGTGTGATCAAGTAGACTGGCCACTGGACTGGGACTCAGCAGACCTGGGTTTCTACCCTTGGCTCAGCCACTGACTCACTGTGTGATCTTGGGTAAGTCACTTCACCTCTCTGTGTCTTAGTTTCCCCTCCCACTCTTTGTCTGTCTTCTCTGTTTAGACTGTAAGGTCTTTGAGACAGGGACTGTCTCTTGCTAAGTGGATGTCCAGCACCTAGCACTGAGGGCCCTGATTTCCATTGGGGCCTCAACAATAGAAACAAGGAAACAATGTTTCGACATGTAGTTCAGGGGTTCCATCATGCTGTCTTTCAGATGAAAAGAAAAGTGAGAATTCTAACCATGTGTGCTCTTTCCAGATACCATGACACTTTCTGCATTAATGAGAATGTTATCCAAAATATACCGGTCATATATTTGGCCAGGAGTTATTTGGCATCTTTAAATTCCCCCTTGTAATTTCATTGAATGTGGTATTCTTCAATACCTGTCCCAAAATGTTGTGAAATATTACTGTGTGCTGTTAAAGAGTATGAGTGTTCTAACCCAGATGTGGCTGCACTTCACCTGTGTATGGAATGATCCCTAAATAGATTGACAAGGCGGTTGAGGTAATATCTTTTATTAGACCAGTTTCTGCTGGTGAGAGACACAAGCTTTCGAGCCGCACAGAGCTCTTCTTCAGGTCTGGGAAAGGTACTCCCAACGAAACCCCGCAACATGCAAGGTGGAACAGATTGTTTATCATAAGTAGTTAGCACATATTGTAGGAGACCATTCAAAGCAGAGTGACCCGTTAACACCTCTGCGGTCATAGGACAAAAAGAGAGGGTTATCAGGTTACAGATTGTTGTAATAAGCCGTAAATCCGGCGTCTCTGTTCAGTTCATGATTTTTAGTGTCTAGCAGAGGAATGAATTTAAGCTCCCAGGCTTGTCTTTTGAAATTGTTATGCAGGTTTCCTTGGAGGATGGGGACTGATAGGTCAGCTGTAGTGTGATTGCTTTGTGAACAGTGTTCACCCACAGGTGATAGGTTTTTGTTGTTGTCTTTTATCGTTTTCCTGTGTGAGTTCATTTGAGAGTGTAGCGACTGTCTGGTTTCACCCACATACTTGTTTTTGGGGTAATTACTGCACTGGATGAAGCACACCACATGTGATAGTCATGTGTAGGACCCAGGGATCTGGAAAGGTGTATTGTGGGGGGTGCTGATCATTGTTACCGTGAAGATATGTCTGCAGGTTTTACATCTGTTCCGGCAGGGTCTGGTGCCGCTTTGAGTTGGTGTGTCCTGGTCTGTGGGGAGCTTGCTTCTGATGATGAGCTTGGACAGATTGGGGGGTTGTCTGAAAGCCAGAAGTGGGGGTTCAGGAAAGATTTGTTTCTATCAATTTCTTAAGGACGTGATTCTGCATACTTCTGCTCGGTGCAAGGTACTTCTCCAAGTAACCAAAGGAGGCAAAAATAGGCCCCGTATCATTGGTTTAATAGTGTGCCTGAAAGGGTATGTCTACACTGCATTGTAAAGCCAGGGCTGTAAGACCTGGCCTGTGAACATGCCTACAGTGCAATGAAACACCCGTGCCTGGCCCATGTCAGTTGACTCAGGCTGCAGGGCTATACAACTGCCGTGTAGACATTCAGACTAAGCGGGAGCTCAGGGTCTGGGACCCTGTGATGGGGGAGGGTCCCAGACTGCAATTTTATAGCCTTGTAACCGGAGACCCATGGGCCCGAGTCAGCTGACCAGGCAAGCCACCAGTGTTTTCTTGCAGTGTAGACATACCCTGCATTTCCAAACCGGTGCTTGAGCATCCGCATTACACTGCTTGATCCAGGTCTCTCAGCCACGCTACTGCGTTCATACAGCACTACGCAGACCTTCTGACTCGGGTCTGTGGCTTGAGCTGTGTCCACACTGCAGAATGATAGGGCTTGGACCTAAGTCACAGTGGGACTGGATCTCTGACCCACCCACCTTCAGCATCCTAGGACCTAATCCTGAGTGCTTGTTGACCTGAATCAGACGGATTATATGAATTATATCCCCCCTTTTGAAGTAAACTGAAAACACAGGGAAATACTGTGGGCCAGATTCTATTCTCAGTGGTGCAAATCCAGAGTAGCTCCTTTGACTTCAATAAAATTAAAATTGCTTTAATCTGGAGTAAGTGAAAGCAAAATTTGGACCATTGACTGCAATGGAGTCACTTTGGATTTACTCGGGTGCAGCTGACAGTGGAAGTTTACCCATAACAATTTCACCCAAGACTGAATAATTTCCTCTTTGCAGTGTATCTCTATGCCAGAGAAACACTGGAGAAATCCAGCAATCAAGTCACTCATGTGTACTGAAAGATTTCAACCAGGTTCCCTGTGCAAGCATCTCTCTCTCTCTCTCTCTCAGAGGCTGCATGCCAAGAAGCCCTATTGAGATGAGATAATTTAGAATGTATGTTTTAGTTCCATGCAATATTACGTCTGTTTTATCTCCTTTCACCCAAGCAAATAATAAAGAAGAGAGTTTGCCAGGGTTGATGGTGAGTGAAAAGGTGGCGACTTTGTTAATATCATTTGAAATGAGACATGCTGTGTGGTTGCCACGCAAAAAGAAACCTTCATTTTTTCTCCTTTATTCCCTCCTTTAACTGCCTCTTAAAAAGACTTTCATACTGACAAAAGGGCCTAGATGCACATGGTGCGCGGACACAGCGAGTGCACAACGTTAGCGGTTTTGAGAACCTGCAGGGTGCATTAAAACCAAATCAAACTTCTAAGTCGTTACCCTGTCCTCTCTCCCTGACCTCCTCACCCAGACTCCATTTGTTTGTTTCAACCGCTCATTATATCTTGTCTTAAACTAAGAGTGTACAGGGTTTGTTATGGAGCAGGGACTGTCTTTTAAATCTGGCTCAGCTCCTCGCGGGCAGCAAAGTAGCTCTGTTGAAGTCAATGCCATTGACTTCTTTATTAGCATTATGCCGGCCTGATGCTCAGCTGGAGTAAATTAGCATAGCTTTACTGCAGCATTGGAATTACACCCGCAGAGACTATGAAACCTCAACTGAGATCAGATTTTTTCAAGAGCGTTTAGCTCCCATCCAGGCACCTAAATAAGGACCCAGTTTTCCAAACTGCTCAGCCCCCTGCTGGTCCCCTTGTGACACTAGGGGGCTAGAATTTCAAAAGGCCGCAGTGCTCAGAGTGCAGCCAAAAGTGGTGAGTGCTTGTGAAAATCTGGCCCAAATGGGGCTCTGACCTAGCTGAGGCATCTAAGTGCTGCTATAATATTAATAATTTAATATATACCCAGAGCCCCAGTAGGAGATATTGTGTGTGTGTGTGTGTGTGTGTGTGAGGTATGGGGAAAGAGGGGGGCACACAGAGTGCCTGCCATGGAGGGCAATGGAGGGCATGTGGGGGTGCACACAGAGCCACTAGTAGTGGAGGAGAGAAAGAGGGACCCTCGTACAGGAGGAGTGGAGAATGGAGGTGTGGGGGGGGGATTGAGGAGAGTTGCAGGCAGTCCCTGAAATAGAGGGGAAGGGGGCAGTGGCACATGGGAAGCTTGTGGCAGCCCCTGGTGTGTGCAATAGGCTCAGATGACATAATCTCTGAAGAACAAAAGAGCGGCCACACTGGGTCAGACCAATGGTCCATCTAGCCCAGTGTCCTGTCTGCCGACAGTGGCCAGTGCCAGATGCTTCAGAGGGAAAGAGCAGAACAGGGTAATTTATCGAGTGAGCCACCCCCTGTCATCCAGTCCTAGCTACCCCTAGTAATGCTAATACCTTTGGATATTTCCCCACCTGTCTCCTTTTATCTATAAGTCAAGCATTGGGGTGTCAGCTTTGAATTCCCCCCTCAGTATCTGGGATCCAATAGGTAGTTTTCTTCAGAATTGAAATAAGGCTTGGGATTTGACCTCTGACCCAGTTGTCACATGGTATTATTGATCTCCTTAAAGGGACTATGCAGGCACACAGGTCTGCCATTTATTGGGCAGATTTATTGGAGCATCCTTAATTTACCAGGATAAACTCTGTTCAGAGGCATTCATTTGTAAAATGTAGCCAATTCGCGGTGGCTAGACCCGTTCCTCAGCTGAAGATGCCACTAGCTGGGAATTATTCAAATATTGATCTGGACATTTCTAATTAACTGCACCAATAAATAGTTACGCATATGCACAAACATTGATTTTCATAGGCCTGCTAATTAGATTTAACACCTGTGGTAACTTATATTTATGTGTTTAATTATCAGATTCATTATGCATTGTAATGAACTTTATTGGCTCAAGAACTAGCCACCATATTTGGCACTCATTGACTTTTCTATTTGCTGGTGAATTAATTGGCTAATCAGAACCATTTCTCCACACTGATGATGATGGTTATTAATAATGATGTTCGTTTATTTTTATTGCATTTGCATTATAGTAGCACCTAGAAGCCATGGTCCCATTCTGTTAAGCACTGTACAGATACTGAACAGAGGGATCCTGCCCCAAATTGGTTATAATGTAAGTTAAAGATGAGAGACAACAGGTGGATACAAGATAAGGAGAACAGAGGAAATAGTCTATTAAAGTTATGCCTAGGACCACATCATGCCAGGCATTGTATATCCTGAGAGACACTGCCTGGCCTAAAGGGTTGACCATCTCAATAGACAAGACAGATAAAGGATGGGCAAAAAGGAAGTAGTATCACATTTTACAGTGAAATCAAGTGACTCACTTAAAGTCCCACAGTGATCCTGTGGCAAAGCCAGGAATTGAGCCCAGATTTGCTCAGTGCCAGTCCAGGGTTAGAACATCTCAATATTACTGAGGCGTGAGCCAGCAAAGAATAAAATCAAAGCTGCTACCTAACCCCAAACCTTTGCAATCTCTAATACCGAACATCTGTGCAGAGAGCCTGAGTTGAGTGTAATTACAGCGAAAAGTCAAATGAGTGCCGACCCCCCATCCCAGCTGTTCTTTTGCTCAGTGAATGCAAACCGCACATATTCAATGTGCTTACTTCACAGTAATCTCACTCAGACACTATGCATTTTCAAAGGGCCCAAGTGAGTTAGAAGCATACATTCCATTGACTCTAAACCACTTTGGCACTCTGGACAATATTACTGTTGGGAAAAATTCTCCATGTTGAAAGCTAGAAGTAGCTATCAGTCTCGTAGACTCATAGGGTTAAGGCCAGAAGGGACCATCATGATCATGTAGTCTGACCTCCTGCACATTGCAGGCACAGAACCTCATCCACCCACTCCTGCAATAAGTTTATAACCTGTGGCTGAATTACTGAAGTCCTCAAATCTTGAATTAAAGACTTCAAGTTACAGAGACTCCACCGTTTACTTCAGAAGAAGGCAAAACCAAACCAAACCCAGGATCTCTGCCAAGCTGACCTGGGGAAAATTCCTTCCTGTCACCAAATATGGCGATCAGTTAGACCCTGCGCATGTGGGCGAGACCCACCAGCCAGGCACCTGGGCAAGAATTCTCTGTAGTAACTCAAAGCCCTCCCCATGTAGTGCCCCATCTCCGGCTGTTGGAGATATTTGCTAATAGCCGTCATGGATGGGCCATGTGCCGCTGCAAAAAAACAACAAGGAGTCTGGTGGCACCTTAAAGACTAACAGATTTATTTGGGCATCAGCTCTGAAGAAGTGGGTTTTTTTACCCACGAAAGCTTATGCCCAAATAAATCTGTTAATCTTTAAGGTGCCACCGGACTTCTCGTTTTTGTGGATACAGACTAACACGGCTCCCCCTCTGATACTTGATGCCATTGCAGGCAATCTCATTATACCATCCATCCCCTCCAGAAATTTACCAAGCTCAGTACTGAAACAAGTTAGATTTTTTTTTTGCCTCTTCTACTCCCTTTGGAAAGCCCCCTTGCTCTGACCCCGCTCCCCGGCAGGAGCACCGGAGAGGGAGGCAGGGGGAAGACTACAGGCGGAAGGAATGGGGAGGGGCCCCCACTTGCTCTGACCCATTACCCCACAAACCCCTAATCTGCCTCTGCTCTTAGAAGCGTATCACAAAATCTCACCCACTTTCTCATCATGCATGTCCAGGGACTTGGAGATAGGGACAAGAGTTACCAAACTGCCAGCTTCCAAAGGGAGTGCAAATAAGCTTTGCCCCAGCCTTGTTTTAACATCTCCGCTCTCTTCCCCCCGTCCCCCACACCATCCTTTATTGTGACCACAGTGCTTGTGCTGTAGCAGAGTATTATGAAGCGTTCACTTGCAATTTGGTGCCAGGGCCACTGGGAAATTGCTGACAATTTGAATGAAAATGCTTGGAAAATTGCAGTGTTTTAGGCCCATTTTGTGTGTGTGTGTGCAGAAATTGCAGAGGAAGCACAGGAAGAGGCCAGTGACTGGAAATCTGTTGCTATTTTCCCCCTTGAAGTCCTTATATATTTGTAAACAAATGTGTAAATCGAGCAAAAGAAATGGCCCTTTAAGGAATCAGGGAAAGGATAAAAATATCAGAGTGAAGGGAAATGAAACAGTCATGCCCTGTGCTGAAAGTCTCTGCTCTTCCCGTCTCTCAGGGTAAAATTTGTTGTAGTGCAGAGGGGCTTAAGATAGGGTTTAAGTAGTGCATAGACTTTGTGCTGGCTCTCCACATGGGGTGAATTTCATCCTCTGGAAAGGGAAAGGTCAAGGCTCAGTTAAAGCATGGGTAACCCATTAGTTAGTGCATCAGCATGTTCCTGGAATGTATATCCCATGAAGCTACATTGAGAGGGGAGTCTCTGGCCGTATTTCTGAGCTAGGTGCATCCCCTTCTTCTGGCTACACCAAAATTAAAAAAGGTGCATGTAGATGAGCTCTACCCATGTCTCAGCTATTGGGCTAAAGTCTTGGGGTCTGATTTTCCATTGTTCCGAACCTCTATCAGATCAGAACGGTGGTGTTTCACACCCACTTTGCATTGATGTAGGACAATGGAGAATGGGGCCTTGGACTGTCCAGGGTTCCACTTTGAGTGTCGCATCTAAACCGTATCTCATATCTATGTTGTAACCAAGTCAGGTGGCAGCTAAGTTGTCACTGGTCCCAGCTAAGTTGGAATTCGAGTGGTGATGGAGCCTAGGGGGATTTAAGAGGAGGGACAAAATTTTCAAAAGTGACTAGCAATTAGAGATGGTTGAAAACATTTCAGTGGAACATTTTCCTACATAAAATGCAGTTTTGTCAAAATCAAAACAGCTCATAGGAATGTGTCAAAAATTTTCCATGGGAAAGAGATGAAACATGACATTTTGACTTGATCGATTCATTTAGTTTAGGTTTCGATATTTATATTTGCATATATTTAATATTTTAATATAATAGAAAAGTGGAAACAAAGTGAATCCAAACAATAAAGTCAAAATGAAACATTTCAATGGTCGCAAGTCAAAACAGTTTGGAATTTTTATTTCATGGGAAGTTTAGAAATATCAGGTTTTTTTCTCACTTTGAATGGGTTTTCCACCCTGAAATGGGGGAATTTGCTATAGAATGGAAACTCTGGTTCTTGATGAGCCCTGCTAGTGATTTTCAGTAGGCGACACCTTACAGCGCCCTGGTTTTCAGAAAGTGCTGAACACCTACTGTCTAAAAACCGGGCCCCTTCATGGTGTCTCAGGATGACCCTCCCGAAAAATGGACACACCCTAAATCAGTAGTCACTATTTAAAATTTAGGCCACCATAGTAACTTGTACCTTCTTCTGTTCATTTGCTCCATAAACTTTCCTACTAACTGTAAAGCTATTTATGTGCAAGGGCGGTTACAGGTGAATGGGGAAGTCTTTATTTCGTAAGTTTAAGTGAGACACCCATCATGGGCTTTTATGAACAATAGAATGTTTCCTTATAAATAATGGGCTTGTGTTACCCTGGGCCCATTGATCACTCTTCATGGACACAGGAGCAAAGAGCACATTGGTGCAATAAACCAGCTACCAGCAATGTCTATTGATCTGTGAAAGCCTCTTGAAACAGAGTGACTTTTCTGTCTGGCCTTGACAGATTTATTTCTTCCTGCTGTGACAACACAGACAAACTTTCATTGGGGAGGGAAGAAAGTGGCTGTTAGCGGCTTTTGCGACCCCTCCATCCCCATCCCAACTCACATCCTCTCGGCTTGGATTTCAAACAGAACAGTGTTTGGCACTTGTCAGATCCACTGAGAGAAGCAATGTATTCCCAGGAATGTGACCACGTCAGACCTGATTCATCAATGTCTAGGCTGTAAAACCCATCCGCTCCGAATGGCAGTCGATACAAGGAGCTGGAGGGACAAGCGCAGACAAATGGCTGAGTTATGTGATGTAGCTTTTCTGAGCTTCTTGAAGGTTCAGAGATGAGTCAGCAAAAGGGTAACCCAAGAGGGAACAGCAGCTACTCACCCTTGACACCCTATCAGAACAAGGTAACCCCTTGATTTCAGCTGAGTGGGTATATTTTGCATGACAGCAACAAACCTTGATAGGGAAAATCTTATATCCCTGAAAAAGTGAGAGATACAAAACCGGGGATGCTTTCAAGCAGAAGGAGTGTGGTCTAATGGTTATTGCAGGACATAGCTGTCAGGACTTCTAGGTGCCATTCCCAGATCTACTACAGACTCACTGCATGACCTGGGGCAACTCAATTAAGTTCTCTGTGCCTCAGTGAACCACAGATAAAGTAATCCTGCCTCTCTGTAGGGGGTTAGATTAGATGACCCTTGCGGTCCCTTCTAACCCAATGGTTCTGATTCAAATACCTACCTTCTCCACAAGGCTGTTGGGAGCTTACTTAACTGGGGCCCAGGAACCAGACACAGCAGCAGGCCTTGCCCTCAGGGCATGCACCGGTTGCTCGGAAACCCAAAGGGGTGGGGGATATGGAGATGGTGAGGTACAGAAGGGAATGGGCCATTCAACTTGTGAAGGTGGATTGGCAGCTCTGGAAGGGACTGTGTGAAATGGAACATTGCCCACTGGGGTTTGGCTGGAGCAGTCCGTTTCAGAGTATTTCATGCTGGAATACTTCAGTGCACCCCCTGGAATGTGGTGTGTTGCCTGGAATCCCTTCTGAAGTACTTCCATGCATCTCAAGTCCCCTGTGGAGCACTTCAGTTGCTGAAGTCCCTTCAGGAGTGCTTCACTCTAAAGTGCTTACATCTGGAGTACTTCAATGCATCTGAAATACATTTAGGATTATTTCAGTCAAGACTGCGAGGAATTGGCAGAGCTGAGAGTGGGGAGCCCACAAATGGAATATCAGAGGTTGCTGCAGGTCAGGATGGAGGAACACTGACAGAGCTGTGTGTTGGGTGGGGACTGTAGAGGGGCACCAGCAAAGTAGCGTGCAGGGAACTCGGGAGTAGACCTGCAGGTCAGACTCAAGGGACATTGGCAGAGTTACGCGTATGCGGAGGCTCAGGACTGGACTTGAGGGGAGGCTGGACTGGGGAGCTCTGGCTGGCTGTGCTTTGGGTCCTGAGCTTTAACGAGAGCTGACACCAGCAAAAAACAGATAGCAATAACATTACACTTGTAAGGAAATTTGAGTAATGCCACGTACCTGTTGCCTGAGCGTTCTTGCTTCTGTGGGTTTAACCCCGTGGGGAGCGGACCAAACCATGATGGAACAGGTACGGGGAGAGGGAAGGGGACCCTAACTTCTGCAGTCAATTGAATGTGTGTCAGCAAGCATAGGTGCCAACTTTCGTTGGCGCCGGTGGGTGCTCGCGCCGCCCTGCCCCCGCCCCAACTCCACCCCTTTCCCGCCCCTCAGCCCAACCCCCTTCCAACCCCTTCCCCAAAGTATCTGCCCCCTCCCTAACCCTATTGGACCCCTTCCCCAAATCCCCACCCCGGCCCCGCCTCCTCCCCTGAGCGCGCCGCGTTCCCCCTCCACCCCCCTCCCTCCCAGCTGTGCAAAACAGCTGTTTCGTGGCTGCAAGCACTGGG
This sequence comes from Chelydra serpentina, assembly GCA_037349315.1. Lineage (NCBI taxonomy): Eukaryota > Metazoa > Chordata > Testudines > Chelydridae > Chelydra > Chelydra serpentina. The sequence goes on along the minus strand of JBAIAC010000017.1, from coordinate 10,518,682 downwards.
AGCGAGGGGGGAAAAGCAGGCACACGGCGCATTCGCAGAAGAGGAAGAGGCAGAGGCGGAGCGGAGGTGAGCTGGGGCGGGGATGCAGGTTGGGGAGCTGCCAGTGGGTGCAGAGCACCACGGAGTCGGCGCCTATGTCGGCAAGGTCAGCTCCCAGATGGCTGCACTGGGCAGCGCAGTATGGGGAGGAGGTGACCAGCCCTCTGTGGAGAAAGAAGTGGTTCAGGACTATTTAGAAAAGCTGGATGAGCACAAGTCCATGGGGCCGGATGCGCTGCATCCGAAGGTGCTAAAGGAGTTGGCGGATGTGATTGCAGAGCCATTGGCCATTATCTTTGAAAACTCATGGCGATCGGGAGAGGTCTCAGATGACTGGAAAAAGGCTAATGTAGTGCCCATCTTTAAAAAAGGGAAGAAGGAAGATCCGGGAAACTACAGGCCAGTCAGCCTCACCTCAGTCCCTGGAAAAATCATGGAGCAGGTCCTCAAGGAATCAATTCTGAAGCACTTAAAGGAGAGGAAAGTGATCAGGAACAGTCAACATGGATTCACCAAGGGCAAGTCATGCCTGACTAACCTAATTGTCTTCTATGATGAGATAACTGGCTCTGTGGATGAGGGGAAAGCAGTGGACATGTTATTCCTTGACTTTAGCAAAGCTTTTGATACGGTCTCCCACAGTATTCTTGCCAGCAAGTTAAAGAAGTATGGGCTGGATGAACGGACTATAAGGTGGATAGAAATCTGGCTAGATCATTGGGCTCAACGTGTAGTGATCAATGGCTCCATGTCTTATGAGCTCGCAGTGTGATACTGTGGCCAAAAGAGCTTAATGCGATCCTGGGATGCATAAATACGGTAATCTTGAGTAGGAGCAGAGAGGTTATTTTACCTTTGTATTTGGCACTGGTGTGACCGCTGTTGGAATACTGTGTCCTGTTCTGATGCCCATCATTCAAGAAGGATAAATTTGAGAGGGTTCAGAGAAGAGCCATGAGAATGATTAAAGGATTAGAAAACTTGTCTTATTGTGGGAGACTTAAGGAGCTCAATCTATTTAATTTAGCAGAGAGAAGGTTAAAGGGTGACTTGATCACAGTCTGTAAGTTTCCATATGAGGAACAAATATTTAATAACAGGCTGTTTGATCTAGCAGAGAAAGGTCTAACATGATCCAGTGGCTGGAAGTTGAAGCTAGACAAATTCAGACTGGAAATAAGGCGTACATTTTAATGGAGAGAGTAATTAACCACTGGAACAATTTACCAAGGGCTGTGGTGGATTCTGTATCACTGATCATTTTAAAAACAAGATTGGATGTTTTTCTAAAAATTAGGCTTTCGGAATTATTTGGGGGAATTTCTATGGCCTGTGTTAGACAGGAGTTCAGACTAGATCTAAGTGGTCCCTTCTGGCCTTAAAAAGAATGAGGAGTACTTGTGGCACCTTAGAGACTAACAAATTTATTTGGGCATAAGCTTTCGTGGGCTAAAACCCACTTCATCAGATGCATAGAGTGGAACATACAGTAGAAAGATATATATATATATATATATATATATACATACACAGAGAACATGAAAAGATGGGGGTTGCCATACCAACTCTGAGACCAATCAATTAAGGTGAGCTATAATCAGCAGGAGAAAAAAAACAAAACACGTTTGTAGTGATAATCAGGATGGCCCAATTTCAAACAGTTGACAAGAAGGTGTGAGTAACAGTAGGGGGAAACTTAGCATGGGGAAATAGATATCAGTTTGTGTAATGATCCAGCCACTCCCAGTCTTTATTCAAGCCTAATTTAATGGTATCCAGTTTGCAAATTAATTCCAGTTCAGCAGTTTCTCGTTGTTTTTGAAGTTTTTTTCATGACTCTATGAATCCAACTGACTCTTCCATTGCATTCTCTTTGCAGTGGCAGCAGTAACAAATGTCCATTGGGCTTAGGCATTAATGACAGTCTGGCAACTGGCAGCAGCTCATGGGCTCTCCATCCTGCCTGCAAGCCAATTTGCTGTGTCTCATTCGTTAGCATAACGGCTGTGCTAATTGTCCTGTGTGAGGCTATAATGACCGGGCTGCGGGAAGATGAAAAGGCTGCTGGGAATAGATGGGGACAACAGCTTGCTTTTTAATGAGGTAAACTGCTGCCTAGGGGTCACTGTTGCTTCTCTTTTCCCACTCCCCACGCAAAGGAGATTAAACGAAGGACCTCAATTCTACTGGCCTAGCCAAAAAGGGACGTGATTGGATGGCAGAGCCAGAGCTGCATTGCATTGCACCCCTCTCTTCTAAAAACAAACACGCGTCAAACAGGCTTAATTTCCTTGTCCAGCAGCCTCTGTGTCAGAAAATCATCTCTCCCATTAATGTGTTGCTATTATTATAGTGACACCTACCGAGATTGGGGCCCCATTGTGGTAGGCCCTGTGCGCACACGTAGTGAGGGATAATCCCAGCCCTGGAGAGCTTGCAGTCTAAAGAGACAAAGGCACAGAGGAACGTGGAGCCAGATTTTCCAAAAAGCTCAGTGCCCAGCAGCTCCTATTGCAATGTTACTGGCCAGTGTTTCATAACAGCTCAGCACTCATAACCTGCTGAGCTCTTTTGACAATCTGGACCCAGGTGACTTGCACAAGGTCCCATGGGAGGTGGGTAGCAGAAGTAGGAATTAATTTTAGTGACGTTACACCAACCTAAAGCTGGAGTGGAGAATTAGCTGTAGCTTTCTCGCCTGGACAATGGCTGGGTCACATGCCCCCCCATGATTTGCTGCTTGTTTTATACTGAGCATGCTCATACAGACTGAGCATGCTCAGTAACACTGCTGAAGCAAGCTGCCCTCACTCTGCTCCCCCTCAACTATTGGCAGGCACGAATCGCCTCTGGCTGATGTTTATGGGGGTTTAGAGTCACTCATTCATGAACCATTCTGACCAGGGGTGGCTCTATACATTTCGCCGCCCCAAGCATGGCACTCAGGCTGCTGTCGGCGGCGTTTCTGCGGGCGGTCCCAGGTCCCGCGGATTCGGCGGCGTTCCTGCGGGCGCTCTGCTGGTCCCGTGCCGTGGCGCCCCCACCGCCGAATGGCCACCGAGACCGCGGGACCGGCGGACCTCCCTCAGAAATGCCGCCGAAGGCTGCCTGACTGCCGCCCTCACAGCAACCGTCACACCGCCCCCCGCGGCTTGCCGCCCCAGGCACGTGCTTTCCGCGCTGGTGCCTGGAGCCGGCCCCGATTATGACTGATATGTTGAGTAGAGCTGGGTGAAATATTGTAAGTGAAAATGTTGTCAGCAAAAAGTGCAGATGCAATGACACCAAAGCATGTTGTGAATTCGTGTCAATTTCACCAAAACAAAAAATACCCTCAAAAACCCAAAATGTTTCATTATGACATTTTCAAAATGAAACATTTCAATTTTTCGGTTTGAAACAATTTTTTCTTTCGTATTTCCTTTCATTTTCTTTCTTTAAAAAAATGTTTTTAAAAGCTCAACTCTGAAATGAAATATTTTCTTTTGGGTTGAATAAAATTATTTTTTTTACTTTTTGATTTACCGAAAAATTTTTAAAAAATCATTTTCTCTTCTCAAAGCAATTTTTTCTTGGATTTTGTTAGGAATTGCCATCAAACCGAAAAATCCAGTATTCACCCCAGCTCCGGTGCTGAGTATATACCACTGCTAGTTAGTGCTCTCGACTGTGATGCATTGCCTGTTCCCATCTGTCCATGCTCTCATGCAAGCACCAGGGTTCTGCTAACGCATTCCTAAACTTGTTTTCCTTTCTTTCTGTTTTCCACTCCCTCTCTTCTGATTTCCAAAATGGGAACTCTCTGGAGATCCCTTGTAGCACAAGGCAGTTTACATTCAATCTAGAAACCTTGTTAAAGACCTGGAGGGGAGGGAAAGAGAAAATCAAACTGTTGATCAAATTAGACGAATTCTCGAAGCCTGGTTTACACATACAGAATGAGATGCTAATTAATGAACAGCAAAAGCAGCCAGGCTCCAATTTGCATAAATATGCATTGTCAAACTGTTAGGTAAACAAAGCCCAGTAATGGCAGCACAAGATGGATTCATTACACAAGAGATCCCAGCAAGGCTGTTCAGAAGGGATTACAGCCTCTGCAATTTTATGTATATATTTATTTATTTATTTCTCTTTTTAATTTCTCTCTCTCCGGTTAGAATTCAATTTGACGTCTATAATCAGCTTCAGACAGAACCCCCTGATGTAAAACCTAGACATGAATAATAATAAATGGAACCTTTTCCTTTTTTTTCTTTCTTTGTATAGAAACATTATTGTTAATATATATATATATTTGGTCTGCACATAAAGAAATGGGATGTTAATATGTACATGTACAATGCATATGACGGATGCTTTATAATCCTTTCTAATTACAGCTAATTGGGGCCCTTGATCGTGCTGATCGCTGAGAGCTGGCACAAGGAGGTCAGCCCATTCCAATGTACAGGGGATAATTAGATACACTGGAGTTAATGGGCAACTTAGGAGCTTCCTTTTTCATTCCCCTTTGATAAATGGAAATGCTCAAAATAAGAATACAGACACATTTCAGCTTGATTGTTCCTCCTCTGAATCATTGGGGTGTTTGTCGCCTGGGATTCATTCTTCATCAGGAATTAGCAGAGCCAGCCATTGCATTGCTCCATTGCGGTAGGCTTGACATGTGTTTTGTTTGGCAGCTGTAGTTCCAATTTGCTGGGTTGGATGAGATGTGTTTTCTGATCCTCTGGGAGGAAAGGTGTGTAATGAATTGCAGTGCGTATGTGCGCACATGTGGGCACTCCATCGCCTTCTACTGGCTGGAACCAGAACTTCTGATGGGTAGATCTGTGCAGTTAACAGCAAAATGGAACTTCTGTTTCAGCTCAAGTGGTAGGGGCCTGCGTGTTTGGAGCCAGAGTAGCTGAGTTCTTTCCCTGCTCTTGCTGTGATGTTCCAAGGATGTGCAGTATAGTATCCGAAATTCCAAGATATCCTCACCTTTGCTGTAGGTGGTATGTCCATGTGCTCTAGATGGCTAAGTTTAGTTGGGTTGGTTCTTTGTGTTTTGGCTGCTGGTGTTGATGTGGCAATTTTGCATTTGGTTTCTAGTGGCTTTAGAGCACTAATTTGGGTTTCAGCTGGTAGATTCAGCCTGGTAGATCAATTGTATCTATCTTAGGGTTTATACTGCTGTCTTCTGCTTTGAGCAGGGGACTGGACTAGATGACCTCCTGAGGTCTTTTCCAGCCCTAATCTTCTATGATTCTAAGATTCTATCTCCACAGCATCTGAACACCTTTCCATAACATTTTTGCAGTAGAGCTGGTCAAATACAGCAAATTGATTCCATTAATATGGGTCTGAATGTACAAATTGTGTTCCATGAACATCTTACCATCCGGGAGCCATGAGATTGCCCCTAGAATGTTCAATGCCTATAGAATACCCAAAGCCAACCAAAGTGACTAGAGGTCAAAGGAGTTTAAATTCCTACGGCACTTCCTCAACCCTTTACTGGAGTCTATGTCTATACCAGAAAAACTAGTCTAATGTGAGGACGCTTCTCTTTTGATTTGATACAATGCTTATATGGGGAAGGTTGCCGGAGGTATTCTTGGAAATCTGAAAAATACAGACTGAAGCAGAGAAGGCAAAGCCAACATGCTTTACATTTTCTTGTAAACTATGTAATCACACTGGTGTATCATTTGCTTTAATCCCAACCCCCTAAAGTTCTCGGTGGGGTAATTTTTTAGTGTGTGGTGGAATGATCTGAAATGACATTTCCTTGGGCTACCAGGGGAGAGGAAAACCTGCTGAGAAGGAAGTCACCAGAAATGGCCCATTGCCACTAGCTGTAGCACATTTTTACTTCTTTCCTCCCAGCACACAGCTTCCCCATTTTCTGACTAGAGCCAAAGGGGCAGGGGCTGATTTTTCCAACAGCATTGCCTGATTTCCCAGAGTTTATGGAGCCTTTTCCCAGAAATGAGAAACGTGAAAACCCAGCTGCCGTTCGCAAGGGAACTAGAAGGAAGTAGAGCCCTGGTGCTCAGCGTCAGTGCAGCAAAGCTTGGCTTTCTTGAGACAATACAAGCCCACTATACATTGTTAACATGGTGTGAGCTGCCCATTGCCACTGATTTACAGAGAACTAAGCCACTGCAGCATGCACATGTGCACACTCCAATTTGTACTCTATTAAACTAGCTACTGTGAGTGTTTACCATTGTCCTTTCCTGGATGGAATCCGAACTGCTCAACCTCTGTTATAGGAGAGGCAGGGTGGTCTAGTGGGCAGGACAGCGGCTTGAGAATCAGGAGCCGAAGGTTCTAATACCAGCTTTGCCTCCAATGTGCTATGTGACCTTGGGCAGATCAATTCCCCTCTCTCTGCGCATCTGCTTTTCCTCCCACTCTTTGACTGTTTAGACTGTAAGCTCTTTGGGGCAGGATCTGTCTCTCACTGTGTGTCTAGCACAACGAGGCCCTGATCTTAACTGGGAGCTGTAAGAGCGGCTGTGATGCAAATAAAATAGTATCTACACTTGAAACAGCTAATGGAGATTCTCCTATCTAAGGGGTAGTTAGATGGATGGGCAGATAGAATTGAAAGGTTTTGACTGGCTGATTATTCACTCTTAGTAAGTTGTCTTCGCTGCTCCAGAACAGTCGATCATACCACATCAGCTGATTTTTAGTTTGATATCATCATTTTCACGGTAAAAAACCCCAGAGGAAATGAATGGAAACTCATCAGCATAAGGAAGAAATAACGTGCATTAAAAATAATAACAATACTTTTTTTTAAAAAAATAAGCAAAAGTAAAACATGACCCCCTCAGAATGTAAATGTCTCCAAACACCACAGCAGCAATGAAGGCGTTTCTTCCCCCTCTCCCTCACGCTATTGCAGAGGGGCCTATGCATCATTTCAATCCAGCTTAAACCCTGTGTTGAGGATTTACGTGGTGCATGCCTAAAACTTTGGGCTGCCCCTGTGCACAGGAGCAGATTTCACCCCTGTGCAGTTTGTTCAATGAAACGGTGACTGTACTTTTCGGATTAAACATTGAACCAAATCCTGATTTCAATGTATCTCAGACGTGCCCCGCAGAGAGAGACTCATATGTGGAACTTTCCATTTTCCATTTGAGAATTAGTGCGGGTTGCACTGGCAGCTGGAGAACAATATATTACAGTATGTGCTGCAGTGAATAGTTTGTGATATCAGTTACCAAGGCTGGGCTCTGAGTAGCTGTGTTACCTCTGTTATGGGCAGAATTTTGTAGGTCAAAATAATAAGTGTTTGCATTGGAGCAGGGGTGAGGGGTTGGAAATCTCTAAAGCCCACCAGGATATATTATTCTCCTCCTCCTCTGCTCTGCTCACTTTCTTGGCTTGTGTAATAAGCTTCCGCACAGGATGTAAAAGAAATTAAAAAAGAAAAGAAAAGCTGAGGATGGAAAATAATTGTTGAAGGTTCCTTCTCAAGCAAAGGAGATGGCAAAGAAAGTTGCACTTCCATCCTTAACCTGCACTGTTACACCTAGGTATAGGCAGCATTTAGGCCCGTATTCAGTAAAACTCTAAAGAATATGTTTAACTTTCACCCCATGAACGCAAAGCCCCATTGACTTCAATGGACCTCTCAAGTGCTTATGTGCTTTGCTGAATTGGAGCCTTACTGAGGTTATTTTAGGTGAGGTGGTTATGATTTAGATCTTCTAATGCTCTTCCCCTCCCCATACTACCGGCAGATCTCAAAACACTTTGTGCTTGAAGGTCAGTATTGCTGCCTAGTCCCCTTTCCCCATTAAATATGTGAGGACCATGAGGCAAGTCCCTGTGACCTAGCCCTTCCTTGAAATTGTGCTCCTCAGCCATTATCCTAAACCAGGGGCAGGGCTGGCGCTACCACTAGGCAACCCTCGGTGGTCGCCTAGGGCGCCAGGATTCAGGGGGCGGCATTTCTTACCTTCTTCAGCCGCCGGGGTCCTCAAAATGCTGCCGAGGACCCCGACGGCCGAAGAAGCTGCCGCCGAAATGCCGCCGACGACCCTGGTGGCTGAAGAAGCTGCCGCCGAAATGCCGCCGGGGTCCTCGGCGGCATCTTCTTCGGCCACCGGGGTCCTCGGCAGCATTTCGGCGGCAGCTTCTCCCGGAGGCGCTGCCTAGGGCGGCAAAGAAGCTGGCGCCGCTTAGCACTAGCTCCCTGGGGCCAGTTCACTCAAATGACCTCAACAGGCAATGCTAATGGCCCCATTCTCTTCCTACTCATTACTCCATCCCTTCCCAACAATACAGCATAGCTAGAGAGCAGGGCAGCAAAATGCAGACGTCACATGCCACAAAATAGTTTCTCATTTATATCTGTCAAATGAGAGTCTTAGGAGACTCTCACGTAGCCTGCTTTCCTTCAACCTCTCAGGAGCCAGGATAACATCCATCCATTCAGAGGAGTTACTCCAGTTTTGCACTGGTGTAGCTGACAGCAGACTCTGGAGGCTGACTACGAAGTGCGTTAAGAACCCTAGTCACCAGTTTTATGTGAGGTTACCAAGGCTGGGCTCTGAGTAGCCCAGTGGGCTCCGAGTAGCTTCACATTTCAATGGGCTTCAGCCAGGTCTGGAGTGAATCTGACCCATGTTAGCGGTGGAGGAGCAATATTCTCCCTCCCTGCATTTGCCATTCTACTCGTTGTCCCCTGAAAGCAGCTTTCTCTGAAGACACCGCAGTTAGCAGTTGGAAGGATAGAAAGAGGATTAGCAGAAGATGAGGGATCAGTAATCAAGGGGAATTGGCCTGGGAGGGGGAGGAAGGGAGAGTTTGCTGCTTGCAGTCTCGTCTGTAAGAAAATCCTCTCATGAGCTATTTGAAAGGATAAAAACTCCTACTCATGTTGACCCTGTCCCTCTGATTGGGGTGACATCAAGCACTCGTGAAAGGGACAGTGGGTGTCTGCATTGTCAGAGCAGGAGCTCAGGAACGGGAGGAGAGGAGTGTGCAGAGCAATTCACCGCTCAGTAGAGACTGTAGGAGGTAGTGAAATACAAAACAGAGAGATTGAGTTAAGTGAACAGCAGGGAACTGTTGGAAGAGGTGTGGGTCAAAGGGAATGGGAGTAATCAGAAAGTCATTTGGTACCATGTCTCCTGGTATTATAATGCCCGTGAGTGGGAGTGGGGGGTGTTTGCATAGAGCATGTATGCACGAACATGTGGGTGTATATAGTCGTATGGACATGGGTTGTATAAAACCCCAAGACAGATGGATAGATTATGTCTGTGGATGAGTGCTGTCTATCTCTATCAGGGGTGGATGCATAGTTGTGAATGCTGTTTGGTGTGAGTGAATGTTGTGTGGTGTATCAGTGAAGATTGTGCATGCACGTGTGAGTACTGTACCGTATGGTCTCTCTGTGTGGTGATTTTCCCCATGAGAGAGCTTTAAGAGCTGGCTGAGGGCAGCACACTCAGAACTACCAGGTACAACCCAAAATATCTTGGATCTCCTAACGTTTGATATCTGGGGGCAGGAAACAGATCTCCAATCCTGGTCTGAGATCCTGATATGACTGAACTGGGATTAGATTTCTGCTTGTTAACAACTTGTAGATTTTTATGGGAGGTCTAACCCTATTTTTTATGACATTTTGAATCTGTTTTATAGAAGCCCAAAGAATCATAATATAAATATAATATAAAATATAAATGGAGATATGCCAATCTCCTAGAACTGGAACGACCTTGAAAGGTCATCGAGTCCCGTCCCCTGCCTTCACTAGCAGGACCAAGTACTGTCCCCTGACAGATTTCTTTTTGCCCCAGATCCCTAAATGGCCCCTTCAAGGATTGAACTCACAACCCTGGGTTTAGCAGGCCAATACTCAAACCACTGAGCTATCCCTCCCAAAACATCATACCAATGTTTTGTTTTCCAAGGAAGACCAAATGAGGTTAGGCTGTACTTTCAAAGAGCTCCATCAAGAATTGAAAGAGGCAGCCCTGAGGTTGAGACAATGTGACCTGCATGCTGTAGCTTTTCCATCTATTCTAGCATCTTGCTCACAATGTCCATGTGATTGTGTGCATTTCTTTATTCCACAGAGAAAGTTTTGATGCTCTTTTTTACATGCATAGAAATCAGTGTCAGAAGCCCTCGCACTTGTGGGAAACCCTGCAGGAACAAACTAATGTGAAGAGCACAGGGCGCTAGAAGATACTTCCAATAATTGGTTATTGTATGCATGCACTGATGCTCAGCAACCATGGAATTTTGGCAATTTGGTAAAAACATAGATAGGTAGATATGTGTATGTGTGTATATATATGGAGAAAGAAAGATGGATAGATTTTGCTAAAGCAACAGATTTTCAGTTTGGATCCCAAAGGGTTAATATAAATGAGACTGTGAGGGGGAAAATATATGAAATATCCATAATATTAAAACTGATAACTCACGCCTTTGCCGTGTTCCTTTAAGGATTTCAGAAGCAATGTGGAAAAGGAGGTAACTGATGCGCTAGCTCTTCATCTTCCCTAATCCTCTTTTCGTTCCACTGGCAAAGGTTTGCAAAAGATGCAAATGAGAGTTTTCCTGTATTGCAGTGGGTAGGATCAGCGAGTGAATCACCTCCAGGTTTTAGCAGTTCTAACACACTTTGCAAGGTAATGCTGAAATATTTATTTAAAAACGAAAGTGGGGGGAGGAGAAGAAGAGAGGGGGACATAAAATTAAAACTTTAATTATCTCACAATTCATATTTAATGCCAGTCATCATTACTTCCGGATAATGGATTTACTGTAATAAGCGCTGTCCTTCAGCTCGTTGTGGGCCCGTCCTTGGGTGTGAAAGTCTGGGAGGAGATCGCGGTCTTAGTTTAAATGACGCCTCCAGTGCTTAGAGACTGCGTTGGTGGGCAGTGCGGAGAAATCTTAAATAGTTGTTAGACAGACAGACAACCATTCACAAGCTCCAGAGAGACTCTCGTGCCTTCTACTCTCTCTAGGCCCCTTGGAGTTCAGGCTTTTTCTGATAGTGGTTTTCCCCATCCCTAACGTGGAACAGAGGGAGGTTACGTGCTGAGGAACAGGAGAAAGTGCAGTGAAGTTGCTGCAAAAATCCATGTTGAACAATTGCTCAGGCTGAGCTGGGGTCCAAGAGCAGCCCATGTAAAGAAACCCCCCATCCTTCCCCCCTCCACACCCAGGAGGCCAAGGAAAAATTCTTATGAGGCCCCAGAGTGCTGATGGCTGCCACTTGAGTTTACAGTTCAGTTTCTCCAGGATACCTCCAGGGACTCATCAGCTTCCTTTGAACCCAAAGATCTGCTGAGCAAAATCGCAGCTCCGTAAACTCCAGGAAGGTGCAGTGCAACTGATATTAAATATTAATGTGCTGAGAACATTAGGAAAATCCATTGGAACTTAAGTGACTTTGAATGCGAAACACTGATTAACTGCTGGAGGGGATTACCGGGGAGGTAAATGGGAAGTTACATGGGGAATCGCCTAATATGGATTGATCAGGGGCTCCCTTTAGACCAGAGAGGGCTTATTAGACACAGTACCTGATGCTGCTATTCAAAAGCTATGGTTAGTCAAGCTCCTTTGCCTCGCCTTTCTAACAGCTTATTAGAAGCCCCTGGGTAGTGGAATATCTCCAAATAGGATGAAGCTGTATTTACTAATTCTTGAGGATTAGCAGAAACAGCATTATTAAGATCCCTATCAGAGGCTGTTGCAAGGTATGAGGCTGCTTTGTAGTATCTCCATGTTGGTGAAGTTACAGGAAGTGGAAAGGCAGAAGCTTGACGTACCAATAAAGTGAGTCCAGTTACTTTAACCTGCCTCTGGCTGCCATGCTCTGAAACCATGGAGGCTTGGGAAAGACATTGTAGCAGAAAATCATCTGATCTTTTTCAGGTGCTCAGAAATACTCATACTCACGAGTGGGATTTAGGAGATGGTGTTTCCAATAGCCATGTAACTTTTAGCAAAATAGAGACCACAGCCTGATGGGGAAGGGGCTGGCACCCCCACGTTCGGAAATCCTTAAATCTTAATAGAGAATGACTGCTGAGAATAGGCTAACCCTAAAGGGTGTTCTGGGACTGAGCACAGGACTGGGAACCTGGACTCCTGAAGTCCATTCCCAGCTCTGCTACTGATTTGATGTGTCACCTTGAGCAAGTCACTTCACCTCAGCTCTTCTGCTGTACCCCAATCCTGGCCTGAAGTACCCCTGCTATTCTAGCCTTTTCCCTCCTAGTTCCACTGATGCACCCACAGCACACTCTTATATTCCGGTCTTTCTTTCACCCAGCTCTCCTGCCCTGCAGCACTCCTATTATATCCTGAATGGAGATGGCCAATGGTGTGAAATGGTGAGCTGGTTTCCGTGATATAAAAAGAGAAACACTAAACCTAATTTTCACAGTGACCTAAAGATCAAAATTTAGTCCGGGTCTCAAGTGGCAAAAAAGAGTTGATGAACTAGTGGACTTTGCCTCGGCAGCCTCCTTGGTTCTCTCTGTATAAATGCTCAGGTGTCTGTCATATCTCTGAGCATACATGGTGTTCTGTATCCAGCAGACAGAACCCCAGAAGTGGAATCTTTGAATGAGTCCCCATGTTCCGTTGGACAGGATGGTAACTGATAGAAAAGGGTCTTCACTCAGATTTACAGAAAACCTCTTATGTATTTTCTGTTGGACCAGTAGAAGTTAAGGGTTAGAAGGAAAGAATCACATCATCTCTGTAATTAGCATCTCTGGCGAGGATGGGTGGCTTTATTAACTCTGTCTTTCTTCCATAGCAACATAAATACCGGCAATAAATCAACCAGTTACAGACTTTAATAGACACGACTCACTGGGGTCAATCCAGCCCTTGTCCCTCTTAGACTATGGTGCTTTCCGACAAGCACCAGCAGGAAGGACCAGTTTAAGCTTCGCAAATGGGAAGAAAGTTATTTAGTTGTGTAGGGTGTGCAGGGATTAAGGAGAGGCCACTTTCTCAATCCCTCTGCATGGAGAAAATAGGCTTCCAGCAGGGTTTGAAAGACAGCTTGTTGCTGCTACAAGTAAGGCAACTACTAGAGTGCAGTTAAGGTAGCCTTGTGGCTGATGCACTGGGGTGGAGTGCTGATCATGGGGGGAGGGATAGCTCAGTGGTTTGAGCATTGGCCTGCTAAACCCAGGGTTGTGAGTTCAATCCTCGAGGGGGGGCCATTTAGGGATCTGGGGTAAAAATTGGGGATTGGTCCTGCTCTGAGCAGGGGGTTGGACTAGATGACCTCCTAAGGTCCCTTCCAATCCTGATATTCTGTGCTTTTATGTGTTCAAATCCTGACTTTCCTATAGTCTCTTACCTGAGTCACTTACTCTCATGAGGAAACTGAGGCAAAGGGAAATAAAATGACTTGTACAAAGCAGGTCAGCGCAGAGACAAGACTAGACCTCAGGAGTCCTGATACGTTTTTTTCCCCTTTCCCACAAAATTTCCTCTCCTCTTTAAAAAAATTATTTTATGTCTGGTTCATCCTGTCTGACAAATTGTTCTCCCTCAGCTGTCACTTTTCAAAATGCCTCCACCAGCAATTTGTTTGGTAACTGGAAGGAAAAACTCTTTCAGAAGATGAATCTTTTATATGGAAAAAAATAATCTTTCAAATTGTGTTTGTTAAACAGCCCGGCTTTTTGTCATTCACCTTTTTCTTTTTAATGGCTTCAGAAACACACCTCTTAACCATTGGTTTGTCTGCTCTGGATGGGCCTTTATTTTTTCTCTATTATTTGACTATTATTTTTTAAACCTTTCTTTCTTCTCTAAAGATATGTGATTGCTCAACCAGAAGGTATGACCATAATGTAGGAATCACAGGGGGAAATTCCAGGGTTTGCATTATACAGTAGGTCTGACTAGATGGTCATAATGGTTCCTTCTGGTTTTATAATCTGTTAATCTATGAATCTCTATCTTTGATTAGTCAAGACAAACATTGGGCTACTCCACCAGTCTTTCGTATCTGAATACCTCGATTAAAATCTGGTTCAGGTAATTAAGGGAAATGAGTTTTTGGTGACCCTGTCATATTGCCTTCCTATAAAGCAGTGTGTATTAGTTATAACTTTAAACAGAGTATTGCTCTGACCAGACCAGTGATCTGATCTGATGTGGCAAACCCTATGCTCCTGGACTGTCAGATGAGACTGCGGCAGAAGTGTGTTCATATCTTAAAAGAACTATTTTACTCAGCCAACTCAACAGTTACTTTTCAGGAGCCCAGGCCTAGAACAGCTCTGGGGTGGGGGGGAAGGAGAGTCCCAACGTCGGGATTGAAGAGCATTGGCACAGCTGTGTGAGAGATCAAGACCAAAGTGGGTGTTAATATCGCAAGTGAGGGCTGAGGTGCATTGACAGAGCTGTGCATAGCAGGCTTAGCATTGCAAAGGTTACTAAAGGCCTTACTGGAGGCACATTGCCAGACCTGTGTTGGGGGCTCAGGGCTAGACTAGGGTGGGGAGGGAGGTTGCTATTAAGGTGCATTGGCAGAGCTGTGGTTTCCAGGACTGGAATATGAGAGACTGCTGCAAAAGAGAGCTGTGGGGCATTGGCAAAGATGCCAAGAGGTCCCAGGGCTCCAACAGAAGGCAGAGCTGTGGGCCAGGATTCAGATGCGTTGCCAGAGCTGTGTGAGGAGGCTTCTAGAGAGTCCCTGCCTACTCTGTCGCTGGTTGTTACCAATGCTATCATTCCCTTACTTTCCCGAACATCAAAAGCCAGCCCCCACACCTCAAAAATGCATGTTTTTTATGTTTGCTTTAATAGAAGAGTCTTGTCTTATTGATTGCAATCCACATGCTGGCATGGCCGTGTGTAGCTTCAGTAGACAGAATAAATCAATGGGAATCCCAGGGTGCAGTGCTGTTTCCCAGTTTAGCGGATTATCTCATTTCTCATTGTGGAAGGAGTGCCCATCGCCAGGGCTTGGAACATGAAACACTCAGCCTCCGAAGCTCCCAGAGGTGCCTGCTGGTGATATTCAACAAGTAAATCAGCCTTCTGGAGACTGAGTGAGCTGACTGCCCAACTCATCAAAAGCAGCTCAAGTCAAAGGAAAGGAGAGGTGATCAGCCTGCCAGAAACAGTCATATGCATCGAGCCCGGGGCCAGTTGCAAAGGGAAGGTAAAAATGTTGTGTTTCAACTTTATCACTTTGATTCCTGGTGTTTATATTATATTTAAGGCTGTCAAGTGATTAAAAAAAATAATTGCAATTAATCGTGCCGTTAAACAATAATAGAAAACTATTTCTATAAATATTTTTGAATGTTTTCCACATTTTCAAATATATTGATTTCAATTACAACACAGAATACAAAGTGTACAGTGCTCACTTTCTATTTATTTTTTTCTTATAAATATTTGCCCTGTAAAAATAAATAGTATTTTTCAGTTCACTTAATACAAGTACTGTAGTGCAATCTCTTTATCATGAAAGTTGAACTTACAAATGTATAATTATGTACAAAAATAACTGCATTCAAAAATAAAACAATGTCAAACTTTAGAGCCTACAAGTCCGCTCAGTCCTACTTCTTGTTCAGACAAACAAGTCTGGCTACAATTTGCAGGAGATAATGCAGGAGATAAAGTCATGGATTCAGTGACTTTCCGTGACCACTGTGACTTCTGCAGTGGCCGGTGAGACTGGTTCTGGGGCTGCCCGAGCAGATCAAGCAGTCCCTGGGCCAGTCATACCGGCTGCTGCTGGGGCAGTTTGGGCGTGGGCTGGGGCTTGGGGTGTGGGGTGGCGCTTATTGGGATGGGAGCTTCCTGGAAGTGGCCGGCATGTCCCTGCAGCTCCTAGGTGGAGGGGGCAGGGGACTCTGTGCACTGCCCTTGCCTGGAGGCACCACCCCACAACTCCCATTGGCTGCGGTTCCCAGCCAATGGGAGCTTCCGAGCCAGAGCTCGTGGTGGGGGCAGCACGTGGAGCCCCCCGGCCTTCCTTCCCTCTAAGAGCTGCTTCCGAGGAGCTTTGCGGAGCCCAGTAGGGAGCCTGCCAGCCCCGCCAACCCTCCACCCCCCAGCACCAGCAGGGGTCCCAAGCTGTGTGCCACCACCCACTCCCTCCCACAGCACCAGCGGGGGTGCCAGACTGCATGCTGCCACCCGCCTCCCCCCTAGCAATAGCGAGGGTCCCGGGCCACCTGCCTCTCCCACTCCAGCACCAGTGGGGGTCCCAGGCCACGTGCGCCACCTGCCT
This sequence comes from Chelydra serpentina, assembly GCA_037349315.1. NCBI lineage: Eukaryota > Metazoa > Chordata > Testudines > Chelydridae > Chelydra > Chelydra serpentina. Next base: position 10,502,379 of record JBAIAC010000017.1, on the reverse strand, counting down.
CCCCTTCAGGACCCCAGCCCAAGTTTTAGTTAGGGGTATATAGTACAAGTCATGGACAGGTCACGGGCCATTAACTTTTGTTTAGTGCCCGTGACCTGTCCATGACTTTTACTAAAAATACTTGTGACTAAAACGTAGCTTTAATAATTTTTACAGTGCAAATATTTATAATAAAAACAATATAAAATGAGCATGGTTCACTTTGTATTCTCTGTTATAATTGAAATCAATATATTTGAAAATGTGGAAAAACATCCAAAATATTTAATACATTTAAATTGACATTCTCTTGTTTAACAGTGCAATTAAAACGGCGATTAATCGCAAATAATTTTTTTAATCATGATTAATTTTTGAGTTAATCACATGAGTTAACTGTGATTAATTGCAGCCCTTATTATATTATATTTTATATTATATTATATTATTGAAAGGAAACATTTCTATTGCATGGAAAACTTTGGAATTTGGACTTTTCATGCCGATTTTAAATGAAAACTTTCAAAATGTTGGAATTTCCCATAAAATGGGATGCATTCTGGTAGTCTCCCGGGAGGGTTTACAATGGGGATTCCTCACTAAGAGGTGTCTGCCAACTGGGGGCCTTGATTTAGATGGCAAGGCACCAGCTTGTTACATTCTGAGCTCCCAAAATTGAACAATATACTTGCTATTTATTTTTATTTTTTGTCTCTATTTCTTTTATTACTTCACCACATCATATTCCAGTCCCACCATAGTGTTAATCATCCCTTTAGCTCTTCATAGATTTCCTACTCCTTTCTAGTTCCCTGATGTCTGTTTCATATTAGAGAGTCCTACAATGCATTGGGATGGGAGGAGGGGAAGAGAGGGAATCCCAGAACTGTAGCGGGGAGACAGCTGGCAGAAGGGGTTTTCCTCGTTTTCTGCTCCATTGTCTTCTTCCCTCTCTACCCACTAGTCCTTTAGGTTTTTGTGGGATTTTTGCTTTCTGCCCTTGTGCTCTGTCCAGGGTGCTGAATAGCTGACCATCCAGTTCAGCTCTACAGACTTGGGAGGAGTTTGTTCCTTTGCCACTTTATGTGGCCCATGATACCAGTGACTGACTGGTGATTGTGTGGGTCTCCTGCTAGCTATCTCAACTGACCCCCCCCACAAGAACCTTCTAAAAGCAGGCAAATGTTGAAAGCTCCTAATCCCCTGTCTTCTGTTGAGCTTTAACTTCCTGTGTCTCTGCTCGAAGTAGAATGGGTGGGAAGGGATCCCTGGGGTACAACCTGAAACTGTGGGATTGCTGTGCCCCTTTAACTCTCCAGCCTGGGCTGTCTCTCACAAAAGCTATGCCAGTGACAAATAGCAAACCCCTCCAGGCGCTGTGATCACTCAGCCATCAGTCTGTGGAGCCCCACTCCCAGCTAAACTGCACGAATGCTCTCTAAGCTAGTCATGAATTATAGAGAGAGGCACCAGTCAATCACCCCATCCCTCATCCTTGCACCCCAGAAATACACCATCTTACACTGCTCAGGGCTCCTTGGACGGTGCAAACTCATGAGTTAGTTCGCCACTCTGACAAAGGGTAGTGGGCGTGTAACAGCCCTTGTTAACCTGGGCTGAGCTTCCCCCCAGCATTTCAACCAAAACCTCACTGTTTTAGGTAAAATATAAAACAGATTTATTAACTACAAAAAGATCAATTGTAAGTGATTATAAGTAGCAGGCAGAGAGATCAGAGTTGGTTGCATAAGAAATAAAAATAGAAACGCAGTCTAAATTTTAACGTTAACAAGCTAAGCAAGATTTGCATCAAGGAGCTTTTCTCCCCCTAATACAGGCAGCTCACAGTTCTTAATGCACAGGCTGTATTCCCTTTCAGCCTGGGACCAATCTCCCCGGTTCAAAGTCTTTGTCTTCCACACGATCGTCCAGGTGTTGAGATGGGGGAAGAGAGAGGCCCTGTGGTGATGTCACTGTTCCTCTTTTATGCTTTTCTCCAGCTGCCAGAAAGATCCTTGGTGTCTCACATGAGTTAGGCCTCCTCCATCCTGTATGTGCCCTATGAGGAGTCTCTGGGATGGCCATGGGGAGAGTGGATTCCCCTTAATGAGCCATCAACATATGTCTGGCCGGTCCTGATGTAAATCTGTTTCACAAGGTGCTCCTTTGTTGCCACTCAAAGGCTGGCTGTAGGCATCTCCCACCCTCACAACATATTGCAGTAACATGCACATAGCAGTACTTCACAGCCTCAGATGCAATGGGAACACACCCAATTCAATGAGAGTAGTAATGTTCAACAGATGATGACTTCTCAAATGATACCTCACAAGGCATATGTTGTACAACACAAATCACAGTCCTATCACAGTGGGAGTTCTGGGGTGCTATTTTGAGGTACAGAGCATCACAGAAGGAAATTGCTGTTGTTTGGGTCCCATGTGGCTTAGATCAAACTGGGGCCAGTATGAGGCTTTTCCAACTTGGAACTGTTTTACAAGAACAGAAGATTCCCCCCACCCCACCACCTCTTTCTTACTATTATTGGAGACGTGCTGCAGGAGGAAGGTCAATGATCCCTTGAAACTCCAGTTTATAAGCCAGATGTACTGCTTTGTACCTATAAGCCTGAGTGTATTATTTCAGTAAATAGCAGACACTTTTCAAAAAACCATTTGAAAAAGGTGAGCCTGAGCCCCTGAAGAGTGAGATAAGATATCCAGAGGAAGAAGAGTCATTAGAAGTCAGAACTAAAAATGCATCAACAGACTGATTACTAAGAGGCTGCAGAGGAGTATGCACGGCACAGATACACTGTGGACTGGCCAGTCAGATGGAACATTTACCCTCTCAATTTTGCTTCCTAACCCTATTCCCTTAGAACCACATTCTGCTCTCAGACTGTGGCGGATACATTAAAACTCCATGAATGTCAAAGAACAGCAAGGGAGAGTGGTTTTGTGATTAACTCAGAGAGCTTCCACGCAGGACAGTCTTGCCTCTGCCACAAGCATCCTGTGTGATCTTGGGCAAGTCATCTAATCCACAAACCCCATTTCAGCAGAGCATGTGCTTCATAGGGTAAAATCCCAGCCTCTCGGAAGTTGCTAGGAGTTTTTGCCATTGACTTTAATAGGGTCAGACTTTCACCCATAGATTGTAAGGCTGGGAAGGAGCATTATGATCACCTCATCTCACCTTCTGCATAACGCAACCTTCAGTAAGACTGAAGCACATGCATGAAGTTAAGCATGTGCTTAAGTGCTTTACCGAACAGGGAGGGCTGCTGAACTGAGACCAAGGGGAAGTGAAACCGACCCATAGTGATAATGATAGTAGGGTATGTAATACAGTTCATTTGTAAGGACTCCAGAGCATTTCACAAACAGATCTCCAAGCTATCCAAAAAGCAGTTCGGCTGCCAGTCAAGTGCAGGGTCTGGACCAATGCCCTCTTTCATGAATTCGGGTTTCACCTCAGTTTCTCTCTCCCGCAGCTCCATTCATGCTGTTCAGACTCCGTGCACATTTGTCTTCCCCATGGCTTTTCATTGAGCAATCATGCTCAAAAAATGAATTGCTGGCAAATTTCAGCAGAGTGAAAAATATAAGTTGAGTGGGTGGTTTCAGGGGGAAATAAAGGGGTTATTATGCTCTGTGCTGGTTAATGAAATCAGAAAGTGGAGTGGAACTCATCTAATATCACACAGATAAAAAATAAAATAGCTAGGTTAAAAATCCCCCACACAATACTGCAGCTTCCTTGAAATGTCAAAATATCTCATTATTCAGATGATAAAGATGCGAAGAATAACAGGGTTTCAGTTTTATGTGCCACATCATATCTCTTCCCCTCTATAATTTTTATAAAAATATTAGCATTCCAGTAAGTCATGATACCTTCCTATTTATATGTGTGTATGAAATATTAAATGTTTGTGTCTGGAAGGAGCCTGGAGCTCTCTGTTTAATTCTAAGAACAGGAGAGCATCTCAGCAATGACCACATCAATGTCTTTCCCAGAGCCTGGATCATGCCCTTATTGGACCATCTCTAGGCTGTGAGGAGAATTCTGTCCCCATTGGTGGAGAGTATATTGCATTATGGATAGCTAAATAGACCCCATCAAAGAGAAGGAGAGGGTTCATAGACAGCCAAATAGGAGGCAATTTGATGCAGTGGATATGGCACTGGCTGGGAAGTCTGGAAACCTGGCTCCTCTTCCTTGCTCTGCCACTGACTTGTGTGACCTTTGGCAAGTCAATTCACCTTTCTTTTTCCCCTCCCACCCTTTGTCTATGTAAGCTGTTTGGGCAGAAATTGTCTATCGCCATACGTCTGGGGAGCGTCAAGTTCACTGACTGGTGCCTTGAGATGCAACTGGATTACAAATAATAATAAGTTTGATAGAATACTCAGGTCTCAGCCTCTCTACTTCCCAGGGGGGCTTTAGAAACAATGGTAATGGTGGTTTAACCAGGCAGTTATCTGGTTATTTTCATTGGAAGGCAGAGCAGAATACATTTTGGAACCTAAAAGTACTTTATTTAGTACATCCAGGTTTAGGCAGTTTCTGGCCTGCATTTATGCTCAACATTATAGAACCACAGAAATCAGAGACACAGAAACTCTAGTTTTGTCCCATCTAATCATGCCTATCCAGCCAGGACAGAGGTCAGCTTCTTGCAATGCTTTGTCCAGCCTAATTTTAAATTTGGCAATAGTCTCCCCTTGCTGGTTTCTGACAATTTCTGCTCCTTCGTGCCTAAACACCAGCTGTCTACTTTCCTAGGACAGCAAAATGGTGTTTGCCTTTCCCTTCTCGAAGTCCCGTAGGTGACTGCAGCTCCTTCCATTGCGAAGTGCATCCCACTAGAGAGACCTTGACACGTGCACCAACCTCCGTTCTCCACACCCCTGGGCATGACACTTGCATTGCCTCTGCTAAGCTACTGGCTTTATTAAAGACAAGATTTAAGGGAGCTAAAAATAACCTCTCGCAGATCATAGGAGCAGCCAGCGAGAGCATCCCGAGAACAAAACTCCTGCTCTTGCTCATGACCTTGAGTGCTTTCCAGGAGTTAAAAATAGCATCGGGGTGCTGGAGGTGGGTGGTGGCGTCTGGATCCAGAAAAAACAGATTTCAGTTGGCCTGGGGAATAGCTCAGCTCTGCTTCCGGAGATGGAGAAGGTATTGGGGGGAGGGATGGGTTCGAATGAAAGCACGGTCTTGCTGCTGCTTGAGAACAGAAGGAATGATATTTGGTAATCAGAGCACAGGAATGGGAGCTGGGTCGCTGGGTTTCTATTCCCAGCTCAGTCATTAAAGGAAGCCGTAGGAAAGATAATCTAGTGGGGAGCACCCTCGGCTGGGACTCAATAAATCCGTGTTCAATTCCTGATTCAGTTACTGACTCACCTGATGTACTCTGTCCCTCAGCTCCCCATCTACAAAGCAATAACGTTTATTAAACAATCAATTTGTAAGCACCTAGAGGCTAATAGGGTTATAAGCAGTAGCCAGCGTGGATTTGTCAAGAACAAATCATGCCAAACCAACCTAATTTCCTCCTTTGACAGGGTGATTGGCCTAGTGCACGTATTATGTTGATTTTATTAAGGATTTTGACACATCCCACTTGACATTCTCATAAGCAAACTAGGAAAATAAGGTGTAAATGAAATTAGACACACTAGGGTGCCCAAAGAGTAGTTCTCAATGGTTTTCTGTCAAACTGGGAGGGTTTATGTAGTGGAGTCCCATAGGGGCCGGTCCTGGGTTCAGTACTATTAATTTTAATTAAAGACTTGGATAATGGATTGGAGAGTGTGCTTATAAAATGTGCAGATGACACCAAACTGGGAGGGATTGCAAGCACTTTGAAGGACAGGATTAGAATTCAAAACGACCGTGGTGGCAGTACTGCTGGAAAGGAAAGGTTATAGTAGATCACAAATTGAATATGAGTCAACAATGCAATGAAGTTGCAAGAAAGGTTTATATCTTCTGGAGTGTATTAACAGGAGTGTTGTACGTAAGATAAGGGGGGTAACTGTCCTGCTCTGCTCAGCACTGGTGAGGCCTCGCCTGAAGTTCTTGTGTCCAATTCTAGGTGCCACACATTGGGAAAGGTGTGGACAAATTGGAGAGAGTCCAGAGGAGGGCAACTAAAATGGATCAAAGGTTTAGAAAACCTGATCGATGAGGAAAGGTTTAAAAAACTGGCATGTTTAGTCCTGAGAAAAGAAGGCTGAGGGAGTCACCTGATAGCAGTTTTCAATATGTTAAGGGCTGCTATAAAGGGGACTGTAATCAGTTGTTCTCCATGTCACTGAAGGTAGGACAAGAAGTAACGGGCTTAATCTGCAGCAACGGAGAGTGAGGTTAGATATTAGAAAAAACTTTCTAACCATAAGGGGAGTTAAGCATTGGAACAGGTTTCCACAGGAGGTTGTAGAATCCCCATCATTGGAAGTTTTTAAGAACAGGTTGAACAAACATCTGTCAGGGATGGTCTAAGTTACCTTGGTGACTTGATGAGTTCTCAAGGTCCCTTCCAAACTTAGATTTCTATGATTCCATGAAAAAAGAGATAATACTTTCCTACTTCAATGGGAGTGTTGGTAGGTTAAAGCCATGACCAGTTATGAGGCGCTCAGATGCTACAATTAGCAATGTATAAGTACGTGGACAGTTTTTCCTTGAGTGAGTCACTTGACCTGTTTGTGTTGTATTTTTTCCCATCGACAATACAGGCATTAATAATACCGACCTCCCTCTCAGGAGAGTCACGACAATCAGGGAGTGTTTCTAGAGTCGTTGGAGATACTTGGGTGAATGGCATAGTTAGATCTGCTAAGTGTTGTTATTCTATGCCGTGGTGTTGTTATTCTATGCTAGATTTCTTCTATGGGACTAGTGCATTCAGCTGTCTCTAGAATAACTAGGCGGAGGTTTTGTTTAGAATAAATTATGATGATGTCTAGTTGAAAATTTTCTATCAAAACAGGTTTTCAATGAAAAATTGGTTTTTCTACTAAAGGATTTTTGGGGTGAAAAGTATCTGCTGTTCACAGATTTTTTCATTGAAAAACAAAGCCTGAAAACCAAAATATTTCAATTGTGAACTGCCCCTGCAGTGTCTCAAGGGAGCTGCAGTTTAGGTGCCTTGTGCTCCCATTTTCTTCTGCATGCTGGGCTCCCCAGCTGGACTTTATCTCCCATGATGCACCTCGGCCATGATGCTCCCATGATGCACCACCTCACCAAGAGGGGAGATGGATGCATCTTAGTACATATAGTTTGACCAGAGAGCCTGACTGAAAGGTGTCAGACTGACCATCCTGGAGGCCTCTTTTGTAACCCAGGGCAGCATCAGCCCCAGTGCAGACTTTGTACATGCTCACACACACACGCTGCCTCCAGCCAATGTCCCTCAGCTCAGCTCTGCAAGAGACTGCTTCAAAAGTGGAAAGAAGAGCTCATGTTTCTTGTCCTGTTCAGTCCTTGGCCTGTGCTAGAAATGCCATTCTCTGATATTGACGTTTTATGACAGTGCTTCCGTGATATGGACACCGTTTGTTATCAGCAGTGTGTTATTTTACAGTCATCCAGTGCAGACAGCATTGTGTCCTTTGCTCCTTCCTGAATATACAGGACTAATCTGTTGCATATTTCTTCTTTACTGCTTTGATATTATCTGTTGAGTTGTCTCTCTGTGTGTGCAGATGTCGTCAGATCCACGCTAGGCTCAGTGCTGCTAGATGCACAGCGCAACCCCCTTCCTTCCCCACTCTTCTGCCTCTCTTGACAATGAGCTTCAGGGTCCATGAGATACCCTGGTTGGTGGGTAGCCTTGGGATTACATTAGTTTTGCCCCTCAGGGTTTTGTCCCTTGTGAGTAGCATGGGGAAAACCAAGTCTTTAAAGCACCAGGACACAGAGAGCAATTACCAGATGGTGGCAGTATCTGGATAGATAGATAAATAGACAGAAATTTGTGGGTGCAGGGGAGCTTATGTGTAGGGGGGACTCCAAGCTGTGTCTGAGCAGGGGAGTTTGGGGTTAGGACGATTACAGTTTGCATGGGGGGCTGGAGGAGGGACCTGGGCTGGACCGGAGGCTGAGCCTCACTGCAGCACTTCTGCCTGAATAACTCCTTGTAAAGGGGAAAAAATATGAAATCCACATATCCCCCACTCCTAGAAATTCTCCCTGGGGGGCTGGGAGCAGACGACTGATCTGAGCAGCGCAGCCTGACAGCTGAACGCTCCCAGCTCCACTGAGGAGTAGGCAGATCACACTCTGGTGGGGTTCACACCTTTGGCTGGGAAACCATGGCCAGCACTCAGGAGACAGTGCCTGGAGTGCTAGGAAAGCTGGGGGAAAAGAGAGCGCTCTTAAAGGTAGCACTGGCTGACAGCTCAGGAAGCTGAAATAGAGTAAATAGCCCCCAGACACACACTCACATGTCACAGTTCCCCCCCCCCCCCACGCCCTCCCCCCCCAGACATATGGTTTCCTGACACACACCCCTCTGCTCCCACAGTCCCTTGACTCACATGGCTTCCTGATACACACTCATTGACAGTACGTCCACACGCATTTTTAAAAGCACCTAGATGACCAAATCCCTTAGAATACCAAATACCTTCATCACTTAGAGCTGCCCAAAACAATAATAATAAAAATGAGGCTGAGGCTTCCAGCACTGCCTAAGGGATCTATGCAGCCAAAATATCCTTGAGCTGCTTTTGGAACAGGGCACCCAGCTGCTTTTGGCTTTTTGGAAAACCCCAGCAAAAAATAATACTTGTTTTTCATTTTTATGAGCTGTCCATAACCAGCGGCAGCTCAGTGCTGCGGTAGCATTCCGCATTCCGACAACACTGAACCAACCCTAACAAATTAATGTATGTACACAACACCTCTAGTGGGCAAACAGGGAAGCCGTTATCCCCATTTTACACATGGAGACCCTGAGGCACAGAGAAGGGAAGTGATTCGCCCAAGGTTACACAGCAGGCCAGTGGCAAAGCTGGGGACAGAACTCATGTGCAGCTCGAGACCAGTGGGCCTGACTCTCAAAGACACTGGCCCCCTGCAGCTGCCAAGGACTTCACTGGAGTTTGAGGTTGCTCAGCACTTCTGAAACGAAGCCAAAGAAGTTCAGGACGGACACCACGAGCTACTGATTTTCTAGCATCATTCTAATAGTTACGTGGGACATTTTTATAATTTTCACAAATCTTTTCCCCCCACTACTGATTCTTCTTTGGAAGCTAGCTCTGGTTTCTTAGTGTGCAGTTTCTTGTAGATACTAGTTTGTTACTGTAGGGTTTCTCTTGGTACCATTTTCCTATCATAGAGCTAATTTATTTCTTGAGATTTATATGCAAATGTGGCTTTTTGTGGGTGTGCTGCTTTGTTATTGTAGAACTGGCCACAGCCAGCCGTTGTTTATTGCAGAGTTGCTCTGGATCATTGTTCTGAAATCCTAAGGGCAGAGCTCAGTTGTAAAAAATCCAGCATACCAGCATGAGGTTTTACTGTAGTCGAAGGGCCAGATCCTCAGCTGGTGTAAAGTGCCATAGCTCCATTGACTTTAGTGGCGCTAAACTGTTTTACACCCGCTGAAGATCGGAGACGACATTCTGGTGACACGTTCTTCCCCACCCATTGGGATTTCTCCTCTGTACCTTTAATATGAATCTGTTCCTTTTTTTGTTTTTCCTTTTATACTTTCACTCTGGTTTTTTTGTTTCCCCTCTGGGTTGCTCTAAGGGGAGCTGACAGTGAAGTTAAATCCACCTGGTTCTCCTTCCTGACCATCTGTTTCCATGTCAAAACATTTAAGTACTGGGAAAGATGGTGCTTTTTAACATTAGGACTGAAAGTTGGATGGAACCCAAGCCAGGGCTTCAGAGCTGCTTCCCCTGGAACCTGGGGTTCTTTGCAAACCAAACCGTCTCCTCAAATTACATCTGCAATGTGAAGCTGTTTTAATTTTGGATTTTTATGCTTGAGAAACACACACACATACCAACATTCCTCCCCCCACCTGACACATGCTAATGGAAAGTAAAAGCTGAAGGGTTTTTTGGGGGGGAGGGGCTTCTGTTATCTTATTTTACATGCTTAAATTAACTGCTGGGTGTCTGGATTCCCTACCAGCGTAATGTGTTTGCACAAGAGCACTGCTTAGTGGGTTTTATTGCAACTCGCTTCAGGCAAGATGGAACGAGGCATTTTACATTTATAAGTTTGCCGCTGCCATTGGATGCCCTCCTCAAAAAAACCCACCCTCTCAAATAGCACTGACGGGACCCCCGGCTTGGTAGTCTCAGCACAGAGGCCAAAGATTGAATGAGGCTTGGAGACTCAACGGCTCCCTTCTTGCACCCACTCATACAGTTAAATGTGATTCCCTGTGTCCACCAAGCCTGAGAGATGCTCTGCTTATTCAAGCCACTTTTACGCGTGTGTGTGTGAGCTTGAGTGAGCAAGAGACTCACTACAGGAGGCCAGAGGAGGAGGCGTGGAGCGTGGTGAACTGGTAGGATAATAGACCCGCAAAGCCAAATGACTTCTGTTCTTTATTAGTAGTAACTTACTCCAAGAGTAGCACCGGTGACTCAGTTCAGTGAGACTCTGAGGATAAAGGCAATGGTCAGGAATATGTTTAGACTGGAAATGAGAGGAAGGTTTCTAACCATCAGAGGTGTGAGGTTCTGAACCAGCCTTTCAATAGGAGGAGTGCGGGGGACAACTACCTAACTCGTGTTCAGGTGGAGCTTGATACATTTATGAACAGGATGGCATTGGATGTGATAGCAGAGGACTGGACTTGATGACGCAGGAGTTCCTTCCAGTCCTATGTTTCCTAGGTACTGTAGGTCAGGCAGGGGTATTGGAATCTGGCTCATAGCTTGGCTTTAGTGGAGCGTCAAAGGAAGCTGTGTGTGCGTGTTGCATGCTTACATGAGTGCACGAATACATCTGCAGGTGATTGCATGCATGCAGTCAGAGGCAGGGGAAGTTGCTTTGGCATGCGATGTGAGCATCAGGAAATGGAGCATTAATTTGCTTTTATAAGGTAGATTTGGGGGGGTAGGACGGGCTACAGATTAGTGTGTTGAAGAGGATGGGGAGGAGCACTGAATGGGTATGTCTCCACTTTGAGATGGAGATTCACATTCCCGCTGGAGGAGACAAATCCACACTAGCTCTGAGTGAATGTGCTAAACATAGCAATGTGGCCATGGTGACGGGAACAGTGGGAGGGGCTAGCCACCCCAAATACATGCCTAGTATGGCTAGCCCCTCCCACCGCACATGCCACTTCGGTTACGCTATTTTTAGCATGTTGAGGAGCGCTTGCACGAGTGTGTCTCCTCCTCCTGGAATTTATACCTCCAGCTCCAAGTACAGACATACCCCATGTGTCTTCCATTCAGCCTTCATCTTCCAGAGATGCAGGGAGTGCCTTGAACCCTGCCTGGTGCAAGGTGGAGGGATTTTTCTCCATGTGCCATCCAGAGAGGAGGAGATTGGTGCAAGTACGGCACAGCAGGGAGAGGGATTACTGCCTGAGAGCATGGGAAGAGCTCTGTTTTCAAGGAGGGATATAGTTATTTTTACAGAGTCAGATTTTCAAAGGAACTCAGCTCCCAGCAGATCCCATTGTGACATGTAGAGCCTGATACTGACACCCAACGTGTTGAGCTCTTTTGAAAATCTGCCCCATACTAACTACAGATGGGCTCAAGATGTAAAATGTGGATCAGAGTCTGGGTTTGGATTTGGATTTTGGACAGCCTCCAAAGTTGGGGGGCGACTAGGTCTGGCTTTTCTTTTTACGGGACCATTTCAACTAATAGATGCTGGAGGGTGCTGCTTGTGGAAACCCAGGGCAATGACATGCAATCATGACACTTCCTTAACTGCATGTTAAGAATATATTCCAGCACAGCACAGTCTATCTATGTACCTACCTGCCTTAGGTATTTATAATGCATTAATCAGTATACTTTCTGCACACATTCTCCTAGCTGTTTTTGGGAGAGGCAGGCACTAAGGTAAAGAGCCTTACAGCCTCTAGATAGGAGTGTCCATCCATCACAAATGTTGTGAAAGATGGTCCTCATCAATTCAGTGTGGGGAAACTCAAGAGGGTGTGCATTGGAAGGAATAATTTGAACAAGTTGCACACATTGCTTGCCTCTAAATTAACTGTAATGGCTCAGGGAAAAGACCTGAGTATTTTAGGAAGCTCCATGAAAATATTTGCTGAGTGTAGGGCTGGCAAAAAAAAAAAAAGAAAAAAAAAAGACGAGGACAGTCAATTGTTTGGAAGCATAAGGAATGGAATGGAGAAGATAATGGAAAATATTACACTACTATATGCATCAGTAGGACTCCCTCAGCTGCCACACTGTGTTCAGTTCTGGCAATCCCATCCTCAAAATAAAGCAGAAATAGAAGATGAGTGATGAAAATGATTACAGCCATTGAAGGCCATCCCTGTGCAGAGGGATAGTCCAGGATGGTTTAGTGTAGCGAGATGGACAAGATAAAATAATGGATGCAATAGAGGCGGTAGATGGGGCACTTGTCTTTGCCCTCTCTCATAGGAACACAGGACATAGGACTGGAAGGGACCGGTCCTCTGCTATCCCAGGCCACCTCTCCCAGTAAAAGACCAACAGAAGATTCAGTGAAATGGAAAGCTAGCAAATATAAAACTGATACACAGAAATACTTGTTTATTTGCACCGTTTTGTGGTGGAATTAATTGCCAGAGGGTATCCCTGAGGTCAAGAGTTAGCTGGATTCTAAAATGATGAGAGACATACAGATAATGAGAACATCTACAGTCTATTAGCTAAGATACACATGTAGAAAGGGTATGAACCATCCTGCTTCAGGGCATAAGCTAACCAGGGACTGACAGAGGTCAGGGAGAAAGTTCTTGTATGAGCAGGTTAGTCCATAATTGTCCACTAAGTGCTTTCTTGCACTTTCCTCTACAGCTTCTGTTACTGGCCATCGTGAGAGACAGATTACTGACTTAGGGGAAAAGACTGGTTTTATGGCCAAGGCACTGGACTCAGACGAGCTTGGTTCCATTCCTGTCTCTGCCACAGACTCGTTGTTTGACTTTGGGTGAATCACTGAATCTCTAAGGCCAGGTCTACACTGCGGGGGGTGGGGGGCTCGACCTACGATATGCAACTTCAGCTACATGAATAGCGTAGCTGAAGTCGGCGTATCGTAGGTTGACTTACCTGGCCGTGAGGACGGCGGCGAGTCAACCGCTGCCGTTCCCCCGTCAACTCTGCTTCCACCTCTCGTGGCGGTGGAGTTCCGGAGTCGACGTGGAGCGTGTTCGGGGATCGATTTATCGCGTCTAGACGAGACGTGATAAATCAATCCCTGATAGATCGATCACTACCCGCTGATCCGGCAGGTAGTGAAGACGTACCCTTAGTGCCAGTTTTTAAAAGGTATTTAGGGCCTTGAACATGCAGATAGGCATGAAGTGAGATTTTCAAAAGCACCTCAACTGGCCCTCAGTGCCTCAGCTCCCCATCTCTAAAATGGGGATGATAATATTTCCCACACCGGGTGCTATGAGGATGTAGATACATTAATGAGAAGTAGGCACTCAGATACTACAGCCATGTAAGTACCTGATATAGCCAGGCCACTGGGCTGATGCAGTCTGGCAATTCCTTTGTTGGTAGGTCAGCTTGGAGGAGGCTAATGTCCTGAATCCAGTTTGGGGGGAAGGGAAAAAAAATTAAAATAGCTTCCAAATGTCCCCACTGCTCTGCAGCTGTATCTGGGCATCCCACACAGCTCCTTAGTTGTCTCCTTTGTTAAAGGTAAAGCCCTTAAATGAAAATATTCATGGTTATTGACCACGCTAACACAAATGGACAGCTCAGTGCTCCCAAACTACTGGATAAGTTGTCTAGTCTGCTGGCGGGAATATTAGCTTTTCAATGTAATAGCATTTAGAAATGACATATATTTCCATGAGATTCCTCTCACAATTAGAAGCCTAGAGGGATTTTAAAAAAAATTCAAATTATTGCCATAAAAGCTCTTGGAGGGGAAAAAAAATAAGTGACATTTTAACTCTCCTTTTTCATTTCTAAATAAAAGTCTTTAAAAGGCATCATTTCCCGAATAACCTTCCTAATATGCATTAAAGCCTCAAAGCTGCAGCTGGAGAAGGGACTGTATAAATAATATTTCATGCTGCCATATTAAATGCCCTCAATAATTTCCAGATCAGATTCACTCACTTTACAAGTCAAACAGGATTAATTCCACCCCCTGCCTTCTATCCACTCCCAATTTGCCTGGTGCTGTGCAGCATCACCTAGTCCCTGAAAATCAAGCTGCATTTCTCTTCGGCACTGCAAAGGTTCTGGAATTGGAAGCTGGCGGCCTGTAGCCTGTGAGTTAGAGAACAGGGGATCTATCTCCCTAGAATGCTTAATTCTTATGTAGTGCTTCACATCAATGGACCTGAAATCATTTTACAAAGGAAGGATCATACACGCGTAGTACAGAAGGGACAGGCACAGGAAGGGTCCAGATGGATGGCAGAGCTGGGACTAGAACCCAGGAGTTTAGAATCCCAGGGTAGGATCCTCTGGTTTGCTAAGGCTACTTTGCACTGCATGAGCCTAAAAGCAGTGGGAAGACGCCAGAGAATTCCCCCTCTGTTAGGGTAATTCTCTGCCAATGTAACCACTTCACCCTGCCATGAAAAGGGACGGAGTGTATTGGGAGCATTCCCTCCTTCCGGTCCATGTGTGTACTTGGCTATTGATCAACAGACTGATATAGATCTTCAACTATCCCTGTCTCATTCTCTGGGTCCAGTTAGAAACTTCCAAAAGCATGAAGGGGATTTAGGAGCACAAGTCCCAGGGACAGTCCATGGGGCTTGCGCTCATAAATCATCTAGACCCTTTGAAACCCTCCCCTTTGGTTTGTCTGCAATTGGATGCAGACAGACACGGACAAACGGTACAGCTGGCTAACGATGCGCAAACCCACTTCTCGCAAACACTTTGAAGCAGAAAACTTTTCCCAGAGACCTCATTCTTTTCCCGCACTGTGGACTCACGATAAGCTAAGCTGCCATTAAAGTGAGGAATCACCAGCAGGCTGGGTTATTTTAAATCTTTAATAGACATATTACCTCACATTAGGGCTTCATCATCTGCTTCTCTGTGTAAGCACAAAGAGGGTATCCATCACAATTAGTGTAACATCCCGGAAGACATAAAAAAGATGGAAGTGTGTGCCAGAGTGAGGCGTTAAGAACTACACACCTCTGGGGTGCATTTGCTCAGGTTTCAGGCACAGATCCAGGGCAAGAAGTTGCTCCTTCCTGAAGTAACAAAGAGCTTTAAGCAGAGGCACATGGGCGGCTTTAGAGATACCAGCACTGGTATTGTAACTGGAACATCCATTGTGGGAGAATCTTGTCGCGACTCTCACAGCATTGGGCATTTTCCTTAAAGCCCAGGGGCCTGAAGGCATATTACAAGAGAATCTGAGCTTTCATTAAAAAAAGAAGTAAGTTTCTAGCCCACATGGTTCCCATTAAAAGCTGTGAAATGTGACCCGAGGCTCAGAAACCAGAAGGCAAATTAAAAGCAGACACAATTTATTGTTAAATATCTTATGATTTTTAAGCCAAACTCATGACTTTGGGAGCTTTGATTCATGAGTTTTGAACACTTGGCTTTGGCAACACTGAGTAGGTCTCATTTTTTTTAGAGCAATGCTTTTCAGCCTTTTCCATCCTGGGAGCTCCCTCTCATCTATCGAGGATCTAGCCAGGACCACCTGCCCCCTTAGCAGTCGGGGAAGGGCAGCATGGCCACAGTTTGATTAGCAGGAAGTAATGTGGCGGGCAGACAGCATTGCAGGAAACAAATCTTTTTTAAACAGCCACGCGCTCAATGTGGGGAATGGAGTTGCTTCTTGGTTGTGAGTGGGATTCTGTTTAGACTGGGGCTGTATTGAAGATGAAAGGCATTAAGTGAGCGATTTGAAGTGACACCAACTAAAGGCCAAATGCCATCCCATTAGAAAGACAGCCATGAGCACCCGGGGCAGAGATAACAGCCAGCTGGCTATGGGAAAATAACTGGCTCTCCAGAGTCTAAGAAGTGGCTACTGCTCTTGCATAGGAGGGAAGGGATTCCCTTGAAGGATCTCTTCTGTATGTGGACTTACTACTAGATAGATGGAGGCGCTGCTCACTGTAAAGGTAACGGATGGCTGACTAGGGAGTATAAGAAAGGCTATAAAAGAGACAGATCGAGTGTGTCAGGGTGGCAATAGATTAATTGCGGTACAAGCTATTAAAGGCCAGTCTGACTAAATCAATCCAGAGAATCCTTGGCAGCTGGAGCAGGAATGGGCTTGTCGGCCTGAAGATTTCACTTACCACGATGACTGAGAAGGGGATATGAAGAGCTTCTCCTCAGGGAGCTCTCCCAGAGAAAGCTTTCCCTCAGATCCCCATTCCTCAGCCCTGCTCCGTTGGTACTCTGGTTTGGGACGCGCCAAGTGGAGCCAAGATGAAGTGACCCAAACCTTCACACAAAGCTCAGACCAAAGCTCCAGCAATGAGCATTATGGTGAAGCTCAGAGAAATGCGGTTAACAGAGTGAATACATGAAACCAATGGGACGTTCCAGCACACACGTGCTGTCACGCACGCATCACGCCTGCATAGGGTGACCAGATGTCCCGATATTATAGGGACAGTCCCGGTTTTGGGGTCTTTTTCTTATATAGGCTCCTATTACCCCCCCCCCACCCTCTGTCCCAATTTTTCACACTTGCTGACTGGTCACCCTACGCCTGCATAAGGATGTAACGTGGGCCCCTCATCGCAATATCTGAGCACCTCACAAACGGCACTGAACATATCCTCCCAGCCCCTCCATGCCACAGCTCAGTTCCAGATGAGGGAACTACAGCTCAGAGAGTTAAGTGACTTTCCCAAGCTCAAGCAAGTGGTGAGCCGTGACATCTGCTTTTCTGCTAAACCCGATTCGCGTTAGTGTTTCTCCATCCATTCTGTCCACCCCTCCCCGAATTGCCAGCTGTATCCTGTCGTGACGTGCAGGTCTGTGAGCTTTCTGGGACAAGAACTGTCTTACTTGTCTCAGGCTTGTACAGCACCTAGCACAATGGGGCTCTGATCTTTGACTGGTGTGGAAGCGTGTACCCTCGAGGGCCACCTGGCAGGGGCGAGGGTATGCGTGCACCTGTTATCTACCAGGGCACAGTACTAAGGTTCGCGTGGATGTTCGGAGGGAACCCCCCCTGGAGCGGATGGGAACCACACAGACACCGAGGCAATAAGGCTAGAAATTTCAGCTTTATTGCCAATGACACTTATAACCTAGGTTTACAATACACAATTAATGCAAAAAACAAGATTACTCCTATTTAAAAACAGCAACAGTCCTTGGAGTTGTTCTAAGTCCCAATAATTACTTGGGATGAGCCACGGACTAGTAGAATTAGAGGAATAATACATAGGATACTTCTACAACAATGAATTACAATTGAAGGGGAAGGGATAAAGCAAAATATTAAAACAATAAGGTATTAAAGAATACTTACAATTACAAACCCGTACACGAACATTACGGCCGGCACACGCTGAGTTGGGAAAGGTTTCGGGTTGATCAGGCCCGAATTGCGAATTCGTGACTTGTATGCGTCTTCGGTTCCTTCCCTCCCGTCCCTCGGGGGGACGAGACAGATATACCTAAGATGACACGTCCTTAGGGCCAGAATGATGCGTTTTTTGGGGCAGTTTTTGTGCCAAATAAGGTAAAAAAAAGAGACCTGTTTTTTTTTTTTTCTCCCTTGACTATTTCCCCATATCTGGTGGAGAGACAGGGGAGAACGGGGGAGGGGCTGCCCCTCCAGCAGTTGCAAATTCTGAGAATTGTTTTGTTCGTTTGGGCGGTTGAGCAAGATCACTTCCCTGGGGGGTGGGATGGTGGCGAGTGCAATTCTAACTGCTACAGATAGCAAACCTGTTTAGAGGCGAGCAGGGCCCCTGGATATGTATCCTTGAGGGCAGGGCAGAAATAGTAACCCGAGGGGAGCAATTCTTTTAACAACTGGCATTCCTTGGTGCTGCAGTAATGCAAATAATGATAAAGAACGCACCCCACAGAAAGCTTATAGTAGAGCCATAGGAGCATCTATAGGAATAGAACTCCAATCTCCAGACACCCGTTCCCTTAAACACTAGGCCATCCTTCCGCTGCTGAAATTGCCTTCCAGGAGGTTTATCACCACCTCTTGTGATGGTGGCTTTGGTGTGTTGGGGAAAGCGGATTTCTTCTACTAGTTTTAAATAAATAAATAGACTATGTAAGTTTCAGTGAACACAATGTGAGTCTAAAGCTGGGATATAAGTGGGTGAGAGCTACAGACAGAGCAATGTTTTTTTAGGAGAGGTGTATGACGTGGGTCATTTCTGTATGGAAGGTTATGTTTTCAGATGGCTATTAAGTGGGGGAAGCTAACCAATGCAGGGGGCTGGACTTAATGACCTCTCAAGGTCCTTTCCAGCCCTACATTTCTATGATCCTATGAATCTCCCATGGATTTCCACTCTCTGTATTTTTATCCCAGGGTTGCTCTAATGATGCTTCTCTTCTGATCCCAGGGTCTGGGGAGTGGTAGAAAGAGAAACTTTTCAGAACTAATGATAGCCCCTCTATCTCAGGCATATGAAACGTTAGAGAACAGCTAACAAATGGAAAATGTGAGGGAGACTTTTCCCAGCCCAGTGGGGCAAACTTGTGAAACAACCCTAATAAGGTTATAAAAACGCCAGCAACAACATTTATGAACTGGAGCAGCATCTGCAGTGACAATAGATAGTACAGATCCTCGCACTTCAGGGCAAAAATAAAAAATGATCCTTATCTGGAGGGGGGAAAATATCTACCCACATGGTGTGCGCATCAGGGTTTTACAACTTCCTCAAAGGGGATGTTTACACTCGAGTTTGGAAAATGTAATTTCCAGCTTGAGTGGACATGTACGGGATAGCTTTGATCAAGCTAACATGCTAAAAATAGCAGTGTAGCCACAACAGTGGGGGACAGGCTAGCTACCTGAATAAGTACCTAGGGGCCTGGCTGAGATTGTATTTAGGATGACTAGCCTGTCCCGCAGCTCATGGCAACAAGGCCACGCTTCTATTTTGAGTGCGCTAGCTTGTACAAAGTTAACATGCATACGTCTTGCTGAGCTGGAAAGTGTTAGGAGAATGTGAAGTAGAGACTAAACAATCATGATCTTGCATCCGGCCTTGCTTTTAGTTTAAATAGGCGGAATAAGCAAGTAAGAGAATATAAGTGAAAGCACAAGGCTGCACCCCTCCTCATTCCCCCCCGCCCCCTCCGCAGCTGGTAGCCTTGAAGATAAGGGTCTAATCGAGCAAGGGGTTGCAGTGGTTACCAGTATCAGGGGGTAGCCATGCTAGTCTGGATCTGTAGAAGTGACAAAGAGTCCTGTGGCACCTTATAGCCTAACAGATGTAGAGGGGAAGGTGTAAGGAGGAGATGCAGAGTCTGCAAGAGAGTGACGGTGACCAAAACCCCGCTGCTTACCCCTCCCTTCAGGTACAAAAGAGGCGGTCTTATCGACCCCAGACTCAGGACCCCTCAGAATGGAACAAGATCATCTATTGGAAGGGGTGGTACCAGGGGAGGGGCACTACAAGTATAATTAAGTTTGCCAAGAAAGGGGGCGGGGGAGAGGGAGTGCCATTGGCATGCGAAGCTAGGGGTTAGGAGAGGAAGTTCTATCGGCGTATAGAACAGTAGTTGGGGGAGGGGAAGAGGAAAACTTTATCGGCGTATAGAGATAGCCCAACTGGCGTGAAGGGCTTCAGAACATGCTTGCTTGTTTAGCCCCAATAAACCCACCAAGTTGCCTGCAGACTGGACTCTGGACTGTTATTTTCCAGCAAACTATGTCTGGGAACTGAGAGGGAGGAGGGAGCTGGACCCCCGCCAACAGAAAGTACAACTCCATCTCTAGTGCAGAGGTAGCCTAAATCATCTGGAGTTGGCCACAGCTGGAGAAAAGATATTAGATTGGAGGGATCATCTTGTGAGGTGTCAGGATTCCAAACAAGAGGGACTGGGGGGAGCCAGTGTGATCCAGTCAGCAGGGCTTGTAGCCAGAAGACTTGGGTCATCGTCCCAACCTGCAGTGTGACCGTGGGAAAGTCACCTAACCTTCCCAGGCCTCGGTTTCCCCCAAATTTAGATGATCCTCCTTACCTTCCTTGGGCAAGTGCTTAAAGAACTATGGATGAAGAGAATAAAGCGTCATCATTATTAGTCTGAGCAGATATAGCAGGAGGTAGCATAGCAGACTAAATGGTCTGTTTGTTTTATCATGGCAGCTCCTTTGTCACTATGCTATACAAAGAAAGAGCCATAGAAACAAGGTACCTATTCCTGTTAGAATCAAATAAAAATGCATACAGACATCTAATTAGGAAGTAGTTAAGGGATGGGTAGCTAGTCGGGTCTGGTGGGCATTTCTTGAGCTCAGAGTATGTTGCTTTCCCCACTTAAGCTACTGTTTAACAGGAGACTTGATATCTTCACCCCATCAGCCCCTCCGATAGATAAATCTATGCCTGGACTTTTCAAACAGCAGTTCAAGAAATAAATAACCTTTGTCCTGTTAATTTATCATTTTTGTAACCCAGTAATCAGTTTTGTACAAGCACGGCCATTGTATTACAATGGAGCATGTCAGAACAGCCTCAGAGCTTAATGAATAGAAAGCAATTAAACTTCCAAAATCTGCACAAATGTCTGTACAAATCCCCCCCTTTTTTATTAATAGTTCTAAGCCATTAAAGAAACTAATTACTTTCTTTTTACATTTGCAGACTAGTCGAAGTCGGACCTCAGTAGGTAAGCACTGATTTGCTAACCGCTTTGACTTTATATCAGCACACATAGAAGCTGCTTTGCTTGATGAGCTTTCTCATCTTTGCTCACTCTGCAAAGCGAAAAAAAAGCTGGCCTTCATCATGCCATTAAAAAAAATAATCCAAGGAAAGAAACCACGTTGCCACGGCAAAAGGCTTTTACTTACATTGTAAGCTCTTCGGGAAAGGGACTGTCTATTTGTTCTGTTTGTACAGCGCCTAGCACAATGGGGCCCTGATGCATGATGGGAGCACCTCCATGCTACAGTAATACTAATACTAATAATAATTGTTAATGCCATGGCTGCAATGCCTAGTGTGATGGCAGAAGAGTGGAGGGATTTGGCACAATGGAAGTGACTGCTTGACCTGGATGAAATTCCACCCCTCCCCCACCGCCCTTTTTTAATGCAAAATATATTTTCAGCTTAAATGATTTTTTTCCCCCAGTGTTTGGACAAAAAAGACATGAAACATTTTTGGATTTCAGGTGTTTTGCGCTTTTTACCAATGAGAAAAAAGCGCTGGGGAACAGGGGAAATGAACGTCAAAAACTAGAAATTGTTTGGGTTTTTGTTTAGTCAAAAAAATGAAAAAATCCCTAGCTCTGACATGTGCTCCCTGTGCATCCTAGGGCAAACCACATCTCTCTGTGCCTCGGTTTCCCCTTTTTACAGTGAGGGTAGCGATGCTTCTTTGTCATGTCTATTAATACGGCAAGCTCTTCAGAGCAGGGATTGTGTCTGAAAAGCATCTACCACAATAGGGCTCTGATTTCAGTTGCAGCTTCTAGGCACTCCCATCACAACAACAACAATGATAAAACTCAAGCCTGCACACGTCATTTACATCCCTGATCCCATTATGCAAATGAGACTAGGGAGTAAGATTGCAAAAAAAAAATCCTTTCTCCTTACCCCAAAGTATTATTAGTGATTTTTTTTTAAATGGATTGTATTTACAGTTGCAGAGTCAAGTGATTAACATGCCCTAGAGAATGCAGCAACAGTAGCCGGTCTGCTTGCTACCTGGCTACTCAAAGTAAATGCAACACAGGCCCACTGCCCGGAGTCTGGGAGACAGGCTAATTACTGGCCATGTTTGTATCAGGTTAGAAACATTTGACAGAAAATGCCTCGGCACTCCCAGTTCTCCTCCCAAGCACGCACACTGGCTGGTCTAAACAAAGTTCAGTGCAAGGCTAGAATAGGAGCAAGGGGGAAGGAGGGCGAGGGGACTGTGAGAGCCTGAGAAAGACAAAGGGGAGAGCACACTGTGGTAAATTTTTAATCAAAGGTGGTGTTGCTGATGTCTCTGGGTTTGCAGTGTTCTCTCATCTCTGCTGAAATGCTTCCAGCTGGAAGAACCCCCTTAACTGACCTGTATGATTTATACATCTATAGCCAGCTGCTGAACACTCGAAGGTAACCGCCGAGGTGCAGAATCATCAATGGGCTTGAAATTTCACTACTGCTTGGTGTGCTGGGTGGTGATGTTGGGTTTTCTTTTCTCTTAAATGTTGTTTCTCTATCACAATCACATGCTATTCCTCCCTTTCTCCTACGTTTCCCACATCCATTTTCTCTCACTCACCTTCTTTCATCATTCCTCCCTTTCCCCCTTCTTCCTCACCCATCCATTCTCTCTGTCTTTCACATTCACTGTCCCATTCACTTTCCTCTCTCTCCTTCCCCCCCCCCCCTTTCCCCTTTATCTCCTGCATCCATTCTCTCTTATTTATTTTCTCTCCCTCTCTCAGGTGAGTTCTGGGTTACAGTTGCATGGACGGTAGATATTTGACACCTGCTCCCCACAATCCCAACAAACAGGCATTTTAGTCAAACGCCGAATTTTGACAGAACATTTCCAACTAGCCTGCTGGGTTCCTGTGACCTGGGCTGAGTGCTACCCTGCATGGCAGTGCAGAGGTCGTTATTGTGAGGTGATGGCACCAAGCGAGGAATCAGCTGGCACAACAAGAGGGGTTGGCCCAAGGCTTTTCTGTGGTAGAGATTCTGTTGGGAGGTTGATAATAACTGGTTCTTGCCTGTCACTCACAGACATCAGGCTGACTGGGGAGGGGGGGGTTCCCCAACTCAGAGCAGCCACCGCCCCCTTAATGGTGTTGGAACCCCTCCCCCCAGTAAAGAACAGCTCACCTCAATTTTAGATGACAAAGCCAAACCTGGGAAGAGCGTCTCTCCTCCGCTCCACATGCTCTCACACAAAGCCTCTCCCAAGCCTAGTGAGGGCCACAGGAAACTTCCCACTGGACTCAGGCTTTGGAATCAGGCCCAACACAGCATCAGATCCTCCTCACCATGGAAAGCAGCTGACTCATGCTGTGCAACCCGTGCAGTCCAGAGAGCATCCTGGCTCCTCTCTCTCTCGTAGGAACCCCCTCCACAAACCCCGCACGTAAACAGGCTGAGCCTTCCTTTGAGCCGACACAGTTATTTAGCCCCGTGCATCTGTGCAAGCACTGCTGGTGAGGACGCACTCTGCCAACACAAGACCGCGGTGTGTACACGCAAGATCTTGCTTACTTTAGAGACTCCGTGTCGACTTACATAAAGTATAAGGAAGATAATGAAACATGTTTCATTTCATTTCAATTTGTTTCTTTAAAGATGGGACTATTTTTCTTGAAGAGGCAGGACACCAGGGCAGAGAAAAGGAGTGCTCAGTCCCAGAGTATATAAATAGCTGTGGCTTGGAGCATAGCACAATAGCTGTTGCTCAGTCACTACAGAATGGGGCTAATAGCAGGAGAAGGAGCAGCTGACTTTCCTAAGCAACAAAAAACCTGTTTTCATGCAAATAGCTCTTAGTCATAAAATCCAGAGGAAAAGAAAGGCCGTGGCTGTGTTGTATAAGCAGGATTATCTTGGCATGGAATGTTTCTCTCAATTCTTTTTTTTTCCAGGAGGCATCAGCAGCCCTTTAAGCCGCTTGACTCGGACTGGAAACAAGAGCAGTATTGAGTGATTTGCCACACAGAATCTGCTTTCATTGCCTTCGAAATGCTGTGAGAGTTTAACACATGCAGCAGCTAATGTGAATGAGAGTGAGATAAAGATGCTTTGCGATGATGATACAGCATCTTTCACCCCACAATTCCAAAGCGCTTTGCAAACATAAATTAATCAATTTGAGGTAGGTGTTATCCCTATTTTACAGCCACAGGGTAGGGACAAGATGTGCCCAAAATTACATGGTGAGTCAATGTCAGAGCCAGGAATAGAACCCAGGTGCCCCTTCTCTGTGTTCTCTGCTCTAACTGCTAAGACAATAGGAAGTAAGAAGAATATGTAATTGTCTTCTAAGCTACCCCGCTCATCTTATCTCGCCAGAGTGGCGTATGAAATTTCTATGCAGGCTTTGGCGCCAAATGTACCCCTGTCACAGGGCATCTAATATATGAAATTCACCACTGCCCTCTAGTGAACAAAATTGGAGCATATCAATTGTGTGTCATAGATGCTATGCTGCTAATAGCCAGCGGAGATTCTCCTTCAACTCAAGTAGTTGGGGCCTTTGTGTTTGGTGTTTGTGTGTGGTGTTGCCATGAAGCTGTGAACGGCCATGGCACGAAGCACAGTGACATCTGTTCAGTCCGTAATGGCAGCAGATTTGTTCATGGATAAATAGATCTCTGCCAATGCTGGTATTTGGTCATTGTGTGTTTCAGTGGGGATCTGCACAGGAATGTAAATATACAGCTCACCCCCAGCTTCCCAATTTTATATTGTACAGGTCACTTGGGGTATGTCTACCCTGCAATTAAACACCAGCGGCTGACCCTTGTCAGCTGACTCAGACTTGTGGGTCTCGGGCTGTGGGCCTGTAAAATTGCTGTGTAGGTGTTTGGGCTCGGGATGGGACCCGAGCTCTGGGACCCTCCCTGCTAGTGAGGTCCCACTACAGAGCTGAACCCAAATGTCTACATTGTGGTTTTACAGCCCTGTAGCCCAAGTCAGTTGACGTGGGCCAGCCATGGGAGTTTAATTGCAGTGTAGACATATCCCTTGTTTATTCTGCTCACAAAACTGATCTCTACTGGCCATCAGAAAAGGAATTCCTGCTATGGGAAAGCATAAAGCAGCAGAGGCTATTCATGCCACATACAACAAAAGTAGCCTGTAAATTATGAAAATCAGACTTTGCCTGCTATTTAAATAAGACCTCACCGTCTAAAAGCCAAGCACCTCCCTTTCGTCTGAGTAACATGCTTGCATAGTGTGTTGTGTGTTCCCCTTTAGCGGCTGGTTCATAGCGGATAGCTGCCTGCTACTGGTCTTCCCAACCAAAGCCAGTCCTTCAGATCCAATGTTATCGTGGAAGCTTTGAGGTTGAAACCCTACTCATGGCCCCTCATAAATCTTCCTGAGGAGGGAAGGGGTAAATCAGGATTCCACGGGGAAAACCTGTACCAAAGAGATTTGCATACAAACTTTGGCTGATCCAAACTTCCGTTACCTTTTCCATACCATAGACCCCTGAGCCCAGCTGACATCACAAACACCCATATAGTCCCAGCAAACCTTAAGCTTCTGGGATTAATGTATTTCTTTAATTCCTGCCTGCTTCCAATCCTATTCCTTGTCTTGGAGGTGCCTCTCTCTTTCTGTCTCTCCTTCTCTCTCAATCTGCTCACCCTAGCTACGCATGCCCCTAACCCCTGGCTATTTCAGAGGCTTGCTGCACTGGAGAAGAAGAGCCTTGCACATCAGATAAGGCCAGAGTGGCCCTGAGGCCAGAGCCGGAGCTTTGTGCAGTCATGCTGGCTCTGGGATGGATGCCAGTTTCAATCGTCTCTGTTCTTCTCCTTGTGTAAGCACCTTTCCAAAACAGCAGGAGAGCCCTTCAAATGGACTCCCTGCTTCAAAACAAAAATGCGGGGGTGGGAGGGGGGAGAAACAGCACTGTCTAGAGAGCTCCGCTGTGGCTTCCAGATGACAGACTCGTGTGCTGATGGACAGCCAACCTGTTCGCCTCCCTCACCCGAACCCTGGCAATTCCCAAATGGAAGGACCAAAAAAAAAA
Source organism: Chelydra serpentina (assembly GCA_037349315.1). Lineage (NCBI taxonomy): Eukaryota > Metazoa > Chordata > Testudines > Chelydridae > Chelydra > Chelydra serpentina. The sequence goes on along the minus strand of JBAIAC010000017.1, from coordinate 10,476,326 downwards.
TAAAAATAAATAAAGCTGGCTTATGTGACCAGCAGAGAAATGAGGTACAAGCTGTTTCTTGGCACAGCGTGGGCGAGACACCTGGCCTGTTCCAGCGACCACAGTTCTGCTTTCGTGTCCTGTTCTCGCCCCACTCCCGGCAAGTTCCCATTTTGCTCTCTCCTCTTGATATTGGTTCAGGAGGAAGGATGTTCTTATGGTAAAGGGCTGGGACTCAGGAGCTACAGCCACACCGAACCAGAACAGCTCTGTATTTAGGCGGGTTTCCTGTCTGCGATGGCACCAACTGCTTCAGAGGAAGGTTGCAGAAACTCCCCAGTGCTGTAACTTGCCCTTAGGGGAAGTTTCTGCCTAACCTCAAACAGTTAGTGCTTGGTTTATTACAGGAGATAGAAAGGTTTATGTCCCTCGTAATTTCTTATGCTGTCTAATGTTCCGCTGGATGTTTTCATGACCCATATAAATCTCTAGTCCATTTAAAAAAAATCCTACTAGGCTCTTGACTTCAATGATACCTTGTGACAGCAAGTTCCATAGGTTCATGCATTTGTGGTTAAGCCACACCCACTGGATGTGGCACTCCATCCTCCTCTCGCGGTGGCGAATAGAAGTTGATGAGCCGGCTACAGCCTTGGCTAACAGAGGTAGGTCTTTTAGCGCAGGCAATAGAAGTTCAAACATTTAAATTGAGAGGTCCCGCTGTCGCCACTGCCCCATCCAGGGGCGCTGGGATTACATGTGTTTTTCTTTTTATCGGTTTGGAATGTGCTGCCTTTCCCTCGAGACGCACTTTCCGGTTTCACAATACAGCAGTGGCTTGACTCAAGGAGATCATGGTTACCACCGGATAGGGAGCTTGGACAATAAATAGTACACTGCCCTTTTAAGCATTAGATGTCAGAGCACTTAACAAAGGAGGCAAGGATTTTCATCCCCATTTACAAATGAGGAAACTGAGGCACAGAGTGGTAAAGTGACTCACCCAAGGCCACCCAGCAGACCAGTGGCAGAGCTAGGAATAGCACATAGGTCTCCTGAGCCTCAGTCTAGTGTTCCATCCACTGGCTCACATGACCAGGGATCAGAAAGCACCGCTGCTCTTTGCCCCAACTTGCCCCATGTTGACAGCCTCAGAGGAACCGCCAATGACTGAATTGTTAGGGGTAATGAGGCAGTTACTGAATGTCACAGATAACAAATAATAATTGACATTATTTAATAATTAAGTAGTGAGTTATTATTATTTAATATGGGTCACACTTTATATTAAGCTTCCCTGTATAAATAGTTTATGCCTGTTTAATAAATCATCAGCATTTATTAAAAATCAATGGAGTTCATAATAATAGGTCAACAGGTTGCTTATAACATTGCCTTCGGATGCGCTAATAACCAGCTAGAGAGGTTACCAAGGGAGGTTGTGGAATCCCTGTCACTGGAGGTTTCTAAGAACAGATTGGACAAACAGCTGTTAGGGATGGTCTAGGTTTACTTGGTCCTGCCTCAGTACAGGGGGCTGGACTAGAAGACTTCTCAATATCCCTTCCAGCCCGACATTTCTATGATTCTATGGTCTAAAACGCATACTACTCGTGTCTGGTACATGCTTATAACATCTACTCACCCTTTAAAAATGATTTATAAAGGGAACTTAAGCATAAAGTGCGACCTTGATAGGTGTAGCGAGCACCCTAAGTATGCAGAACATAAAGAGACAACTCCTGCCACAGGAAAGCTACTTGTTGTAACAATGTCGATGGTGGGTGCCACCATTTGAAGCGTGAGTCAAATACATGCCCAGTGTGTTGGCACATGTCTACCCAGGGCCATCTGTGTAGCATTCATCAGAATGCGCTTGGCTTTGACTTCTCCCCACCCCCAGTGGTACAATAACGTGCCTCGTCCTGCTGTGAGGATTAATGCGAAAATGGATCTGAAATAGAGTGACTTTTCAAATACAGGAGGGCCTGGGGCCAAACTCTGGATCCAAGCACTCTTGAACGCTGGGATTGTCTGATATCTGAATCTGCTCCTAATTCCACATCCCAGATCTGCTCATCCTTGAACTCTAGGGTGTTTGAAAGATGGACCTTGAACATTGAATTCTGAAATCAACATGAAAATAAGTTGAAAACACCAAATCTTGCCGGATTTTTAACCCCAAAACAGACTCTAGAGCCCTGGCTCACTTAGAACTTTCAAAATTTCAATTAGGGGAAAGGTATTTTCCTTCTTTCGTTCTGTTATTTTTTTCATTTAAATGGAAGAAGGATCTTTTCTTTCTCTCTTTCTTTCTTTCTCTTTCCCTCCTGCTGTGATTAAGATCTCTGAATTGATCATAACTGGATACATTCACTCTTTACTCAGCCTACCGCGGCTGAAATCCTCTCCAAACAGTTACACCTTAGTTTCTAACCAATAATTGAAGCCGCTTGTGCTCACTTCAGAAAGCGTCAACAGAGAGAGGTGAGCCTTCAACTTCCTTGAGTGTGTCGCTCCCTGGGTTATTAATGCACTTGGCTATGATGGCATGTTTTCTTGTCGCCCTTAAGAACTATCATCAAAACCTTTTCTGTAGCTAAAAGGTTTTCTGTGTTGTTTTTAAAAGCCTACACCTCCTCTTCCCTCCCCTCTGCATCTTACAGGAGCTACTGAATGGATGTCAATCAGAGAGACAAGGCTCATGCATTTCCATGAAGGAGATATTCATTTGTACTGTCTAGATAAACACAAGTTTGGTGCAAAGTGATTTCTCTCTCTCTCTCTCTCTCTCTCTCTCACACACACACACACACACACACACACACACACACTCTCTCTCTCTCTCTCTCTCTCTCTTTCCAATTCAGAACACCCAGAGAGAAAAATTATTATGATGTCCATAGTTAATGTTGAAATGTGATCCTCGCTGTAGGTCTAATTTTCAGTCCCTCTCCCAATCCCATGCCCCTTCCCCCACCCCCAATTATCTTCCTGAAATTTTGCATGCCACATCTCCTCACCAGGGAGGAAGTCTGGATGCTGGCAGCAATCTGGCCATAAGTTTCCAAGTCATCGGGCTTGAGTCTCCTCTCACTCACACAGGGAGTGACTGCAGTGACCAATGAGAAGGGAGTCAGGCCCACGAGTGTTTTGAAAATGTAGCTGATTCCTTTGTGGTTCACCTGTCACTGGTCCGGTCCTTTTGTTTATTCTCTCTCTCTCTAGCTCTCTTTTGGACCCAAACTCAGTCTAATTAGCATCAGAACAAAGAGGCCAGCTTCTCAGATTTCCCACCTGCTCTCCGTTTATAAACGAATCCTCCTCAGAACATCTTTGTCTGCTCATAGCATCCTTTCCCTGTCTAGGGATGTAATTACTTCTGAGGCCATTGTTGTTGTTATTGGTGCAGTAATGCAGACTAGATAATTTGGTGGTCCCTTCTGGCTTTAAACTCTGTAATCCTATGAAATTAGCACGTAGAGGCTCCAATGAGGATCAGAGCTCCACTGTGCTAGGTGCTGTACAAACACATAGTGACTGTCTCTGCCCCAAGGAGCTTACAGTCTAGTAAGGTAGGAAGGGTAGTTCAATGGAATGAACACTTGACTGGGATTCAGGAGCCCTGGGTTCAAGTCTAGTTGCAGCCACAGACTTGCTGTGTGATATTGGCAAGTCACTCAATCCCTGGTGCACCTCAATTCCTCAGCTGTAATAATGGGGATAATACATTCCTTCCTCATAGGGCTGTCCTAAGGATAAAAATCCATTGATGAGAATGAGGTGCTCTGATATTGTGGCAGAGGGCCACATATAAGTACATTGATATCTAGAATCTGAATGGACAAGACAAACAAAGCATCTCTGGAGAGACAGAGCCATGGGGAAGGTAAAGCCAAGCGCAGAATCCAGGTCTCCTGATACCCAGTCAAATATCCTACTGGAGCAGATTGGCATTCACATCTGCTGACTGAAACGCCCAATGTGTATCCATTTTTGTCATTTCTTATGGCCCTTTCTCATTCATGGAATGTTTCATATTTGTTTATGGGTGATCCCGACTCTGGGTTTGCTGAGGTTTTGACAGTGGCTGGTGACTGGATGAAGGAGCAGGGAGATTTATGTCAGATGAGAATGGGAGCTTTCAATGGCAAAGAGATTTTACTATCTGTATTGTAATCATTGTGGAGGTGGTTGTCATGGTGACTCAAGGTATCAAGAGACTACTCCATGGAGCCTGCTGTGCCAGGAAGCACAGAAAGCAAGGGAGTGAGACAAAGAGTTATGGAGAAAAAGAGAGATGGAGAGATGGGAAAGACAGAAAGTGATGGCAGGGCAGGAGCACACACGCACACAGAGAGAGAGAGAGATGGGGAGAAAGCTGAGGAGACAGTGAGAGGAATGAATTGAGAGAGGAAGAAATGGAGAGAGAAAGGGATGTAAAAAAAAGTGGTAGGGAGAGAGAATGACAGAACAAGAGAGCTGCAATAGAAAGGGAGGAGATTTACCACTGATTTCCTTTTGTGTATACATTTGTGGCTTTAAAGATCAGTGTGGAGCTAGGGATGAAGAACATACAGCGGCTGCAATAATTAAGGATAACACTGAGTGCTCTGATTGGTCAGCAGCTTCACTTTGGCCCATGATGGATAGAGCGGGTGTGCAGTCAGTGCTTAGCTTGATCCTTCATTAGTGTAACTGCTGCGTATTACTCATGTCTGGCTCGGCTCTGCTCTCTCGTTGCACACACTGGCTATACGAATAAGAAAGCGGCAACGTTCTCTGTCAGCACCTGCATGTGGGTGCAGGACAGGACAGGACACGCTCAGCCCATTAGCTACCTTCACTAGACTATGGCTGGTCCAATGAGATTAAAACAAAACTCCTACATCTTGTCTTCATCTGAACCCACTGCTGGTTTAGTGAAGGACTGAGATCAGTGGCCATGTGCCCAGGAGGGGAGTGGTTGCATTCAGGCACTGACAGATTTGAGCATGTGAGTGGAGGTCTTAGAATTTGCCAGCTAAGGTGACGTTGAGTTATCCCCGTCGGGGAGCAGGAGAGATACAGTTGTTGCCTTCACAGGCAGGGTCGGCTCTATGTTTTGTGCCGCCCCAAGCACGGCGGTCAGGCAGCCGTCAGCGGCGTTCCTGCGGGTGCTCTGCCAGTCCCGCGCTGTCGGTGTGCCCGCCGCAGAATTGCCCCCAAATCCGCGGGACCGGCAGACCTCCTGCAGAAACGTCGAAGGCTGCCTGACTGCCACCCTCACAGCTACCGGCCGGCTGCCCCCCTTGTGGCTTGCCACCCCAGGCATGCACTTGCTGCGCTGGTGCCTGGAGCTGGACCTGTTCACAGGATAATGGCAGGTCAGGTTCTTTTTCCTCCTGTCCTGCTCTGTCACATCTGGACAAGCACCCATGGCTCTGGTTCACTGCCTGAATGGCTACTCCCCTTCAGAGTGGTAGCCGTGTTAGTCTGTGTCAGCAAAAAGAACGAGGAGTACTTGTGGCACCTGAGAGACTAACAAATGTATTTGGGCATAAGCTTTCGTGGGCTAAAGCCCACTTAATCACATGCATCTGATGAAGTGGGTTTTAGTCCACGAAAGCTTATGACCAAATAAATTTGTTAGTCTCTCAGGTGCCACAAGGACTCCTCGTACTTTTTACTCCCCTTCAGACTCACTTGTGCTTAGGTGCTGCCTACAGAGAGCCTCACCTCCCCCTTTCCAATGTCCTTTGGCCCCCACTTCCTTGCAGTGGAGTCTGCTGCCAAACCCAAGCCAGCTCCGGTGATCCCCCTTTTCAGGAGCACTAAATCTGCAAAGTAAACTCCAGCGAGAGCATTTTCCAAAGGCTGCTGGCTATGACAGATGTTATTTTATGGAACACAGCACCAGAGATGTGAAAAACATAGTTTATAAATGTCAAGAGAAAGGAAGCAATATCCTAGATTGAGGTCGATTGATTCCACGCCCTCTCCCAGGGAATGCCTCTTTCCTAGCAGACAGTGACCTGAGAGCTGCTATTTATATGAGGAAGCAGCACCCTTTGGGGAAGATTGTGGTTGCTGTGCTTGGGGGGAGCGGGTGGATAGATTTGCAGCAAATTTAAAACTGATGGAAGCAAATGTTTTTCACTCAGTGCATTGTTAACATGTAGGACTCATTGCCACAAGATAGCATTGAGGCAAAGAGTTTAGCACGATTATAAGAACGAATTGAACATTTACGTGGATAACAAGAACATCCGAAGTTAGAGGAGTAAAGGTTAAAAAAAAAACCAAGCAATTTGTAAGGGATGTCATCCTTTTTTCTTCCGGGCAAAGTCAATCTCCAAATGACCGGGATCCAGAGACCCGTCTACTCTAGTCTTTAAGAGTGGCCAGAACCAGCTGTTTGAGAGGACTGTGCAAGCAGTGGATAATTATAGAATAACTTGGCCACATAAAGTTTCCTCTTAACTCCAATTAGAGGTAGGATTATCTGCGAAGCTGCAGCATTTCTGTCTCTCCTGAGAAGCTTGATTATTTTTTCAATCCTCTGGATACTCTAATTCTCTATATAAATGTCCAATCATCTTTTGACTCCCACTAATCTCTTGCCCTTGATATCTTGTGGCAATCAGTTCCACAGGCTAATCACACATTTCACACCAAGATTTTCAGGAGGAAACATCTTTTTTTCCTGCTTGTTAGAAAGGGTAATTGAAATCCTCTGGCAGTCCATCGGAGTGGGGGGGTGGGGGAGGGGGCTGAGTTAAGCAGAGGGACAACCAAGGGACAATCACACCTGCTGGCTTGTCTTCTCTGTGGATCGTATGCCTGGTGAAAAGCATTTCTGCCAAGCCCCAGTGCCAAAACGAACAGATGCAGTGTTTAACATTAATCCCCCATGACTGGACTGCCCTTGGCATCCTGTAGCATCGGGCACTGTCACATTGTTTCTTGCACTGCCGGTCAGGCCAGGCATAGTGATGCCGCAAAGGCCAATCTGGGGCAAGCGACAGCCCTGGGTATTTATTCATTATAATATTATGCACCACGTGGGGTTGTTTCTCTTCTCACATTGGTGCAAAGCCTGAAGATCCACTAGTGTAAATGAGAGGAGAATCAGGCAGCTGTGATTATTTTATCCCTCAGCGGTGGGAATATCCGACTGGGTCAAATTATTATTATATGTATTATGGTAGCATAAAGAGCCTCCAACCCACGTAGGATCCCAATGTGCTAGCCACTGTTTAGACACTCAGGGTATGTCTAGTCTGCAACCGGGGTGTGTGATTGCAGCATGGGGAGACATACCCTGTGGAGACTAGGGGCATGTTCTAGTGCTCTGAGCAAAAGATAGAGACAGGGGCTCCAGGATGCTTCTCTAGGCTCTGCCACTGATTTATTGTATAATTACACTGGTGAGTCTCTGTGTGCCTCATTTTCCTCATTGCAACATGGAGACAATAATAGCTCCTTCACAGGGCTGTTGGTTTTGAAGGTTAATTAATGGGGCCTTATCCCACATGCTCTCTTTATGCAGACACCTCACTGACTGCAATGGGTTTTCTACACATGGGGACAAGCCCAACATTTGTATTGTACTTCAAGGGTGGGATATTTTATTGTTCCAGCCCAGAGAAAATCCCTTCCTTTCGGTTTCAGGAGATTTTGCATGCCTGAAATTTTGGGCTTTTTTTTTTAAAAAAAAATCCCCCCTGCAAACATTTGTGACTGATTTTGTCTCAAAGCAGGAAAAATTCAGATTTCCTCATGTTCTCTCAGCAAAGCAGTGTTTGGCTGGAAAATAGGCCAGTTTCCACCTTATCTAATGCCTCCAGCTACAGTGCAAAAAGCTCCCAGGAAAAGCTGCATCTCTCGCATTATCTCTTAACTGCAAAGTTTAATTATCCTCAGATATTCTACTGAATCATGACTGGCCTTCCCCACCCTGTGCTGTGCTGTGTGGGCCGGGGGGGAGTGGGAGGGGGGAGTGGAGACAGACCTGGGGACCACAACACCTGAACTGGACATGAGTGTTCCCGGCAGCCCTCTTGCAACACCCGAGCTTGGTGACTTTGCTGTGTGAGGATTTATGATGACAGCCAGAAGAAAGCTCAGATAGACTCGTTCAGCTCCAGCGACCAGGGACTGCAGGCCATTTGAGGGTGGAGGGGAAAAGCCGGAGAAGGAAGACATATCATTTAAAAGGAGAAATGAAGGAAGAAAGACATTTAAAGAAAAGAAAAATCCAATTCTCTTGCAAGAGAAACGTAATGAATAATAAATGAATGATTATTCAGAATATCTGACATGTATATAAGCATTGCATGTTGAGCTGTAGCCCACCCTGCTATTGTGTTCCTGGGCTCCTGTACACAGCTCTGCCAATGCCCCTTAATCCTGACCCTTGGCCACCTCTCCTTTTCCAGTGCTGGGATCCCACACACACAGCTTCCAATGCCCCTGAATCCTCACCTGAAATCTCACTCCATCCCCACTTGCTGTTCCAGGCCTGGGCCTTTACCAGGGTAGATTGCCAGTTTTACACTGCAGATTTGATTTCTCATGTAGGCAAATGTCTCATGGGGATTAAATTCCTGTGAGCCTTCTTAAGAGGTGATAGTCTTTCCCCAACTGTTGGCAACAGTCGCCAGGGAATGAGCTGTTGGCACAATCTACCTGGGGCGGTGGGGTGGGGTGGGGCTTTCTTTGCGCCTGCACCTCTCCATTTTCTCCTTCAAGCAGATCAGCATCTCTGCGCTGGGGAAACAATAATTAATTTTGTCACCGGATGAGGAATGGGGCAGTCCGGTATTACTCTCTGCACTCCTGCGATCAGCAACCAGTTTCCATGATTGAAAGCACAAATTCCTTCCCATCTCATTCTCTGGGCACTGTGTATTTCACAAAAATCTATGCGGGGTTTCATGTCGCAAAGATGCCCATCAATTATTTATGGAAGAAATATATTCATTTGTTCCTAATTTATTCGACAACAGCTTCATGATACAAAGGGCGGGGGGAGGAAAAAAGGGGAAAATATAAAATCTGCCGAATGGTGTGGCAGAAATAAATCCACTAACGTAGGAGGAATATTAGAGAAAGAGTGGGGTGTGGAGGGGGTGCAAGAGAGAGAGAGCTAGGAGAGAGAAACAGAATGCTTTAATTTAAACAAGGCTTAACTACACTTTGGAATGTCAGATTCTTAATAGCTTCTCCTAAGTCTCAGCCTGATAGAAAATATAAATGATGAGGCGGTCCTTCCCTCCCATTATCTATCATCAGTAGTTTCATATATCTCTGTTCCTTGATGATATCTGGGCCTTTTGCTTTGTTGGTTTTGATTGAATTTAATTAATTAATTTCTGTTTAGGTGAACGGCCCCACTCCCCTGACCTCTTTCGATTTCCCTTTAGAGTTTGGTAAGAAATTGAATTGTCACAGCTAATGCGTTTAGTGGATCTGGGGAGCAATACGGTCTGATGTCTTTTTTAAACAAGCCACTCTGCTTTGGCACCACGCTATATTGTGTTAATGAAATATTTAAGATCAACAATGGTACAGGGAACTAGAGGAATTGTCCCTGGATTTTAATTTATCCAACCCCCTGCTGAACACAGAAGATGCAACGCCTACTGAAGCCAGTAAGAGATGCTTGTACCTCGTGAAGGGAAAACTGGGCTCCTGCTTATTGCAGGACTAGAGGGCCTGGATGGTTACCTGATGGCACTAGCCTGTGTCCACACTACAGAGAGGTCATGTTAGTGGCTGACGAGCTGCGCTCACTCGGGGTCTGACCCTTGATTGTGCCCATCAAGTTGTATTACTAACACCACTGTGCAAGAGTGAGGGAGGTTTATGTATGTATGGGATCTAGTTAACATGGTAACTGTCATGAAGACAAGTTCCTACTGAGCACTGGATAGTATAGACATGGAATCAAGACAGCCAAGCATCTCAGGAGTTATAGTTAATGCTAGGCGAAGTTCAACATATTCTGATCAAATCACCTCATGACTTGTTGCAAATACATACAGCTAGGATTTTCAAAGGAGAATAAGGAAGTTAGGCAGTGCAGGGTATAGGAATTAGGTAGTATGCCTTTAAATAGTTTGTGAGTCCTCTAGTGGCACTCACGGTCTTTTATATTTTAGAACCCACCAGAACTCTGCTAGAGCAGCAGCGTGTATATTTAACCAAGGTTTGCATGTTGTACATATTCAATGGCAAAAAACCTACAATAATGCGGAGTTTTGGCTGCTTGGTGTGTATCATCCCCTTGCAGAACGCTGAGTTGAGCAAAATGCAAATTTCTGAAAACTAGGAAATGCACAGTTAAGGTTGCTCATGCAACCTTAACTCTGCCCTCTTTCAGGAATGCCCCAATACACCCTAACACATACATCTTTACATACACATACATCTGCCAACCCCACAGCTGCTGAAATATGCAAGATCTTCAGCTCCTTTTATAACCCAATCACTCTCACCCCCAGGATTCCATCTAACACTACTAAAGGACAAAAAAAAAAAGTCACAGTACCACTGTAGTATAGTAAACATGGTTATTTGGGCACCAGTTTTCCTGACTGGTTCCTTCATATTGTATGTGTTATCTAAGGCTCAAAAGTCTCCAGAGGTTTCCATCTCCCATAGCATTCCAGTGGGAGTTAGGTTCTTAACTCTCTTATAGGAGCATCTGACAATCCCAACCTACATCTTTAAAAAATGGGTTGTATTGAAACTTTGTGGCTGCCTTGACCTACAGATTCTCCAAAAAACCCTCATGCCTTCTGCAAGAGGGAGATTTTAAGAAGGGCAGATGTGTTGATAAGCCCCTCCTCCACTTGGTAGCTGATGCCCTGCAGGGCTGGTGATTAGATATCTTATCCGGGCTTTCCTCCATGATGTTTAGTTTTAGCTAATCTGATGTATTCTGTCTCTTTTTTTCCCCCTACCTTCTCAAATGTTTTTTCTTCCCTTCTCTGTGCTGTTTTCCTTGTCCATCAGCCAAGGATGCAGTTATTTCAGAGAAAAAAAGAAACACTTGAAAGATCAAGATCTCTGTCATCCAAAAAAACTAAACTAATAGTGTGATTGGAAAAGCCCCAAGTGGATCCTATCTGTCATATCACTGTCAGCTTTTTGCTAAACATCCATTACAAAGCATTTACATGGAGAACACAAAATCTTGTATCCAATCGGAATGTAACCTGTCACTGCCAGCAAACCGAAGTAGAGATCTCTGGAAAGTCTGGCCTTTTAACATGAAATGTTCCCTTTCCTTTTGAATACCGCAGCAGATTTTTTGGTGGGGGACCGGCAGCCCCAGAAGACATAAGGAGAGGACACAGCACAAACAGCAGTGGTGCCAACTTCTCTTGCACTAGCTCTTGTTAGTGTGCTGCAGCCCACTAACAACTAATAATGAGTTTGTTCTCTGAGGGTATGTCTACCCAGCAAAGAAAATCCCATGTCTTGCCTATGCCAGGTGACTCCGGCTTGCCGGGCTGTTTCATTGCTGTGCAGACTTCCAGGTTTGGGCTCTGGGACCCTCCCACCCTGCAGGGTCTTAGACCCCAGCCCAAGCCTGGAAGTCTGCACAGCAATGAGACAGCCCCATAGCTTGAGCCCTGAGTTAGTTAGCATAGGCCAGCCACAGGTGTCTAGCTGCTGTCCAGACATACTCTTTAGGAGGGTTGAGGGGTTCTGATGCTAGCATTAGACTTGGGAAACCTAGGTTCCATTCCCTGTTCTGCCACAGACTCCTTGGGGAAGTCACTTAGTCACTTGGTTCCCCAACTGTAAAATGGGGATAAGAGAACTTACCATGGTGTTAAAAAGGAATGAGGGTTAGATGAGTGTTTTAGATATTTATTGCCCATTCAGTCTACAGCCTCTCTGCTGAGAAGACCAACAGTTAGCACCAAGTGTAATGGAGGCAGCAGGCCAAACATCTTAACTGCTCCTAGAACCACCAGCTTATTCCAATGATCAGTGGTTCATCGGGATCTCTGTCTCAGGGTGGATCCTGAGCTGAATAGAACGTGGAATCAAAAAGGTGAAGGGCTCTTTAGACAGTTTCCAGCATTGAGAAAGAAGATGCATCTTTCTAAAGCAGTTCAAAGGGAGGCAACTGTGGTGGGATCACCTGATTACTCCCTGCCCCCGCTCATCATATAGATTTGCTCCCAGTGTGGTTGGGCAATAATTAAATATGGCTTCCACTACCATTGAAATCAGAGGGGGGTGGGTAGCTTCCAGCTCCCAGGTGGCTGTGATTTGCTTTGCAACTATCCAGGGGAACGTGTCACTTTGACGGGCCAAACCTGAGGCAGGTTCGGCTTGAAGCATGGGAATGAGGCTGGAATGATGTGATGAGTCATCCCTGAGCCAGCAAATGTGATGAGTCATCAGAGGCAATGACCTGCAGGGCTTGTGATAGGCCCTCCCGGGTTCAGCCAATCTCCGGGCAAGGACTCACCCAGGTGATCCCAAGGCAGGTATATAGGCTCCCAAGGGGAGCAGCCTCTGTAATGGGCTGAATATTTCTGTGGGAGGGGGAATAGTAGGCCTGGCAGTAGTTTCAACAGACTGTTCTTTCCTCTACTCTAGACTATGCCTGTTTTCATGCTAGCCAGCCCATGCCTGTCAGCATTGGCTCCTGCCTTAGCCAGCTGCCTGGCGGTTCTGACAAGTGGCTGCTGGATTTTGGAGCGTGTCTCTGTTTCAGTTAGGGGGTGTCAGGCTAATTTGCTAGGGATTCAGGGCCGGTCAGTGAGTCAGATCCCAGAACCCGAATGGGAGCTGTGGGGGTTTGGCCCTGCTGAAAATCAAGTGCTCAGGAAATAGGTGTTGTGACTGTAGGGAACAATCAGGAGCAAAATGGGGGAGATGGAAGATCCCAAAGGAGAGAGCTGCTCTGGCTCTTGCAGTGCTGGCTCCATGTCTGGATATTTTGTATGTTTGAATGAAGAAGAAAAGTAGTTGTAGGAAAATATGACAGGGGCAGAACTGAAAAGAATGAGTGGCACAAGGGGGGGGGGAATTCCCAAGGCATCCCATTTGACATCACACTCTCACCAACCAGGGGAAAGGGAGACTCACTCTTCTAGTGTGATGTGACCTCTGAATCTAGTTTCCCTTCATTATGTATCTTGCCCAGCCAAGCATTAAGCAGAAGTCCCTTAACCCTTTCCAGGTTGCTGATTTTCTTTGTCACAGTAATATAAAAACTGTGTGCATACAAGGCCTTGGAATAAGGGGCTAGGCGCCAGCCAACTCTGTTGAATCAGTCTTTGTTCTAATCCCAAAAGTACTTTCCTTTCCTCCAGGAAGTGGCCATGGGGAAATCCCTTAATAAGAGGGAGCATGTACATTGATTGGCAAACTGTGACAGCCTTCAAACTGGAACTCTGCATATTAGGAAACTTTAAAGAGTGTATCCTTAGGGCTTGATTGATGGAAAATCTGACATTAACAACCAAGACATTGGATTTTCCAATGCGGCTGCTCATTTTTACTTCTGCCTTTTACACGCCTGGAAAGAATGCTCTGAAGCTGTGGATTACACTGAACTCTAATCCCCTTGAAATTGGTTGTTCCAACCACTCTCCGAGGCTCTTTTAGGTTCTCAGACGTTCCCTGGCTCTGCCTTTGGAGGTTCATTCTTCTGCAGCTGGCTGTGGCGAGTGTGTTGGAGACTAAGGCTCTGACAGTCCCATACAATTAAAGTGTATTTTTAATTAATGGGGGGGAGGGGGGGAACCCAGCATCATCCCTTTGAAGGAAAAAAATCAAGCCCAATTGATATGCCAGATGTGTGTACCAAAGAACAAGGGCTGCAGACATCAACTGAGTTGGTGGAAGGCTGTCTAATTTATACAGCTGGTTGGGGCCTGGTTCAAAGCCACTCAATGTGGGATTATTTCATTTGACTTTACTGGGCTTTGGACCCTTATTGAATCAGCCTTTCACCTCTAGACTTAGGGCCAGATGCTGATGCACTGGTGCAAACCTGAAGCAAAGGTTAGGAGATGACTTGATCGTGGTCTATAATTACCTCCTCAGGGAGAAGATACCCATTACTGTGGGATTCTTAAACCGAGCAGATGGGGCATAACATAGACCCAGTGACTGGAAGTTGAAGTTAGCTAAATTGTAACTGGAAATAAGAGGCACATTTTTAACAATGCAGGTAATTAACCATAAGCACTGATTACCTAGGATCAGTATAGAAAGTATAGTCTAGTTCAACCAAGCTATTGAGCTGGAAGTGGAAACCTCTGAGTGAAATTCTAGGGCTTGTGTTATATAATAGGTCAGATTCGGTGATAATAATGGTATCTTCTGGCCTTCAGAATCTATGAATCCCAGAGTAACTCCAATTAACTTTATTCTGGCCCTTTAATTTTCATTCAGGTCTTTAGGTTCAAACCCTAACTCAATTTACCATTTGGAAGAACTAGAAAAGATATCAGAGGAATCTGAGGAGAACGTCAGACTGATCAGAAAGAGAAAAGTTGAGAACTTTGAAAGAAAGTTAAGAGATGTAAAAATAGTTTAGTGGGAAAATAATTAGAAAATAGGATCATTCATTAGTAGGGTGGAGGGTGAAAAAATTAATAATGGAACCAAAATGGCTGGTACTGACTTGCATTTATTTTTTAACATTGATCTTTAACAAGAAAAATAATGACCAAAGGAAGGAATAGCAACCTAGTCAATGCAAGTAGGAAAGGCAGGAGAGGAATCCATAAATCCTGGGTTTGAATGATAAGCATTAGGGCTGGTCGAAAAATATCAATTGTGTTTTGCCCTGATCTTGAGTGGGACCTCTAAGTGCTACCAGAATGCAAATAATAAATGATGATAACCTGAGAACCAAGGCTAGAGGCCTGGGGAAATAATGTGTTATTGGTTTTTTATAAAGGAAAAAGAGTAATATACTGGAGGGATCAATCCTTCACTAGCAGGAGAACTAGGTGAAACAAGCTAAGAGGCCTTTCACATATCTAACTATGATTCATAATGATAATGCATAATTAATTAAAACACCATCTCACTCTTAATATAGCACTTTTCATCAGCAGATCTCAAAATGCTTCAAAATTTATGCTTCGCTATGAATGCACATTAAACAATGCAATGTACTTAAAAGGGAGGCGCTCAGGCAGATGTGTCTGCATCAGTCATTTAATATGCAGAATTAAACATAGCATAATCATAAAGCCAAGTGTCTGAATCTGTTAATATGATCAATAAAGAGGAAGGAAATGCCACGAGTAGCAAGCCAGGCTGTGATTTTTTTTCATTCCATGTGAATAGCAGACCCCTCTGGTAACGAACTTTAGGAATGCATGGCAGAAACTGGGATAGAAGAGCAATGCATATAAGGAGGAATTGTAGCCACGCACCAAAGGACTTGAAACGTTAAAAGACTAAGAGTTACAAAGGCAGTACAAAGAAGATAAATATAGCATAATGATGACTTGGAAGTCTGAGCGGCACAAGCCTTTGAATTGCACAAAATGGGAGGCAAAAACAGCAGACATGAGAGTCATAGGACAAGCCCTTGCCTGTTATTAATGAACAATGAAAAGCAGAAAATGCTGGAGACAAATCTCACAGCAGTAAAAATAATTGTCTTTGATGAGCCTTTAACATTTAAAAGAGCTGAGCTTTCCCCAAAAGGACTTGGGTGCACCAAATGGGCACATGCTGCTAGCATGGGGAGAGAATGTGGGTATCAGCCCAGAATCATGGAGGGGGGTAGGTGGTTATTGTTTGCATTAAAGTAACACCGTGTGTAAAACACTGTGCAACCACATAGCAAGAGACAGCCCCTGTCCTAAAGAGCTTGCACGCCACATAGTGAAAGGTGCAAAGAAGTCAAGTGACTTGCCCAAGGTCACACAGCAAGTCATTGGCAGGGTCAGGAACCAAACCCAGGTCCTGAGAGTCTCATTCCAATGTTTTAGCCGCTTGATCACCTCATGTCACGAGATGCAAGGGTCTCCGTAGAAAAAAGACACAAGTTGAGTCATGAAAGTGGCGGAGACACTGATAACCTGTTACAAAGGCAGAAGCCTGGGTGCAGGCACCGGACCCGCAATGACTGCAAAGATTTAAGCCTTGTCTACCCTAGGAAATTTACCCTTTGCCGACAATAGGGGTCAGGAACTTGTTTAACTTACAGCTGCTTGGGAAATGGATTTCCCTTTCCCTGAACATTTTTAAGATTTTGATTTTTTCCCCCACATCCGAAATCAGGACTAAAGGTTCCCAAGAGCGCTTTAACAAAGTGTGTTTCAAGCAGCCTATGTTAAAGCACACGAGCGGGGTCCACATGACCCAACTAATGCTCAGCTCTTTAGTCCACTTTTGAAATCAGAGTGCATTACCCACCATGTAGACAAGTCCTAAGAGGCTGCACTGACAGAACCTTTTCAGTCTACATCTTCCTTTCCTGAACATTCATCCTATTCTCACAGTAAACAATTCTTCTCCCCACTTTGTGTCCCCACCTTGCATATGCTTGTAGATGGTCACTGTCTCACCCTGAGCCTTGGCCGCATATAAACTGGCTAAATGATGACTGATTCTAATCTCTCTTGCTGCAAGAAAACCAGGCCCTAAATACTTTTATTCTTTCCTCATAAATCAGTTTTTACCAGTCCCTTCATGTTATTGGCTCAGGGTCAGATTTATAAAGGTACCTAAAGATGCAAATTCTATTCTATACAAGGTACTTAACGAGGTTCACAAATGTGCCTAAGTGAGGTAGGGGCCAAAATCCCATTGATTTTCAATGAGAGTTAGGCACCTAACCTGCTATGGGGGTTTTGAAAATCCCTCTAGGCTCCTATGTACTTTAAGCATCTAAAAAGCTTTGCAAATCTGGCCCTAGATCCACAGAAGATGTAAACAGGCCTAGCACCATAGATGTGCATGGAACTGTGCTGATTTACTCCAGCTGAGGATCCGGCTCTTTAATTTTATGGCCCTTCTCAGAACTCTCTCCAATTTCAGCAACATCATTCTGAGCATTCGCAGTGTCCAAAATCCAACACGCTCCTTGAGCTTAGTGCTCGGCAAATGGATTCCTTACGCAGTCAGGGTCAAGCAAGCTAAAGCACTGACTTCCAGCTGCTGGTGCAATGTGGCAGCTCTTACAGGAGCAAACAAGACTGGCTCTCAGGAGGGGCATTCGCGTTGCCCATGGCGTTGAAAACGAAAATATTCCTGGCAATTCCAATTCCGAAGCCTCTTGACACACAGCTCTCAAAGTGGGAGCTCAAAGAGCGGATAATGGTTTTATAAAACAAATCTGCTGCAAGCCAAGGCAGTTATTGCCACAGAGCAGGCTTAATGCAGAAGCTCCAGAAATTCATTGACACAAGCTGCATGCAATGTAATAGCTAAAGATCTCCGTCCACTTCTTATGTTCCAATAATCCAGGAAGCAGCACCTATTTTACTAACAAATGCCCAGGAGTTGCCCAAAGATGTTGCTGTCTTGTTCAATGGTTTTCATACTTTTCAGGCTGCATACCCCTTTCCAAATAATGTAGTCTACCATGTACCCCCTTCTGAGATAGGGTCATAATATACCTATGATTAGATTGCCAAGTCTTACTAAATAAAATGCATTGTCCGCCTTTACAGGATTTTTTCTCACATACCCCCTGATGAGAGCTCGTGTACCCCTAGGGATACATGTACCCCAGTTTTAAAACCTAGACTCTAATTGCTATGACATATATTGAAACGTATTTCCAGCATGGTGAGAGAACTTGGGAAGGATAGACAGGTCATTCGCCTTGGAGGAAATGCTTTTAAAATATCCAACGAAAAAGTTACTGCAAATGTGCACAGGTCAGATGCTCCGCTGGTGTAAATCTGCGCAGCTCCACTGGTAGTTATAACTCCTCCTCCCACCATTTCTTATCCCTGTTATAAAATGGAGCCACATTGCGGGTCTGGCCTATCATTTACAAGGTCACATTTCTAGTTATAGAGATGGGGGTGACTTGAGGTGAAACGTATCAGGTGGGTAGCCGTGTTAGTCTGGATCTGTAGAAGCGACAAAGAGTCCTGTGGCACCTTAGAGACTAACCAATGTATTGGAGCATAAGCTTTCCTGGGTGAATACCCACTTCTTCAGATCTGAAGAAGTGGGTATTCACCCACGAAAGCTTATGCTCCAATACGTCGGTTAGTCTCTAAGGTGCCACAGGACTCTTTGTCACTTCTTGAGGTGAAACATCACCCCAAAACTCCAGCTCAATCTGCTCAAGTTCCTGCATCATCTTTGGGTTCAAAAGAGGGGTAAGTGGGCGAAGATAGTTCTATGGCCTGTGTTATACAGGAGGTCAAACTAGATGATATGATGGTCCCCTCTGGCTTTAGAATCTGTGAATCAGTATTTTTAACTCCAGAGACCCTTCATTATCCTTTAGTCAATGGAGTTACACCAGCTGAGAATCTGGCCTGGCGTTTCCAATGTAAGACCTTTCACATTTTGTGAAGATCTGTCTAAGCATTGTCTTTCAGGTAAGACATGAAACCTGAATCCTGACTGCTCCAAGTCATTATCGATCCCGTGACAGGTAGCTGGGTTTTGTTTGTTTGGGGTTTGTTTTTTTGTAAGAAGGGGAGTGTTAAACCCATTTTCTTGGACAAATCCAATGTGGCTATTAAGCTCCAGGACACTTTTGTGGCAACATCTATTAGAGTTAAGAAATAGTCATACAAAGACAAAAGTGCATTTTTAAATAAAATGTGGGCTAGTCTTGCTGCTGACAGCTTCTGACTCACGAGCGACCTGGGCATATTACTCACGGTGGAGTGTTTCTTCCGGTAACTCAGTGTTCCAAACCAGTTCATCATGAAACACAGAACAAATGTCATTAACATTCACTTGGAACAAAAAGAACAGCTTTGATAGAATCTACACTCGTTCGCTTTTTTCCTTTCTCCCCAGATACTGCTCCTCACAGTGAACTCTCATTCTGCTGGCCTGTTTGTTCCTGGTAAACACAGAGCAAAAGCTACTCGGTGCCGCATATGTCCCATACACACATTTTACAGTTGTGGGGGGGAGGGGTAAGAATCTCATATTTTGATTGATGAAATGAATAAAAAGAGGACATTTCAGGTGCCCTGAAAGAAGATCTTGGGAAACTGGGACATCACAAGAAAAATCAGAACCATCCACTCGGGAGTGTGATCACTATAACTTTATGTTGTCTTTTACATCTGTGCAAAGTGGGAATAAACTGCTACCAATTCAACACAGCTCCTACAGACCAGATCCTCATCTGGTGAAAACTGGCTAAGCTCCATTGACTTTGTCAGCGGGGGAAATCTGCACTGGTATCTAGCTGATGGAACTGACTGTTCAATTTTGATATGTCTTATAAATATGAACACCCTCCCATGTGCTAAGAAAACAGGGCCATCTAAATGTTCTGATTTTCCTCTCACTGCCACCGGTTTTACACTAGTGTAACACCACTGGAGTTACTCTTGATTTATGCTAGTGTGAGTAGAGAAAGAATCAGGCTCCCAGACTACCTCTCTCCAATCATTTGGGATGAACCTCTGTTCACTAACTGGTCTGTCTGTGGTAGCAGTGTATGAAGCAGAAGAAGCCCTCCCATGGACATATGCAAAGTGATTGTAAATTCAATTCTCCACTTGCTTATAGTGGTGGTAACATCTTCTGTTCATTTTCACAAGCGTAAGTGATGATGCAAAGTGCTAGACAGAGCAAAATCAAGGCCCTAAACTCCAAACCAGACACAAAATAAAGGGATTGAAAGGTCGTGTCCAAAATAAATGTCTCAGCATGGAATGGCATGTAACAGTTCCATGGCACAAAAACTTCACATGGTCATTGGTACAGCTGGGACTCAGGACCAAATGCAGAAGAACCCACCATTTCAGCTGCAGAGACAGACATGGGTATGGCCACTGGGAGTAGCCTGGCCCTATAGAAGTCAATGGTAAATCTCCCATTGACGTCACTGGGGCCAGGATTTCATCTTAAATCTGGTTAAAAAATAAATACATTGACATTTTTGACCACTTTTTATACATCAAAATTTTTGCAAATCTTTTGAAAACTGAAACATCTCAACAGGCCATATAGCAGGTTGAAAAACCTAGACATTTTAATGAGAATTTTTGTTAAAATGTTTTGGGTTCTTTAGTTGTTGGCAAAACGCAAATTTTCAACCCAAAAGGTTGAAATGTGAAAAACGTTGACCAGTTCTAACAATCACACACGCAGAACAGGTCTGACTTTCCCTCCAAGAGTGGGTGGGGGTGAAACGTACACATATAGGCTTCATTTCAGCCCTGGGGCCAGATCCTCAACCAGTGCAAATCAGCACAACTTTGTTGACTTCCGTGGAACTATGCTGATTTATACTAGCCGAGGAGCTGGCCCCTGAAGATCAGCTCCCAATTAATTCACCAGCTGGCCACAATGCTGAATTTGGCTCATTGCCACTACAGCCCAACATGAAATTATTACACTTATCCCAGCATCGTTCGCCCCACCCCCTCTCCGCCAGCACCCCTCACTCCACACCCCAGGCAATTCAGAGCACATATTCCTGTGAGATCCTGAGCTCTGATGCCTGGGAGCATTCAATGTGGCTCCCATATCACACGCATCGCTTGTCAAAGCTTTCTAGCACACGTCGGCAGCAGTGATTAGGTGTCACTTCAACAGTGGCCCAGAATGAGGATCATTAGGAGCTGTCATAGAGTTTTGCCAGAGTAATTTGTCTGTATCAGTTGTTGCTGGACAAGGAAATCTCTCGCTGACAGAATTACCTGCGCCTCACAAAAACCCAACAACCAACTCCTACATCAAGCTGGAGAGAATCCACTCATGACAAGTGCCCCCTCTCCGACTGAGATTAATCTATTCTGCCAGAATTTAGGATGCTGCAGTTAATTTTTAAAGGATTTCATTTATCTACTTTCTATAATCTTCCCCACATCCTGCCTGGGCTTCTATTGAAATGGCCAGGTATGTTTAGGGATGGTTTAGTCAATGTGTTATTTTATTTCATTTATTGCACTATTTCACCCTTATTTTTTATCTTGTAGGCAGTCTCTGAATTGGCTTGTGTCTTGACCAGGGTGAGAAGGAGTCCAGAGAGGGACGCCAGCCTGCATGGGACAGGTCTTGGAAGTCTGCCACCCTACATGTTGAACAGACCAGAGTGTTCTCTTCCTGCCACAGAGTAAGACAGTTAGGACTGTCCATTCTCTTTTACATCTTTCAAAGGGAGGCAGCGTGGTCAGAAATGAGCAGATGTTGCAGGAGATACAGCACTTGCAGCTCTTTGTAAAATCTGCAAGGGCAGTCTGACTTGCTGGGGAATTCACAGTGAAGGCAGGAAACTTGTACAGACTGGAAATACCCTGGTCAGGAGGAAAGAGACACATGCATCTCCCCCCAAGAGAGGTGTTGGATGGAGAGCCGGAACCCTGAGGTCGGGCGTCCTTGCTGGACTGTGGAAGGGGAATGGAGGTGCAGTTGCCCTGAACTTGGACACTGAGAACCTGTTTTATGTCTCACCTGATACACCGCAACATTAGCAGCACAGTAGCATGCCAAGGCATTTGTTCGGGGCTGACCCAGAAGGCAGAACTCCTTTGCCGCCTAAATTACTTGGAAGTCTCTTAGCCAAGTACTGTCTCAGCCTAAGTTTGCTTAGGCCCTGATTCAGCAAAAGTATGTAAGCAAGTGCTTAACTTCAAGCATATGCTGAAAAGCCATCAGTGTAAAAGTTAAGCACATACCTAAGTGCTTTGCTGAACGGGGCAGGACTTAAGCTGGCTTCTTAAATGAGCCCCTTAGCTTGGAAGATCCGACAAGATCATACCTCAAGTTGCTACTGCTCAACATTTGGAATTAGGCTTTGTCTACACCGGCAAGTGAAAGACAAAACTTTTGTCATTCGGAGTTGTTAAAAAACACACACACACAAAAGCCAAAAGTTTTGTGGACGACAAGCAACAGTGTGCACAGCACCTTGTTGGCAGGAGCGCTCTGACGACAATGCTATTGCCGCTCGTTGGGGATGAAAGTTTTTTGTCGCTAAAAGCTGCGTGGTGGAGATATAGCCTTAGTTTCTCATCGACGCTCATAGGTGGGAGGAAAAACAGTTCTTTTCTTTTCAAAATTCTGCTCCAGTTAACAAACAGTCATCTTCGGGGAAGGGGAAAAGAAAAGAAAAGTAAACAGAAATTGGACCCAAGATCTTTTCACATAGCGCTCAAGGCAAACAAATAAAGGATGATAGATAACAAAAAACAGGGGGAGGAAATTGTGCTTTTTCTTTCCTAACAGACCCACAAAAGGCCCATCTCTCTGGCTTCCTGGTAATTACTAGCCTTCCTGTCAGTGGGTTACCTTATATTAATTAACTTTATTTATTGCTGTTGGCAGAGTGACTGCTACAGTAAATCAAGCAATTAGCAGCCTCGCATATTGCACTCGGAAGAGAGGTAACCAGGTGCCAGAAAGGATTTACTTTCTGATTCATGTTTTATTCAGCACCTCTCTGTTTAGCATTGTGTCTCTGTGTCACAATTACAGTTGCTTTACAAAAAGGGGGAATGGGTTGTCTGGGTCAGAGGACCAGGGGTGCTTTGATAGACATCAATAGGGTTAGCAGCTCTCAGGGTCTTTATTCTGCAATCAGATGCACATGGGAAGACTCCTACACCAACATTTCAGCAAAAACAACGAGGAGTCCTTGTGGCACCTTAGAGACTAACAAATTTATTTGGGCATAAGCTTTCGTGGGCTAGAACCCACCATGCACGAAAGCTCATGTCCAAATAAATTTGTTAGTCTCTAAGGTGCCACAAGGACTCCTCGTTGTTTTTGCTGATACAGACGAACACGGCTCCCACTCTGAATTTCAGTGGCACTCTTCTTGGGTACAGAATTCTGCCCACATGTATCAACACCAACTTTTTGGGGTGCCATCCAACAGCCTGCAAAGAAGCCCTAGAGGATTTATAAAGACTCCTGACATTTCTTATGAAAATCCAACACATTTTTGAAAAACCCCCACAAGATTTCAGTTTTCTCCCCTTTTCCTCTTTATCCCCCCAGGGAAAAATACCCAAAAATATTTTTCTGTTTTGAAAAAAAAAACATGTTTCCAGCTTATGTTTAGTCATAGAAAAACTGGAAAATTCCAACCAAAACTAAATTTTCCCATGAGAATAGACCCCTGATAAAAATAAAATGATATTGGTGGAGTGAGAATGAATTTGGCCCAAGAGACTTTGAATAGTTCAGCTAAATGTGTAATGAAGGGAAATCAATTCTTGTGGCTAAGATCATGGCTAAGAGTCAGGTCCTGTAGGTTCCCATCCCAGCTTTTCAAGTGACCCAGAGCTTTCAGAGGGTGACACTGAGTAATTTCTCTTCCTCCCTGGAGGCAGGCTAACACAGGACTCTGTTCAATGTGCACATAAGGCTTTGGGCGAGATTGTGAAGAATAATGGGCTACAGCACGCAGATGACACTCAATTCCATTTCTCCTTTTCCTCCCCCCAGATTTTGCCGGTTGAGGTGCTTTCCTGAGCAAGTGCTACATTCTCCCTGGTTCAAAATTGGGATCATGATAGATACCCACTCACCAAGATGTTGGGAGTCTGAGGGTGAAATCTTGGCCCCATTGAAGCCCATGGCAAAATTTCCATGGACTTCAATACAAACAGGATTTCCCCCTGAATGTTTGCAAAGCCGTTTGAGAGCTGCTGACTTGAAGATGCCACACGAATGCAAACACTTTAAATCCCAAGCACTTAGACCACAGTGTTGAGGTCCATATAATATGGACCCATGAGGTCCATATAATATGGACTAGAGAAGGAGAAGAAGAGAGAAATACTTCCCATGAAGTATAAATGAGAAACAGAGCGGGTTGAAAAAGAAAAACTGGTTTTGGGCAAAATGTAAAAAAAAAATCAATGATGTTTTTGTGTCTAAGGGTATGAAACGGACCCTTTTTTGGAAAATTGTCATTGAATTTTTTTTTAACCAAAATATTTTTTTTTAAATCAATTATTGAGGACCTAGTTACTGGGGCCTTTCAATGACCATTTAAATAGCATATTTGCTATATTATGATTTTTAAAAAACCTATTAAAAAGGGCATGAATTTTTTCATGAGAAACAAAACATGAGGACTTGTCTTGAAATGAGTTAGTTTGTGGGGAAAAGTCATTTTGGGGTGTAAAAAAAACTTTCTAGATGAAAAATTTCAACCAGATCTAGTGAGAAGTATCTGCAGGACATTTGGGCCATTGCAATTTACAGAACCCACTTAATCTTCATGCCATAAATTCCCGTTGTAATCACAATCCAGCAGTATTTCTGGATTGCTGAGCTTTGGGACCATCTGAAATGCTCCCCCTGGTTGCATCAGGATTTGCTGTTTCACCCTCTCTGTAATATACTTGATTTACTTTGTATGAGTGAGTGGTCTGCAGTGGCCTCTTGGAGTTTCTCCAGCTGAGTTCTGTCTCCTCGAGCACCCCAGGGCAGGGTAAGTAATGACCCAATGTAAGCCCCAAATGAGTAACTTCTCATAGTCCCGCCGGGAGCCACTGTTTAGATTCCACTAGCACGGTCTCTAAAAGAGCTTTGCAGGCTGCCAATTCTGATTTAATTATACAGCGGGAAATAAAATTTAAAGAAGGGAATGGGGGGAAAAGACCCCCAAGGAGGCATCCAAAGGGACTTTCAGATCGTTAAAGCAAGGCAATTGCAGCTTGCTGCTAATTACAGGAAAAAATACAGCAGTCCCTGGAGGAGAGGGAGAGAGACTCATAAAAACCTACAATATGGTCTGGAACATTTTCTGCTTTTCAAAATTTTCTTTGATTTCTTTTTTCTTGTCACTCAACAACGTTTGGGGGAGTTCCTCATCAATTCGGTAGGGCCTCCAGCAAGGTACAAAACGGTGCCCTTCTGTGGGTCTATTCTCTTCCATTTATCTTGGTCTCATGCTTCAGACATTGTTGATGTGGATTCAATTCCTGGCTCTGCCACAGATTTTCTGTGGGTGGGATTCTCACCTGTGCAGAGAAGGCAGCCCAAGATCTGGACAGCACTTAGGGGGTCAGATAGACCCTATTCTGAGGGTCTATGTGGGAATTAGAGGGTCCCTCATGCTGGCCCTCTGCACAGGAGCGAGTTCTGCTCTGTGACCTCAGTCAAATCACCTAATCTCTCTGTGTCTCAGTTGGCTCACTAGCGTTAATAATACTGAGCTGTTCCACAGGTGCTGTGAGGATAAATTCACTAAAGTTTGTGAGAGGCTCAGATATTGCGGGAAAGGGGACCAGGTAAATATCTACTCTTATGATACCATTATATTTGTATTATGGTAGTACCTGAAGGCCCCTGCTGCGACCCGGACCCTGTTGCACTAAGCGCTGTATAGACACATAGTAAGAGATGCTCCCTACCTAAAAGAGTTTGTAGTCTAAACAGACAAAAAGCAAGAGGGGAAGGGACTTGCCCAATATCACACAGTTTGTCAGTGGCAGAGGTAAGGACAGAACCAGGTCATTTGAGGCCAAGTCCAATGTGCTATCCCCTATAAAGAATATGTAACCCTCTAGCTATGTTTTTAATTTCCGCACGCATCTCAATTATAGCTGACTGACTTCTTTGCTGGCCTCATCTATGTGTCTCATTATTCCTTCATCAGTCAGGTGAGCCTGTAGGACCTTACGACGAAAGGCCACATATGAAGGAGCGGATTTACGAGGAGGAATCTGGGAGACACAGGGTCTCAAAGCTGCCTCTTGGTTTAGGAACTAATCTGATAATGCGCCGTTCCCTTTGCTCGCTCTCCCTCGACTAATCAACGAGGTCAGGGCATCGCCTGCCCTCCGCAGCTGTTCAAGCTCTGTGGGTTCCCTTCAAAGCAAAATAAAGTTGTAGTTGAGATGCAGGGAAGGAGGTGGAAACACCCCAATGATGTCTGCTGCTGAGTCTCCTCCTCCCAGAGTAAACTCAAGCGAGTGGCATTAATGACTCATATTTAACTCTGCTGATGAGGGTGTTGAATAGCACCCACCCTCCTGCCGGGAAGGGAATCAGGAAAAGTCGGGGAGGCAGGGGCTACTGCCGCAGCATGGATTCAAAGGCAAAACAACTCAATAATTAACAGTGAGGCAAGCACCTCCATTAAAGCAAAGATGGGCTGAAGTCACCCCATTTCAGGGCTGGCTGTTGTATCCCATCATGCGTTCAATAAATGTACACTCACCCCATGCAAGGAGTCTGCCGAAGAGCTTCCCCTTATATGCACTCAGCCTGTTCGTTGTGCCATGTGCCAGGACAGAGAGTCATGTCAGAGCTGATCAGAAAATAAAAAGTAATATACCACCCCAAATTTAGAAACGAACGACATGTTTTCATTTATTTCAGGGCTTTTTGCAGAAATGTTTTGGTTTACTGATGAAAAAATGAAAATAAGGTTTGGGGTTT
The DNA here is from genome assembly GCA_037349315.1 of Chelydra serpentina. Lineage (NCBI taxonomy): Eukaryota > Metazoa > Chordata > Testudines > Chelydridae > Chelydra > Chelydra serpentina. The sequence continues at coordinate 10,449,809 of JBAIAC010000017.1, read as the reverse complement.
TTTGGGTTGTTTTCAGTTGTCAAAAAAGTAAAGATGGTTGGTCAGATTTTGAAAACCGAAAGGTCTTCTCCTTTTCAAATTTTTTTTTGAGGGGGTGTGTTTTTTTTTTTAATCTGGAAAATGTTAAAAGAAACAAATTTCCCACCCAAATTTTCATTGAGGGGAAAAAAACCCACCACTTTGGGTCAAAAACAGTTCTTTGAGCAAAGAATTTCAACTACTCATAGGTGAGAGAGATAAAGGAAATCTAAAGGCTTTCATTTAATTAATCTCCTGGCTGCTCTTGCAGGACTGATCCCCACAGTGTCTTCCTGAGTCTACTTTAAATGTCCCAAATTACGGGGCTCTCTCCCTCCACTTCCCTTAGGAGACTATCATGCAGCCTAACGTTTCTCACCGCTATGAAATGTTCCCTGAGATTTATCTTACATTCTGCCTCATTCAGCCGCATGCTATTAATCCTGGTTTATACTTTCCCTGATTGCCTTGTCTTTCTTCATAAATGTTCAGAGCCACAGCTTGTCCAGTGGGTGTTAACACTGAATCTCTTACTTTGGGGATCTTGCAGAACTGATGAGAGAAGCCCAGAGCTAGGAGCTCTTCCTTGTCTCTCTACTACCCACTGCCTGACACCCTGCAGGTGAGAAATATGCTGTCCTCAGCCAAACCCCTTTTCTCATGTATTATTTGAAAGGTTTCCTTAACAGTTCTGCAAGAAGTCCTATAATGAAAGTAGTGGTTTCCTTTGGCACTCTTCCCAGATCTACCCAAACAGAAGGATGCTGACCTAAGGCTGTTAAACACTTTGATGTATGGTTGTGTCTCCTTAAGTAGAAGATCCATATTCTTAAACTAAGCTGCCATGACACTGGGACATTATGAACTCTCTGAACCAATTGAATCTTACAAATGAACCATTAGTTGGCTGTATGGAACATTGGGTTCCATGAGCCTGCGGGATCTCATGTTAAATAAGATATTCATTGTTGTCCACATACCCCACAGGCATCTACGTGTTAATTTTAATTCAATTTGTCTTATCCCCTTTTTCCCCCTGAATGCACTAATAACCACACCACCACACAGTGTTGCGTTCTGTCAGGCTCTGGGATTTTATGTTGCTGTATAAACATAGGTTATTTCAGCTGCCTCCATTGAGAAGAAAGAAAGAAAGAAAGAAAGATGCTGAGATTCAGAGAGGCATGTTTCACTAGTCGATAGGCAAAAGCTAACTGTAAAGTCAATGTAGGCCAAACTGTGCCTTTTGTCACCTCTGAAGACAAGCATGCCACCATATTCCAAACCCATACAGCTCCAGCAATGGTAATACAGGCACATCTAAGCATGTACCACCTTGATGGAGCCAAGCAAATTCCCATTAAAGTCTATGGAGAGACTCCCATTGATTACAGGAGGCACTGCATGGGGTCCTAGCTGAGCATCCAGATGTTCCATGAGCATCAAAGAGATGAAGAGGCCCTGCTCCCAGGGGGATGAGGTACATCAGGCAGTGTTGGAGAGGCACATTTCCTCGTTGTCGCTGCTGAATAAAGGCTGAATGAAGGTTTTAGGAGGAGTATTTCATTGATGTTCTGTGGGTGAAATGAACACTTGAGAGACTTAACCCCCCAAAATGCCCAAACAAAAGTCGGCATAAAAAAAGAAAGATTTCACTGTCTAAAAATAAAACCGCTGTTCAGCTAGCTCTGCACCCAGCAAGCATCCCGGAGGATATTTAAACACCCACTACATTTCAGAGGAGCTTCTTGTCTCACAAATGTGCGCTGTGCTCCTAACATTTTGGCGCCCTTGACAGATCGAATCTGTCTTGCAACATCGTCTGCGTGCAGAAGTGTGAAACTGGGGTCATTATTGCAGGGAGAGAAAATGTATGAGTAATTTATTGCATGGCAAAAAGGAAATAGGACTCAAACCCAGGAGAGCAGCATAAGTAATTACAATTGTACTCAATCTTCTGCTGTGGAGGTAGGGGCCAGGTTCCTCCATTCAGGTGCCTGTGAGCACAGTTTAAAAACTCTTTAAGGGATTCCCCCCGTCCCATAATTTTAGCGATGAGAGAGATACCTTAGAGTAAAAGCTTATGTTTATCTACAGATCAAATACTGAAATCTATATATTTACAGATTATTATTTAGCCACCAGATATCTAAGTGTGTTGTATAGAGTTCAGGACAGGGTCTGGTGCCTGGAAACCATACAAGACAAAGCTGGGACTGAAACTGGGGAAAAGATTGCTTGCAAGTCAGCCGTTTGTACCTGTTTAAGAAGGACTGTGATTCCATATATCATGATCAGTACATCATAAAAAACAGCAATATAAGCTTTCCTTAAAAAACCCCCATGCATTTATATACTACAGTGATGGAATCTATCGATAGCTCAAAACTGACCCTCAATCCTCACCTGGAAGAACGTGATTCCAGGAGTCTAGTCCACTATCGACCTCTTTGATTATACTCCCAATGATGGGGATGAGTATTTCATACCAATTGTGGTGATCTTATTTTGTGTTTCAGATCCCTGCTCACTAGGACTTACCAGGTTATTACACAGAAACTAGAGATGGATGAGAAATGTGTTTTACTTTGGAAAAATGAAATCAAAGAAAATGAAAAGCTTTTGGTTTTTTTTTCTAAATTTGCTTTGCAGAATTTTTCAGGTTTTTGTTGGCAAACAAAAATCCCCAAACCGAAACATGTCTGGTGTTTGACAATATTCCCAAATTAAACACAGACAATATTTTCTTTTGAATTTTTTAATTTAGTCATGTCATTTTTTGGCAAATAACAGTTTCAACAAAAAAGGGTGTGACCATCTCTAACTCAGACTACTGCCAAGCCACCAGACAGCAGTGCCTATGGGCCATTACAAGCCTCGGACCAGATCCCCAACTGTTCTAAATCTCCATAGTTCCACTGACTTCTGCTAGCTCTGAGCCCTTAACTGCAGTTGTACCAGTGACCAAGAGATGAACAGCTCCACAGTATATTCCCAGTGACTCACTGAGTATAATGGTATCCAAGTGATATTAATAGTCTGATTCTGGTCTCACATGGGCATAAATCAGAAATTATTCCACTTAGACCAAAAGAGCTGCACTTGCGTGTGAAAGGAGAATCAGATCCAAATGGAGTGTAAAACTGGTGTAAATGGTAACAAAACCAAGCCCTGTGGTTTTTGTTCTTTTACAGAGCAGCACTAGAAAGAAGAGGAGTTGTACAGGATGCTCCAAGAGGGAATGACTGGAGGTAACACGATGAAACTGAACAGAGCAAAAGATGAGTTGACCAATAAAAAGTATCTCTTGGTGGTGAATTCTATCATTTGTATTTATATTATGGTAGCATCTAGAGATCTCAGGCAAGATCAGTGCTCAGTAGGGTGACCAGATGTCCCGATTTTATAGGAACAGTCCCGATTTTGGGGTCTTTTTCTTATATAGGCTCCTATTACCCCCAACCCTCTGTTCTGATTTTTCACACTTGCTGTCTGGTCACCCTAGCGCTCAGTTGTGCTAAGCACACAGCAAGATACAATATCTGCCCCAAAGACCTTACGGTCTAAAGAAACAAAAACCAGAAGGGGACGTGAAGGTGAAGTGACTTGACTGAAGTCACACAGCAGCCAAACTAGGAGTAGAATCCAGAGTTCTCATTCCCAGTCTAAAGATCCTATTCACCAGTCCATACTGCCTCCCTTAGCGTGCTCTATCCCACTGGGCTCTGGGGGATACTCTCCCAAGGGAAGTAGAAGAGACTCCATCATTTAAAACTAGGCTGGACAAAGACCTAGAGACTATGCTGTAGGCCGGGGATGATCTTTCACAGGCCAAAAGGGATTGCACTGAGTGATATCTAATCTAATCAAACTTTCCCACCCTTAATAAGTAAGATTGGATGATATTATTTGAGGGGACCTGGGACTAGAGGAAACCATTGGAGAGCTACACTCTATGCTTGATTCTGAAGCACTTGCAAAGGCCTTTACCATGTCCTGGCCAGTGTCTGAGTTGCACACGTTTGACTGGATCTGTCTGGACAGGGCAGGATTGATCAGCGGGAGATAGTTTCTGTTTCTCTGAAATTTTCATGAACACACGACATTTTCCCCTTCATTAAAAATAGAAGGAAGATGAATAATCCCTGGTGGTAATTACCCAAATTTCTATATTTCTAGAAAACCAGCACTTTATGAATATTGAATGGGGCAGATATTATCTCCATAGGTGCCTCCGAATTATCAGCAAAACTATAAGTTATTTAGCTGTTTTTCATACTTTAATATGTAAGGGAATTGCCAGTCTTCCACTACACAATGGAACAGAAAATAGCTGTGTCCGTTTCAGCTCCTTGCAGAATCAGGGTGCACAGGGTTGGAAATAAAAGGCACCCTACCACCCTACCCTTGTGGTGGAGCCCCTCTCTGATACGAACGTTTCAGAAGGTCAGAGTGCTTAAATAGCGCAGTGATAATACAGCCCAGACAGTTCATTCCTCATCAGGTCACAGCAAAACCAGCATGTTTTAGACCCAATTCTTCACGAACACCCCAGCGAAGCCAGTGGAACAAGCAGTTAATTGCCAAGCAAGGAATATGGGGGTGTTGGATTTTGGCCTGAGGTTTGGAGTGATGGGGTTTGCAACAGAATGGTTTCCCTTGGGAACACAGGATCAGTCATACAGCATCAGAGTAGTGACTCATCCAGGCCTGTCTCCATGCGTGGCCAGCTCCAGAGGTCAAATCCAATCACCCGCTGAAGTCAGCTGAAGTCTTCCCATTGAACTCAATGTGTGATGATAGAGACCGACCCCCAGTTGCTTCAGAGAAGGTGCAAGAAATGCTGAAGCAGGACAAGATACCCTTCCCCTTGGAAGCAAGGGGAAATATTATGGAAGAGGAGGAGGAAGTGACTGAGAAATAAAAAGACACAGAGAGAGAGAGAGACGAAAGGGAGCGAGACACATGAAATAACAATAATTATAGTCTGGAGTCTGCCAAAGCTTCTTTAACCGAGTCAACATAATAAAATATATATTTAAAAAACAGAGGCTTATATTTTAAAAGCTCATGGCAGCTGTGCCATCCATTTGCTATTAAAGCTCCTAACAAATGCTCGAGTCTCACATAACCAAGAAAAATCAGATTAATAGCTCAGCTAACCTGCTGGAAATCCAGACTGCGGGATATTGTTATCTCAGGTGAAGAGTGAGAAGGGTCCATGGTAAGCAAAGCACTTGCCTTTATTTTCTTCTAATTTATTTGTCACTGGGATTCCGCAGCAGATAAAAGCTATGCAGCAATTAAATTACATTACTTTTGATGAGATTAAAGTCAAGGAAAGCAATGTTTTCCTTGCAAAGGAAGCAGAGGAGAAATGAAACCACTCAAGAAAAAAGAATGACTAGCTCAAAAATGCAAGAAACAAATTTATCTAGATGGAAAAAGAGAGATGTCTTGAACCTGAGTGCAGCAGGAAATCTTGGGAGAGGATCACAATTTGGGGGATTCATTGAAGGAAATAATTGCAACACATATATTGATTTTACGTAGATAAGAAAACAAATGTTTGTGGGGAATTGAACTTGGTTTATTACATTTATTTCCCCACAGATCTGATGTTTCTCTATTAGAAAAAAATAAACTGTGTTCTTAAATGCATTGTTTTCGGAGAGCGGTTTATTAGGTTAGTGCCTGATCCTCCTGCTTCTGTCATTTTGCAAATTGGTTTGTTTGGGAAAAGGTTACTATTTCTAAGGCAGCTCAAAATGAAGCCATCAGTTTGCTCTTCTTCTTAGCTATTTGTATTTTGGCAATACCTAGAGGCCCAGATCCGGGATTGGGACCTCATTGTGAACACTGCTTTACATGCACGCCATGAAACCACAGTCCTGTCCCAAGGCCCTAGATGAGGACAGAAAACAGGTGGATGCAACAAACAGATTGGCAGTGGGAGGTTGGGGAGGGCAAGGTCACACTGACACAGCTTGTTTGGTATGAGAATCAGAAGTCAGAGCACACTCACTATTGGAAGAGTACTCTATGAAAGAGAGGTGCCTGTATATATGCAGTTACTTAGTTAATAGAAAATGTGCCAGTAGATGGCACTCAAGAACACGCAGCATTGTTCAGACTTCAGTTTGGCAGGACCAATAAAGGTAGTGTGCTTCAGATGGTTCCATATGTGCCATTGTCCATATGGTCAAATCTTTCTGCGTCTTGCAGCCTCTGACACGGGCTGAAAATCTGCCTACGAGCAAAGCACTTTGCATCCATTAGCACCCTGCGAGGAAGGTGACAAGAACTATTCGCCTCCAGGTTGCAGGTGGGGAAACTGAGGAAGGAAGTGAGTTGTCCAAGGTCCTGGTTCCAGTCCCAGTGAGAGGCCAAGTTGGAGATAGGACCACACAGTCCCAACTCCCAGCCGCTAGCCTCTGTCACTCAGAGCACTTGGCAACAGTCTGTCCGACAGAAGCTAAGGCACACGCGTCAGGCATTCAGCCCATGCGTGCAACAATTCATGAAAACATAATCACATGATGAAAGCTTCTGTCCTGCACTGAGAGGACCATAAAACACTTTTTATTTGCCAGCATGACGACTTTGGCCATGTAAATTATTCAGAATTAATCCTGCCCCCTCCTAAATCTCCTGGTAGCTGTTAGAAGTAACTAATGCTCTTCTTAATCACATCTCATGCACAGCTTTACATGTCACAGAAACAACACTTTCCATTATGATTGATTGGAATTTAAGGTCTGATTTCTCTTAGAACATAATCAGGCCTGAATGGGAATTTTGTATAATGACAATTAAAATAATGAAATCGAACTTTAAATGACATTCAAATGCTGTCACCTGCTAGGAGCTCCAGAGTTCCATCTTCCCCCATTGCATTCGGGGTGCGTTGCGTCGTTCATTGCGGGATGATTGTGGCCGAGTCTGTCCCGCATGGAGCTGGGACACTGTGTTAACCCCAAAGGCCAGAATTTTCCGCAGGGACCAGCGCCCACAATTAGAGCCGCATTTTCAGAAGAGCTCAGCACTTTGGGTGTATTTTGGGTGTTGAGCCCTTGAAAATCTGGCCTTTAGAATCCCCTCCCCCTTCATATTTCTGGGATATAATAATAGGCTTTGTACTGAGCGATTAATATGTATTATTCTTATTTAATATTAATATTGCAATAGAGTCTAGAGGCCTCAACTAGAGCAGGACCCTGCTGCGCTAGGCACTGTACAAAGACATAGGTGGGCCGGATGCAAGGCTCATTGCAGTCTGTGGGAATTTTTCCATTCACTTCAATGGGCTTTAGGTCAGGCCCGGGGGCTTGGTGGTCCACGGCCCAGCTGTGAAGTGCTCCATGTACAACCACGAGATAACACGAAAGGAGCGGGAGGGGGGAATCCTGCAAGGTGCTGAGCACCTGCCACTCCCACAAAAGTGAGTAGAAGAGGACGTATTGGAGCATAAGCTTTCGTGGGTGAATACCCACTTCTTCAGATGCATGCAGTGCATTCCACTGCATGCATCCGACGAAGTGGGTATTCACCCACAAAAGCTTATGCTCCAATACGTCTGTTAGTCTATAAGGTGCCACAGGACCCTTAGTCTGGATCTGTAGAAGCGACAAACACGGCTACCCTTCTGATAGAAGAGGATGGCGCTCAGCACTTTCCACAATCAAGCCCGGTGGGGGCCTGTGTTAATGGAGGCGCTGCTGCAAACCTGCCAAGTTCCTGCAGCTAGAGGCTGGAGTGAGGCCCGATCGGTGAGTGGGAAGGGAAGAGCCTCGCTCACGCCCAGAGAATTGTGTTTAAGCTCAAGCTTCCTGAGCCAACCCTGCCCCGCTCCGCCTGTGAAGAAGAGAACACAAGAGGCTTGTCACTTACTGCCGCTCGGTGCTGAGCCCAGCTGATGCCTGTGCACTAGAGTGCAGCAACGTCCGTCGCACTGCCGTACAGGGTGCTGGGACTGGGGGCAAATCCCATCCCAGGCTCCAAACCCTTCCCGGCAGCAGCCAAAGCACCGGTGGGAGCCAGGGGATGCTCATTTGGTGACCAGCAGCCCACCTGCCCATCTCTTCGGGTCACTTGGGAGTCCAGTCCTGTCCCGCTGTGTGTTTGGCTGCCCCGCCCAGAGCTGTCACCAACTCTGATCTCGGTTGGAGGCCTAGGAAAGAAACACCGGACAAAGAAATGGGCTTGTTAACCCACCTCTGCGCCTGTGAGGATGGCAGGATTACCACATCAGCCACTGTCACGGTGGTGGAAGCCGCTCAGCAGACCACCCAGAAAGCGACAGGCAGTGCACCAGTGGCTGGTCCGGGCATGCCAGCTCGAGAACCACGGGGCTAGTGGATTAACGCCCTCTTCAGAAAGGCAGCAGAGCCGTGTTTGCTACCACCCTGTCAGACCAGAGCTGTTGCTAGCAGGGCTTCAGCACAAGGTGGGATTGTCTGAAGAGGGGGGTCCGGAGCTGGCAGGCTGAGAGGGTCTTGGTCAGCACAAGCCCCAGGATGAGGCACAAAAGGGAAGAAACATAATTAGCCTGGCTCAGTTTGGGCACCATGCGAGACAAAGAGCAATACTATGGGCCAGATCCTCAGACCCACTTCCAGCTCTGGTGGCATAGATGAGGCAACATGCAGCCGCCAGAAAGCTGCCATAAAAGAGAAGCTTGGGATTTCCATAGCTTGGGGGAATTCCTGGGTGAGCTAAAGCCGATGTAACTTGCTCCCTCTGCTCTCTTTGCGTACAGGGCAGGGTATGATAGGGCAGGGCCAGAATCCAGACAATCTTTGCCAGAGGGAGGCTTTTACAAGCAGATATAAATTAGAGCAGACTTGTGACTGCTCTAACTTGCATCACAAGCCCAGTAAACATGATATAGAACAGCTTTTGCCTCCACCCCCTGCTGCTCACCTGTGCCAGGTGTGAGGATTCAGCCATATGTCAGGTTTGTCTGTCCCCTTCAGATGTCAGCCTGTAGGGGTTTTGGTCTGAGAACCCTGCAGCCAACTATGCCACAAATGCCACACCCTTTAAATTCTCAGACTCAGTCCCCATCCATACTGGCCAGGAAAACTGTGCTTGGAAGCCTGCTAGCCACAGCTGCATTTGATCCCAGTGTTTGCTGATAGGTGCAGGGCCTCACCATGGACAGGGCTTTTCTGAGACGGCTGTAAAAGGAAATGGACTCAGGGTCAAATCCCGCTTGCCTGATTTACCTGTATATTCCCATTGACTTGAACCTGGCTGTTCGTGTCACTCAGGGGAGGAGAATGCCTTCAGCAAAGACACGGCCGCAGCTGAGCCAGACTGCAAGGTCGTGCTTCCTGGAGGTGCTAACTCTGAATGTAACAGGAGGGGAGGGTTTAGAATACTCCCAGCCCAGTAACCAGGGAAAAAGTTCCTTCCCCTCATGGTCTGCATGAATTTAAGCCCCACCCCCCATCCCCAGGATCCCTCACACAGTCCAACGGAGGAAGCAATCAAACAAGTAAAGTCTCTTTCCTACAGCTGGCAGCTACTCAGGGATGAAAAGGGCACAAGGGAATAGGGAGAGCTGATTGTTTGTACTGTGGCACTCTGAAATCATTACACATTGAATCCTTGAGCAGGCGAGTGTTAAAATCTGATAGTACAGAATACACACACCCACACCCCACAGCCCGACACCCCCCTCATGCAACATGCACAAGGATAGACACACACACACACGCCTCATACATGTACCACTTGCCACAGACACACTCACACCACTATCCTGCACTTATTCATGCAAAACTCTCATGCCCATACCACACGCACATACATGCATGTGAGAAGACACTCACACTTCACATAGTTATACACGCGTGACTCAGCCACAGACACACCACAAACACCTCTCTCTCTCTCTCTCTCTCACACACACACCCTTGCAGCCTTGTACCCTTACACATACCGCACACATGTCCCATGCACAGGCTTAGTGGCTCACTTGCATCTCATTCGCTCCATGTATGCACCACTCATAACACAACACTCCCACCCACCCACAGTCATTTTGTGCAGTGTTGCACAGGGCTTGTCTGGAGACATTATATGCTGTTGAAAACGCACCAGAAAAACGAGTGGAAGAAGCAAAGAACTGTGCTCAGGTGGGTGGAAACTGCACTTGGGACCAAGAATAACTCCGTACTTCCGAGACGTGCACCAGGCAGTGCCATGGCAGCACGGTGTTATAAGTGACATTTACAAGCCATCCTTCTTTCCCCTGCTATTCACTGTAATCATATTAATCCTGAGCACGTTGTAAGCCCGTCGTGTAGCTGTGATAGGAGCTGCTATAGGAATTTACTTGTAATTTAGTAGTTATTAATATCTACTGATTATTCCACTTTGGGGAGTAAATTGCAATTCCCTTCAGTGTCAGGGAATCACAGAACTACAGAGCAATAAGAGGGTGGGCAGGTGAGGGCAGGATTCCAACACACAGAGCACTGTCAATCCTTTGCTCTCTAGCTCTGGGCTCCTATAACGTTCTGCCAATGCAGCTCAGTTAGAGATAATCAAAGCAAGGTAAACATCTTTCAGAAAACAAAATATGAAGACAAGATATATATTTTGTTTTGCACAAATTATTTTGTTTTGCTGGAGGAAAAATTCGTTAGAATTTTTTTGAATGTTTTCATTTTGTTTTGGCGGGAAAAATCCCGCTCGCGCGCTCTCTCTCTCTCTCTTTTTAAGTTTTCCCTTTTTAAAGGAGGCGAAAAAATAACAGTGGGAGAAAGTAGATTTCCCCCCACAATTCTGAAATGAAACATTTTTAAAAAATTGAAAATGTTTTGTGAAAAAGTTTTGTTTTGAAAATGTGTCCAAAAAATGAAACGTTTTGATGAAAATGCTTTTTTCCCCCTGGGAAACATGGTATCATTGAAATGTTGTAATTTGAGGAGGAAAAAGTTTTCGTTGAAAAATTCTGACCAATTCTAATCTCAGTTCTTAATCCTGACTCACAGTCTTGCTGCTATTCCAGTCCTCTGCCGATGCACCACAATCCTGTCCTACACCTTCCCCTGATATTTCAGAGATGGGCAGTTCCACACACAGTCCTGCTATTACATATCAATCCTTATCCGCAGCTCCCTCCCGACTGCTCCAGTCATGAGCTCCCCATGCAGCTTTGTCCATGTCTCTCAGTCGTGATATATTTGAAATGACTCCTTCTAATAGGATGAATTGAACAAGGGAAAATAGAGACTTAAAAAGAGGAAAAAGCTTTCTAATGATGAGATCTTTTACACTACAGAGTAGTTTCCTAAGGGAGGTATTGGAAGACCTATTGCCTGAAACCATACTGGCTTGAACAAGGCCCTGAGGAATAAGATGTGGGGAATGAAGCCTGCTTTGATGGAGGAGGGCAATAGACTAAAAGTGATTTAATAGAGTTTTTCATTCTTCCTTCTAAGAGTCTCATCACTCCTACTCTCTATGTCCCCCAGTCTGTGAGTGATAAGGTTACGACCAGGGGAATCTTGGCACTATCTTTGACCAAAGACTCACTATATGCCATGCACATGAGCAGCACTACATGTCAGATCTCAGGCCTGGCAGTTCAATAAGGAGGAGGCCCGGGCTGGTACCTCTCTCATGAAGGGAAGTCAGACTCGGATGGGACCTTTCTGTCTTTGGAAGGTAAGCACCAACCAACACTAATGGAAGAGCAATACGCGCTACATCACTGATTGGTCAAGTAATCTCATCTGTTTATTTTGCACTGGTGAAAGCACTGGCAGGACAGAAATCTAAATTGGGTTCTGAGGTCTGTTTGGGGCACTGGTCTCCCTTCAGCCTATAGAACTGGGAGCTTCTGGCATGGATCTGTCCCAATCACTGTGCCAGGGAATGGCCATCTGCCCAAGGAGGAGAGCCTCTGCTCACTTCTTCTGCCTAGCCCCTCAACTCAGGACCCAACCTGGCTGGAAACTCAGACACCTGTCTCAGGTGATGCCCTACAAGGACACTGATTGGTTCTTGTCTCAGACCTTCCCCGAGGCTGTTAGGCATGGGTGACAAGCACCCAGCATGTAACTTGACTGCTCTGGAGACTGAAGTCCTGTGCTTAGCCACTAAACCAAGCAGCAGCGAGAGATTGCCCCATATGGTGCTGCCAATGGACCACAGCCAACCAGCCTCCAGAGTTCAATGACCATGGTCCATTCAATGCCATCACAAGTTACTGGGTGGAATTTTACTGTCTAGGTTATGCAGGAGGGCAGGCTAGATTGTCACAGTGGTCCTCTCTGGCCTTAGAATCTATCAGTTTACTTAGATTGGAAGCCCTTTAGGGCAAAGACTGGCTTTTGTTCTGTGTTTGTACAGCACCTGACACAGTGGGGTCCTGGCCCATGATAGGGGCGCCTAGGTGCTCCAGCAATACCGATAATAATAAATTATAATATTAATTAATGAATCTGTAAATGCCAGATCCAAATGATGACAATGCCAAATGTGGGGGGGGTCTATTAGTGGTGTTTTTGTGATTGATCACCCCCTGGGAACTGAACTGAGACCCAATAACTCATTTCACATACAGGGCACTGAATGGCTGTCAGATGGGGACAGCTTTTGCTCATCATGACCGGTCATGGATTTGTACTGCCAACCGCTCAGTGGGAAAATATCTCTGGTCCACGTTCGTTCCTGAAGCCATCTGGCACGGGTTTGGCCCCATGCCCCAGCCAGCTTGCAAGCCAGCTTGGAACAGATGCCTTTTCTAAAGTAACTTTAGCAATGCTGGGTATAGCTGATCTCATAAGAGGTCTTACGTTGTCTGCCTTCTACCATTAAGAAAAGAAAATAACACTGTAGCGTTTCTGCACAGGAAGCAGTGACAGTGATAGACTCAGTGGGGAAAGAATAGAATATTACCAGGAAAGGAACCTGGTCCCTCAGCACCACACCCCAGGGCAGGTTTCAAAGCTTCCAGTGGTGGCAATATCCAAGGTTTGGTCCTTGTCCTCCCAGGTCCAGCGTCCCCCCACCCTTCACCCCGCCTTGGATATGCTGGCACATGTACCGCATTGATAAATCAGTGTTGGAGCAGGGTCTGTTACCAAGCCTTGACAGTTCTCCAAAGCTAATTGGTGCTGGGTTTAGCTCCTGCTTTGCCACCGGGAGGAGCCTGGCATGAAAATGAAAGCTCACAGAAACCTAGGGAGAGAATCTTCATGGCATCAAGTACTAGGGAGACTTCTTATCCTGCCCCTTTCTGTCTTCAGGCCCTAATCCAGCACATTGCCTACAACAGAGTCAGTGATGGGCAGTGGCCTCCCCAGGAACTGAAATTATTGGGGGGGGGGGTGTTCGAATTTACTGGGTGTGTGTGTGTCACTAAATTGGCATGTAACTAGTTCACAAAACTGGGGGGGTGTTGGGGAAATTCAGGGAGGGTGTAAACTCCCCCTGGAGGGGGGTGTAGGGAAATCACTGGTGATGGGGGCATCATAGGGCCACTTAAAATCAGCCCTACACAGCCTTTGTGCTGGATTCTTCCTTAGCCATTTGAGGCTCCTTTGCAACCCCTGAATGCCACTGTGAGTGGAATACAGGGGCCAGACTGGGAGGCTCTTTCCCTTGCTGCATAGGCATGAATCTGTACCCCCCCCCCCCCCCGCACACGCACACACTTCCAATCGCGTTGCTTCTCTGCAGCTGCCAGCATGACACTCACACCCAGCGTGGAGCTGGGGAAGCATCTCCAGGTTGCTATACAGAACCGCCCCATGGCCAGTCTAGGAGCAGCATTAACAGCCTCTGAAGTATGGGCCACCCAGTTCTCCTCACCCAAGGAAGCCTCCGTGGCATAAGTCTCTGAGGAGAAGAATGGGAGACAAAGGGCTCTGAGAAGGGGAATCCTTGGAACCTCAAGCAGCCAACAAGTCCCCACTGCCAAAAGGTAAAAAGCCACCACTTTTTGTCTCTTGTAGCAGTGAAGGTCTGGAACCAGCCTCACCATGTTCATGAGGTTACTTGGTGGGTCTCAGCCTGGTTCCTAGTGATAAAAGCCACAAGCGTCACTGGCAGGCTCAGCAGGAAGGCCAAGGTCAGGTGAGCCGTAGAGACTGATGGGCCCTTTTGCTCCTGGAGGAGGCCCCTCCACACAACATTAAGAAGTTTGGGAGAGTGGGCAAGACCTTCCCTGCTGCTGCCTGCAGAGCTAACTAAGGGACCTTTTGTGCACCACCAAATGGGGCCCCGGTGACTCCATCCCCATAGCCCCATGGTTCCACCCCCATCCCATAGAGGCAGGGACAGCAACATGGGGCTTCTGTATCTCTCCCCCAGGCCCAGAAGGGGTCTCTTCCCTCATCCTAGAGAGGCAGGTATAGGGTCTCCCTATTTACCCCAGCACCTGGGGTGTATCTGATAAAGTGCATGGAACAGGCTTCCTGCACTTTTCCCCTCCTGCCAGTGACAGAATCCTCTGCTGGGTTGCTGTTGGTGGGTCAATTCCGTTTTTTCATTAATTTTGAATCTCACTTAGAGACATCTATCCATCCCTATACACCCCGTCTGTCTGTCTGTCTATCTATCTATCTATCTATCTATCCCCATCCACCCCCTCTATCTATCTAGCTATCTATCTATCTCCATCCACCCCCTCTATCTATCTATCCATCCATCTATCTATCTATCTATCTCTGTACATGCCCATTTGTCTCTCTCTCTTTCTCTATCTATATTTTCTCTCTAGTGCGATCACCATAGTGCCTAATTTCCCAAATGGCTTCTGACACAACCCCTGCTGGGAGTCGTAAATAAAGGGCCTGGCAATTTGATCCCACTGTGATATGATGGATGGGTCTGATCTAAGAGAAGTGAATGTCCCTTCTAAATCACAGTCCGCCAGCAGAGCTTCAAATGGCCAGCTTCCTCGCGTGCCTACCCAGCATCTCCCCGCCTGACCCTGTGTCTGCTGGGGCTTGGCATATGGTCCTTTGGGGCGTAGTGTGTCTCCTAAAACACTGATAGCTAAATCAACATGACGCGCAGGGGTACGGCTACTTCTAAATGACGCAAGATGACCTAACTTAGCTGAATTCAAAAGTTCGCGCCAGTGTGGCAGATCTTGCTTCTTTGCATGGGCTGCATTTTAAAGTAACTATAATGCCTCTCGGTGGGTAAGAAAGTGAGGCAGTTCAGCCGTGAGTTATCCCCCAAAATATCTTTGTTCCAACTAAAAAAAAAGAAAACAATTTGGGGGATGATGATGGTGCATTTTTAGTGCTGGTGAAAGTGACAGACTGAAAGCGAAGGCAGAAGCTGTTCATATTCCCCCAACTGTTCTGCAGCTACCCCTCACTCCTAACCTTCAGGTCTCTTGCTGTCACGGTCACCTGACTCCGAACATGCAGGCCCCCCTGGTATTCCAGTGCTATCATCCATAGGCACCTACAAAGTTCTGCCAGTGCACCTCAGCCCTGACCTGCAGCTCCTCCATGCTATTCCGGGCCTGGGTTCCCTGAAGATCTTTGCCGGTGCACCTCAATCCTATCCAGCGCCTCCTCCAGGCTCTTGGTATTCGAGGCCTCTCCAGTTTGCTGGGGAACTATGTGATTGTAGTGTGCAGAAAACTCTATTTGACCCAGGTTTCCAGGGGAAAATGCTTTTGCATTAACATAGTGGGCAGCCCAACCCCGACTGATGAGGGTTGGGACCCAAGAAAGCCTCTGGTAACCCAGGAAAGCAGGTTTGGGAGAAAACAACCCAGCTGCAGCCATGCACAGCCCAGCGACCGACCCTCATCCCTATCAACTTTAGCCCACATGGGCAGAATTGCAATCCAACACTGGTGTAACTCAACCTATAGCCAATAGTCTGGATTGATTCTGGTGTGAATGAGATCAAACCTGGCACTGGGCAAACAGCTATTAGTAGTATTTGTATTCCAGTAGTGCCAAGAGGACCAGACTAATACCTGGGCCCTATGTGCTAGGTGCTGTGCATCCATAATTGGGAACCCATGATTAAATATTTGTATTGGTGTAGCACCCAGAGACCCGCATTGTTAGGCACTGTATTTACACATATAACACAAAAGATAATCCCTGTCTCAAAGCACTGACACCGGGAGAACATGGCAACAGATGAATACAGCAAACAGATAAGGGGAGCACAAAGTCATAGTGAGATATTAAGATGTGTGGTCCCAGCATACCATGACGACTAACAAAGGAATTATTGCTCTTCCCATTTTACAGATGGGAAACTGAGGCACGGAGCGATTAAAGTGACTTGCACAAGGCCCACACAGGAAGTCCATGACAAAGCCATTAATTGAAACAGCTGTGATTTAACCACAGGACCAACCTTCCCAGATACCTCTGCAATGGTTTATTAAAGCTGGCTCACCTTGATATCATCCTATGTTTCCATGGTTAAATTTCCTGTCCTCTTCCCCCAGCGTGCCAAAGGAGTTGTCATCGGATTTATCTTCTGCTCAACAGAAGGGGAGTTAGTTAGAGGAAGACTGCCTGCTGGAATGCAGGAGGCTGTCTTTAGGTCCTGGGAATCTGTCATCAATCTGCTGTCTGGAGGAGATAAAGGTTTGCTCGGGGATGTTTCCATCGTGTTTGTTTCATGGTCCAGAAGTCGCAAGGATTTGAAAGTCATTGTGCTGCGAGGTGCAGTGATCTCTGCAACATTTCCCCGCATGCACATCCAGCCAAGTTCGTTTCTGTCTCCGGTTTTGAAAGGCCTGAGGCTGCCCCCGGATTCCTAATGTATTTGCTAACCTGGCATGATTCACCCCACCAGCGGAGGAGACCTGAGCGAGGCAAAGGGCTTTGCAGAGTTCAGAGTAGCTGCAACACTTTGTTGTGTGGGTAGTTTTGTCCCTGCTAAGACTGTAGCTAACTGGGAGACATACTACAGATTGCGCCTCCCCGCCCTGTGGCATTAAAATTCATCGGCAACCCTCTGCATATACTTTGGTGCATGTGCCTAGCTGAGGGACAACATGCTGTTCTGTTCATTTGTTTTCTAATAATCTCTGCTGGTCTCAGAGGTTCTCCTTCCCCCAGCTACAACTGCTGCCTCCTTATTTCCATCCAGATCAAGAATAGCTCTTGGCTGCCAGCTGCCTGAGGATGTAGTTAAGCAGTGAGCCTGGCCTTCCGTCCACGTGAAGGATGTAGATGTAGGGAGCGTGAATGACAAATTTGACCCTGCTGGCTTGGTACAGCTGATAGGCACCATGATGGGGCTGTGTCCCAACTGGGAGAAAAACTCCCTAACTATCTAGCAGGAAAGGGATCTTTATTACGATTCTATACATGGCTTGCTGCTGTGAATCCCATGCCCATCCAGGGAAATGACAGCTTTCATATGCACGTTAGTTTTAACAATAAAAAGATTATCTATCTATCCATTTCCATCCATCCCCCCCTCTCTCTTTATCCCTCCCCATATAGCCCCCCCCTCTAATTTTTATGAATCTATCACCAAAGTTTCTAGGGTCAGATGGGTGCACCTCCAGGAGGAGCAGCACAGAAGGTGTGTAGCCCGGAAGGACTTTAAGGCATCATTGCACCGTCCTGTTTCTGGGTTGCTGTGGGAGCTGAAATGCCTCCTCCCCACCCCCTAATAATCTGGACAGCCTGCTCTGAGTTAGGGCAGCCTCTTTGGTGCTTGCAGTGCGGCGGTAGCTGTATGGGCTTCACTCTCGGCATGACCCCTTGTGATGGGGCTTGTGCCCGTGCTACATCATAGGGCCACCAAGCAGTGTACAGGGGACAATCCCCTAGAATCCCACCGGTGTCTTATATGGGAAAGATGTGTGTGTGTGTGTGTGTGTGTGTGTGTGAGAGAGAGAGAGAGGGAGTGTGAGGGAGGGATGTGGCATCAGAGGGGGTCAGGGCAAGGAGGTATCCATGAGAGGAGGCTGCATACACAGTCAATTAGCATCAAATATGAAGGCGGGGCAAAGTGTAATGGTCTCATATCTACAAGCAAGGCTGCCTTCTAGCAGCTATTCACTTCTAATTACCCTCAGATAATGAGTGACTGCGATAGTGGACGATATTAGAATAATTTGCTGTTCATCAAGGAAAGAAAAAAGATTGGAATCATCTGCCTTTAGTAACTGTGTGTTTCTAACAAGGGGTCTGCCCTCAGGACCTTCCTATCTAGCCTCACCAAAATCTGTTATGGCTGTTAGCAACAGAGTTATTGGCTGTGTAATTAACTATGTAATTAACTCAAAGTGACTTTGGCAATAGGGGCACCTTTGAACAGAAACATAATTAAATTGCACATTTTAATTCTTCGGAACATGTCTCTATTTGGGCTCTGAAGGCAACAGCATTGGGTCTCCAATTAAGTGGTATTTCAGCTACCGGTCTTGTATCAGATTTAACCATATTGACAATGATGTAATGTGTTTATAGAGAGGCTGCTCTCTGTTTATTTCCTAAATAACTAGTACATCCACATGCCACTCCTCCATGTACCCAAGCGCCATGGACTACGCCACACCAAATGACCCCTTTTCATGAGTGACTGGTGGTTTACCTTGTCTCAGCGACCTCTCTGTTCAAGCTGTATTCACTTCTGGGAAGCTCTGTATAACTGACTAATTATTTTTTTAACCCAACATCCATGGATAAGTGTTTATTTGAATGACCTAAAGGGGTAGCTATTAAATTCCCCGATCTGTTTTTACATTGGCTTCATTTTTTCCTTCCCACCGATATTGTCGTTCTCTGACCTCTGGGCCTCTCCATTCTGTGTTTCGGTATATCCAGACACTCCATCTCAAGTGGGCTTTATTCCCTCACTCTTTCCCCTCCCCTTCCCACTTCCCTCTCTCTCTGTTGTGCTTAAATAAGGCACAATGGAGATGCGCTAATACACCAGACTCTCCTGCATGTGAGTCGCTCCAGCTCAGACTGGATACAGAGGGAAAGGAAGCCGATTTGGCAGTTAATAGAGCTATCCTCAAGGACACCAAGACACGTATTCAGGAATGATCAAATGAAAGGTTTGAATATCAAACAGCGGCTCTGACAGTCATGAAATCAGAGATCTCTCGCCGTACACCTGATACTCTAATCGGAAATGAGAATCTCTCGGGAAGCATCTCTTTTTCAAAGGATGCCTTGAAAAAACTCTCCTCCCCCCTTCCAAAAAACCCCTCCAAACCACGTTTTCCTTCTCCCTCCACACATTTAACAAAAGTACATCCACTCAGCGAGATCATATCTCTCCAGGGGCAATCAGCTTAAATATGTGCCATTATCAAGCCACTGTACATCAGCGGGTGCTGTTACAACATGGGGCTGAGTGTGGATAACATGCGAGTAATTGCTTGTCTTTTGAAAGTAACCTCAGCTCAATAAGAGGGAGAGAGGGAGAGTGAAAGCCAGCTGAAATCAGGTGACTGAGCGGAAGACAGAGAGAACATGCCTGTGGAGAGAAAGAGAAAAGCTGGGATGGATACAACTCTCTGCCGCGCTAGCTTCACACTGGTGTAATTCCACTGGCTTCAATTGCCTACTATGTCTAGAGTGGACTCAGTCCACTATGCTAGAGATGGGGCATAATCCTTGACTGCAGCAAACTCATGCTTGGGCTCAGGACAGCTGGAGGAGAGGCAAAGCTGACACTTGGGCACCTTTCCACTTCCCCCTGATCTGGAGCCAACCAACCACCAAATCTGCTCATGGCATAAATTAGAGCAACCCCAGAGCTGCTTTAATTTACACTGGCTGGCAGGGACTATTCCGTTGGCTCAGGATGGTTAGAACACAGTGCTCTCCAATCCTGCTCCAGTCACGCCCTGGCTTAGAGAGAATGTTCCCTACATGGAAGTGCGAGGAAGTGACTGTCATGATGCTGGCTGCACTGGCTCCACAATAAGAATGCCCCTACGTTCAGGGAATTTCCAGCTAGCTAGAGGAACATGGACGGTGTCATAGAGATTAAAGCCTGAAACCACATCATCTAGTCTGACTTTCTGTATGTCACAGGCTACCAGCACCACGCAGCACCCACACACTAAACCCAGGTAGATAGATAGATAGATAGATAGATAGGCTTGAATGGTAATAGATAGACAGACAGACTATGCTCAACTTCTCTCATTTCAAAAACACATTAGTGGGCTATATCTATATACCATATATGTATATTCCTTGATATATAACTTAATAAAAGTTTATGGACCTAGAATAAGGAATCCACACTGAACAGATGCACTAGGACTGAAATATGGTCCAATTAAGTCTGTTACAGGGCTAGCTTTACTTTGAACATCCTCCAAGTTGAAATGAAAGCTTCCCCGAAGAGATAAATCACCTGGCATAAAATGCAATGCCACTCCAGCTCGGCTCCCAAACGAGTGGGGAAGGCTTAGCCCTACTGGTGCAGGAAGGGAAAAAAATCCCAATAAGAAATACAGCTGCGGTCCGTACTGCTCTCGTACAGTGTTTACTTCCCCCCAAGTCCCCATAAACAAACACTTATTATTTAGCTATTCCAATTAATACCAGCTGCAATAACCATATATCAAGGAGGAGGGGGATACTCAGCAGCTCAATTAAGTGCTGGAACAGCGGTGGGGGCTAATGTGTGGCTGGCACTCTTGGTGCTAACTAGCCTTCCCTTTGTGTCTTATTTACTTGTTTTGGTTGTTAAGGTGCCAATTTTCCGGAGCCATGAGGGATGTGAAGAGGAAACATTTCCTGCAGTGGCAACTGGGTAGCAGATTCAATATGCTATATTCTACTCTCTAAGCCCACCGGCACATCCAAGATGGGGAACATCAAGCAAACATGTGATGAACTAGGAGCTGAGCAGCTATGCATGGGACGACACTGAGTGACGGGGGACAAAGGAGAGGAGAGCGAGCAAGACACAGTGCTAGAGACAGAGACGCTGATGCCTAGACAGACACAGAGATATACACAGAGCCGGGTGGCTCCTGATGGAAATATCAGATCTTTGTTGTCATGAATACAAAGGGGGTTCTTTACTGAGGCTGCTGTGCACAAACAGATCCTGTGGTTCTTTCTGGCTTTCTTACTCCCCAGCCAGTGCTGCCTACTGTCCACACATATGAGTCCTAGGCAATCAGGGAAGGGGATGTTGGAGTAAGCGATGGGAGTGGACTGGGGAGAAGGGAAGCCTCTGAGAAATGTAGCTACACAGAGGTAGTTTGAGAAATGGTTACCTCATCTGATGCAAACTGGAGTAGAGCCACTGATTTTATTGTGGCACTATTGACTTTCAGCAATTGAGAAGAGCAGATTAAGCAACAGCGTTCCATGGGCGTTGGCTCCATGCAGAGCCATGTGCTGATACAAACACTATTCTGGGAGGTAGTGTGGCCCAATGGATAGGCACAGACCTAGTACCAAGAGGATTTGGGTCCACTAACTAATAAAAGCCAGCGCTTACATAGTGCTTTTCACCTGTACATCTCCAAGCAGCTTACAGTAAAGGTAAACATCTCGCTAGGTGCTTATATGGCCCTCCTCTCCATTGCATCTGAGCCCTTTGCTGCCAGTAGTGGATTTTACTCTCATAACATGCCTCTATTACCCCCCATTTTATAGATAAACAACTGAGGCACGGGGCAGATTAAGTGATTTACCCAAAGTGACACAGAGAACCTACGCCTGATCTCGGGACTGAACACAGGCATCCAGAGCTCCTAGTTCCCTAACTATTAAAACACTTTTTGGGTGCCACCTATCAGTGCCCCCATTTTAGGGGCAGGAGAACTGAGAGGCAGGGCGGGGAAGTGTCACCGACTAACATAAGCTGACCCAGCAGGGGAATGACAGGAAAATGACACTGATCTTCTCTGTCCTAGGTCCACGCCTAGCCACCGGGCCACACTAGCTCTCGTAGCAGTGTCTGTTATTGGCACGGTATTGGTTAATCGGCTCTCCTGCCTGTGCCAAAGCTCCTCTCACTCCTTACTGTAGAAAGAAAACAAAACAGCAAATTGTTTTGCCATCATGTTCCCACAGCTGCAATCAGCACATTCATGCACTAGTTTTATTTCCCCTTATTCGTCTTCTTCTTTTTCTTCTGCTGCTGCTTCAAGAAAAGGAGATTATTTTTAATTACAGTTTTACACTCCATTAATGAATCTCAACAATGCGCTAATGAGCGGGACCGTGGCACATGGACACAACACATTCCCATAGCTTTCAGAGGGTTTCTATAAGCTTATTTATCCCCAGGCTGCCCCCGTGGAGACTTGCAGACAGGGAGGGAGGGAACCCAAACAGAAACATTGTATTATCCTGAATTAGCGCACATTAAAATTACCTAGGATGCTGCAGCCTGTAGAAACACTGCCGAAAGCATCCGTGCGACTGTAACATTGCCACCGAGGGTTATTATTTCTATCAGAGCTCATGTCTACATTACAGCTGCTACCGTGGCACAGCTACCGAAGGGGTTTCTCCATCGATGTAGTTAATCCACCCCCTCCAAGAAGCGGTAGCTAGGTCGACGGAAGAATTCTTCTGCTGACCTAGCCCACAGCTATACTGGGGGTTAAATCAACCTAACGATGGTGATCAGGGTGCAGCACTTTTCACAGCCCTGAGCAACATAGCTAGGTCAATCTAAATTTTAAGCGTAGACCAGGCCGGAGGAATGCCTTGAGGCCCCAACCGAGATCTGAGTCCCATCATGCCAGGCACTGTACAAGCACATGGAAAAAGACAGAAATCTCCTTCAAAGAGCTTACAGTCTGAATTTAAGGCGAGGCACCAAAGGTGGATGAAATATAATGACTGTGATGAGATATAAAGCAGTACAAAGTTATTCTTCATAATGCGCTAAAGAAGCAGACCAAAGCCCACAGAAGTCATGGGGAGTTTTTCTATTGACTTCATTAGCTTTGAATCAGACACGTAGTGTATAGTTTGAAGCTCTGGCGGGGTTTTGAGCATTAGCAGTAGACTGTAGTCTCAGCTTTTGAAGGTTAATCTTCCTATTGAACGACAGTGTGTCCGAGTAGGCAGGGCTGTGGTGTAGCACTCGGGAGACTTGGTTCCATTTCTGTCTTTGCCAGTGACCCTGAACGAATTATTATGCCTTTCTTTTTCCCCTCCTATAGTTTATCCATCTTGAACATTTAGACTGTTAGCTCTTTGGGACAGGGACTGTTCTTATTGTGTATACGTGCAGCACCGAGCACAATGAGAACTACTGTAATATAAATACTGCATTTGGAGATGCAGAATCCACCAGCTCTGGGCTCCTTTCCTCTATGTAGAGCAAAGAACTGATGAGTTTCACCTCATTAAAACGCCTCTTGCAGAAGAGCTCCGCATAGAGGTCAGAGCTAAGAGCATGCAGCAGGATCAGTCCCTCATCCCAAGATGAAAGATTGTATTGACCCCATTTTATCACCTTCATTGGATTCTTATGCATCCACAAATCCTAGTAGAAATTGTCCTCTTGGCTTGCATAATTCTCCAGGAACTTGTTCCCTTCCTCTCTGTCCCCTCCCTTCACAGCAGGAAGGTACAGCTTGCTCCTCCATTCCCCCCCTACCCCATGCATTTGAAATCTCTCTTCTTCCAGCCTCATTTGGAGCTGCTGAGTCACTTCCATTCCTTAAATTCTCCTTAGAATCCTTCCTCTCCCCGTTAGCGTGCAGCACTCTCGCTCTTTGTGATACCACGCGTGAAGGACGTTTTATAAATACAAATGATCTGGCATTGAGGTTGCAGGGTATCTGTGAATTTAAATGAACCAGGGGCAGATTCCCCAGCTGGTGTAAACTGGTGTCACTCCGTTGACGTCAACAGAGCAATGCCAGCTTACATCGGTGAAGATCTGGCCTGTGCCCCTTTCTCTTGTGTGTGTCAAAACAGAACATTATGCAGCTCATTAAATCCGTTGTACTTCTCAAGTGCGCTCAGTGTAATACACTTTTCACTTTGTTAAGGAAAATCAGCTTTGTCCAAGAGCCGCGCTAGGCAGCAGAAAGCTCTCTCTCAATAAATAAGTAAATAAAAAGCCCACCGGGGGGAAGATTAGGATGCACAAAAGTACAGTGAACTCTGTGGCAAATGGAATGAATGCTCATTATATGTCTCACAGAAGGCTCCTCTCCCTGCTCTTTCAGCTTCCA
Source organism: Chelydra serpentina (assembly GCA_037349315.1). Classification (NCBI taxonomy): domain Eukaryota; kingdom Metazoa; phylum Chordata; order Testudines; family Chelydridae; genus Chelydra; species Chelydra serpentina. The sequence goes on along the minus strand of JBAIAC010000017.1, from coordinate 10,425,643 downwards.
GTGTTTTGCCCAGCTGGCCTAGAGATCTAGGTTAGGCCTGTGATGTGTCATTCCATATTCTTTATGAAAATATGCTTATGATATGAATGTCAGAACTGAGATATACTTTATGCCAGGTGGCTAATGTGAGGTATCATTGGAAAGGTTATGATTTACTGAATGCGATTATCCAATCTGTATGCCTGTATCATTTGTGTATATGAAGTTAGGAGTATTGACTATGTATCTGTATTTCAACTATGCTACTTTGGGTGGTGCCCACTGCTAACACTTCAGGTACAACAATGGAAAAGCCAGACAGGGCGGATGGCCCATCAGCGAGGAAAATGGACTGTGAAAAGGCTTGGCCTTCCTGCGGATCTTCTATACTGCCCCTGCCTCTTGGACGCTGTGATCCTACAGAGTCAGGTGGTCTTGTCACCTGATATTAAACATTACCTGGGACTTCTTGTAACTTTTCACTGTAAGGGAAGGGGGGGGGGGGGTCAAGTTTGGGAAACAAAGGATTCCCGCCTTATGTAAATCCTATTTAAGGGTGGGGAGAAAGGCAAACAGGACTCCTCTCCATGGCCTGTGTGCCCTAGAAGAAAGATTGCAAAAGCCACCTGAAGGGAAGGCAGCTGGGGAGTCCAGACTGAGACAGGGGTCCAGTCTGAAAAGGAATATATCTGGAACGCTGAAGCACAGAATGGTTGCAACCTGCTTGCAACAATATCCAGGGTGAGAAATACTATTTGTAACCAGTTTCTTTAGCGAAACTAGCTTCGTTTGTGTGTTTGATTTTATTTGCTTAGTAATCTGCTTTGTTCTGTTTCTTACCCCTTTTACCACTTAAAATCTGCCTTTTATAGTTAATAAAATTTGTTTTGTTTATTATTAAACACGGTTTCTGTAATTTATAACTGGAGGAGGGGGCAAGAAGTGTGCACACCTCTCTCCACATTGAGGGAGGGGGCGGATTTCATAAAATCTTTGGGTTTGTATCCTTTAAAAGGAGTGAGCACGAGAGTGTTGGAGCAAGTCCCTTAAGCTGAGTCTTCCCAGCCTGATTGGCAGCTGGGTGTGGTCTTGCCTGTGTGTGTGTGTTAGAAGAGGCTTTAATAGCCTAGCTTAGCAAGACCTGTTAAAGGGGGCCCATGCTGGCAAAACAGGTAGACTCAGTGGTATCTCAGCACATACCAAGGCCTTTTTCAGTTCCTTTTATGCTGCTTCTTCTTATTACTATTTATTGTATTGCAGTGGCACCTAGAAGCTTCAGCACTCTTGTGCTAGGCATTGTTCTAAGCTTCTGAAAATAAAAGCATGGGAGGGAAAGAGTCCATACAGAGATGGAGCCAACTGAAAGCTTCGGTGGCCACCATCACAGCTGGGTGGGGTCTAATGCGGAACAAAGATGGTCTAGTGTTTGGGGCATTGGACGTGGGAGACCTGCATTCAATTCCCTGCTCTGCCACCACCGTCCTGAATGCCCTAGGGCACATTGCTTTGCCTCTCTGTGCCTCAGTTGCCCATGTTTAAATGGGGATGACAGCACTTCCCCATCTCACAGAGGGGCTGCAAGGATAAATAGTGTGAGGTGCTCAGGTACTCTGGTCATGCAGGACTGGGGCTGGATCCAGATTTTCTGATAGTACATGACCCGTGTGCATTCAGGCATGTTAGATGGGGCTATGTCATAGACAGAGTTCCTCCTGGGGGCTCCTGGGCCATTCATACTGGCTTGCCCACTGTACTCCACCACTCATGAAGAATGCACTACATTCCCCCCACTGCATCTGAAATGCCTAGGGTGACCAGATGCGAGGACCCAAAAATCGGGATTTATCCCCTCCCACTGGACTTGTTGAGCATAAAAACAACAACAACAAAAAATTTCCTGCCGGAACGGAAGAAACCTGGATATCGGGACAAATGGTGTCCCGACCATGCATCGGTTGGGACGCGGGACAAAAGAAGAAAAATCGGGACAGTCCCAATTTTATCGGGACGTCTGGTCACCCTAGAAATACCAAGCCATTGATCTGCCCTGCACCCTATTCGGGGGCACTGGCTAGGAGTAGGGACGGGGCCCTCTGTTGACAGTCTGGATGGCCCCTGAGTAGGGTGACTAGGAAGGGGGTGTAGTAGGATGAGTGGAATTGGAGAAAGAGGGTCAGTTTTCAGGAGGGCCATAGTTTGGCGTGGCACCAGGGAGTTCAGCAATGAAAACGGGGCCCAGGTTGCTTGCACACAGCCTCTAGACTAGAGCATTGGCATGTACTCAGTAAAGACCTCATTCCTACAGCTCTGCCTTCCTGTTGCATCACTTATTACTTATGGGACAGGGAAAGTCATTATTGCATCTTTCACCCACACACCCATGCAGGGGGTTGATAGATTCTGGCCTTTACGACTGTTCCCCATCGTTTACAATGGCCCAAAGAAACACCCGAGGCCCAAACAGCTGGGGGAATTCAGCTCTGATGCAAACTTCACAGCACAGTGCTGTCTCTCTTTTGGAAAGAAAGAAAGAGAGAGAATTTTTTTCATCCATCCATCTATCTATCTTTCCCCATACACCCCTTCTATCTATCTATCTATCTATCTATCCCCAAATATGTTATCTATCTATCTATCTGTCCTTATACACCCCATCCATCCATCTATCTATCTATCTATCTATCTTTCCCCATACACCCCCTCTATCTATCTATCTATCTATCTATCTATCTATCTATCCGACACCCATTGTTGATTCTGTACATGATTGTAGCACAAATAGTGAGAAGTAAATTTGAGTATTAAAATTCTTTCCATTTTAATAATCTACAATATTATTAGAAATGCAGGCAAGGATTTTTATTTTATTTTAAGAAACACACACTGTGTTTGCCAGATTTTTACACTGGCGGTGTTCCTTTAAGGGAGATATTTATTTAGTTCTTGATGGCACCAAGCCCATATGAAGAAATGCTGACAGGTTGGACAATCAAAAAGCAACCAAAACGAAAAGCAGAAAGCAAATAAAAAAAACCTGTATATATATTTGTCTTCCTTCCACAAAAAGGAACCTACATTCATCCTATCTACAAGGCTCAATGTGCATATGTCCCCAGCACGATAAGACTCCTTTGAAATCATTTTCAATCCCTCTACTTTACTGTCATTGGCTGGCTTGTTACTGGAAATTTACCGTGGGGGAAAAAAAAAAAGGTCCTGGACTGAATCGCATCTGTTTATTCATAATTCATGGAGCGCTTTCCCCCCTTCCCCTCGAGAGTGGCATAAAACGCCCATAAGTGAAAAAATATAGCCCAGCAAATAAACACACCCTTTCCCCCTTGAAAAGAGCCTCAAGGCAGTAGCTTTATCAAGGCTGCTGCAGGCTACAGGTGCCTGCTAGGTCACCTATTGTCTCAGTGTTTCATTCAGATAAACACGGAAAAGCTTTGTAAATAAATTATGAGTCATGGATGGGGAGGCAAAGAGGGGGTGGGAAGCAAGTGAGATATTAATGTATAAATCTGAGACGGAGTTAACGCCGCAATTGTCAGTCACTTTATTATTCATGAGCCTGGAAACCTTTTATGATAGGAATGTAGTTTGATCCCCAAACTAGAAAGCGGAGAGCAGCCAGTGCTGTCTAACCCTTTTGCTTTTCGTTTGAGAGCAGGCTGAGTTTGCCGACAGTCCCTGCTTTCATTTGCAATAATTGCTTAATGGGGGCGATTAAGCGTGGCAACGCTTTGCAAACTGTCATTGCTGGGTGCGGGGAGGTTGCATTTGTCCCCACTGGTTCAGTTGTTTGCAAGATATATAGATATATACACAAAAAGCAGGTCAAAGGTCAGAAAAATGACTCAGCTTTCATTTCAATAGGCAAATAGGAGACAAAAGTCGCTGGCTAGCGCTCATGTGACCTACTGAGGAAGGATGCTTAAACCACTGAACTGGAATTCTGGAGATCTAGGTTCAATTCTTAGCTTTACTACAAATCCCTGGGTGTTTGGGGGTAAGTTACCATGGGAATGTGTCCGCACCGCAGGTGGGAACAAGCCTCCCAGCCCGGGTAGAGAGATTTGTGTAGCGGTGTGGGAGCTAGTGTGCTAAAAATAGCTGTTGCGACTCAGGCTAGCCACAATGTCCACACTGCTGTTTTTCGTACGCTAGCTCATGCTAGCTCATGACACACCTCAGCTGCTAGAAGAGGGCCTCACCCGCCCTGATTGAGCTAACCTCGTTATCTCTAGCCTGACTCTTCCCTGCACATTTATATCTGCCCCTGGCCTGGACATTTCCACTGCTTGCGTCCGATGAAGTGGGTATTCACCCACGAAAGCTTATGCTCCAATACCTCTGTTAAGGTGCCACAGGACCCTTTGTCGCTAGCTTATGCGCCGCTCACCTGAGTCTGTTGGAATCTGTCTGCCTGGGCTGGAAGGCTGAGTCTAGACATACCCACAGGGACTGAGTCTGGAAGGGTACTGACCACCTGCCGCTCCCAGTGACTTCAGACTCAGTATCTCCATCTCAGTTCCCCAAGTGTTAAATGGGGATCACGATAATTCCTTTCTCCCACCCTTCATCTGTCTGTGAACTTTGGGGGGCAGGATCTGTTTTTTGCTACATGTGCATACAACACCCAGGACAACATGGCCCTCATTTTGGTTGGGGCTTCTACACCCTCCCATAACACAAATAATCAACCGGAGCTTAGGTGTGTGTTTCTAATGGGTCCCAAAGCCAGCTGAACTTACCTTGGCTATGGGTTTCATTGTGGATATTTAATAACATCACTGACAGCTTGCAGGTGTTCAACCACAGGTTATATTCTTGTCAGATCTCATAAGATAAGCAATCGCAGGCTTGGTCAGTATATGGCTGGCCCTGTAGAGAGAGGAATGGGCGACTGCTGTAGCTAAGATGTAGTGTGTCAGAGCCAAGCCGGTGGAGAAGCCCTCTTTTAGGTGAGCTTCTGAGTACACACGCTCACTCTGGGACAGTTTGCAAGAGCATGGGGTATTATTCGAATGGCCTGTTACAACCCTAAATTCCCCCCCGAGGCTTCAGTCCAAGAAGGAATAATTCTTCAGTTCCCATTCTAAAGAGCTATGCAATGATACTGCGTGCTGGTTAATAGCTGCCACATTCCACCCCGCTGGGATGATGTGAGAGTGGATCTATCTCTGTTTGTGAAAGTCATTGTCTAAACATGGGATAATGTATCATTCCTCCTTGTCTATTTGAAGACTCCAGTAAAGAGACCCACCAAAAATCATTTCCTCCCCCAATTCATAGCAAAGGCGCAGCAATGTACCAGGCACCATGCTCATTGATATTCTTGAGCAAATTGAAACAAGAGAAGGTAGAACAGGAAGAGCCTTACTCAGGGTCAAATCCAAAGAGGAAAGAGAACAAAGGCAGAGAGAGAAATCTTGCCAGGAAGTTTCCTTTAAAAAAAAATCACACAGTGGGTGAAGCAGCTGTGGGCACAAGATGACAGGAAGGGAATTTCAGTTCCAGAAGCAAGACCAAACTGTAATTACATTCAGAGATATCGATGGGGAAGAGGTGGGCTTGTGGTTTTTGCAAGTGACACATCACCTAGACAGAGCCAGGAATCCTAAAAGCAGATCCAGTCCACGCACAGCTCCACCAGGTCTCTTCACTCCCTCCCAGTCCTGTGGTCCCCATGCACAAAGGCTGCTGAGGGGTCTCAGTCCTAACCTGCAGCTCTAAGCACCTCACACAACTTTGCTTGTGCACCTTAGTCCTGACCTGCAGCACCTTCTGCTCTTCCAGCCCTGAATCTCTCCTGGGCGGAGATTGCTAATCATAGATGATTTGTGCAGTGGTTAGTTCTCCAGCGGTGAACGGTTTAGAGCACTGCAGGTGAGACCTATATATATTCAGGAGCAAATCCTCAGCCTAGAATCATTAACTCCAATGGAGCTAAACCCGAGGATTTACATCAATCTGCCCTTGGAGATTAAATATCTCTTCCTGTTTCAAATATCTCAGCAGCTCGGCTACATCCCTGACATATGATAGGTGGCAAATGCCTAGCAAGGCATTTTGCTTATCTATGCCTTGCTTAAACAATTAGCGTGTGGTACTATTTGTGGGGGGAGGGAGGAGAAGGGGAGAGGTTGCATGTCGTAAAGTATATTAATTATGAAAAGGCTTCACAACTGAGTTCACAGCCTTTAATGGGCTACTTCCCATCACTAGCAGATGGGTGCTGGCTCCATTTATGGCTACGCTATTGCTGACAATGTTCCCTTTTTGCAAAAGGGGAAAATGGTCCACATCACCCAGAAATGTCAGCAAAGTAATCAGGAAGCACGGTGAAATTAAGCACTAAAACATCCCATAAAGTGTAAGTGCTTCATCACCATAACTAATGAAAATATATGATTGCCTACTAAAAAGCCCCGTGAATGGGCCATGCATGAGGGCCCCGCTTTTGTTAACATTGCCGCGCTATCTGGGAATGTCAGCCTTCCCACCACAGGGCTGCAAAGCCCGAATCGGCTCCATGCTGTTGGGCAGATGTTGGATAGGCAGGGGGCCCAGGCCATTTCTGCAGTGCCGACAACAGCTGTGGAGTGTTGCCACTTAATCTCCTCAGCCACGGAGTAATATTGTGCAATAACCACAGAGGGAGAGGAATAATATAATCCCATGCTACCCCCGCCCATACATTAAAAGACCATTAGGGGTGCATGGTTAAGCACTGAATGACAAAGCTAAGGCTGCTTGTGCCGTTTTAACCCTGCTCCCGTGGGCATATGCCTCACTACAGGACAGTCCCTGATAAATGATCATGCACTATTCCTTAAATAATACATAATAATATACTATTTTTTCTGCAACCATAGATACAAAACATCTAGTCATATTCTAGTAGGCTTACTCTGTTATCAATGAGACAAGGGGGGGGTGAGATAATATTTATTGGACCAACTTTTGTTTTCTATTTTTAGTGGTATAATGACCTGGGATAGCTATACTGCTTCTTCTTTCTCTCTCTCTTTGCTTCTTTGTATCACAGCAGCACCTTGAAGTCCTAATCAAGGATGGAACCATAGAACCATAGAATCTCAGGGTTGGAAGGGACCTCAGGAGGTCATCTAGTCCAACCCCCTGCTCAAAGCAGGACCAACCCCAACTAAATCATCCCAGCCAGGGCTTTGTCAAGCCTGACCTTAAAAACCTCTAAGGAAGGAGATTCCACCACCTCCCTAGGTAACCCATTCCAGTGCTTCACAACCCTACTAGTGAAAACGTTTTTCCTAATATCCAACCTAAACCTCCCCCTCTGTAACTTGAGACCATTGCTCCTTGTTCTGTCATCTTCTACCACTGAGAACAGTCTAGATCCATCCTCTTTGGAACCCCCTTTCAGGTGGTTGAAAGCAGCTATCAAATCCCCCCTCACTCTTCTCTTCTGCAGGCTAAACAATCCCAGTTCCCTCAGCCTCTCCTCATAAGTCATGTGCTCCAGCCCCCTAATCATTTTTGTTGCCCTCCACTGGACTCTTTCCAGTGTATCCACATCCTTCTTGTAGTGTGGGGCCCAAAACTGGACCCAGTACTCCAAATGAGGCCTCACCAGTGCCGAATAGAGGGGAATAATCACATCCCTCGATCTGCTGGAAATGCCCCTACTTATACAGCCCAAAATGCCATTAGCCTTCTTGGCAACAAGGGCACACTGTTGACTCATATTCAGCTTTTCATCCACTGTAACCCCTAGGTCCTTTTCTGCAGAACCGCTGCCCAGCCATTCGGTCCCTAGTCTATAGCAGTGCATGGGATTCTTCCGTCCTAAGTGCAGGACTCTGCACGTGTCCTTGTTGAACCTCATCATATTTCTTTTGGCCCAATCCTCTAATTTGTCTGTGTCCTATCCCTACCCTCCAGCGTATCGACCACTCCTCCCAGTTTAGTGTCATCTGCAAACTTGCTAAGGGTGCAGTCCACACCATCCTCCAGCTCGTTAATGAAGATATTGAACAAAACAAAATGGAGAACCCATTGTGCTCGTTGTTTTACACACGCATAATGAAAATGCGCTCTCTGCCTGAAAACGCCTACAATCTAAGAGCCTGATCCAAAGCCAATTGAAGTCAAAAGTGGTCTTTCCATTGATTTCAATGGGCTTCAGAAGAGAACCCCTGTTCAGAAAGGGCTCTAAAGAAAGGGCTTAGGTGCTTTCTTGAATCGGGGACGAGGTACAGTACTGACTTAGGACCAGACAGCGATCTTGCTGCACCTTAGTGCTCAGGATTCTTCGGGGAGTGGTAGCAGGGCTATTGGATCCCCCCCTCCCCCAGTCATTTCTTTCTTTAGAGGGAAACAGCAGTCACAGGAACTAATGGGGCAGTGGTGGCTTTTCTGCACATCTGCTGACTTGAGGAGGGAGATTTCTTCCCCCAGCTCACCTGCAGCACCCTGCATACAGCCTGGTTGCTCAGGCTAGGGCAAACCCACCCCCACAGGCAGGGTGACACAAATCCTACATGCTGGAACTGGTCAGCTTTTCAAATTCTTCTTGTTCTTCTTTTTCTTGCAGTGGCCCAGGAAACACCATCCTGGACCAGGGCCCTATGGTGCTAGGCGTTATACTGATACAGAACAAAAAGCCAGTCCCTGCCCAAAATAACTTACAACCTAAGCGCTGGTAAAGACACTGGTTAAGTCACACTCAGACCGTCAAAATGAGACTTAATTGGTACATAGATATTGGGCTACTTCTTTGCACAAGGATGAATTTCACTGCTACGGGCCGAGTTTAAGATTTGCTCCTTCGTTATTATTAGTCGTGTTATAGCTGTGTTTAGAGGCCCCAGCTGAGATCAGGGGCCCTCTGTGTGGAGCGCTGTACAGACATGTAGTGACAGACAGTCCCTGCTGGAAAGAACTTGCAGTGTGAATGGATAAGACAGACAAAGGGTGTGGGGGGGTGGGGGGAAGGAAGTGTAATTATTTCCATTTTACAGACGGGGAACTGAGGCACAGAGCGATTACAACTACTAATAGTTATGCAGGTGGCAAATTGTGATTCCTGCTCCCAACTGACCACACCCTATTATTTTTGTTATCCTGCCTTCATGCCCTCACCCCCAACCTGCGTGCTTGTCTCATCCACATGTAATGTCTTGTCATTTTAGACTATGAGCTCTTTAGCGAGGGACTATCATTTACCATTGACTTGTACAGCCCCAAGCACAATGACCCCCTGACCTAGTTAAGGCTTGTAGACACTACCACAGCATATAAATGTACAATCGTGTGAATGGGGCTTAATCCCCATCACCTATTAGGCAAGGGAAAGAACCCCAGTTAGTCATGTTCAGTACCTGGGAGGTGATTCGCTAATTGCCTTCTGCCCACGAGGCAGAGCCTGGCCTTGTAAGTAGGCTGTGGGAGCTCAGTTGTGGAGAAGAATGCTGAGGAGATGGGTCTCTCTGGCGGAGAGGAGACCTGGGAAAGACAAAGGACAAACACTAGCGGAGCAGGTCTGGTTCGTGCTGAGGAAGCCCTGAGGGAAGGCAAACAGGAGCCTGAGAGGGACGGAAGAGCTATTTGTTTGAAGACTGGTTTGTTTGGACTTTTATTTGGGTTTGTTGGTGCTACCTAGCAATGGGGTTGGACTTGTATGTGACTTGGCTGGATTGTGGTGGCACAAACTGAGGCACCTCAAAAGGGCCCTGGTTTTCAGGAGGGTCTAAGCACCTGCCCTCTGAACACTGGCTCCCTTTATGGTATCTCAAGTCTGGCACCTAAAATCACTAGTCTCTTTGGAAAAGCTTGACCTAAGAGCCAGGTTTTTAGGTGCCTAACTCCCACTGAAGTGCCTTGCTCAAGTTGATCATGAGTCTGTGGTAGAACTGGGAGCTAGACTCCCTGACCCCCACTGTCAATCCCCTGAGCTGTAGTCTAGTTCGTTAACCACAAGACCATAGAGCTGGAAACAAACCCTGACCTATCTAAACAGCTCATCATATTTACACCTGAGTGGAATATAATTAACCAACAGAGTTTTAGAGAAAATAGGATTGTTTTACTTGGGGGGGGAAAAAGATTGATCGTGAAAGAGAAATTCCTCATTTTATCCATAGAAGCTAATTCCATTAATTACATTATGATGCAATTAAGCATTTCTTTCCTAGCTATTAAAGCCTAAATTATTTATTGATAATTATAGATCGTTACCTGATAATGCTCACTCTGCAGCGCGGGAGTTGAATAATTAATCTACTCTGATGGCCTCCCCCCCCCCCCCTTCCTTGCAAATTGTATCTAATCTCTCTCAACAAGTCTGAATATTTATTTTGAGGCTAGAAAAAGAAACACGGCCTTCAGTGGATTTCGGCTTTTGAGGCGCTTGGATGGGATACAACCAACCTTTTCGCCCAGAACACCAGATGTAGAAATGCCCACATTGTATTATGCCATTCACCCACACTTTAGAGCTCCCTTGATGGAGGGGCTTTGTTCAAAGCAGTTTTAAGCCAACAGCAATTCAAGGTAAGGCAATGCAAAACCATACAATGGAACAGCATTTAGTTTTATATAGCCTCTTTCATAACCAAGGTGCTGTATTCCAAGGCACTTTACAAAGCAATGAGAGAGAGAGCTGCAATTCTGTTAAGGCCCATTCCAAAGACTCCCATTGACTTCAGAGAACTTGACATACATTTCACACATACATATAGCCGCGCTGTTCTGTGATAGCCGCTCACACACAACTCTGGAGAGCTGCAATGGCTCCACTGAGCAAGCCAGACACTCAAGGTTATTCCCACTGGGCCAAGGGATTGTTCACTGCTCCCTGAGATGGGGACGTTCTGCCAGGGCCAGCTCTAGGATTTTTGCCACCCCACGCAAAACAATTTTTGGCCGCCCCCCCCCTCCGTTTTTTTTCTTGTTCCCCCACCCCCAGGCTCTCACGCGCGGCAAGCCTGGGAGGGAGGGGGAAGCCGAGCGGCAGCCCGTTTAGGGGAGCAGGCGGAGGCAGAGCAGAGGTGAGCTGGGGCGGCGGGGGCACATTTCTAGGGGCGGCATGGCCGGCGCCAGAATGCCGCCCCTAGAAATGTGCCGCCCCAAGCACCTGCTTGTTTTGCTGGTGCCTAGAGCCGTCCCTGCATTCTGCCAAAGTCCCAACTGAAGAAGAGAGCAGCAACTCTTCTCTGAAGTTGGCATTATGGCAGGTGTGCAGGCCCTAGGTAGCACTCCATCCCACAGTCTGCTGCCCTCTCCAAGAAGGTAGCTTAAGAAAGGGCCCTCGTGTGGAAGGTAAGTGGTTCTCTCACAGGTGGGAGGGCAGTAGTGATACCTCTTGTTTTCCCCTGCAGACCAGAGGAAGAACGTTTTGCTGTAAAAAGAAAAGCAATTCACAAGGGCTAGTCTGAGCCGGTGTCTCTGAGATCATTGCTTAATTAGCCAGTGCCATCTGTACTTTCTGAAAATTATGATACTATGCCCAATGCCCTGTGCCCCGCTTTGTTGGATAATGGCTGCTCATGTTAATGAGGCTTTTCCCCAGCAGGGCCGGAAATGGTGCTTTACATTAGCTAACGACAGTGCAAACACTCCATTAGGCAGGATCTGTGCTGGGCAACAGACTTTTTGTGGCTTAACCAAACATTTCTCCTTCTTGGGGAGTCATGTTCCCCCAAGCTCCAGAGAGGCAGGCAGCAGGAGGGACCTTAATACCTTGTTAAATTCCTCTCTTCCTATTCAGAGACCAACCCGCAAGACCCGGCTCTGCCGCTCAGCAAACAGGACCCGAATGCTGTCAAATTTGCAAACTAATGATAAGAAATAATTGCTAAATAGCTCAATAACTGACAAGAAATGGCCCTCAGTTCACTGTAACGATGCAGCAAGGCTGTTCAATTAAGGCTACTGTAGATGCTGTTTTTTTAAAAAAAATAATGAATGTTTGTTTACAAGGATCCATTCTGAGCAGAATGATCAGAGCCAGGAAGTGAAGGGGACTGTGTCACATCCCTGTACAGATCAGTCTCAGACAGGTGATACTATCCATAAGAAGGATCATGCAGTGGAGAGATGCTGGATTGAGTCTCCAAAGGACTTGCTTTCTATGTCTGGTTCACCCACTGAAGTCCTTTGTGACCCTGGACAAATTGCTTAATCTAGACCATGCTTCATTTTCCCCACTGTTAAACTAGGGCTAATCGTTCCCTACCTCACTGGGGTGTTGTGAGGCTAGAATCCATTATCTATACAAGGGACTTATATGGCATCACCATAGTGATGCACGTCATACTCTTTAATGCATTTATCCTCACAGCCCCTTGTGAGGTGGGGAAATGCCAATATCCCGACTGTCCAGATGAGGAACAGAGACACACAGAGGCCAAGTGACTTAGAATCATAGAATCTCAGGGTTGGAAGGGACCTTAGGAGGTCATCTAGTCCAACCCCCTGCTCAAAGCAGGACCAATCCCCAATTTTTGCCCCAGATCCCTAAATGGCCCCCTCAAGGATTGAACTCACAACCCTGGGTTTAGCAGGCCAATGCTCAAACCACTGGGCTATCCCTCCCACCATGCCCAAGAAGTCTATGGCAGAGCAGAGAACTAAACCTAGGTCTCTTAAGGCCTAGGCGAGTACCCTAACCTTCCTCACTAAATGAGTGGAAGATCATTAGGTAGGGATGGAGAGGATAAAGTTCTGTTCTATTCCATCTCCTCTATCCTCCCTTGGCAAAAGCGTGCTAGCCCATACAAATCTGCTCTCTATTGCTATGTCCAATGCAGTTGAAGAGACCAAAGGGATGGGGAATCCTATCCCATCCCTCAGGAGACTGTTTCATAGCCTAATACTTCTCACCAGTAACCATGGTTTGATAGCTCCCAGATACCCCAGCTGTGACTGGAATTGGATGCTGTGCATATACATAATGAGAGACAGTCTCTGCCCCAAAGAATTTACATGCTAAACAGCTGGGACAGACAGAGGAAGTAACGCTAGCCCCATTTTACAGATGGAGGATTGTGGCACAGAGAGATCTGTTACTTGTGCCAGGTCATGGGAACTGAATGCACATCTCCTATTCTCCACATCTACTTCTTAGTCCTGGTTTACCTCGGCTTGTCTACCACATCTCATGATTGCGGTGTATAAAATACCTAGCCCACTGCTAGCACAGCACTAGTAATAAATAATGGTAATAATAGCTGATGGGTTCTCTGAACAAACCCTAAAGGCTGCAGTGTTCTGGATAGTTACTGTAGAGTACTTCACTATTATTTAGTACAGTTAAGCTGGTGGGATGGGTGAGCTTGTATGATAGCTTCAGAAATGTGGAATAATAAGGAACAAAAAGGGAGGAAATCAGGCAAATTCCCCCTTTCCTCCACACTTTTTTTTTTTTAAAGCAGCTTCAGTGTAACTCAATTAATAAGTTAATGTTTGTACAGCACTTTGAAGATGTAAAGTGCTAGATAAGTACTACGTCTTATTATTATTAACTCAAATGATCGACTTACTGTGTAAGATGCACTCAGAGCCAAAAACGTGCTCAGCCATGGAGGCAGATGAACTGGCGGGAAGAAAAAGAGGAAGCAGCACTTTTCACTCTGCTCATAAATTTTTTTGGATTCACCCAGTGAGTCTGGAAGCACTTTAAAAAAAAAAAAAAAAGGCTGAGCTTAGAAGAACTCCTTGTTACGTCTAGGAGCAAATGAGAAAGTAATTTATTATTTCCTATTATGTAAGTTTTCAGAGCAGAAAGTTAAACTTTTCAGCCAAGCATTCACACCCCAGTGAGATTCAATCATCATCCAAACCCCTGGAGAAGCTAAATCTATGGGGAGAAGTGGGGGAGGGGGAGTTACCACGCTCCTTTCACTTTCCTTGGCGCCCAATTACATGTGGCTGTTGCGAAATTAATGCTCACAGCCATGAAATGATGCTATAGGCATTCTGTAGGAATCATTGAATCAAACAGAGTGAAATCTTTTTTATATGGTAATCATTTCCCACCATCAAATTTCATAGGAGAGAACAGTTTGATTGAGCCACCCTAGTTAAACTGTGTATGAAATTAGTCATTCTCACCATAAACACTGTTCTACAGCCTTTCCAGACAAAAGCTATCAGACGCAAGGTGGTAATTGACTAGGAAGTAACAGCCTAGATAGCAGTTATGGCACCTGGATTACATCCCTCTTCATTTCACTGTTGAACTGGAAATGTTGGAGTGACTTTTTTTTTGTTTTGTATTTTTTTTTTAAGAGGCTTGGCTCTGTTCAGAGATTGCTCCACTTCCTCTCTCAGGTAAATCTACACCGCGGCTGGGATCTGTAATTCCCAGCTCGGGTAGATGTACCAGCACAGATTTGATTGAGCTAGTAGCATGCTAAAAATAACAGTGTGGCCAGGGCGGCTCTGGCTAACTACCCAAGTGTGTCCCTAGGATCCTGGATGGGGCTGGACTCCGGTAACTAGCCTGTGCTGCCATGGGCACACTGCTATTTTGAGTGCACTAACTCAATCAAAGCTAGCACTTGTACGTCTACCCGAGTTTGGGATTGCACCTCCCAGATGCAGTCTAGACATACCCTCAGCTGGGGCTGGTCATACACGATGGATCAAGTGTCCAAAGTCTTGCAACTCGGTCAGGGCTATCAAGATGCCCATTAGAACTTTGCCCCCCATCCTCACCACTGGCTTCTCAGTGCTGGTCTACCCTACAAATGTGTGTCAGTATAACGACGTCGCTCGGGGGTGTGGATTTTCACTTGGGTGCACGGTGCTTTGTCGACAGGCGGGCTTCTCCGATCGACACTAGGTACCACCTCTCGGGGAGGCGGAGTACCTATGCTGATGAGAGAAGCCCGCCCATTGGTGTAGGTACCATCTTCACTAAGCACTACAGCTGTGCCCCGGCAGCGCCACAAGTGTAGACAAGCCATTGGCACAGTTCTTCAGATGGCCACAGCTAGAGCTGGGCAAACTATTTGTATCTAATATATTTTGGGGCGGCCAGATTCTAATACCGTTAATCCCGGTGAGTTACATGAAGAGTTTCTCCACAAATAGCCCTTTTGAGTCACTCTTCACGACGAATAAGATCTGATTGACACAGTTTCCCTACCAGCATAACTATTTTGCTTTAGGGGTGTGATTTCCCCCCTCCCCCTGACTTAGTTATACTGGTATGCTCCCTAGTGTGGGCATGGTGATACTGGTATAAAAGGGCTCTAAAGTGGTATATCTTATTACCCTTCCTGTAGGAGACCATGATGCATAGCGGACAGAGCACTGAACTGGGACCCAGAAGACTTGGTTTCTATTCACAGCTCTGCCACTTGCCTGCTGGGTGATTTTGAGCACATATCTGGGCCTCAGTTTCCCCATCTGTAAAATGGGGGTACTGATATTCACCTCATTTATAAAGCACTTGAGAGCTATCCATGACAGTCTGTACATAACAGTGAGATATTATTATTATTAGACCCATATAACTGCATCCACACTGTCTGGGCTGTACTGCTTTAACTAGAGGGGCACGGTGAAAGCAGTCCCGCAGTTCTCTGTGGGCAAAGCTTTTAAAATTTTTACTTACTCAGTTTTAAAAAATAAAGTACGCTCAATCAAGTGATCTTAACACAGCTGGAAAGCCCACTTACACTGGCGCAGATCTAGACCAACACCTTTAAACATCAATTACGTCTAGCAGGTAATGCTGTAGCCTAGGTGGGAGGCATAGGCTGCAACATAACTAGCTAATGCGACTAAACAAGTGTGTTGAGATGGATATGAGGGGCTGAGGTTTCCTGTTGTGTTCAGCTCAAATTTATGGAGCTCAGCTCACTTAGTTTTAAAGAGCATCTTTTCCTGCCATGTAGACAGACCCAAAGAAGTTACACCTGGAGTAAGGTGCTGTTCGGGAACGGTATCGGAATCTGTCTCTTGAAGAATTCCTCCGTCCCCTTTTTTTCTTTTCAAAAAGAGATTTGGCTTCGATGGAGTTTTGCCAGTTCGCCCCAGCTGACGACCTGGCCCTGCATTCTGAGCTCATGCTCGGTAAGCAGGGGGAGCAGCTCATTCAGCCAGAACAGTAGCTTCCTGATTTCCCAGGCAACCAAGAGAATCCCCCTGCAGAATGAAACATCAGCCCTGCCTGGCTGAATTTGATTGACTAGGGCCACACTTCTGTCTGAGCTTAATGGGAAGGTTCAGGATGGAAAGGGCAGCTAGCGTGTGCATGCTTGGCTCTGGGCTTGCAAAACATTACGCGCTGTGACACTTTGCTGCTCGCTGCTGTGGGTGTCACTGTTGCTGTATGCTTTCCTCCCATTTGCAGCCTGAGAATCTGTTCCAGAGGTTTCTGTAGATTCACGTTTTTCGGACGTGCAGCACCTGGCTTTGGCAGAGCAAGGGGAAGGAGAGAGAGAGTGGAGAAATGGTCGCGCAGCAAAGCTGAACCTAAAGCGGAACCGCTTAGCCAAACTCTCTCCCTTGTGAGCACTGGGGGCTCAGCTAAAACAATGGGGGTCCTGATAACCTCCCCTCCCTCAAACTCTCTTTAATTTTTGCCCATTGGTTTTACTGGGTGACCTCTTACCTGCACTACTCTGGATGTTGGGGTTACCATCCTCCTGGGCCCTTCATAGATGGATCCCATAACACTGCCAAGCCACATCAGATTTATCCCTGGCCCGTGTCTGTTCCTCGGTTTCTCAAGTTGCCGCTGTTCTGGCATTCAGCCCAGTGCCCGTGTGTTTGGGCAAGATGCACTAGTGAATACGAGCACTGATTTCCCTCACAACTGTTTCCAATGGCTGGGGAAAGACAGACTAAAGGCAGAGGGCCAGGTGGCATATTAAAAAGGGGTGATTCACTGGGCCAATGAGAACCACGAGGAAGGAGACAGAGCTAGGAGAGAGAGGAAGGCTGCTCTTGGGGATAAAGAACTAGAGTAGGACTTGGGAGATCTAGAATCAACTTTTGGCTCTTCTATAAATTCCTTGTGTGATATGGGGCCAATTGCTGACCGGCTCCACCAGTTGTGAGGCCAAAGTCACGAATGTTTGTATGGCTCAGATACTGCAGGGGGCAGGGGGCAATAGAAATACCTAAAGAGATAGCTCTTGCTAGATGCATGTAAGAGCATCCAGATAAATAAAATGTGGGGTGCCTTAAAAGTGTCTAGAATAATAATTGATAATTTGCACAGGAAAATACACACTGTATTATTAGAAGAAATCCATCCAAAATGGAAACCTCAGGGCTGAGTAGTTTCAGAAAGAGAGGAAGGGTGAGCCTGAGGGTCTGGCATTGGACGGGGACTCAAGAGATCTGAATTCAATGCCCAGACTCCCTGTGTGACCTTGGAAAGTCACTTAGGCCTAGATCCTCAAAAGTATTTAGACTCCTAACTCCCATTGATTGCAAACATCTTTGAGAATCTGGGCTTTAGTTTCTTATTTCCTCAGTTTGTCATCTGTAAAATGGGGATAATAATGCTTCCCTCTATGACATGGGGGTTATAGGAGTTAGTTAATTCATAGTATCAAGGGCCATATAAGTCTATAGAAAGAATATCTCCCTTTCTGCAGTGCCCTGAACAACTATAGACACTGCTGATCAGAGAATGCTTTACTAAAATGATTTTTAAAATTCCAGCAACCCTTGATCCAATGAATTAATGGGGGAGGGGTGAAATTCCCATTAGCAATAAACAGAATTTGTTGCATAAACCATGATTTGAAAAACAAGTACTGGAATAGAATTGAGACTGGCTTTTAAACTTAATTATGCACATGTTTCTCAGCCAGAGTTTATTGAATCATATGGTGTAAACCATAAACAAACACTAAAAACCTGGCTGTGTTGACTGCTACAAGCAACAAAATGATCTTTAAAGATCAAATATTTATTTCAAAATCCCAGGAGCCAACCTCTCTGCATAAAAGTCAAAAGCAAGTGATCCATTCCTCTTAGACGTAGCTTATGAATCTTTCCCCTGATTGGAATGTGCATAAACAAATTATTGTGCTCCTTTGCACACAGCAAAGGAGGAGGCTGTTCTGATGACTCCACAAATGCATAATCTAAAGGATTAGTAGGAAGCCTTGGCAGTGAATTATCTATGCACATCTTGACATAAATCAGCAAAGTGACATGCTGTTTGAAAACGGCAAGTGCCTCGCTTCCCTGATGGCTACTCAATTCCCTCTAGCGGGTCCTCATTAAACCTCATAAGTTTGAAATACTGTACAATGCAAGCTTTTGATATCATGTAATGGGAAAAGGAACCTAGTCATTCCAGCTCGCACATAATATAAACAACCATATGATTAGCTACAGCGCTGAGTCCCCGTCAAATCTCGGCAGCATCTTCTCTTCTGCTGTTCATTTCTAATTTCCATTCCATTTGGGATCGGAAATGTAAGCCACCATCACACGGAGCACACCTTGCGCGGCCGTGCTGATTAGCCGCACTTCAGAGGGCAATTGCCACAGCCATTTCTGCAGTTCAGAACTTCGGTCTCGCAGCTGGATTGACATGTTCACCCCTGTTCCCTCTAAGCTGTGTGCGTGTGCACGCGCACACAGATCCTAAACCCCGCGCACACAAAAATTTGCACAGAAGCACAACAATTTGCACAGACTAAATGTTTTGCGCCTACGGCCTGTCAAAAATTAGAGGGAACATTGATGTTCACCCAATGTCTGTGTCTCTTATTACCGGAGATGCCATGTGGAAGAATACTCCCAAAATTTAGAGGGTTCAACAAAGTTTATAAGACCTGTGAAGAGCCCTTGGGTCTAATTGTTCTCTCACCCTAGTTTGACAGGGGGGCAATTCCACTGTCTTCAGTGGAGTTAACTCCTGACTACAACCGTGCAAAAATGGTATGTATTTTCTGTGGAAAAAAAATTAAAAGAAAAAACATATATGTATTTCCTAGAAATTCTCACCCTCCACCCCTGCTTTGACACTGGAAAGGGAGAGAAAGGTTGGGCGGGAATTAAAAAAAAAAGTGTCAGCTATACATTTTAGATTTCTTTTTCATAAAATAAACAAACAAAACAGAAAACATCAGAAGAAACAAATTCACCTGGAAATTTTCATTTTGAAAAAAAGTCCATTCCAATAAATATTTGTAAAAGGTTTTTTTCATAGAATCATAGAATCTCAGGGGTGGAAGGGACCTCAGGAGGTCATCTAGTCCAACCCCCTGCTCAAAGCAGGACCAACCCCAACTAGATCATCCCAGCCAGGGCTTTGTCAAGCCTGACCTTAAAAACCTCTAAGGAAGGAGATTCCACCACCCCCCTAGGTAACCCATTCCAGTGCTTCACCACCCTACTAGTGAAAAAGTTTTTCCTAATATCCAACCTAAACCTCCCCCTCTGCAACTTGAGACCATTACTCCTTGTTCTGTCATCTTCTACCACTGAGAACAGTCTAGATCCATCCTCTTTGGAACCCCCTTTTAGGTAGTTGAAAGCAGCTATCAAATCCCCCCTCACTCTTCTCTTCTGCAGGCTAAACAATCCCACTTCCCTCAGCCTCTCCTCATAAGTCATGTGCTCCAGCCCCCTAATCATTTTTGTTGCCCTCCGTTGGACTCTTTCCAATTTATCCACATCCTTTTTGTAGTGTGGGGCCCAAAACTGGACCCAGTACTCCAAATGAGGCCTCACCAGTGCCGAATAGAGGGGAATAATCACGTCCCTCGATCTGCTGGAAATGCCCCTATTTATACAGCCCAAAATGCCGTTAGCCTTCTTGGCAACAAGGGCACACTGTTGACTCATATTCAGCTTTTCGTCCACTGTAACCCCTAGGTCCTTTTCTGCAGAACCGCTGCCCAGCCATTCGGTCTCTAGTCTGTAGCAGTGCATGGGATTCTTCCGTCCTAAGTGCAGGACTCTGCACTTGTCCTTGTTGAACCTCATCAGATTTCTTTTGGCCCAATCCTCTAATTTGTCTAGGTCCCTCTGTATCCTATCCCTACCCTCCAGCGTATCAGCCACTCCTCCCAGTTTAGTGTCATCTGCAAACTTGCTAAGGGTGCAGTCCACACCATCCTCCAGGTCATTGATGAAGATATTGAACAAAACCGGCCCCAGCACCGACCCTTGGGGCACTCTGCTTGATACCGGCTGCCAACTAGACATGGAGCCATTGATCACTACCCGTTGAGCACGACCATCCAGCCAGTTTTCTATCCACCTTACCGTCCATTCATCCAGCCCATACTTCTTTAACTTGCTGGCAAGAACACTGTGGGAGACTGTATCAAAAGCTTTGCTAAAGTCAAGAAATAGCACATCCGCTGCTTTCCCCTCATCCACAGAGCCAGTTATCTCATCATAGAAGGCAATTAGGTTAGTCAGGCATGACTTGCCCTTGGTGAATCCATGCTGACTGTTCCTGATCACTTTCCCCTCCTTTAAGTGGTTCAGAATTGATTCCTTGAGGACCTGTTCCATGATTTTTCCAGGGATTGAGGTGAGACTGACTGGCCTGTAGTTCCCCGGATCTTCCTTCTTCCCTTTTTTAAAGATGGGCACTACATTAGCTTTTTTCCAGTCATCCGGGACCTCCCCCGATTGCCATGATTTGTCAAAGATAATGGCCAATGGCTCTGCAATCACATCGGCCAACTCCTTTAGCACCCTCGGATGCAGTGCATCCGGCCCCATGGACTTGTGTTCGTCCAGCTTTTCTAAATAGTCCCGAACTACTTCTTTCTCCACAGAGGGCTGGTCACCTCCTCCCCATACCGTGCTGCGGAGTGCAGCTGTCTGGGAGCTGCCCTTGTCTGTGAAGACAGAGGCAAAAAAAGCATTGAGTACACTAGCTTTCTCCACATCCTCTGTCACAAGGTTCCCTCCCTCATTCAGCAAGGGGCGCACACTTTCCTTGACCTTCTTCTTGTTGCTAACATACCTGAAGAAACCCTTCTTGTTACTCCTAACATCTCCAGCTAGCTGCAACTCCAAGTGTGATTTGGCCTTCCTAATTTCACTCCTGCATGCCTGAGCAATATTTTTATACTCCTCCCTGGTCATTTGTCCAATCTTCCACTTCTTGTAAGCTGCTTTTTTGTGTTTAAGATGAGCAAGGATTTCACTGTTAAGCCAAGCTGGTCGCCTGCCATATTTACTTTTCTTTCTACACATCGGGATGGTTTGTTCCTGCAACCTCAATAAGGTTTCTTTAAAATACAGCCAGCTTTCCTCGACTCCTTTCCCCCTCATGTTATTCTCCCAGGGGACCTTGCCCATCAGTTCCCTGAGGGAGTCAAAGTCTGCTTTTCTGAAGTCCAGGCTCTGTATTCTACTGCTCTCCTTTCTTCCTTGTGTCAGGATCCTGAACTCGACCATCTCATGGTCACTGCCTCCCAGGTTCCCATCCACTATTGCTTCCTCTACTATTTCTTCCCTGTTTGTGAGCAGCAGGTCAAGAAGAGCTTTTCCCCTAGTTGGTTCCTCCAGCACTTGCACCAGGAAATTGTCCCCTACACTTTCCAAAAACTTCCCGGATTGTCTGTGGACCGCTGTATTGCTCTCCCAGCAGATGTCGGGGTGATTAAAGTCACCCATGAGAACCAGGGCCTGTGATCTAGTAACTTCTGTTAGTTGCTGGAAGAAAGCCTCGTCCACCTCATCCCCCTGGTCTGGTGGTCTGTAGCAGACTCCCACCACGACATTACCCTTGTTTGGTCAAATTCTATGTCTGAGCCGACTCTTCCGTTAAAACTTCCCCTCAGAAACGGTGGCATCCCACTAAAATACATAATACTTGACATTGCAGCTGATCTCCATGTGCTTGCTTATTGAAAGTAATTCTCATTATCTGCAGAGTGCAGCTGGGGGAAACTGAGGCATATAGAGGATAAAGAAGTGGCCCAATGTCATAAAACAAGTCAATGGCAGGGAGCGGAAGAGATCCCGGCTCTTTTGACTCCTTGTCTAATGCTCAATATGTAGCCAACATTAGCACAGTGTATGTCATGTCCTCCTGTAGTGGCTGGTCCTCATAAGAGGATAAAAGCCTACATCAGCTAGGAGTTAAGGGAGTTATTCCTCCCTTAGCTCAATTGGTTCTTGGGCTGTGCTTTGGTCCTGAAGGAGCCATTATCCCTGTGACGGGTCAGTACGTATACAGTAGACAGTTTTGCTTTCCAAAGAGGTGTGCTGGACTCTGCAGGACGTTGTATTCCAGCAGCCAGCAAATCCTTCCTCTTCTTGGGCAGTGACTTTTCAAGGCGCAAAGCCCTGTGGCCAATCCATATGGCAGATAAAATTCAACACTGATAAGTGCAAAGTAATGAACACTGGAAACGTAATCCCAACTACGTCTATATAATGATAGGTTCGAAATTAGCTGTTACCGCTCAAGAAAGAGATCTTGGAGTCACCATGAACAGTTCTCTGAAAATTTCTGCTCAGTGTGCAGCAGAGGTGACAAAAGGCAAACAGAATGCTAGGAACTATAAGGAAAGGGATAGATAATAAGACAAAATATCATAATGCCACTATATAAACCCAAGCTGCACCCAGAACTTGAATATTGTGCCCAGTTCTGGTCACCCATCTCAAAAAAGATATATTAGAATTGGACAAGGTACAGAGAAGGGCAACAAAAATGATTAAGGGTATGGAACAGCTTCCATATGAGGAGAAACTAAAAAGGTTAGGGCTGTTCACCTTAGAAAAGAGACAACTAAGGGGGGATATGCTAGAGCTCTACAAAATCAAGAATGTTGTGGAGAAAGTGAATAAAGAAGTATTATTTACCCTTTCCCATAATACAAAAAACAGGAATCACCCAATGAAATTAATAGTAGGAGGCTTAGTATAAACAAGAGGAAGTACATTTTCACCCTATGCACAACTAACCTGTAGAACTCATTGCCATGGGATGTTGTGAAGGCCAAAAGCATAACTGGGTTCAACAAAGAACTAGATTAGGTCATGGAGGATAGGTCCATCTATGGTTATTAGCCAAGAGGTCAGGGATGCAACCCCGTGCATGAGGCAACCCTAAAACTCTGACTGCCAAAAGCCAGGAGTGGAAGACAGGCATGGACCACTCCAACTGTCTCGTTCTGTACACATCCCAGAAGCTGTGGGCATTGGCCAGTGTCGGAGACAGGATACTGAGCTAGACAGACCATTGTTCTGACACAGTATGGCCATTCTTATGTTCTTATCTCTGCTTGACCAAGCATCTCAGAGAGATGACACTGTCTGTCACCTGCACTCAGATAGGTTTTCTCCAGGAAGAAAACAAAGCTTTTAATCCTTCAAAGGTGACTGCCAGGATTGCTCCATGGAGGAGTGAATTCAACATGGTGCCTTGGATGCAATGATTTGTCAAGCCTGACTTTAAATTATTCACGCCATGGGCCTTTCACTCCGTGACATATCTCCCTGTCAGGAAATTTCCCTTGATATTCAGCCTATAATGGAAGCTCAATTACTCCATATAGTTCACTGAACCACCCAAAAAAGAAACCGTTCCCTTTTTGCTGTTACAACCCCTTCTAGATGGATGTCATGACTCTCTTCATTTGCTTATTGTTGGGCCAACCTATTTCGAGCTTCACTTTTTGGAAGGAGGGGATTATTATTATTATTACTGTGCAGTCCATAGCTCATTAATCTCCACTAACTGTGTGAGGAGGGGGCCAGGACACCTGCTAATGCAAGTTTCTATGTTTGGCATTGATAGAACACCTGACCACCCATTGATAAACTAATGAGATATCCAGATGTCTGCCTATCTATCTGTTTAGGTTCTTCTACTATCTCCATCACAGTGGTATCAAAACACTGACATAGCAAAATGAAAACGAAAGCCTTGCCAAGTAAGGCTTTGATCCAACACCCACTGACCTCAGTGTGAGTTTTAATATTGATTTCCTGGGGCATTGGATCAGGCCCTAAGTTGGCACCAAACATGAGTGCCACTCATTCAGTACCAAATTAGTGCCCCAGCCTGATGCTGTGCTCTGCTCTCTTTCAGGTGGGATGAAAGGCCAGTTTAACATTAACCGGCTGGATTGACTTCTCTTCTGAAATATGCACCTCCAGAGGCATAGCACCCCCTAGCCTCAGGCCAGGGCATTGGTTCAGTATTGAATCAGTGACCCCCCCCACACACACACTCACCATGTCCTGCAGCACTCTGAAAACCTCCTCTCCAAAACTGGTCCAGACTCAGCCTTGCTTAGCGTTTGTCATCTGACGAGAGTACCTATCAGCACAGTTTGATATGCAGCTTCCTAATTCCCCCTCGTCCAGACAGGGAAATATTTATTTGCAGTGGAATATTTATTGAAGAAATAGGAGAGAGATGATTTGGGGAAAGGAAAAGGAACAAATAAAGCAGCCAGGCAACCTCCCCTGCATTATCAATTCACGAGCTCTCCTTTGTATGAGTTGCAATCTCTATGACTTACTCTTCCCTCCTTTGCAATATTTATGGCTTTCATGTCATTTGAAGGTTATTTATAACAATTATGTGAGGAAGAAAAAGTGCCATAAACTGAGGTAATTTACTGTAAAATATCCGAAATGCTAAAAAAAAAAAATCAAAGTGTGCATTACTGTAGCACTGCAAGTGCTCCAGATTAACAAATACAAAACCCCAAATCCATGTGTCTAAATATACCGTCCAGATACCACCAACCTGGTATATCCAGCGCCGAGAGATTTATGAGTTCACTTTGGAGGCTGGCAAGTATACATTTTAATGATGTTTGGGTAGAATTTTGCTTTCCATTTTGACTGCATCTGAGTAATTAGATGAATTATTGCCCGTAAAAAAATAAAATAAAATAATGCGACAGATCACATGCAACAGCAGCCCCAGCACTTCTAGGAGAGGGCATGTGAGAAGGAAAGGAAAATGGGAGGTTCAGCACTGAATTCTGGAGCCGTGCTATTATTGTTGGTACTACAGCAGTGCCTTGAGGAACCAAGATTGGAGTCTCATTACGCTAGGCACTGTACATACACGTATTAAAGAGGCAGACCCTGCTTTGAAGAGCATTCAGACCGACTAGACAAGACAGAGATAGGGTGGGGGAAAAGACCCATTATCCCAAATGGGAATCTAAAATGGAGCTCTAAGACACGGCGAGATTGTGATCTGCACATAGGGAGTCTGTGGCATAGCCAGAAATGTACCTTGGCTGCCCTATCTAGACCCATTCCTGTGCCTTATCCACAAGACCAACCTTCTTCTCAAATGGTAAACTGCTCACTCTAGTTTCTGTTCTCTCCTCAGAGCAACTCTGCAGATCTTGGCTGCATATTCTACAGCCGGGCTATGAATGGAATGCTCATTGACGCCCACAATAATACCCACACTCGTCGAACACATCACGCAAGGCGCTTGACACGTATTCCTGACTTCAGGGCTCGGTTGTTGCTCTCCGGCCCATGGGAGGAGTGCGGAGTTGCATAGCTCCCCGGGGAGCTGGTGCACAGCATGTCTAACCAGTGAGGCAGACACAGTACTACTAGGAGTGCACGGAAGAGGATGACACCCGTTGAAACAGTACAATGTCTGCATCTTCCAGAGCTGTCTCAATGCTCTGGCTGGCATATGGATGTCAAGGCCAAACCCGCCCCCCATCGCTGATTTTGCAGAGAGGGCATATTGCCATTCCCTATCCTAAACCCGCCTCTTTTGGGGGAGCATAACACCATTGTCTTTGCTACCTTCAAGCAGCCCTAACACTCAGAGAGGTGCAAGGGCTGAGAGTGTGAATAATCTCAGCGAAGGGGGAAGATTCCTCCACCTTTTTCCTCCTGTCTCTTTGCAAGGTGGGTCACCACCTACCCCCGAGCTTCACAACTTCATGCTATGAGGTGGATAGGCATCATTACCTTCCCTTTACAGACGGAAGGGCATCCACCCCTTCCCACAACCTTCGTGTGAACATACCAGCCAAAAATGATCGCAAGTCCTAAGCCCTTCAGGACATTGGTTATCTGATCCCATTGGAGTCACTGATGCCAGGGGCCTTTTTCTGTAAACCCTCATTCCATCTGTCCCTCCATGCAACTCCTCCTAGCAAAGTCACTCCCTGGAGACCCTTCTAGGGGCCTGAGGTTCTGCCAGGCAGGCTGCTTATACAGGCCTGCGTGTGCAGATTTGATTGTAACAGCTTATAGAGAATCACCCCTTGATAAGGCCAAAAAAAAATAAAAAGCCGAATGGGAGTAAATGAATTCATCAAAATGAAAAACTATAACTCAGTTATTAGACTCATGCAGTGAAGTGAAGCCAGCAAGTGCTGACACAGCATTCACTCTCTTAATTCAATCTCTCCATCATCCCCCGCTTGCCCCACTCCCAGCCTCCCGCACCCTCCAAACACTGACAGAAAAAAAAATTAAAGAAAGAAATGTGCTTTGAATTCTGCAGTTATATCACATGTACCTTCCATGCAGCAGCCTGGGAAGGGAGGAGCGGAATGCTGGGTTCTTTCTTTTTTCAGTCCATATTGATACTTTCTGAAGTTAAAAGCAACAGTGTAAAGTTTCCCATGAGATTGATCAGAAATACCAGGGTGAGTGGTTCACTACCATGAGAGAGCAAAAGAGACTTGAAGCCTCTAGTACACTTGGCCTCTCTTCCTGACAAGGTACCGAAAGGTCACACTCCACAGCTGCTTATGAGTGCATCAAGTTCATCCCCAGGCGATCGCTAACATCTCAGTGGAGACAGGAGTTCCTAATTGGAAGGTGATGTGCATGAAAGTCTGCTTTGTACAATGACGAGGCCACAGGGCCCTGGACCTCTTCCGTTGAACCCTTGAATAACAGCCAAGACAGACAGGTCTCATCATCCTGACTGGAGAAAGTTAACGGCTTGTTTGGTTTTGTTGTAATGATACGTTTAATTGAGAGTGTTTATTTCCTAATTTGGAAATCATAATCTGGAAAGACTAGGGTTAGGACTATAAAATGCTGCTGCTGTGTTGACATGTGGTTATTAGACCGAGACCAGCAGTTGTCAGATGGTAATTCATTTCACTTACTACTAACTGGAGGTGGATTTGAGCAAGCGACCTAGAGGTGATTTGCTGCATAGCAACATGGGCCAACGGATATGACTCTGGACTGGGAGCTTGGAAAGTAGGGCACATTCCTTTCTTTAATTTTTTTTTCTGTCAGTGTTTGGAGGGTGCGGGAGGCTGGGAGTGGGGCAAGTGGGGGATGATGGAGAGATTGCCTTCCCCGCATCTTAGACTGCAAGGTTTTTGGGGCAGGGACTGTCTCGTATTGCTTGTTTTATTGTGCTAGACGCTGTAGAGACTCTGATCTCCGCTGGGTTCTCTAGGTTCTAGTGTGATACAAATACCAGTAATGATAGTAACAGGCTCGCATATTGCACAAGGGTAGGTGACATTCATCATGTAGCTGCATCATCAACATCTCAGTTAACCCTAGGCACATGAGTGGAGCATAGGTCTTTTGCTGTTGCTTCTCTACTGAGGGGTGACTGTTACCCTTGGAGAATGAATCTACTTTGGGTGCCCGTGGCCTGCATTTGGGAAGACTTGATGGAAGGAAGAAGACAACACCAGGTGAAATGGGGCAGTTTATTCTAACAGGAGTGACTTCTAGCCCCAGAAGGACTGCATATCCCTAAGTTTACCGACTCCCCCCTTGCTGCTGCACAGCAATAAACAACCATCCCCTATTTCATAAAGCAGAGGGAGGGTCTATTGCGCTTGTGATGCAGTCTGGAATTAAATGCAAGTTTTAAAAGTTGAAATGCTACTGTATTGACCTGCTGCATGGCTCCGTGCACGTAGGGGTGGATTTTACCCCTCTGCAGAAGGCCAGCACAGGGCCTTGGCACGATTTAAGTCCATGGTTGTATTCAGATTTAAGTATTGCATAAGCCTGGTGCTATCTGAAGCATGAGGACCTAGACGCAAAGAGCCCTGCTTTAAGCCACAACCAAAAAACTCCAGAACCAGGAAGCTCCTATGCTGATTATGCTCCCCACGGTGCTGCAATATATCCTGGTCCTCTTTGATAACTAGGGAGGATCAGGAACTCTATAGCCACTCCACCTTCAAATTTTGCACAGGGGTGAACTTCACCCTTAGTGAGAGTGACACATTTGAAAGGACAGTAGGAAGACCAAAGTTGAAAATTACCATTTTGACTGATTTCTTCCCTATCAAACCCAGAATCTGCAGCTTCCACACTGTGCTCGGAGGGTTTAGCATATAAATGAATAACCCAAACAGAAACCACAGCTTCCCTCGGGAGACTGGATAAACCCTCCAGGAAGAACAATCCCCTTCACATCTCTCCCTACAGAACCCAGACAGACAATGAGGCAGTTGCCAGAGGCTTGGTTTGCCACTTGGAAAAACACGTCACATTGTTTAGTACTTCTGAGGCATTTTGTTGTTGTTGTTGTTTTTAAAGCCAAGGTTAGTGATAGGTTATGGAGCAGAGTTGTCAGAGCAGGGCTGGATTAGAGTTAGTAGTCAGTGGTTTGGGAAGAGAATAGGGGTTGAGAATGCAAATGAAAGGATAAGGTTAGTGGTAAGATCAGGGTAATGCTAGAGTCATGGCGTAGGGGTACACTTACAGTCAGAGGTGGGTTAGTTGTAATTTGGTCAGGTGTCGCTTTGGAGGTGGGCTCAAAGCTGTGTAGAAATAAGCAGGGCTTGTGGTTGAGGTACTGTCCTTCTCCTCAGGACATCTGGATTCAACTCCCCCTTCTTCCCCAGTCTGATATTGGACCTTGAGCAAGTTACTTCATGCTTCAGATCTCCATCTGTAAAATGGGGATAATATTGCATCCTTTGTCTGACCTGTCTGTTTAGATTGTAAGTTCTTCAGGACAGGGATTGTGTATTACTGTGCATTGGTACAGCACTGAGTACAACAGGGTCTGCTGCTTCTAGGCAAGTGTGTGGTATCCATAGTAATAGTTACCTACTGTAGCTAGCAGTAGATTTGGAGTCAGGATTAGTTTTGGGAGTGGGCGTGTAGTCAGCGACTGTAGCAGGTTGTAGGGTTAAGTCTCAAGAGTCACGCTACAGAGTCTACTATCTCCCTATTTGCTTCCCTTTAAAAGAAAGCTCAGGCTGACGCTTGATCCATGACTCTGTTTCTTTTTTCGGCTGCTCCATTTGTGAAAGAGACAGAGCAATTCTCCCCGTCTGGGAAGAGCGTGCCCCTCCACACCACCAGCCAGACACAGAGATGGATGGGGTTTGCTAGAGCACAGATTAAACAAGAAACCCATCCTTCTTTCTTAGAAATGATGCCAGGTGAGCGAGGGGAAGAATCTGTCCCATTGGCTCTGCCCTCCCTCTGCTCCTCACTCCCCGAGGAACCAAGTGAAAACAGGTCCAAGCCCATACCCCCCACCTTTTTGCCTGTCTTGTTAAGTCCAGCTCCATCCTTGCCCCTGCCACTGAAATAAAGTGGCTGGCCCTCCAGCACAAAGCTAATGCTTGTGATGGATGCACCATGCACCTCCTGACGAAAAGGGAACAAGCACCGGGGAAGGTCAATCTGTCATTGTTCGTAAGAGAGACACCTGAGAAGAAAAGGGACCCGGGACTCATTTTTAGAAACCAATCAAGCCAGCAAGATGCCTTTATTGTCCCCCACACGTTCCAGGGTCCCTCTCCTTCATTGTCTGTGGTCTTCATTTATTTTCCTTGAAACATATGTGGAGAAAAAGCTATTGCTTTGAAGCCTGTTGCGGGGGGGAGGGAAAACAACAACAGATGCAAGGAGTAGTGGGTAGAAACTGGTGGCAGAGGTGGGGGAGGGGGCAGACAGCTCTGTTAGAGGCTCTGATGCAGTCATTGGAGGTCTTTTGTTTCCAAGATGAAACGATGTTTTACTGTTTGCTGTGGCATGAGAGCTAGAATTATCTGGATGGTGCCACAGCAGGGTATCGGCTTCTGTCTACTTTACATGCTGTGAAATGTGAATTGATACAGGGCTCATAATTTGAAAGGGGGGCTGGGAGGGTTGGGGGATGGGGATATGTGTCCGTGCATTGTGTGCAATGGTGATAAAACCACTTTGCTAAGAAAGGGTCTTTCTTCCCCCAGCACAGTGGAAAGAGCTACCTTTGGAAGACCTTCCTGACAGCACCAAACAATGAGGTAATAATTCCAGGGTCTCCACTTAGGCCATTATTCATACAGCTCAAAATGATTGGTTTTTTGGTGGTTTTTTTTGCTGCTGTTTTTCCTTTTAAAGCATTGAGGTTTTTTGCCGCGGCACAATTACTTTTATGCGAAGCACTTAACTAACAAGATGGTACATAAATAGAATGTAAATATGGAACGACTTTAAATAAATAGGCAGGTAACAAGACTAGCAGCAACAACAAGATTGTCCGATTGGCCAGCATCCATCTGGTGTTAACTTCTGAGGCAATCTCTCTATGTGTCAGTCGGGGCTTTGAACTAAGCAGCAATAGCCATGACAAACAGGGTTAGAAATAAATATACTAATCCATGACCATGTACATGCCCTTGCTATTGCAGGAACAAAGAGAGTGCCCTACTGGAGCATATCAATTCATACATTACTCGATTTTAAGGCCAGGGACCACAGTGATCATCCAGTCTGACCTCTGGCATAACATGGCTATAGATTTTTACCCAGTGGATGGAATTACTCTTCTTACTACCCAAGTGAGTGTTACTGAGCCTAATAGTTTGTGGCTGAATTATAGCATAAAGATATCTGATCTTGGTTTTAAGACTACTGCATCTACAGTAACTCCTTGTCTCTGACCAGACACTTCAGAGGAAAGACAAGGTGGACAATTACAGACCAGCCAGCACTTCCGGGAAATTCCTTCCCATCCCCCATCAATTAGTGCTTGTCTTATGCCCTGAACCATGGGGGTTTATATGATCTCCTCCCTTGCCCCCCACGTACATACACTTTAATTATCCTATTTAGTTTAATTGGGGATGTTCTCATTATCCAGATGCATGTCTAATTCTTTTCTGAATTCTGATAAGCTGTTGGACTCAGGAATATCTTATAGGATCAGACATAAACTAAAGATTGATTTTGTCCAGAACCTGCAAGATTCAGGATGAATTAGAAACGGAACTCTGGCCTGGCTCTGCAATCCACAGGTGCCCCATAGCTTCTATAAGAGGCCGGCTCCCAGATACCACGGTGACAGGCACAGCATAGGAACCTAAATAGAACCAAATCCTCAGATCTGGATGCCATCGCATTTTGGGAGGCTTCAAATTCTAGATTTGTGTCTAGGGCTCATCTCCTGATTAACCTACATTTGGATGCGCCACAGGGAGATCCAAACTTTGCAAAACTAGTGTGAGTTGGGCTAACCGTGGACCTTTTGTCTTCTAATAACACATTTGTATTTGCTTTCCCCCCCAAATTAGCCCATTTGAATTTTATTAAGATGCTTTTGTAGCTGTGCTGTCTATTAAAGATCAAAGAAAACCGCTAAGATTTGCTTTCCGTTTCAGGTTTGAACAAGTTCTGACTTGATGTGAAATTCAGCCAAAATTGTTTGTCACCCAAAACTGTTCTGTAAATCAGCCCAGATTCACTGCACATTTTTTGCAGGTTTCCCCTCAAAGCTGGGCCCACGTCTAGCTAAAGGCTTGCAGACATCAACAAACCACGACGGAGGTTCGAGCTCAGGATAAAACTCAAAGCCAGAGGAAAATCAAGAACTCGAAAGGGTTTGTGCCATTCTCACGTCCACTGATGGCCTGAAGGTGACGAGCATCTGCAGCTCCCATTGACATCAGTGGGGCTTGTGGGCTCTCAGCACATCTTAAAGATCAGGCTGTAAAGATAAAATGTCCCCTTTGCAAAGAGACCGTCACAGGCCATACGCACCACACAAGTCCCAGGAACGCCGAAAGGCAAGATTCAGCCCTGCATGGGCACAGGCATCAGCCCAGGAACAGGGCACAGGCAGACTGAATCTCCCCTATCCAGGAGCTTCTAGGAGTTAGTGTGTCCCCCCCGTCACCCCTCCCCTAAACGGTGCAGGCTTGGGAAGCTCTCCTGTGGTGGAGCCCTCTGGGGAAGTGATACAGAGCTGGGGGGCTGGAATTCAGGACCCCTGGGCTGAGGCTATTCTCCAGGAGAGACTTGCCTGCCCTAATTTGGACCAGCCTCCGTGGCTGCCAGGTAACGAAGAATCAGGCCCTAAGTGTGTAAGTGGGACTTTGGTGCATGTTGCTCATGCTGGCCTCTCTGCACAGGGCTGACTTTCACCCTAAAGGCTTCATACTGAAGTCTGTACTCAGGCAATGGCATCAAATAAGGGCTGAGCCAGGAGCTGAGGCTATGGCTCCGAGAGGGTGATTTGTGTCTTATTGCTTGTTTTTCACCTGTCGTTTATCCGTGGTGGGCCTTGATTAGAGAGGATTTGATGTGTACACAATGGCCGAGTGGCATGAATAAACTTCTCTTTTTTTTCATCTAAACATGAAATTCAATGCTTGGTGTTCACTTTCCTTCTCTCTCTCCCGCTCCCAAAACAACCGATTCATCAATGGCAGAGTGCAAGTGCCATGGTGTGAGTTGAGGCTCTATACCTGTATTTCCACAAGGTGTGGCTTATTAACCTGCCCGCACAGTACAGCTGAGCAATCCCTTCCTGTTCTGCAACGGGCTGTACCCTGGTGGGACTTTAAAGCTGCAGATCTCTCTTTTCACCCGAGAAAGGTGCTCGCCACCAAAAACATTCCTGCAGAGCTTCCCCTGAGGTGCCAACAAGGAACAAGAGAGACATTTCACATGGCTGGCACCTGACATCTGTGCTGATTAAGAAAAGGAAAAGAAGATTGAAAGAAAGCTACTTCCCTGACAGATGAGCATGCTGCAGCTGCTGGGGAAACACTTTGGTTCACCACAGGCTTGCTTTTGCTAAACTTATGAAATCAGAAAGAAGATATCCAATTATTTCATGAGGATTCTGCGTCCTGCAGGCATCCACCATAGTCGGTGCATCAGAACTTCTGAGCGATATCAAGAAGAATATCTTTATTTCAGAAAGAAAGAAAGAAAGAAAATTTAGAGGGCCCAGCTGCTGCACATACATATCGTAATAGTCAGTCTCTGCCTTGAAGAGTTTACATATAAAGAGACAAGACAGACAAAGGTGGGAGAAATTAAGCATAATTATCCCCACGTTATAGATGAGGCACAGAGAGATTATGGATAAAATGTTCAAAAAACATCTAAATTCCTTAGGAACCCAAGTCCTTTCAAAGGGTTTAAGCTCCTAGGTCACTTGAAAATGTTACCCAATGTGACTTGCCCAAGGTTCACAGAGAGTCAGTGGCAGAGGCAGGAACTGACTACCGATCGCCTGAGTCCCAGCCTTAACCACAACACCAGCCTTCTTTAATTAGTGCTGTCCTTCTCTGTAATGGAGGTTAAGGTTCCAGGCCTGCCATGTTCACCACAGCCACCAAACCGTCAGAGCCCACGCCGGCTAAGGTGGAACATTCTGTGCTGGAGCCTGGCTCTCTGGGTGAAATGGGAACTCAGCCATGGTCCACCCAGCAGAACACAGAGGGTCGGCTTGGGCCCACAGCCCACACTTTGCCCACTGTGGAAGAGTTTCAGCAGCACCATTTCCAGTGAAGGCCTTTATGTTCAAGTTTTCCATGAGGCATCAGCAGCATTTTTATGGCAATTTGGGGCCCAATGAATCTCCTCAGCGGCCGTTGGTAATTTTCTCATATGAAGACAGAAGACATTTATTTTTTAATTTTAAATTATATTTGTTCTGTCGCTGCGGATTCTTATCAGCTCTTTCCATTTCCTGAGGAATTCCATTCTCTTTTCTGTCCTCTGTTAGCCGGAGACCTAGATCTGAAGAGCTGTTTATTATCTGCTTTGCTTTCTGATAAGCGCCTGTTTATAAATTTGCCTTTCCCAGTGTATATCTCCATTTGTTTTTTCCTTTTTTTCCCCTAAACTGTAGATAAGACATTTTCTTCTTTTGTTGGCTGACTTCCAGCTGAATTAACCTCGGCTGCCTTTGCCGCTGATGCACTGCAGCCAAGACAATGGATCTGATTCTCCTCTCGCACTTCTGTTACACCCGTGTAATGCCACTGACTTCTGTGCGGTTATTCTTGCATTATCCCAATGTGAGAAGAGAACTGGGTCCAGTGTGTTCCCATTAGCGTCAGAGGCAGATGGTTTGGAGGCAAAAATAAGAAGTGAACTGCTAAACCTTTTGCCCAAAATTCAGTTGATGCCTAAAACATTCATCGGTTTTAATTGTTTTGTTTTATTATTTATATTACAATAGCATCTAGACACCCCAACTGAACCCAGGGCCCCACGGTGCTAGGTACTATATATACTCATAGGAACATCTCTGTTCCTGCTCTAAGGAGCTTGCATTCTGAATAGAGAAATGAAGGATAATTATTCCCCATTTTACAACAGGAAGACTTTTGCAGTGTTGTTGTAGCCATGTTGGTCCCAGGATTTGTAAAAATGGGGCTAATACTACTGGCCTGCCTATAACTCTCAGTGGGGGTTGTGAGGATTAATAAGTAGAACTGGTAAAATTGCTCCACCAAAAAATTACAATTTTCAAGGACAACCCCCATCAAAAAAAATCTAGGTAAGGTTTTGTCAATCTGGGGTGGGGTTTTTTTTTTAACCCACTGTTTACATAAGTGAATGCTAGTGATTTGCTTGGAAACAGAAAATACTAAGTATTGTAATGAACAGATTTGTGTGTGCCTGAAAAATTAGTATTTTTCGATTTTATATTTAGGGAAGTATTTATGCTTACTCACCTTTCCCAAGCACTTTGAGATCTATGGCTGAGAAGTGCAAAAATTATTATTTACAATGGCTTGGTTTGGTTTAGATTCAGTTCCAGACAAAGCATTTCTTTAGGGATGAGAGTCTTAATTGTTCTGAACTGCTTCACCGATCTTATGGAAATGCCATGAGAAAAGCCTTTCCCATCTTGAAAAACCAGCATGTAGAAATAAAGATCCCCTAGTAGAAACTAGGAATCCATGGGGATGCCAAGGAAGATCAGGAAAATGGATATGGATCCAAACCAAACCTGTAGAACTTTGGGGTCCAGCCATCACCAGACATTAATGGGTGGAGACGCCAGGATTTTTGCTTCGGACATGCCAAGTCTCTAGGTTTCTATTAACACACCTTGCCCAACTGCTTATACCAGTCAGGAGGATAGAGAAACCAAGAAAGCAGAATGGGTCTGCCTTGATTACAAGAAGAGAATAAGGATGAGCAGCTCAGAGTAAAAAAACCTCTGTTTATTTCAGTACAGCATTTGTATCCCAGGAGGTCAGGTCTCTATTCTGGGACTGACTGTTCTTGGCAAGCCAGCAAGTGGGTTTGGAAGAACCCACTCTGGGACAGTTACAGGGTGTAGTGCACAATTCTAGCCATGAGAGCAGTCAGCGGAGTTGCTCTTAATTAAAAAACACTTCGTTAAAATGAATGTCTTTGTGCTTCTGCAGGGGGTGGTCTCCAGAGTAAATATTTACAGACTGCAAAGTTTTACAAGTAATCATTGGTGGGGTAAAAATATTATTCATCTAGTTGATGTCAGATCAGGGCCTCCTCGTTCCTTCTGAAAGCCAGATCCATCATGTCCCTTCAGAACAAGGACACCCGGCAAGGTCTCTGTCAGCATTCCTGAAATATACAAGCACGGCAGAGGCCACCAAAGACCTGAGCAAACAGACGTAGTTTAAGAAAAGTTAAAACAAAACCAATGTCAGGTTTTAATGACTTTGCTGCTTCCTTCCAACACCCATGTACAGAAACGTGTAAATCAACTGGAGACCGGGCAGTTCAGGGGATTGGGAATGGAAATACAGACTGGTCAAGAGTTTCAAAAGTGACTAGTGATTTTGGGGTGCCCAGTTGAGACACTTGATTTTCAGGAAGTGCTGAGCACCCACCCCCTGAAAATCAGGCCCCATTAAGTTATTGAGAGTTAGGCCCCCAAACCCTTGTCGCTTTTGAAAATCTTGGGCAGACTTTCACCTCTAGGTTTGCTGGGCCTGAGCCCAAAATGTGGATCTGGTTTTCAATCTCTCTGTCACCACCACATTTTGGGTAAACACAGATTTATGGACTTGGTTTGCCCTATTATAGAGATAAAGCCAGACCTGACATTCCAACTGAGATTCAGGTTTGGATTCTGAACCCCTTCTAAAGTTTGAGGCTGTTTGGATCCTGCTCACCCACACCAGGTGACAGTGATTGGAAATTGTTATTATCAAAAAGATAATTGTTTCCTGACCAGCTTGAGTTCAGAGCAGTGATATGCCTGGAAGCATTTCCCCTCAGAAGCTGCATAGCCAGTTTGTAAATGCAGGACGATCTAGCAGGAGCAACAGTCACTGCTATAGTTAAGGCTACACAAGAGTTCCCATTCTAAACTCCTGTTATCAGGCATGTTATTCTGAGACCTGCACCTTCTGGAGTTCAACTTTTCCGGACTTCTTGGTCTCTCTGCAAAGGCCTGGTTTTTCTGTTTTGTTTTTTCACAAAGTTTGAGCAAAAAACAGTTCAAAATTCTTGAGAACCAGGAGAGTGAGGAGAGGTGGGGGGGGAATACATTGTATAAAAAGTAATCTAGTGCCAACATGACTGGGGATAGAAAGTAAACATTTTTTCCAGTATCCCAAAGACAATAACAATTACCCTCCTGCCCTGTAGATCTTTCTCTGCCATCCCATTAATGCCTGATTTATGGAGAGGAGGAATGTGTGATGCTATGTTAGCACCTGAACCAAAACGAACCAGAGCCATGAGCAATTAGGACCTCTCTTGTTCTCTAACCACGGAGGAATGTACAGAAGCTACAAGACCAAGATGTACAGCAATTTATCAGACCGTCTTTTCAACCTGGATTAAAAATGCATGGGCAGATAAGTATCAGTAATTGTGAGTCTGTCAGGCACGGGGAGGCTGAATGGGCTTAATCCTCTTCTATTTGGTTTCAATTTCCATCCCAGCAAGATTCCTGTTTAATCACTCTGGAGCACTCCTGACCACTCAAAGGTGGCATGCTCTTCAAGTACCAGACCATCTCAGGATCTGATTTCCCATTGTCGTCCTGCACCTTGCACAGTCATACACATCAGTGCCAAGGGAATACAGAATGCCGCCAGATCAGTAGCGTAGCCGGGGGGGAGCAGGGGGAGTCGCCGCTCCCCCTGTGAGGAGAAGCGGCGCTAAGGCGCCGCCCGAGCCAGGCTGCAGGAGCCGGGCTCAGGGGGCGCTTTAAAGAGCCCATGGCTCCCCGCAGCGGCAGGAGCCGCCGGCCTTTTAAAGTGCCCCCCCCCCCAGCCCCGCTGCCGGAGCTGGGCTTGGGCGGGGATTTAAAAGGCCCGGGGGCTCTGCAGCGGCTGGAGCCCCGGGCCCTTTAAAGCGCCTCCGGGTGAGTACAGGGGGAGCGGGGAGGCGCCTTTTTATAGCGCCGCTCCCCCTGTGCTCTAAACCTGGCTATGCCACTGTGCCAGATCAGAAACATAGCATTTTACAGACATCTTCCACTTGCTTTGTGCTGGTATAAATGACAATGCAACGTGCAGGGCAGGAGGAAAAACAGAACCACAGACTGCGAGTCTACACAAAAATCAGGAGATGTGATCGTTTAGGTATGTTTACATACTGCAATCTTAGATTTAGAAAGCTCACTATAATTAGCAAGGAAGCCGCAACGGCACCAGCTAGCCACCCAAGTACAAGTGCACCTGGGACCCTGGGTGCATACCCCGGTGCCTAACCTGTGCTCCTGCGGCTTCACCACAAGCTAGCTCAATCAAAGCCAACTCGGGTATGTCTACAAGTGCTGCAATAACACCTCCTGACTGCCATGTAGACATACCCTTGGTGTCTCCATTA
This sequence comes from Chelydra serpentina, assembly GCA_037349315.1. Lineage (NCBI taxonomy): Eukaryota > Metazoa > Chordata > Testudines > Chelydridae > Chelydra > Chelydra serpentina. The sequence goes on along the minus strand of JBAIAC010000017.1, from coordinate 10,387,714 downwards.
GAGCTGTATGGGATTCAATTGTCCCATCTCGTGAATATTTTAAAGAGTGTGAAATCTTTTCTTGTCCCAAATCTGGATGAAAAGTTGAAATCTCAGCTAATTTTATGAATCAAAAAGTTTTTCATCTCAGTGTTGACTTCCCCCGCACTCGAATTAGCTTACATTTTAAAATGAAAAGTCATTTTGGATCAGAAATTCAGACGTTTTAGTTTCCAAAATGTCAAAACTAGACATTTTGATGATTTATAAACATCTTTTTCCAAAAAAATTTCAAGTCAGGAGATTCATCAAAACCAACCCTGTTTTGTGAGCAGTTCTGTTTTTGACAAATTGGCATTTTTGACACACACACAAAAAAGAGTTTTGTTGAAAAATTCCTAACCGACTCTAGTCTCCAACTCTCTCTAGCCTATTTCCTCCCACCTCTGCAGCTGAGATATACGCGGAGTCCACAAGAGGGGGCTCTGGCACAGGCGGGCTTTTTTGCAAGGCAACGGTTGATGGATTTCTCATTGAAGATTCACTGAGCAGGGACTAACTTGAGTGGTGTTTGATGTGGGGAGGCATTAATAGAGCACAAGTGGCATACATGAAAAATACTGTAGGTCCTTGCAAGCTTCTTTGAAGAAAGCTTAATTGATCAAATGAACTAATTGTGCTGTGTACTGTATAAATTTGGGCTGAGGAAGGATCACGGGTGTGTGTGTGTGTGTGTCCTAATAAGGACTATTAATATTTATGTCTTACATTTGAATCTCTCCCTGTGACCATAATTACTCCATCGTACATTTAGAGAGAGCTTTCAGTGCCAGTCATCTTCCAGGCTGAGACGAAATAATGCATGAGGACATGGCTTCACTTTTATCACCTTCTGCTCTCGGTGTGGCTGGTGGAAGTGCCTGGAGGCAGGGGTTTGCATCTACAAAAGGGCAGCCGTATAAAAAAATGGAAGCAAACGCAATCCACAGTGGATTTATACAGTGGGCATTAAAATCCCTTAGGCAGTTGAGAAGATCTCAGCTGTAATTTCCCTGAATTCTGTTGTCAAAAAGGCTAGGGTGACCCTATTGACTCCTTTCCATTTCCCTCTTGGTCTGAGCTCAAAACCAGCTCCATCCTCCTCCTCTCCCCCATCCCTTTGCACGCAAGAGGCAACTTGTCACTGCCAATCTCACTATGGAGCAGATCAGGCTTCTGTTATATAGGGACAGGCAGCTACACGGGAGGAAGCTGAAGGTTAATTGTATTTGTTGGGTCTTGATCAAAGCTATTAAGAAAGCTGTTTAGTCTTGTGCTGGTTGAGTGCCAGATCTCCCTTTGTGTGTGTACATGTGCTCATTTCTCTCGCTATCCTGGGAAAGGCGAATGCTAATAAAGAGCAAACTTTTCTTTGCTGGAGACTTTGTTTGTTCGCACACAAACCCAAGACAAGCTGCCATCTGTGTTTATGCCCTTCTCTGGAGCATTTGTTTATTTCAATATTCTCCTAGCACTGATGAAAGGAGCTGGACTGACAGCCCTGATGAGTGAAATGCAGGTGCGGCATAGAGCAGCAAACCACTCTCTCGCAACCTCTTGCGGATAGGCTTCACCACTGATTGGTGAGCACCTGTTTTAAGGAGTGACAGAGAAGTTAAGTCTCCACGTTCCATGCAGGCCTTGACCTTTCTGCTCAGCCTGTCACCAATGATGCTGTTAACTCTGGATCAAATTCCTCCCTGTGCAGAGGGCCAGGACAAGGTCTCCGTGCCATTCCATTGCCGCTGAAACGGGGTTTTAGTAGGACTTAAGCGATGAATCGGCCTTGTTCTATGGGGTGAATTTCACTCTAAATACAGATGAGGAAATTGCTGGAGAAGTGTGTGGGCAAAAGCAATTTTCTCCCCCTTATTTAAAAAAGGAAAATAACAGTCTAGTTCACCCAATGGAGATAGTTCGTAAATGATTTTTAATTATTATGTGTATCCTTGTATCACCAGTTGAGGCCCCATTGTGTTAGTGTTGTGCTCTCAGACCTGAAGAGTTTACAATCTAAATAAGCAAGACAGATGAAGGAGGTGATAATAGCTCCAGCTGGAGAAGTGAGGCAGGGGAGGTGGATTGGGGGAGAGGGGTAGCTCAGTGGTTTGAGCATTGGCCTGCTAAACCCAGGGTTGTGAGATCAATCCTTGAGGGGGCCATTTAGGGATCTGGGGCAAAAATTGGGGATTGGTCCTGCTTTGAGCAGGGGGTTGGACTAGATGACCTTCCAACCCTGATATTCTATGATTTTTCTACTTACCTAAGGTCACACGGGGAGCCTGTGACAGAACAGGGAATTGAACACAAATCTCTTGTGTTGTTATCCAGTACCTGAACCACACAACCAGCCTTCCTTGGTTTTCAGGGGCAGCTGTATCAGCAAAGAAGAAAATAAAACACATGATTTGGGGAAGCCTGATGGAAAGTCACCAACTTGGATTCAGTTTTTAATGCAGCCGGTGGTGGTGGGTCAATGATATTTTTGCCAGCAGATATTTTGGGGGTAGGAGTACATGGAAAAAGGATCCATGACGTTCAGGGACGGTGCCAGATTTTTTGCTGCCCTAGGCGGCGGTGAGAGAGGCTGCCGCCGAAATGCCGCCAAGATCCCCGGCGGCCAAAGAAGCTGCCGCCGAAGTACCGCCAGAGTCCTCGGCGGCAGCTTCTTCGGCCGCCGGGGTTCTTGGCGGCATTTCGGCGGCAGCTTCTTCGGCCGGTGGCTGCTGAGGAACGTGATATGCCGCCCCCCCGAATCCTGGCACCCTCGGCGACCGCCTAGGGTCGCCTAATGGTAGCGCCGGCCCTGATGACATTGCAGTGGGTTCACTGTTGTATATCCTGTGGTACAAATCCAGCCACTTGTTCCGGTCCCATGTCACTCTTCAGATTAACTCTCTCATGTAAGATACCTCCCACCTTTACTGGGGTGAGCATATGGAAGCCTCTGAGTACTGATTGGCTGGAGTTCTTTCAGGAGCCATCCTGTTTTCATGTGGCATGATGAGTTTCATAGAAATGTGAGACATTTATGAGTCGGTATCTCAGAAATATCTCAGCATGTGGGCTGCTTGCTCATGGAAGGCGGACCCCAGTAACCACATGTTAGCCTGCAGTGTGGCTTCATCAGCCTGCCCATCTGGAATGTCTGTGAAGGGCAGGGGCATGAGACAGGATCTTTGGACCAAGCTGGGCCCAGGGCACCATGCTGCAGTTTGGAACGGCAAGCAGTATTTTACACTAAGAAAAAGGGCAAAGTGAATATAAAATTAAATTTAATTTGAACTTCCAAGTCTGTTCAGGCACTTCTGAGGATGCACCTTTACTCTGATCGTTGATGCTTTAATCCAGGGGTTCCCAAACTGGGGGTCAGGACTCCTCAGGGGGTCGTGAGGTTATTACATGGGGGGTCACGAGCTGTCACCCTCCCCCCCAACCCCGCTTTACATCCAGCATTTATAATGGTGTTAAATATTTCAAAAAGTGTTTTTAATGTATAAGGGGGGTTGCACTCAGAGGCTTGCTATCTGAAAGGGGTCACCAGTACAAAAGTTTGAGAACCACTGCTTTAATCCTTGGATCTCCATTGTACCTTAATTCTGACCTTCAGCACCCTGTACCATGCCAGTCGTTGGTCTCGCTACCAGACACTTCAGGCCTGATTTACAGCAATATGGGATATTCCAGCCGTGTTCCTTATCGCAACTCGGCTACAGCCCTTCAATCTTGAACTGTTACACCCCTGCTATTCCAGTGCCACATTCCAGAGAGCTCTGCCAGTGCATCCCAGTCTTGATTTGCAACTTCATTAATTATTGTGGTCTTGGGCCTCTGCTAAGCAAGCACGTTGACTAGTTGTGATGACTTTATACTGTGAGCCTACAGTTCCCTGGCATCTAGAATGGAACTTGCAAACTCATTTCACTTGTGACCTAATCCAGTTTTGAACGTAACACTCCACAAGTATCTAAGACACTTTCTAAGCTACCTCTTCAATGCGTGCACCCACTGTGTGTGGGTGGAGCTTATTTCACCGATCAGGGCAAAGATACTGGATTTATATTGCCAACTCTCTGAACAATTGTCCCTCTTCCACAGGATTTCAAATTTCTGAAACAAAGTGCCCTTTCCTTCCGCTCTGAAGTGTCAAATACATTGAAATAAATAAATAAACACATAAATAAAGGGAAATAGGGAGGCAGTGAGGGAGGTGCAGCGCACCAGAGAGATTTTTCACGTTCCAGCTCTGTTCACGAATGTCAAGCTGTGTTACGTTGACTCCCTCTGAATGCTGAAGCAGTGGATGGGCCTAAGGGTAAGCTGCACAATGCAAATGACAGGGTGAAATTCAAATTGGCAAGAGGCATTATCCAGGAAGCCATCATATAGCCAAACCCCCAAGGGTGAGCACTGCACCAAATTCTCAATTACAGTCACTGTGGCTTGGAATTACCTCTAGAGGGTGAAGACACCTAATGGGCCTGTTTTGTTTTTATTGCAAACCTCTGCAGCCATCCATGGAGGTGAAGGAGGAGACCTGTCTTTGCCCAGTCCTGGACCAGGACCCCACTGTGCTAGGCGCTGTACAAACACAGAACAACAAAAAACAGTCCCTGCCCCAAAGAGCTTACACTCAAAGTGTAAGCTCTTCTGATTGACTTCTATAATGAGATAACTGGCTCTGTGGATGAGGGGAAAGCAGTGGATGTGATATGTCTTGACTTTAGCAAAGCTTTTGATACGGTTTCCTACAGTATTCTTGCCAGCAAGTTAAGGAAGTATGGATTGGATGAATGGACTACAAGGTGGATAGAAAGCTGGCTAGATTGTCGGGCTCAACGGCTAGTGATCAATGACTCGATGTCTAGTTGGCAGCTGGTATCAAGAGGAGTGCCCCAGGGGTCGGTCCTGGGGCCGGTTTTGTTCAACATCTTTATTAATGATCTGGATGATGGGATGGATTGCACCCTCAGCAAGTTCGCAGATTACACTAAGATGGGGGGAGAGGTAGATACGCTGGAGGGTAGGGATAGGTCCAGAGTGACCTAGACAAATTGGAGGATTGGGCCAAAAGAAATCTGATGAGGTTTAACAAGGACAAGTGCAGAGTCCTGCACTTAGGATGGAAGAATCCCATGTACCGCTACAGGCTTGGGACCGACTGGCTACGCAGCAGTTCTGCAGAAAAGGACCTGCGGATTACAGTGGATGAGAAGCTGGATATGAGTCAGCAGTGTGCCCTTGTTGCCAAGAAGGCTAATAGTATATTGGGCTGCATTAGTAGGAGCATTGCCAGCTGATCGAGGGAAGTGATTATTCCCCTCTATTCGGCACCGGTAAGGCCACATCTGCAGTATTGCATCCAGGTTTGGGCCCTCAAATACAGAAAGGATGTGGACAAATTGGAGAGAGTCCAGCGGAGGGCAATGAAAATGATCAGGGGGCTGGGGCACATGATTTACGAGGAGAGGCTGAGGGAACTGGGGTTATTTAGTCTGCAGAAGAGAAGAGTGAGGGGGGATTTGATAGCAGCCGCAACTACCTGAAGGGGGATTCCAAAAAGGATGAAGCTTGGCTGTTCTCAGTGGTGGCAGATGACAGAACAAGGAGCAATGGTCTCAAGTTGTAGTGGCGGGCGGGGATCTAGGTTGGATATTAGGAAACACTATTTCACTAGGAGGGTGGTGAAGCACTGGAATGGGTTTCCTAGGGAGGTGGTGGAATCTCCATCCTTAGAGGTTTTTAAGGCCCGGCTTGACAAAGCCCTGTCTGGGATGATTTAGTTGGGGTTGGTCCTGCTTTGAGCAGGGGATTGGACTAGATGACCTCCTGAGGTCTCTTCCAACCCTAATCTTCTATGATTCTGTTGTGGGTGTGGGAGACACAAGGGAACAATGAGATGCTAGCAGTCAGCATGGTAAGCAATGGTAACTTCACACCAGATTAAGTCACTGAACTATGGCTCAACAGTGCTGCAGTCAACTCCGGACTCTGCTACAGACTTCCTGGGTGACTTAGTCATGTTGCTTAATCTCTGTGTGCCTCAGATCTCCATGCTTGTAAAATATGGGCCAGAGTTCTGCCTTGTTTGTTGAGATTGTATATGCTACAGGTCAGAGACTGTCTATGTACAGCACCTTGCACAAAAGAGCCCTGATCTCAGTTGGTGTCTCTAATATAAATAAAGAAGATGATAAATGTCACCAGCTCATGGTGAATCAATTCCCCTGTTTGACCTAAGACACAGCCAGGATGGAAGCACATTGGCAGGGCAGTGTGTGGAGGAAGCTTATCCTGTTTTTACTGTACCTGTTCAGTGGATAAACTCTGTCCCAGGGCTGCCAACCCTGCCAGTACAAATCACTTTAAAAGGGTGTGAAATGGCGACTTTGCATTCTCTGCTCTTCCTTTCCAGGACCGAGAAGTGCAGTGATGTGCAACTGGAAGAGCAGCCATCATATAATGTAACCCTTAAGGCAACCATCTTTAGAGTCTTATCCTGGTACCGAAATATCCCTGTAGCTGCTGCTGGGGTCGGGTGGGGTGGGGTGGGGGGAGAGACCTGACAAGGAGGCCAAATGGTTTCATCAGCAAAACTTGCACAATGAAATATGAAGGAAAGAATAGCAACCGCAGCCTGGCCCCTTATGGTGCAGGTAAAATGATAGGCAGGCTAGTCCAGGGGTTAGAGTGCCAGGCTGGGATTTTGGAAATGTAGGCTCAATTCTTTGTTCTGCCACAAACTCCCTGTGTGTCTTTGGGCACTCAGTCTCTCTATGCTTCAGGTTGCAATCTGTAAAGTAAGGAGACTAGCACCTCACTGTGTTCTAGGATGTCCACCCCACCCTTACTCTGAAGGGTTAATAGAGGCCAGGTGGGCCAATTAACCTATTAGGTTGAAGGCGGAGGGGAAAGCCCTAATTAGGGGAAGTTCAGCTGTGTGGGAGCAGGCTTCTATAAAGCCAGGGAGCGGAGAGCAGGCAAAGGGCTGCAGGGAGGGGGTCTGAAGTTATTTTCTGGGAGAAGGGAGGGGTGTTGGGGGGCTATAGCTATAGAAAATGAGCCCACAGTTGCTCCCATTGAGGAAGGAGTAGAGAGGCTGGCAAGCCCTAGAGAGTGGGGTGTGCTGGGGTAGGAAGCAGCCCGGGAAGTAAGCAGCAAGGTTGAGGACTGAGCAAACCTTGGCTGCCTGTTGTAGGGTCCCTGGGCTGGAATCTGGAGTACAAGGTGGACCCGCATTCCCCTACCCCTACTGGGGAAGTGGCACCAGTGGGGCAGTGAGTGGGAAGACTGCCTGAGTCACTGTGGGAGTGACCGAGGATTTGAAGGACTGGACCCCGGAAGGGGAACAACATAGTATGACCTGGCCGGAGGGTCACAAAGGCGATGCTGCAGTTCCTGGATCAAGAAAGGGGCTGCAGGCCAGAGGTGAAGTAATAGTGTGCAACCGTGGGAAGAAGCATCGACCTTGCAGCGCTAATCCCCAGAGCGGCCAGGACGTGGTGAGTAGAGCACCCCGTGACACCCTAGCTCACGGGGGCTGTTGTAATGCAAACATATGAGAATACATGCACTGGTTTAATGAAATGGAGTTTAAAAATGAATTTCAGTTAAAATCACCACATCTTTTGTGCACAGACAAGGTGTGGTGGGATATACAAACCTCACCCTGAGCCTGTAGGGGTGAAAGGCAATGCTAGCCTCCCCTTTACAGGCCCACTGGCATGCTGCAGTTGGAGGAGCTGGTTAAAAGGTGCTCAGAAGGCTAGGTAAGGGGTGGCAGACAAGCTGCAGGAAGGGAGAATCCTTCTCCAAGGAAGCTAGACTGACGATAGAGCCTGAGTAGGGGAGAATATAGACAGTAAAGTCCCTGGCAGTGCTTTCCCCAGCCACCTTACCCCTCCCCCCCACTTCCAGAGGCAGCAGGTCTTGCAGGGCCTGCATATTTGAGACTTTGTGACGTTATTGCCTGTTTGGACCATCGGCGCCACACCCCAAACTGAAGGGGCACATAGGTAGGAAGTAGCCTAGGTTGGCAGCTTTAGGCTCTCTATGGGGAGGAACCTGCCCGTGTTACTTCCCACAGGGCCCTGGGCTGGGACCAAGTGGAGAGGGAGGGGGGCCTGGACCCTGCCTCTCCCATGCCCCACTAAGGGCAAAGGCTCCAGATGTGGGCAGGGGGAGCGAAAGACTTGCTCCTGCCCTGGAGATAGGGACCGGGCACTAACCCCTGACCGTGACACATGAGCTTGGAGATCAGGTGCACGAACAACTAGACCATCCACCCCTTTGATCCCCCATTGCCGCAGGCCTTTTGGCCTCCCTGGAGCAGGTGCATGGGAAGTAGGTGGCTCAATGGGCAGAGCTGTGGCTCCATTCTCCTTCCTTCCTGGCTAGCTGAATATGCACTGGGCTGTTAGTAGAGCTGGGAGAGACTGGAAGCAAATGACTCCCTCTATGGAGGAAGCCGAGGAAAGGGTACATTGTGATTTCCAGGGATGCTTCTCGGTCATAGAGGAGCAAGGGGTGAAATGTAATCTACCCCTTTGTGATTATTGCCCTGATGTCTAGTGCTTACTCATGTCTCATCCATTAGCCAACATATTGGCTATAGAGCAGGCAGTGTAGTCTAATGGGTAGGGAGCTGGAGAGGTAGTCAGGTAATCCTGGGTTCTAGTCCCAGCTATACTGTTGGCTTGCTGTGTGACCTTTCCCTCCCTGTGACTCTTTCCCCTCCTGCTCATTGCCTGCCTTGTCTACTTAGTTTGTGAACTTTTTGGCACAGGGACTGTCCCTCACTATGTGCTTATATGGTGCCTAGCACTGTGGGAGCCTGATCGGGGCTTGGGCAGCAAGATGCTATTGCAATACACACAGAGAGCTAATGGGATTTAGGCTCCTACATGCCTGAATCCCTTCTGAAAATGAGACTTAGGCTCCTAAATCTGGTTGTTGTGATGCTGAGCTCAGCAACACCCAATACCTTTACAAACCTGGGCCTAAGTGATTTAGGGACTTCTGAAAGTATTACTGTGGGTGACATTGACGTTCTAGTTATAAACTTGGGACGCATCAGTTGGAAGTAACAGAGGAGAAGGACCTCATAGTACTGGTTGATCACAGGATGACTGAGCCGTCAATGTGAGATGGCTGTGGGGGAAAAAAGCTAGGTATGTCCAGTAGAGATCAGGAGGTGTTAGTACGGTTATACAAGGCACTGGTGAGACCTTATCTGGAATACTGTGTACAGTTCTGGTCTCCCATGTTTAAGGAGGATGAATTCAAACAGGAACAGGTACAAAGAAGGGCCACTAGGATGATCCGAGGAATGGAAAACCTGTCGTATGAAAGGAGACTCAAAGAGCTTGGGTTGTTTAGCCTATCCAAAAGAAGGCTGAGGGGAGATACGGTTGTTCTCTCTACATATATCAGAGGGATAAATACCAGGGAGGGAGAGGAATTATTGAAGCTCCGTACCCATGTGGACACAAGAACAAGTGGATATAAACTGGCCACCAGGAAGTTTAGACTTGAAATTAGATGAAGGTTTCTAACTATCAGAGGAGTGACATTCTGAAACAGCCTTTCAAGGGGAGTAGTGGGGGCATAAGACATATCTGGCTTCAAGACTAAGCTTGATAAGTTTATGGAGGGGATGGTATAATGGGATAGGCTAATTTTGGCAATTAATTGATCTTTGACTATTAGCGGTAAATATGCCCAGTGGCCTGTGATGGGAAGTTAGATGGGGTGGGATCTGAGTTACTACAGATAATTCTTTCCTGGGTGTCTGGCTGGTGAGTTTTGCCCACAGGCTCAGGGTTCAGCTGATCACCATATTTGGGGTTGGGAAGGAATGTTCCTCCAGGGCAGATTGGCAGAGGCCCTGGGGGGTTTCGCCTTCCTCTGCAGCGTCGGGCACGGGTCACTTGCTGGAGGAGTCTCTGCACCTTGAAGTCTTTAAACCATGATTTGAGGACTTCAATAGCTCAGACATAGGTTAGGGGTTTATTACAGGAGTGGGTGGGTGAGAGTCTGTGGCCTGCGTTGTGCAGGAGGTCAGACTAGACGATCATAATGATCCCTTCTGACCTTAAAGTCTACGATTCTGACTCTAAATGGGGTCTGAGCACCTAAGTCACCTAGGCCCAGATCCCCAAAGATGTTTAGGTGCCAATACAAGTTAGATGCCTAAATACCTTTGGAGATCTGGGCCTTAAATCCTTTTGAAAATCCCACCCAATATTAATCCTGAAACCCAGGCTGTTAAAGCATGGGCCCCAGTGCCTTGTGTATTACCAATGAATCGAGCAAAGAGGAAAATCTGACTTTCAAAGTAAGTCACTGTCAGTCTCTGGCATGGTGTGTGCCAGGGATGCAAAGTGCTGTAAGATAACACAGAGATGACTTTGTTGGTCTGAAGATAATGCTTTGAGCAGGAACATCCTTCACCTCCGTTTCCAGACTCCCATAGTGTCATTAGCCAGCGCTTGTAGCTGTCAGTCACAGATGCTGCTAAGGATGTGCTGTTGCTTCAGCGTGTCACTTAGATCTTTCCCTGGATAGCTGACATTTGAATGCAGGATCTGACATAATCTCACACTCAAATGCTTTGCTATAAACATGTTTTCCCTTTTAGCAGAGGGCCTGTTTCTTCCGACAGCTTAGACAGATGGGGGGCCCAGGCATCTAGCAATGATGTTTGGACGCCACCTTGGCAGGACGCTTTCCTTCCCTGCCTTCATGATATGATAGGCCGTGAGGGTGGCAGGGCCGCTTTATGAGCTTTAAAAATGGATGCTTGATTGTACTGCTAAAAATAAATCAAAATGCTGTTGCAACAATGCCCCCCTCTCACGGGCAGAATGGGAGTGTCTGGGCACTTCAATGGGACCAGAAGAGGAAAATCTAGCTTCATGGCATTACTCAGGTACTTTGTACAGTTGACTGGGCATTGGGCTGTGGGTTGCATTTACTGACTTGCTACATGACCTTGGGGAAGTTGCTGCTTCTCTGCTTCCCTCCTACCCTTGGTCTGTGTGGACTGTGAGCTCTTTCTTGCTGTGTGTTTGTACAGCATCTTGCACAACAGCCGCATTAAATGCTGGTTCCTGTGATCTTGGTTAAGTGTTACTGCAAAACAGATTAATAACCATTCAACTCCCTCCACACACTCATGCTCACCCCCAATACCCCAAGGGTATGGTGGGGCTCACTATTAATACTTGGCATTTCTTGTCCATCTGCCCAAATGATTTACAATTCCCATTAATCTTCACAATGATTCCTTCAGTTAGATGTGTTGGTTTACCCATCTGTAAAATGGATATAGCAAGATAGAGATGTAAGCTCGTGCAACAAGCTTAACACCTTCATGAAGTCCTGGCCCTTTAAAAATCCTGTGACCCTGCAAGTTGAATGCTGTTGAACAATTGAGTTTCTGCCAAAAACAAGACACTGCTTTGTTATGGGAAAGGAAACTCTTTAAGGGGACAGGTCTGTATTCAGGTGGGAAGAACTGGAGGCTGCACAGATATGGTGGAACAAGGAATTGGAACTGAATCCTGGCCAGTTGCTAACCATGTTTCCGCTTCCTCTGGTTCTTTGCAATTGACCTGGCTCATCTGATGGGATGGGTTGTCCCCATGTCCACAACTTCATACTCAGGAAAAGGGTATCTGCAGAATTCTGTGCATGCAATTGATGTGTGAAAGGCATTTGGGTCATTAGGGGCGTCGCCTTCCAGAAAGAGGGGTGTTGGAAAGGTACAAAGTCTTTGCAGCTGAGAGATTTGGGCAAGGGGAATATTAAAAACTGGTACTTCCAGGCCCTGCTCAGCTGTTAGTTGCAAAAAAAGGACAGAATAAATAACCCCCTTGCTGCAGATGTGAGCAAACTGTGCACAGCACTAAAAGGGATTGGAGTCAAATGTGTCAGCAGCATGTCGCATCGCCTCTTAGCTGGGGACCTTTGTTACCCCTGCCTGGCTGATAGTTATGTTGCCATGTCAATAAGAGAAGAGGCTATTGTTTTCCACAGAATTTGTCTTGGGAGAGACTGCAAGCAGGGCGAGAACAGTTGACTGTAACCCCACCTGGGAAGGAGTGTTGCCATGGAAACCAGACCATTATTTTTGGTCACTGGAGAATGCTTGTTACACGCAGACAGCTGGAGTTTCGAAAGTTTTACAGAGGGATAGTTGCTACAATGAATGGCCTGGAAAGGAGAAAGGGATGCATGAGACTAGACAACCGGACCATAGAGCAATCCCACCCCTGATGACCTGAGCAGCAAGGTAGGGATCGCTTCACTACAATGCCACTGCATTCCTAGTCCTGCAGAGCAGCCAGCTACAAAATGGTCATGCCCCGATGTCACAAAATTAGGTCACTCTGACCTAGATCGAGCAAGGCACTTAAGCATCTGGGTGGTCCCTAGTGGTGAAGCATGTGCCAAAGTACTTGGTTGGATTAGGGCCTTTGTATTGATGCACATGACCTTTTTCTCAGTCTAGAGAGGATGACAGAGTTGAGTACGTTGCAATCTTTTCTTGTAACAGGGAGGTGCGATCAGTGAGCCACAGTGCATTGTAAAGTCTTGGGGCAAGGACCTTCTGGGTATGCTGATTGTACAGCGCCTGGCCCATGCTGGGGCTACTCAGTGCTACCACAGTGCAAATAAGTGCAGGAAGGGTCTGTGCCCTGGATTCATACCACTTCCCTTTGCTTTTACTCCTCTGGACTTAGACTCATAGACTTTAAGGTCAAAAGGGACCATTATGATCATCTAGTCTGACCTCCTGCACGACGCAGGCCACAGACTCTCACCCACCCACTCCTGGAATAATCCTCTCACCTATGTCCCAGCATTTGAAGTCCTCCAATCATGGTTTAAAGACTTCAAGATGTAGTGAATCCTCCAGCAAGTGACCTGTGCCCCATGCTTCTTGATCTCTCCCAGGGAAACCTACTTCCGTGTTTCCCATGCACCATCCAATCAGCAGCATTAAATGCTGGTTCCTCCTACCTTCCTCTCCATGGGAACATCAGGCATCAAGTCCAACCTGGGCGTAAGGGGGCCCTGGAGTCAGAGTTGTATTAATTTTACTCCAGGGCCAATTTCAGCCCTGGAATTCCTGAGGTTGCGTTCAGGGCTCAGGTCAGCGCAATGTTGTCTGGAGATGAGCAAAGCTCCGCTCTGTCTCTTGCCAGTGCCCTGATAACAATTTGCAGCAGAATATTCCATGCCATCCTCACCACCTTTGCCATGCTACTCTTTTCCTTCTCAACTGTCCCTTATCCAGTTACCTTAACCCACCTGCTCCCTTCATTCAGGCTTGCTCCATCTTTCTATTTCAGGACTTGTCTACAAAGGAAAGTTGCACTGGTTTAAACATAAATCGCTCTTTACATTGATGTCGTTAAACTGGTCCAAACCCCTGTGTGGCTATTCAGTACTTATTTCGGTTTAGCGTAAAGGTCTCTCTCAAGCCTTGTCTAAACACACAGCTGCACTGGTTTAACGTAAACTAATAACTGTGTCTACACTGGTTTTGGTCTGGTGCTATTAGCTTGCCCATCTACATTTATCGACCCAATCTAAAGGGATATAAGCCAGGATAAAACCATTTTGAGGGTTGATGCGCAGAGCGGCACCCGTTAATTAAGGCCATGTCTAAGCAATCGAGACGGCACTCACCTAGCCCCTTAATATAGACATAATATAGGCCAACAGAAGGAGTTCTGCAGCCAATAGGGCTGTGTTTACACTGAGGGGTTTGGCAGCATAGCGGTGTTTCCTAGGGAGTGATTTAACACACACACCCAGCCTCAACACATGCACTCATAGGTATGTCCGCATAATCTTGTACTGTAGACTAGGCCTAAATTGGTCTAAAATTAGTTAGACCAGTACAGCTTTGTGTGCAAATCAGGATCAGTTTTAGCTAAACTACAGCAAGCCGCTCTTAAGCTTAAATAGCCCACAGGGTTTGCACAGGCTTAAATTCGCACCTTAAACTAAACTGGTCAAACATGTAGACGATCACTGAACGTTAGCAGCTGTTCTTACTTTAGTCATTGTTGCCCATAAGCTCCCTCACTCCCTCTCTGAGCATTGCAGGCTCCCTGTCGGATGCTCATCATGCTTCCCAGACCCAATCAGGGGGCCGGTGTCACTGTACCTGGTTCACTAGCCCATCACGAACGCAAGGCGTGTTCAGCAGAGCCTTACCCATCAGGTGGCTTTTTGGAGGCACCTGAACTTAAATTCCCACAGGGCCCCAGAGAGTGCCAACACTTTCTTGGAGGAAAATGTTGTTACTGAGACTATTGACCTTGAGGGCAGAGTTAAAGCAGGTTCGAGTAGTATAAAAAAATTCCATTTTCTAGCTAGACTATCAAGTATTCTAGCAAAGTAAGGCTGGGTTGTTTTTCTTTTTTCTATTACAGGCATTTTTGAAGGTCATGGTGTCTGGGTGCTGCGCATTATCAAGTAATTTGCACAATATATTTCTTCCCTCTGTGTATCTTCAACTGATAATGTATCAAATGCCAGACCATTAATGGGAGGCTTTTGCACTGCACTGCCTACCCGCTGCACATACAACAGAACTCTTGCTTGAAAGAAAGGAGGTGGCGGCATTGTGAGACGGACTCAGAATGGAAAGAAAGGTAGGAAAGGCGAGAGGCATACAGAGAGGAAAGGGGGCACTAAGAGCAAGGAGGGAAGATGCAATGGTGAAGGGATATTTATTTTGTCAGGCATTGACTAGGGGTGTGCAGTGCTCTTTGCCCCTGCTCTGGATTGTCAGATAAAGACACCGGAGTGGGATTTGATAGACCTAGCTTTGTCAGAGTTTGGGCAACACATGTGGGGCTAGTCTTGCGAGGGCGGAGCAATTGCAGCCAAATCTCCAAAGGATCTCAAGCACCAGAATTAGAGGCCAGATTTTCAAAAGTGTTCAGGACCCAATGTGCTGCCTCACATTGCTCTGTACTTGTTTCCCCACCGGCAAAACCGAGGCGAGAATGCTTTTGTCTTTTCCGTTTGGCGTCTAAGCAAGTTGTTGCAATCTTGCTTGTTTTATACAGCGCCTAGCACAGGGCTGGCCTCTAGGTGCTAATCTAATATGTTCGAGCGGGTCAAGAAATCCCCCAAAAGTCTCAAGATTTTCAAATGGTCAAGTCAAATGTCTTGACCAGCTCCGGAATACTCTGCATAAGGCCAACCAAGTGAAATGGAGAACCCAGTTCAGCACAGAGCTCTCTTTTGTTAATAAGAGAATACTCAGGGCTTGTGCACCACGATGGATGAGTCTCTTGGCTCTACATCCCCATAACAGTACAGTGCAGGCCATGACCCCACAAGCTCCTCTCTTGCTGCTGCACCAATAGGCTTAATCCCTGCAATGAAAGGACCACCCCTAGGTCAGAGGGCAATGCAGAGCCCAGTCTTGCTGAGGCTGCTGACCAAGTGACCTAGTTAAAGCTAGATGTGATGGAGGAACAAGGCCATATTTTTGGTATTGGTGTTTGTTGATCTAGGGTCTAGTGATTTTTTTTTTCCACATCCAAGAAATGTTCAGTTAAATAGGCCAGTTAACACTCCCTTGCTTGAAAAGCCACAGGAAGGGCCCATTAGTAAGGAAATCTGTGAGGATCCCATCATAGAGGCTACCCCACAGAGTCCTGAGGGATTTGGCTCTCCTGGTAAAGGCTAAGGGTTGCATCCACTCCTGCCCTCAGCCTGATCATAGAATATCAGGGTTGGAAGGGACCTTATGAGGTCATCTAGTCCAACCCCCTGCTCAAAGCAGGACCAATCCCCAATTTTTGCCCCAGATCCCTAAATGGCCCCCTCAAGGATTGAACTCTCAACCCTGGGTTTAGCAGGCCAATTCTCAAACCACTGAGCTATCCCTCCCCCCCATCTGAGTGATGGCTCACTCAGAATCTGCATGGAGCCCAGGAGGCCCTGGGTATCTGTGCAGAGGTCTCTTCTGCCTGTCCATCCTCTGAACCCCTGCAAGATGTCCCTGCTCCAGAGCCATCCTAGAAGGCCCCCCACTCTAATGGGACAGTGAGGGCCAGGTCCTTAGCTGGGCTTTAATCAGAATAGCTCCATAGATGCCCCATTGCTATGGCATGAAATCAGTGGAGTGATGCTAACTTACACCTGCAGAGCAGCTGGTCCTGGATCTCCATGTTTATAATTTATCGCCCAGGCCTCCGGTATGTCAGAAATCCAGGATTCCACTCTCCCTCCCCCAGCATCCTGGCAAAGCCCAAGGGTTTGTTTCCCTGCAGCAATCCCAGTGCTGCCCTTCTGTCTGTGTGACACCATGTGCATGGAACATGGAGCAGGCACAAATCAAAACTTTCAAAGTTTAGTCTGTACCTTTTTTGCTAATTCACTCTCTGGGGACTGTACATCTCTAAATCTGAGTTTTCTAACCTGCTGATCTGTCCTGCTCTATAGCAAGGTGCAGAAAGATGGAAAGGCTAGCTGGTGAGACATGCCTTCTCTGCCAAGTGCATTTGCACAGGTTTCATACAGTACTCCAGGTAGAATGTTTAAAGACACAGGGCCAAATTTACTCCTGGGGTCAATGGAATTATACCAGAGATGGAGAGAGTTGCCCCATTATCCTCACCTGTGATGTAGCCTCCTGTTCTGTTCCTCCCTTGTGAGGGTTCTGAAGATGTGGCCATGGGGTAGGTTAAGCAGGAATAGAGCGTCTCCAGAGTGTCAGGCATGCTAAGGGGATATGCCCAGGATTATGGGTGTAACACCCCAGCATGGGGAAGGCACAGAACAGTGCTCTAATAGAATGAGGAGCTTATTAGCTAGGAAGCTAAACACCTGTGAGCAAAGATGATGCCGTGAACATGGAACCAAGGGTTGGCTCGAGCTGGCTGTTTCTGCAACCCCCATGGAGAATCTTAACACATTTGCTACTCTACATAGCACTGACTTTAAGTGCCAAACTGGCAGAAAGGCAGAACGGTCTTGTAGTTAAGGCAGTAGATTAAAACTCAGCAAAGCTGGGTTCTGGTCTCCACTCTGCCACAGACTCCTTGACAAAGGTCACACAAGTCACTTAATCTCTGCCTTGAGTCCCTATCTGTAAATAGAATAGCATTCCTGTCGGTGTGGTTTTAGATAGATGGCAAATTCTTTGGAGCAGGAATGGTGTCGAATGTGCCTGTGTGCAGTGCCTAGCACAGCCTGGCCTCTTGATGCTACTCTAATGTGAAGAATAATCCTAGGGAAATGTCCCAGGGAGTCCCAGTGGTGCATGGTTTGCAAGATGTCTGGCACAACAGGGTCCTGGCCTCCTAGGTGCTACACCAATGGCAGATAGGCAGCAGGTGAGCTCATACTGGGGACTGTGAAGCAAGTAAACAGGGATTTTACACCAAAAAGCACAGACTCGAGTGTCTGTCTTGTGAATGCAAAGGAGGAATTACTTGCCCCCTGGTGAGAAGAAATAGAGCATTTACTGGAGGTCAGGAAGGGTACAGCTCTAATTGGCAGCTGGGAAGTGCCTGCCTGGGTACAGTGCAGACCTGTTTCGAAAGCTTCTTCTCATTTTCTCACCCCGGCTCTGAGTTCAACAAACTTCTTCCCTGGATTAAGTGGACCTTCAACTTCCCCTGATTATTAAAAGTACCTCAGGGGAACCAGAAGCCACCTCACCTGCCCTGAGCCCAAGCAGTAATAGCATCTTTTACCTGCTCTTCTCTTAGAGCCCTCTTTTTGCTGTGTGGCGCATATTGCTTGCTTGACACACGGCAACTGCCAACAGATCTGCAGGCTGTTTCCTTTTGCATAATACTTTCTTGTGGGGGTCATAAGAAATTTATTCTCAGCGAGTTTGTTCCTTGATCACCGGCACAGCCGGGCTTTGCATTCCCAATGTTTTTCAGTTTAGCCCAGTGGAGCAGATTTCTGCCCATTGCACCATAAGCTATTTTCACGGGCAGAAACTGGCAATTTTAGCTACAGAAATAGTATAGGAATACTTGTGAAAATACCCCTTTATTTCGTGTATGGGGATACTAATGCAGCAAAGCAAGTGGCTCTTGCAGAATCTCTCAAAATCCGAGCTAGAGCATGCAACCCTTACTGATGTTGGGACAGCTCTCCCAGGAATAATTCTGTTGAGAATCGGTCTCTAAAACTGATGTCCTGGGCTAGGCTAAGCAAGGACAGTACAGGAACTCCTTGCTTAACGTTGTAGTTATGTCCCTGAAAAGAGCTACTTTAAGCAAAACTATGTTAAGCAAATCCAATTTCCCCATAAGAATTGATGGAACCTCCGCTCCCCCCATTTACAGGGAAACTTTTTTCGTGAGACAAGACATTTATATACATATACAGTAAATTTTAAACACAATTTAATACTCTACACAGCAACGATGATTGTGAAGCATGGTTGAGGTGGTGGAGTAAGAGGGTGGAATATTTCCCAGGGAGCGCCTTGCAGCTAAATGATGAACTAGCACTAGGCTGAGCCCTCAAGGGTTAACACATTGTTAATATAGCCTCACTCTACAAGGCAGCATGGACTGAGGCAGGAGGGAGGAAACACAATAGATGCATGGCAGTGGTTGCCAACACTTCCCTGCGGAAACTGAACGTGATGAGGAACCCGTGCTATCCTGCTGGAGCACACCACTTCCTCCTCCAGACAGCACATGCATGGCTGCACAGGTGCTGACTTTCCTGTGTGTGTGTGTACACAACAGACACACGGCGTGTTGCCCCTTTTAAGTACTCTGCCCTTTTAAGTCCAGCAAGCTACTTCAGACACAGCAACAGCTTCCAGCAAGCTCCCTCTGTTCTGAGCTTGTTGTGACCCGCCCTGATCTGTGGAGATGGGGTACAGGAGTGGGGGGAGGGGGACCCCCTGACATCAGCCCCCACTTCCCCCCTCCACACAGCAAGCAGGAGGCTCCCAGGAGCAGCTCCAAGGCAGAGGGCAAGAGCAGCACACGGCAGTGGTGGGAGGGACACCTGAACTGCCTGGCAATTGATAGCCTGCTGGGTGCCTGCCCAGCTGCACCCCTACTGACAGGGAACTTGCAGGGCTACTGGCCCATCATGGTTCCAAGCCCCCATGAGGACGGGATGCTCTTCCAGAGAATCCTGGGAGCAGTGGACAAAGCAAGTGGCCAAACAACATTATAAGAGAGCATTGCACAACTGTAAACAAGCATGTTCTCTAATAGATCAGCAATGTAACGACATGAATCAGGAGGAGGTTAAGTGAGGAGTTACTGTAAGTTTCCAGAGTCAGGAATGTGAAGTAAGGGGAACTACTTAGGTGAGTAAATACTCACCCACTTGAGGAAAGGTTACGTAGTTGAGCCCTTAACCTTTAGCACCTTGAGCATCACCAGACGACACATAGCTGAGATCCAAAATGATCCTATGCCTTTTTCCTCCTTATAGGAAAAACTCCTTGTGGTGAGTGGCCAGAACCCTCGAATCAAAGAAAAGGGAGAAGGAAGAACCACAAAACTCTGACTTGCATTACAAACATCCTACCTGTATCAAAGTAAAGGCAAGAAGGAGAGGAAAACAGTGCTGAGCCCAAGCTTCAGAAATAAAACTCAAACAATTGCAGATCCTCTGGGAGCTCCCAAGGAATTAGATATATGGCTGAATGTGAATAATTAAGGATTCTGATGTGGGCAGGTAGATTAATGTCCCTCTGAAAGCTTCAGATCAATGTTGGAAGGGGGAAAAAATAGAAGACATGCATAATTAAAAAAAACACATCAAACTTTGCTTGACATCATGACATTACAGATTTTTATGATCTTCTCAAATATACTCTATAACAGTTATTAATTTAGTATCATTAATAGCTCATCCTTCAAATGTCAGGCAAAAACTGAGGTGGCAAAAGGGGATTTTAGGGCAGAGGGAAAGCAATAGTAAAGTGAGGTAGAAATTAGAAGGATCTGTAATCGCTCTTTCCAAGTTTTAACTCCTGTATTGGGGGGTGTGTGTCTCTTCTATAAGACTGTCCTTGGATGTCAATCCCTGTTTAAAAAGCCAAGGGCTCCTCTCTCAAGGGTAGGGGTGTTAACCACAGTTATCTTTGTAGCAGTGGCCACTAGATCCCAGAGCTCAGGAGAGGCAGAGTGGTCTAGCAGGCAGGACATTGGCTTTGGAGTTGTCTAGCCTGGATTCTAGACTCAGTTGTGTCACTGACCTACTGTAAGTCACTTCCCCTCTGTCAGCGTAGATAAGTTCTTTAGGGCAGGGGCTCTTGCCATGTCTGTAGAATGCCTAGCACAACCAAGCCTTTAGGGAGCAGGGGGATAACTCAGTGGTTTCAGCATTGGCCTGCTAAACCCAGGGTTGAGAGTTCAATCCTTGAGGGGGCCATTTAGGGATCTGGGGTAAAAATCTGTCAGGGGACAGTACTTGGTCCTGCTAGTGAAGGCAGGGGACTGGACTCAATGACCTTTTAAGGTCCTTTGAGATGGGCATATCTCCATATATTATTATATTGTACTATAATAACTGAAGTCCTACCTAAGTTCTAGCTTGGGTAACTGTTTACCAAAAGAGGCCCTGATTATGCAAAGGTTAGTTAACAGGAGTACTTACAGGGTGCACAGTTAAGCATATGCTTAAGTCACTATAGGATGAAGGCCTAACTATCTCCTTGCGATAAGATGTGGGATTTTCTTTCATTCCTCTCCTGAGCTGACGTGCATGTGGTTGCTTAGCATGGCTGAACAGCAACTGTGCTCCCCTCCAGAAATGACTGCATTTCAGTGGTGGGTGGAGGGTTGCCCGGCAGTCCGAAGCCCTTTAATCAGAAAGTATTCCACTTAAATGAGAGCAATACAAATTTCTTAAATCCATTTCAGAAAGAGAAACATCTTTACTAATTCTGAGAGCAACCCCTTTTCATCTCATTTAATTTCAGCCCTATGAGGCACCTTCCAGCTGGTCTTGAATTCCCTACTCTCCACCTGAGGACAGATAAATGGTGTAAAATAGGATTATACAAAGCTTAAAGGGCCAAGCAAGGGAGGGTGGAGGAGAGAGGGCTATTTTACATTGGTCAGAAATGCTATATTTTCCAGTATAATAGTCACACTACCCTTGGGAATCCATGCTCATGAATTCATTAAGACCAAGAGGCTGTAATATTTGCTGGAATACAAAAACAATCTGCTCCCGTCCAGAACATAAATTACAATGTGGTGAAAACTTTTTTTTAGTATGTAATTTAATTTTCTGCTGAATAAAAAAATAGGATGTATGTGACTGCAGCCTTAGTACTTCAATAATAATATGCAAATAGCACAAACACGTTAAAGCAATGTGTGTGTGCTCGGGTGTCTGTGCACGCCCACTGATGCTGCTGTGGGGGGGCGGGGAAGGGGGAGACCTGTTCTTTGGTTCCCCTGTGATGGTGCCTATCCCACACAAGTCTTGAACAGGTAAAATAGGCCAATCAACCTTGCAGGCTGCACCTGCCGGAAAGCCAGAGATTGATGAGGCCTAATGGCTGATGGAGCCCAGCAGGGGAAGGAGCTGGGACAGGCTTGTGGAGAGAGAGGCACAAGGAGGAAGGAGCTGCTGGGAGGAGCTCTGCAGTCACTGCCTGGAGAGAAGGGGAGTTGGCTAGGTACAAGGAGGAGCACTAGGGAGAGAGTACGCTCTGGGATCTGCCTTGGGCTACAAACTGTGGCCAGAAGCTGGGAGTGGAGGAAGCATGGGCTGGTAAACTGAGGCAGAGAGGGAGCCAGCAGATAGGAAAGAGTCCAGGGAGACGCACAGGATTGGAGCTTGAACAGACCCAGCAGTTTCTGGGCATAGGGTCCCTGTGCTGGAACCTGCAGGAGGGGAGGGGTGGGGCTGGGTTCCCCTGCTGCGCACTGGGGAAGTGGCACAGACTTGGATGTGGTTTAGAAAACTGCCGGAGAACAGTGTGCCCAATGGGACTTTGAAATCCCCAGAAGGGGAGGATTATCGTGACCTGGCTAGAGGGCTGAGACATGAAGAGGGAGCATCCTGAGTCCAGAGAGAGACCATGGGGCAAGCAACCAAAGGAGGGGGTGCCAGACCAGGAGAGAGCTAATCCCCAGAGTGACCCTTCCCTAGGTGTTTTTAAAGGAATCAGATGAAACCAATACAGTTTTGGCTATTAATTACTGCTCCTAATGTGGAGATTTCTCTCAGCACTATTGGCATGTAGCCTCTCAATAGTTAAGAGGTGGGAGTGTTACTGTTAAGCCTCAAAGCTTGGGCCAGATCCTCAGCTCGTATGCATTGGGAAGGTACCATTAAGATTTATGGAGCCACGTGGACTCTCACCAGCTGAGAATCTGGCTCAGGAAATAGTTTAGCCATGGATCCTCTTTGCTCAGTTTGTACACTTCAAAGGATCATGGAAGTCGGAGATAAAAAGAGCTAATTAGGCCATCCAGTCTCTCTCCCTGATAAATAGCATTTTCCCCTACTGGGTTTTTTCCAACCAGCTCTAGTGTGTCTGCAGCTCGCTGGCAGACTTGTAGCCTCTGGTGGCTGGTCCACTGGAGAACAAGCAGCTACTGCTATTGCCTGTTAATGGCCTTGCTCCTTTAGCTCTCATACATTTTTTCCAGTGTCTTCCAACCCGATCTAATGGCTGGAGAAAACCACCAGTAAAGTATGCCATGTCCCTGTCATCTTGCAGGGGACCAGCAACTAAACAGCCTGCTACTGCTGACACTTAATGCGATTGCTGTTTTAGTGCAGCTGGTAAATGTTTGTGAGGTGATGCTGAAGGTCATAGGTTCAAAACCTGGTGGTGATTAGAGTGGGAGGTGGTTGTATTTGTAGACTGTTGTCTACCCCCGTCAGTTAGTCACCCTTCAGCCAAGCTAGAAGTGTTATGCTCTTTTAGCCTTCTTTCTCTTATGTCATCCCTCAAACCTACCCAACTTTTTCCAAACTGCCTTCAGTATGTAGGCTTGGTGGAATTTGTCCTTGATGTTCTATACTTTTGACAGATCAGTGTTTGTTCTTAAGCACTTTTACTTTATCCTTTACATTTTTACTGGTGTGGGGAAATTATGGGGGTCAGACAATTACAGTAGATCTGGAGATTCAAAAAGTGAGTGCTTCATAGCTGTTAAAACACCAGTTCACAACATCACATGCCAAAGAACATGAAGTAAATAGTCTTAAATCAAACTAAGTTCTCCAGCAGCACTTTTCTTTCTTTGCCTATTTGTACATTTTGATTACTATCAATGGAAATATTTTGTGTACACACACACTCACTCACACTCTCTCTCTCTCTCTCTCTCTGGAATCGTTTACTCCAGTAATCTAATCCTCCCAAGCCTGTCACTGTTTCTAGTTCCCAGACCTGAATGCAATAATACAGGTATGGTTGCACTGGTGCTGTGAAGACTGGATCTAGCGCATCCCAGCAACCGAGAAGGTGCTGTTAGTCCTAGGGCAAAGCTAGGGCAATCATGTATGCCGCACCACTACATGTGGCGAACAGTCCTGAGGCGATGTCTACACTTCAAATGCTACAGAGGAAGCGGTGATGCTTTAGTGTAGGAGCTAACTATATACAGTAGCGGCGCCAGGGATTTTGCCGCCCTAGGCGGCAGCGCGCCTCCGTCATAATCAGCGGCGCTTCGGCGGCAGCTCCTCTGAAGCTGCGTTCACGGCGGCATTTCGGCGGCTGCTTTTCTTGCCACCGAATCGCCGCCGGGATATGAATCGCCACCGAAATGCCACCCCCCAAATCCTGCCGCCCTAGGTGACCGCCTAGGGTCGCCTAGGGGAAGCGCCGGCCCTGCCTATATAGACAGGTGAGCTTCTCCCATCCACATAGGTAACTAACCTACCTACTACTTCCTGGAGAGGTGGACAGAATTGTATTGACCTAGTGCTGTCTGCACCAGGGGTTAGGTCAGCTTAGCTGTCGCTCTGGGGTGTGAATTTTTTTTTCTCCCCTTGAGCATTGTAGCTAGGTCAACCTAACTTTAGTGTAGACCAGGCCTCAGCAATAGACAGTTGTGATGGGATCCCCTGGGGGTGCAGCCTGGGACCACTGTGCCCCTAAACTCTCTCCAGCCTGGGCTGTCTCTCTCAATGCCTTGCTAGGGACCAGCAGCAAACCCCTCCAGGAGCTGTGATCACTCAGCACAACAGCATGCAGAACCCACCACCCAGCTAGATTGCATGAATGCTCCCTGAGCCATTCATCTTTCATACAGGGACCGGCACCAGAGCCAAATCCTCCCAGCACTGTACCTCAGGAATATACCATCTTGCACTGCTCATCTTGAGCAGTGCAGATTCATTAATTGGTTCACCACTTCCACAGTGGAAAGTGGATATACTCCAGCCTTGCAAAACCTGAGCAGATTTGCCACACACTTCGCATACACGCTCCCTGGTAAAGATAAACAGTAAAGAGATTTTAAGTGAGGCAAAAAGCCAGTTACCCAAAGAAATAAAATATAAGCACGCAGTCTAAACTCTCAACACTATTAGACTGGGCAACAACTAGATTAAGCTGTTTCTCACCCCAGTGGATATTGCAGTCCGTAATATACAGATTTTTCCTTTAAATCTGGGCCAGTCTCCTCTGTTGAAGTCTTCAGTCTTCTCAGTGTCTCTGTTGCTTGCAGCATAGGTGAGGGGAAGGAGAAAAAGGCACAGCATATGGCCACTGTCTGTTTTATACCCTTAGTCCATGTGCTTGGGAAGCACAAGTCCAGACATGTCTGGGGGGCATTGCTGAGTCCATAGGCGCCAACTTTTGTCAGCGCCGGTTAGTGCTTGCGCCCCTGGTCCTGCCCGTTCCCCAAATCCCCACCTGCTCCCCTGAGCCTGCTGCATTCCTCCCCCCCGCCCGGCTTATAAGCCGGCGGGGAGGGGAGAAGCAGCAGAGCACCCACCGGGCCTGGCAGCTCCCCGCCAGCCCCCCTGCGCCCAGCTCAGCTCGCCTCTCTGCCTCCCGAGGGCGGGCTCTGCCCGACAGCCAAGCTGAAGTCCGCTTGTCCTGGCTCCAGTTGGTTGGCGGCGCCTCGGAGGAGGGGTATGGGGAGGAGGCGGAGACTGAGCCGGGCTCTCCGCCTCCTCCCCATACCCCTTTCTCGAGGTGCCGCCGACCAGCTGGAGCCAGGACAAGCGGGCTTCAACTTGGCTGTCGGGCGGAGCCCGCCCTCGGGAGGTGGAGAGGCCGCAGCGGAGAGGTGAGCTGGGCGTGGGGGGGCTGGTGGGGACCTGCTGGTGGGTGCTGAGCACCCAGAAATTTTTCCCTGTGTGTGCTCTAGCCCCGGAGCACCCACAGAGTCAGCACCTATGGCTGAGTCTCCGGGCAAGGCTGAAGAATTCCCATGGCATGGCCTTATGCCAGCGAGTCATTGCATTGTAGCTCCCTTGCTGGGCAATGGTGGCTGATGGGTTGATTGACACCCTGCCTGGGCGTTGGTTACTTTCCTTGCTGTTGCCTCTGGGGAGCTAATATCTGGCTGATTCCCCAACTTGCAGCATGTTGTAGTGGCTACCATACTTCACAATTCTCATATCTTCATATGCATTAATGATACACATATATGGATAGAGAAATAACTTTCAGCAGATCATAACCTTTAGCCCGCATACCTTACAAGGCATGCTTTATATGTGAGATCATGATTATATAAAATGAGGAATATGTGGGTTCCAGGACTCTTCCCCAAGGTATAGTGTCAAAACAGTGTTTCCAGTTTTTATTCCCAGGCTCTTATAAGGGAATGCCCTAAATCAGTGGTTCCCAACCAGGGATCTTTCTGGGGTACATCAACTCATCTAGGATTTTTTTCCGGCCTGGTTTTGCAATAAGCTACATAGAAAGCACTAGCAAACTCAGTACAAACTAAAGTTTTCATACAGACAACTTGTTTATACTGCTCTGTATACTATACACTGAAATGCAAGTACAATATTTATTTATATTCCAATTGATTTATTTATAATATGGTAAAAATGAGACCGTAAGAAATATTTCAGTAATAGTGGGCTGTGACACCTTTTTGTATTTGTCTGACTTTGTAAGCAAGTATTTTTTAAGTGAGGTGAAACTTGGGGGTACGCAAGACAAATAAGACTCCTGAAAGGGGTACAATAGCCTGGAAAGGTTGAGAGCACTGCACTAAATCATACTGTACTATCATAAGAAACAAAGGCGGGTGGGGGAAGGGTTGGGTGGTGGTCCATTTTGCTGATTCACCATTGCCATTAAGGGATACAGGGATGGATGCTCCTTCATGCCTGCCATCCACACTCCTGGTCTGCTGAAGGGTAACACTGGCTTGTAGTGAAACTGGTCCATGGGAGCAGAGACACATCCGCTCTGCTCTACCACCAGCCAGGGCACTAACAATCCAATGGTGGCACTGGCTTAATTATAACTGCTGGCACAGACGGCTGCCTCTCCGCAGCATGCACGGATGGGGAAAACGATCACTCCATCTCAGGCAGGCCTCCCTCAAATGAGCATTTCAGGCGTGCGCCGAGCAATTTTCCACTTGAAGCACAGTAGCCTAATTGCCTGCACTGTCTAATTGTTGAGTAATTGTGAGGCTGTGTCTCACTTGCTGGGAGCAGGTCTGGTTTTTTTTGAAAAGCGCTCTTCCATTTCAGAGTGCCAAGACCCTACCGCACGCCCTCTGATGTGCCTTCTCAAAGAGAAGTCTTTTCAGTAATCGAAGGGCCTTAAATGGGAACGGAAGGGTGTGTGGAACAGATGGCAAATGGGGCAGGAGGATTTCTGTACGTGCTGCCAGGGTGGCTTGGGGAATTTCTTCTCAAGCCTTTTCTCTTCATTACACACAAACCTGCAGAGCCACCTTCTATGCTCTTGTCTCCGCCAGCTAGCAGCCATATGCTAGAGCTGTCATAGCCAACCAAGCGTAGCGTCTCATTCAGCCGCCAGATTTGCTCTGTGTTCCCCCGGCTGGGTCTAGAACCAGCTGCAACAAGCAGAGGAGGTAGGGGTCATGCTGAGCTGCTTGGAGCGCTGCAGAGCTGACCATGAGGATATTTGTTTACACTGTACCTTCGCACACAATACTCCATCAAAAGAGTGTTAAGATTGCAAAGTCAAGCCCTGAAAAGCCAGGGTATGCCAGGATTAAGTTTGCTTTAAAAAAAAAAAAATCAACAAAAACCTCTACACATTGCCCCAGATCTACCATGCTTTGTGTAGGTAGACAGCTCTTTTAAGCGATCATCAACAATGCAAGGTCGTGTCAAGGACAAATATCAGCAAGAGCCCAGTTTTAAAGATGTCCTATTAAAAATGTATGAAGAGAAACCCAGCAAACGGCACAGAATTCAAAGGGCATAACAACTAACCTTGTGTGAAATTTCATGGCCATATGCCACCCACATTTAGAGAAGGGCCATACGTTCCTGGCTGTCTTGAGACTAATTTACAACTCAACCCTAACTGTGGTGCCCCTGTTAGGGATGGTTATAGTGCTGCTTGTTGCTCCCTTCCACCTACAGAGCTCAAATCTGCCCCTGAGTCAGCAATTGCACTTCAGTAAGGCTTTAAGCATGTTTAGCTGAATTAGCATCTTTGTGGATTTATCCTCTTAGAAGCCTGGGAGCTGGGACATTGTTATCCCTCTGTTACAAAGGTTAAGTGAGCAGGACAAGGTCATACAGCAACCTGTGGCAGAACTAGAACAGAACACAGACCTGCTAGCCCATAAGAAATGCTGAATTGGATCAGACCAGAAGGGCATCTAATATATGGTCTCTAAAAGAGCCCAGTATCCGCTGCTTCAGGGGAAGGTGCCAGACACCTTGCAGCAGGCAGGTATGGAATAACCTGCCCACAAGGAAAATTGTGTTCATGCCCAGCCTTGATAAGACCTTCCTTCCTCAGTTTACCCTTTAGAATACCTACTATTGCCCCAAGATATCTGTACACGGGCACCTGAGAACGGACCACATCAACCAACCCCCACTGCTACTGATTGACCTCCCTATTGAAACCCTTAGTGACTTGGGACCAGATCCTCAGCGGGTGGAACCGATGTAGCTGCATTAACTTCAGCATGTAGGGTGCTTAATACTTTTTGAAACTCTGAACCCCAATTGTGGCTGAGTACTTGAGCCCAGTATGTAATATCTTGCTGCCCCAAGGATCTGACTTAACAGTACAAGAAGAAGGTCTGGGGTGCATGGCTCATGGCAAGGCACCCATTCTGTAAGATAGCCAGCATCTAGATACTATGATCATTGGTAGGTGATCTATCAATGGCATAGATAGATAAACAGATGCTTGAGAAATGCCATCCATGGCAAGATAAATTGATGTGTCTAAGGATAGATAGATAATGCCCAGCTTATATAGCACTCTCGGTTTTTAGATCTCAAAGTGACTTGCATAAGAATGTCTCCTCCTCCTCCCCATGTTACACATGGACAGCACTGCTGTCACCTTCCACAGTTTCTCATGAGACCAAGGGGAATAGAACCCCTGGCTTCCTGATTCCCAGTCTAGTGTCCAACCCACTAATTATTTATCCATAAGTCTGCTGGCTTCCTAACCTGCCCCTTCCAAGTAGTGCTGTACTTCGTCACGCCAGGGTTCCTAGAACTCATGGAAGCGTAACCAACAGTAATTCCAACCATTGCCTTAAATACTCTTCCATTTCTCCAGTCAGAGGACAGATGCAGCTCTACTGAAAGGGAGGGAAAAAGCAAAAGAGAATCCTTAGAAATCCAGTTAAAGCTGCTGGCTTTTCTGAGAGTGGGAGTTTGAATGTTTCTTTTCTTCTGTAAAGTAATTTAGTTTATAAAATGCAAAAGAAAAAGGCACAGCTGGACCTATATGCCCCTTACTTCAGTTTCTCCTTTGGCTTCTTTATCTCGCCAGCATTATCTTTGTTTTCCCTTTATTTGTATTTCAAGCAGAATGGGCGTGATACCACATGTCAGGGATGCCAGGTCCTCTCATTCATGTTAACAAATTTCTGGCTATCAATATTTCATTCTCTCAGATGCTAATGGCTTTGCACCCATTTCTGGGACAGATTCCAAGGTGATCCTGCCTCCGTCTCATTCTTCTATTTTGTGTGCATCTGCGTGAGAGGGAGAGAGTAGCAGGGGCTGACCCTTCCTAATCCTACTATGCGCCTGCACATTCCATCGCAGCTAGACTGTCTACATTACAAGCGCTGCAACCACGTCACCGTAGAGGTGAAGAGTAGACCCTCACTACAGTGACAGAAGGGTCCCCCCACCCCCAATCACTGTAGTAAATCAAGAGGAGGTAGCTAGGTTGACCAGAACATTTTTCTTTTGCCTAGCTGTGTCGACAGTGGGAGTTCGTGTGATGTAGTTGGGTCTAACTGACTTTTTTCACAGCTCTAAGTGATGTAGCTAAGTTGACATAAGTTGTAGGTGTAAACGAGGCCTGAGATCTCTTGGAAAGGATTTGCTTCATAGAAGAGAGAGCACGAGGCCCTGGGATGGGGAGCAATACTTAATACTAGAGGGTCAGATTCTCTGACCTGTTCCTCTCCCCTCGCACTGCTCAGGTGGCAGAATGGCTGCACCTGCTTAGCTGGAGATTCCCTTAAAGGTATATGTTGGCTCCCCCTATGCCACCTTCCCTGTAGTCCCCTCTGCTGGGATCAAGAGGTCCTGGTCTATAACAATGTAGGGTGCGAAGAGGTGTGGCTATAGTCCCCTGGGGTTTGGCTATCCTCCCAGGGGTCAGATGGCCCCTTGGGGATAGTTGCCTGCTAGTGCAGGTTGAAGCAGCACCCAGCCTCCTCTGACCTACCCAGGCAGAGAATCAGGGCGGTGTAAATAATTCCCTGATGCCCCCACTCCCTCAGCTGCACCCAGAGGAAACTCAGTGCAGCCAAAAAACTGGCCCCGAGTTGGCAGAATTGTTCAGAAGAGAGTTTCTTTGGATTTTGCCTTTTCCTGTCTGCAAATTGTCCAAGAACAGACAGCAGTTGCCTCAAGGATGTTTGTCCCCCCCGAAAATCATGCAAAAAGAACCCCCACCCCCAAATGCTTTCTCTTCTGCTGCTTGTTTGAAAGTGCTTTGGTGCAAGTCTCCAATGAGCTGCATCAGCGGGACACACGGGTCACATGGCATTATTTTCATTCCTTGATTGGCCAAGTGCGACTCTTAAAACCAGCTGACCTGGTACTTTGAGCACCAGTTAAAGTCCCTCTGTAAGTGGCTTAAACTGGCAAACACTCCTGCCTGTAAACTTACTGGGCCAGATCCTCAGCTGGCGTGAGTCAGTGAAGCCCACTGAGGCCCATAGAGCCACCCAGACTTAATCTGGCCCATTCTCAAGGACACTTGCAGAAAATGGGGCCTGAATATAACTAAAGCAAATTAGAGGGGACACAATCACACACTTGCTGTATTTTTCCAAGGAAGAGCCCCCCACCCACCCCCACCCCTTCCCTGCAAATTAAAAGAAACCTGGCTGATGCCCCAGACCTGAGTCTTCTACAGTTTCATGCAACTAATGGTGCTTTAAAAGGGTAACTTAGCCATGGTAATCTTGGCAGAGGGGACTAAATTCTTGATTGCATTGTACTGGCTCTTCTACTGGTATGGCAGCAAGACAAAACAATTCAAACGGGCCTCATGGTAAGGGCGTCATGCGCATTCATGATGGCTGATTAGAGGAGGCAGCAAGGTCTAATAGATAGGGAACATGGTTTCTAGTCCTGCCTCGGCCACTGGTTTGTTGTGACGAGAGGCAAGTCACTTCTCTGTGCCTGTTTTCCCCTCCCACCCTTCCCCCCCCCTTTTTTTCTGCCCATATCTGGCTAGATTGTAAGTGCTTCAGTGCACTGACCATAGAATCCTAGTATCTCAGGGTTGGAAGGGACCTCAGGAGGTCATCTAGTCCAACCCCCTGCTCAAAGCAGGACCAATCCCCAACTAAATCATCCCAGACAGGGGTTTGTCAAGCCTGACCTTAAAAACCTCTAAGGAAAGAGATTCCACCATCTCCCTAGGTAACCCATTCCAGTGCTTCACCACCCTCCTAGTGAAATAGTGTTTTCTAATATCCAACCTAGATCTCCCCCACTGCAACTTGAGACCATTGCTCCTTGTTCCGTCAATCATTCATAACCTGCATATACAGCATCTAAAACACTGGGCCACTCCTCTTGATTGAGGCATCTTTGTGCCACTGTCATGATACAGGCCTCTGTGGAAGATGTGATCACTTTCCTAATAGTATAGGCATAGCATTATGCCTTCAATGATCAGGGATGGGGATCTGGCACCATCTCCAGCCTTCCTTGCTTTACCAGAGGATCTGACCCTGTTTGCAGAGTATGTTTTATGAAGGATTATGATGCAAAGGGTGGGAGGGGGAGGCAAGAATGCAGCAACTGTTCAAGCTTAACTGAGCTTCCATGCTGGAATTCTTACCCCAAATCTTCTAATTAATAGTCAGGATTAACAGCTGCTTAGGTTGGGTCTTAGCCATCTAATCACAGCAGCACAGACTCACTGCGCGCAGCATCCTGAGAACTCGTCAGCCTTTCTAGGCCTCCAGATAAATGAGTTAGCAAATTAAACAACAAAATGCATTCCCATTTGGATGGGAACCATTGCTTCTGTTGTGCTGTTTAGAGAGGGAGGATTTGCTGGTACAGAGTGGTTCCCACTAGCCCTTCACCTGGGGTCTAGGTCAGATTCCCTCCGAACCCACCCCCCACACACACACCTCTACCTTGTCTACACTACTGATCAGTTTACCATGTTCAATATCATTCATGCCCCCTCAGTCACTCCATCCCACTTTGCAGCAACATGCACAACACCTTGCTGCCCAGCCAAGTGCCAGCTCATTAGGGATATCTGGCCTTTGCACCTGAATCGTTTTAATGCCAGTGTGGACCTGGAATGGTGCGCCTAGCTCCCTTCGATGCTATCCTGTGATGCACCAATGGCCTTGCAAACTCTCCCAGAACACACTGCTCCCAGGAGCTCAGCTAGGAATTGTGGGATGGGTACCCAGAGGGCATTGCAGCTGAAATAGTTACAGCACATTAGTATGGATGCAGAGCAAAACCAGAGAATGTGGATATGCTGCATATGCTTAAAGCAGATCAAAACAAATTCTTCTGTGTTCTTTATTAACCCTACATAAGCACTTAGAAGCTGCAGTTGGGATTGGGGCCCCATCAAGATGGGTGCTGCACATGCATGTGGCAAGCTCCTGAACCAAATCGCTTACATCTAAGATGACAAGACCAGGAAAAGATGCATCATCCCTGTTTTAAATGCGTGGAATTGACTTGCCCGAGGGCACGTAGGGCATCTGTCACAGCAGGGAGTTGAACTTGCCTTTCCTGAGTCCCCATCCAGCACCTTAGCTACAAGAACCTCCCATCCCATTCACTAATCTAAATTCTGTGGCTATCCTGTTATCATTGAAGTTATCTGATGAGGTTCAACAAGGACCAGTGCAGAGTCCTGCACTTAGGAAGGAAGAATCCCATGTACCGCTACAGGCTGGGGACCGACTGGCTAAGCGGCAGGTCTGCAGAAAAGGACCTGGGAATTACAGTGGATGAGAAGCTGGATATGAGTCAGCAGTGTGCCCTTGTTGCCAAGAAGGCTAACAGCATGTTGGGCTATATTAGTAGGAGCATTGCCAGCAGATCGAGGGAAGTGATTATTCCCCTCTATTCGGCACTGGTGAGGCCACATCTGGAGTATTGCATCCAGTTTTGTTCCCCACCACTACAGAAGGGATGTGGACAAATTGGAGTGTTTAGCAGAGGGCAACAAAAATGATCAGGGGGCTGGGGGAATTGCAGTTATTTAGTCTGCAGAAGAGGGAGGGAGGGAGGATTCGCTAGCAGCCTTCAACTACCTGAAGGGGGGTTCCAAAGAGGATGGAGCTCTGCTGTTCTCAGTGGTGGCAGATGACAGAACAAGGAGCAATGGTCACAAGTTGCAGTGGGGGAGGTCTAGGTTGGATATTGGGAAACACTATTTCACTAGTAGGGTGGTGAAGCACTGGAATGGGTTACCTAGGGAGGTGGTGGAATCTCCTTCCTTAGAGGTTTTTAAGGCCCGGCTTGACAAAGCCCTGGCTGGGATGATTTAGTTGGGGTTGGTCCTGCTTTGAGCAGGGGATTAGACTAGATGACCTGCTGAGGTCTCTTCCAACCCTAATGTTCTAAGTTACAAGAGGGATTTATGGCCACATTTCCCACTGTTTGCAGCCAAATTCCTCCACCAAGGTGGTTTGTATCTGCACTGAAGCTTTCAGGGGCTTGTGCACTGAACCAGAAAGCTGTAGCACCTGTTAATGCCATGACAGTTTAAGCCCATGTGGGCCCTGAAGCTGTGCACGATGAGCAGCCTTTTACGGTCAGGGATGTATATGCTGTGGGCAGCAGAGTAGTGAGAGGATGCAAGCCTTTCCGACGGGATTGTAATGGCCTTTCTTGTTCAATTCTTTTAACAGTCCCATTGATTCTCTTCTTGAATGTGCAATATGAACAAAGGGAGCTCAAAGTGTTTTGTCTTGTCCTTTCTCCTGCTGTCTTTATTTCATTCAATATGATTGCCTTGAGTCATCGTCTCTGTGGTCACTGGATTTGTGTGTGTATATCTTGTATGTTAGATGGCCCACCAGTAGGTGAACTCACTCCACTCCCATTCACACAGTCCCAGCTTTTCATGGATACTTTCAGAACTCACCTGTCTGTTACAGGAGTGATCCATAAATGAGGTGCCCATATATAGTAAATTACTAGATACAGTATCAGTAGATAGGATACATATTCTTGAATACCATTTCAGAGTAGCAGCCGTGTTCGTCTGTGTCAGCAAAAAGAACAGGAGTACTTGTGGCACCTTAGAGACTAACAAATTGCTGAAATAAATTTGTTAGTTTTTAAAGTGCCACAAGTACTTTTGTATCCTATTTGGATTTGTAGGACCAACAAAAACTTGGGTATTTTTTTCCACTGCAGATGGCTTCCTCCGAGAGCTCTTTATATCAGCTCTTAACAGTACCCACCAAATACCAGCTTGCGTTGGATATTTTGGCGTATCCTGGAATAGCTGGTATTGTCAATCTCCAGACATCTCAGAGGAAAACACAGCTGAAATCTTACAGTATTTCTATGAGAAACCATCATTAGCCAGAGGTTCAATCAAACCTGACACCAGATTCGCTGAAGTGTTCAAGAACTCTCATCTGAGAGGAAAGATGTAGCGATGCCGGGCTAAGGCACTAGCTAGCATCTTAGGAGGACTGGAGTCCACTCTCAGCTCTGCTGTGGACTCCCTGTGTCAACCTGGGTAACCTCTTTGCCTCAGTTGGCTCTCTACAGTGGGAATGATGCACCTTCCCCTCTCCCAGCATTTGTCTGCAGTCTTGTGTGTGATGTTTGATATAGATTACACGGGAATCTCAGCTTCGTTTTTAAAAAAGTGTTCTAGCCCTTGTGGTCATAAAAAGCTTGCATCCTAAAGGCTCAAAAACAAGAAAGCAAAGAATCCAAAATTCATTATTTAAAAAAAAACCTCATTGTTTTTAGGCCTGTCTTTCGATTGCTCTCTCCTCCCCGTTCCCCCACCACCCCGGTTCTCTCATGAATTTTGAACAGTTGGGGTTGGCAATACTGTCAGTCTTGTCTATTCAGACTGTAAGCTCTTTGGGGCAGAGACTCTTACTATAGATAGTAATTTTTTTTACAGTTCCTAGTACAATGGAGCCTTGATCTTGGCTGGAGCCTTTTGGTGCTACTGTAATAGAAGTAGCGATGAAAAGTTTTTTGACAACCTGGAGTTTCAAGTTGCTAATGAGACAAACCTACCCAAAGATTTCTTAGACCCAGCGTGAAAACCGCAGCTTTCACACCATTGCCTTGGAACTGGCCATAAGGCACATTTAATTGTGCTTAGGTTTCAACATCCCCTGGGTTTCTAACTAGAATGTCCCGACTGAAGATCCAATCTGTGTGGCTTTACCCATTTCCTCTTCTAATCAGTCCCTCCCCTTGCTCTTGTTGGCAGCCCTTGCTGATATTTGGGGGCTTGATTGGGAAACAATTCTAGTGCCTAATTCAGCTTACCTAGGGACATGGTAGAGTCTCTATCACTTGTTGTCTTAAGGTGAAGACTTTCTCGGCGATGTGCGATCACTCAAATAGGAGCTAAGGGCTTGCTGCAGAAATTATTGGGTGACGTTCTTTGGCCTATACTATGTGGGAAGTCAGACTTGACCATACTGGCTTTTCAGTCTATGAACATAGTGATGTGCATGCAAACTAGGCACAATTACAACAGCAGCAGATGCAATGCTGTTCACTGCACATGACCATTGCTAGCAGCTTCATGCACTATTAGCCGGTTCTCACGTTTGCGCCTGCAGTTACAGTAATGTCCACATGGTGCATTTACTCTTGGATGGAGCACACACTGGGCTTGTCTGAAAATCGGGCCCATTGTCTGCAGCTCCAGTTCTTTTAGTGGTGACCAAACCCCCGCCCTCCCCCCCCCCCCCCCCAAAGCTCAGCTCTGCCTCCAGCCACTCCCCTTCAGTGAAGCTAATCCTCTGCTTTTGTCAGTGCAGAAAAGGGCTCACCCCACAGCACCTAATAGGCGTCAAATCCTGGTCAAGAATTCTATCTGCATTGGCCTTTTAGCTGTAACGATCCCTTAGCAGATAATGTGTGTGACTTATTGACAACACCAGCCTAGGTGCTGGGTCGGTCACAAGCCAATGAACCAAGGAATTTCAACTACGGGGAAACCTCGTTTTGCTGCTCCCGCCTCACCCACAGCCCCTTGTTTCTCTCTCCTACGAGGTGCTGCTTGCGTTCCCCTAATGCTTTCCCCCCCAGCACTTTGGCTCATCTGTGCCCAAGTCTCTTTATATCTTTCAATTCTCTTTTATGGCGCTCGGTGCTTGTTGCCATCTGCTCCCAAATGTTCCGTGCAAATCAGAATGTGCTTTTATGGCTTTAATTAAGCTAATAATAAGGGGTGTTTGTGTGCGCCTCAGAAGGGGTGCTGGCACCTCACCCCCCCCTTCAGCGGAAGCCTTTGAAGGCAAGTCAGGTTATTCACCCCACAGCTTGAGACGAGCAGCTCCTAGAGGAACTGATCCTGTGAGGGACTGAGCCCTTTTGCCTCCCTTTGGCTGGAGCTGAGGGCACTCTGCACCCTCTAATATTGGTCTCTTCCTGGACGCCTGCTGATGGGGAAGCAGATATGTAGGACCGGATTCCCAACCGCTGTAAATGGCCATAGATCCATTCAACCCATGGCGCTGCCACTATTCACACCAGTTATGGATCTGGCCCATATAGTAGATCTTAACCAACGGGCTGATTTCGCCGCCTCCTCCCCCTTCCCATGAAACTTCCTGCCCATAGTCCCAGCTGAGCTTTGCAATGGGTGCTGAAAGGGAACGCCATCCTCCGGGGCTGAAAAGTTGGGGGCTGTCGCTGAGCAGCTCTGAGCTAGTCGCTGTTCAGCGCAGCTCTGGCACGCTAGGATGGGGGAATGCTGCTTGAGTGGGTAACCACGGGAGG
Organism: Chelydra serpentina; assembly: GCA_037349315.1. Taxonomy (NCBI): domain Eukaryota; kingdom Metazoa; phylum Chordata; order Testudines; family Chelydridae; genus Chelydra; species Chelydra serpentina. Next base: position 10,351,099 of record JBAIAC010000017.1, on the reverse strand, counting down.
GGAGAGCGGTTATTACTTTCCACTGTCTTCGGCACAGCTTTGCTCTCCATGCATCCCCCAGGCTGCTGTCACTCAGCATGGGGCAGCAGGTGTACAAACTGCGCTTGCTGTGCTACCCAGGCATGCGGACTGGCTCGTTAAAAGGAGGGAGAGGAATGGATGCTGCCGAGGTGAATGAAATCAACCCTGAGCCTGCCCAGAAACGGGGAGTGGGGGAGGAAATAATATCCTCTTGATCGGAAAAAATGCATCAGGCCAAGCAATGCAGCATAGAAAAAGGCAGCCCGAGTGATGCATTAACAGTACACCCCTGTTATGCATAGGAATGGGACATGCTGGTCCAGTGGATAAGGCATTAGACTGGGAATCAAGAGACTTGATCTCCCTCCCCTCTGCCACCCCTGCTACTGAGCTGCTGGGTGACCATGGGCAAGTCCCTTCAACTGTTGCTGTTTTTATGTAAAGCTCCAGCTCCCAGAATCATGTGATTAGAAGAGGATATCAGTATTTCTAACCTTCATGATTGTAGAGAGAAGCTTGAATCCTTAAGACTAGAAGGGGAAAAGAAAAGAATGCAGTGAATTGTTTTAATTTCCTCACTCTTTATTTGTATTGTAGCACCTGGGAGCCCTAGTCATAGCCCAGAACCCAACTGCGCGCAAACACACTTTTTTTTGGTGCCTGACTCATGACTGACTTGGACACTTGTGGCAGACAATGCTTCACTGCACCTCTGTTTCCCCTCTACCACTTTGTCGGACTTGTCTATTTCAGAGCAGGTACTATATCCTACTATTTCTGTACAGCACCTAGGACGATGAGCTTCCAAACCTGGCGAGGGTCTCCAGATGCTTAAAACCAATAATCCCCACCCAGTAGAGTAGATGGTAGAGCTAGGCAAAACTTTTCAGCCAAAACGCCTCTTCACTGAAAAATGCAGATTGGGCTCAACCAAATAATTTGGCGAACGTGTCCTGTTCACTGAATTGCTTGGGTTCAGAACAAATCGAAACATTTCATTTCAACACGTCTGATGGAATGTGTTTGATTTTTCTGGGTTTTATTCAAAGTGCCTTTTTTTGAAATTGAAGTTTATGAATTGAAAACATAGTTTTGATTTGAAAATGGATTTTTTCCCTCACTTTTCAGTTTACATCGGATCAACCCCAAGCAATAGCTTTTCCAGAACCGCTAGGGATCTCCAAAATCAGTTGTTCACCTAATGTGCCCTTTCACTTGTCCACAAGCTGCAGCTAAAGCAGTAGATAAAGGTCCTGCTGTTTCTGGCACTAAAACACAGCATAGGAACTAGTCAGCTGGAAAGGAGGCAAGGCCAGGTTGTTGGATCGAAGTGCACCTACCCGCTCCCCCAAAGGACATATGACTGAAAAGAGAAGCCATGTGGCTTATCACACTCACTGTTGCGGCTCCTGTTACACTGAGCTCTGCTTGATCAAGTCCAGCCCATCAGCAAGATGAGATTTTATTTAAATGATGGCACTTCCCTTGTTTGTTTGTGCTGTACTGATCAATGCACTAATGATCCCAGCAGATGCGTGAGTCAGGCACGTCTTGTCTTCTCTTTCCCTCACCCTCCGCCCCAGCCTTATTTTACAGCAGGGAAAACAGTCTGATGGGGGAAACCACCTGGCCAAGGTCACAGTGTGTCTGCGGCAGAATCAGACTCCAGGAGGCCTGACGCCCGTTGCCACCCTTATTTCTAAACCCCTCCTAGCTCTCATCATAAATCTCTGCAGGGCTTCTTAGGCAAGTCCCCTCTGTCCTCTCCCTCTATCCTTAGTCTTGACAGCAATGGAAAGGAAGAGGGAGGTGAGGTGAGTTAAACACTCTTGACCCTTAACAGTAAAGGGCTACTCATTCGGGAATCTGGATGCCTCTGGTTTGTTCCCTGACCTTGAGCAAATAACATTTTGCTGTGCCTGTTTCCCTCTCAGGCAAATTCCCTCTGAGGCAAAAAGGGAGCCATGCAACAATTGTATTTGATTTGTTACCGTATCACCCCTGTCCCACTTTGCCGGAGGAACTCAAATGTGCTGTAAAAATATTTATTAAACCTTAAGGGCTGTTTAATAGGCTCCGTTGACCACAGGTATTGCCCTGTCTACTGCATCAGCCTAGTTAGAAACAAATCCTGTAGCTGTCCCTTTAAGGTGTTCACGTAGGGGAGTTCCTCCGGCAGCTGAAAACATCCTTTCCAGTCCTAAATTAACCCTGTACACTCATCTTGGCTGCTGCTAGTCCCGGGCCAGCACACAGTAGGGAGTGTGGTAGAGGCTAAGCAGAGCTCTGAGAGGCAGGACCTCTTGCCCTTACAGTTGGAAGCATTAACAGGGGGACTCTCTCCTGGGAAGCAGTGACTCCGAAAAAGATTGAGCATCATGGTGAATAATCAGCTGAACGCAACCTTCCAATCTGACACTGTGTGGTCAAAAGAGCTAATGCCATCCTGAGCTGTGTAAACAGGGGACTCTCAAGTAGGAGTAGGGAGGTTATTTTACTGGGTGTGACTGGTGGTGGAAGGCCGTCTCCGGTTTTGGTGCCCACAATTCAAGAATGTTGGTGATAAATTGGAGAGGGTTCAGACAGAAGCTTTGGCAATGATTAAAGGATTAGAAAGCCTGCCTTATAGTGATAGACTCAAAGAACTCCATCTATTTAGCTTAACAAAGAGAAGATTAAGGGGGGACTTGATTAGTCTGTAAGTATCTACACGGGGAACAAATATTTAATAATGAGTTATTCAGTCTAGCAGAGAAAGGTACACCGTGATCCAATGGGTGGAAATCGAAGCTAGACCTATTCAAGTTGGAAATACGGTATACATTATTGATGTTGAGTACTTAACCACTGGAACCATTTACTGAGGGTGATGATGGATTCTCCAGCACTGAGAATTTTTAAATCCAGGTGGGATATTTTTCTAAAAGACCTGTTGTGGGAGTTACTCTGGGGACGTTTGATGGCTTGTGTCCTCCAGGAGGTCCGGCTATAGGTTATCAGTTGTCCCTTCTGCCTGGCTTTAGAATCTATAAACCTTCCCCTGCTCCCCCGCCATTAACACGTGAAGCTGAACAAAATCATGCATTGAAACCCTCTTGCGTGAGCTGGAGGCATTGTCAGATCAGATCTGCAAGGAGGAGGGTGGCAAATGATAGAGGTGCAGCAACCACTTACCTGTCCCACTCCCCACATAGACTCCAACACATGCCCTGCCTCACCCAATATCCCCCCTCAGACACACTCCCTTCCCTGGCATGCACACACCCTTAGGAACTTACAAGCACACGTGTAAATCCCTGCACACATTCACTTTCTGCGGGGTGGACAGATGCACACTTTCCCTTTCCTTTCCTCGATGTATGCACATACATTGACTTTGTCCTCCTCCGCTCCACAGCCCAGCTGACCTTCAAACCCGCAGGTGGTCTCCTCCCCTCCGCAGTTCAGTTATATGTGCACACCTTGATAAGGCCTCAACATAGACAAAGCATTATGTAACGTTAAATGCCACATCCATTCTGGCATTTTTAACGCAGCAATGGTTAGACAAGGAGGCAGAATATTTTATATCCCACCTGGATTTAAAAATGCCTCAGTATGAGCATAAAGGGAAAAAATTTGCTCTTAGGGAATGGGACAGTGCTGAAAATGGAGTCAACAGGACCCAGTGAAAGGGCTGCTCTGTCCAGCCGAATTGGCACTTCTCTCCCCTCCTAGCCCCAGGGAATTTGTTTTGCACGTTGTTTCTTTCCTGACTGAGCTGCTGTGATGGCTCTCTGGTGGGCAGATCTCCTGCGCTAAGGAGAAATGGAGACACACCTTTTGGGTAGATAGACCATTCCCCTTTCCAGTTTTCCTTATTGATTGGCTCACTTAGATCAATAGTCACCCTACAGCTGAATAGCCCTCAATTTTAGGTATTGTACAACCTTCTCAGACTTGTATAACAGCTAGTGGAGTAATTGGAGTATCTGGTTCATTATTTTGCTGTTAATCACCCTAACCTATCCTTTGCTCACTCTCATCCCATCACTTCCATGGTATTTATGCCCCCTTACACCTCACTAAATGATTCTTCTCCCTCCTTGGTGTTTGCAGCTTCCAGAACTTGCAGCCCATTCTCATATCTTCCCTCCTTTGTCACTAGTCCCGATGGGACATTGTGGGTCTGGGGGTGCATGTGAGAGAATGACACACACACAGTTTTCCTTTATCGTCTTTGTTCTGCATTATGGTTCCCTACACTGCCTCATGATGTGTGACATAATTGCCTCGGAACAGGCTGCCTGCCTGTCATATCTTATTGCTTGGGTAAGAGATCAACAAAATGCAAAAAACGCCACAATTTAAAAGCATTCAATGTCTTTTATGTATTCTCCTCCTGTTAGAAACATATTTATTAAAGTTTTGACATGTAGAAGGAGCCTCAGTGAGTGATGATAAAATTCAGAACAGTAACAGCGTACTGAAAGGGACACATTAAAGTTAATGAATAAATGGGCCGATTTCCACTAAACTGGCAATAGTAAATAAGCAGCATAAGAAATGGAAGGAAAGGCAGAAGCTGTACGTTCTCATTCCAGGGAGGAGCAGATATAAATTGGGCATAAATAGTTGCAATGGGGCCTGATGGATATGGATCAAGATTTATGGACGTTGCGGATTTTTTTAATGAAGTATGATGATGCTGTCAAGGTCTGGAGAGAAAGCCACAAGAGAAATCCCACCTTGGAGGAAAACTGTCCCACAAAAGATACAGCAGAGGGCAGTTGCTGGATGATCGTCAGGACAGTTAAATGCAGAGCCTCTCGCCCTCTAGATCACCAGTTCAAACATAGAAACCGTAACCCCTTGTTATTCGTATTGATTTGCGCTACTGCAGAGGCCTAACCGAGGTCAGGCCTATTGTGCTCGGTGCTGTGAAGACCTACCCCAGTTGGCGGTGTGATTGCAGCATGAGTAGACATACCTGAGCTAACAGATCTAGCTAGCTTGAGTAACAATAGCGGTGAAGCCACAGCAGCATAAGCTCATGGGCTGAGCATATACCCAGGCTCTCGGGTGGGCTGGTACAAGCTCCAGGTTTGTGAAGTGTTGAATTAATCCAGCCCCTCATGGGATCAGACCCCTTCTAAAAGTATGTCACCCTTCTCTCTCCTGTGTTGAAAGTTTCAACGGAGGGAATTGAATGGACTGTGGACACTGAACGATCCTAGGCCATGTCTTCAGTTAGTTAAAATGTGTTCACCAACTCTTTGTAATGTGTTAAATACGACAGCCCCCAGTGTAGAAAGGGACATACTATGCTCAAAAGTGTTAGCTGGTCATGGTTAAGAGGAGGGTCCCCAGCTAACATGCTTTCTGAAACACGAGTGCATGACTGTGTTTAAAATCATGTCCCTCCAGCTCGAAATCAGGTCACTGTAAAGTCATGAGGCACTTTAGTGATGGGCTGATGCAGGGAACGTTTGCACTTCCTCTGCCTGTGCTGTACCTAATCTGTGGATAGAGGGTATCTGTTTCTAGGGCACTTTTCATCAGCATTAATTTCATTTTCCCTAAATCACAAACACCCTTTTGTGCCTCCTTTTCGGTTTTCACGCTCTTCTTTCTCCCGCCACGGTATGCATGTGTGTTTGGAAGCAAAGATGCTTTATCCTGAAAGTCTGTTCCCTTGTTTTGTTGTTCAGTGAAGACACCACTGCATCTTTGTAATGGCAAATATATTTAAAGATCACAATAGAGACGTTGATTCATTGAGTCTAACCCCCTGCGAGTTCAGGATGGAATCCTCAGATAAGCAATGTACCTGATATTAAACTGATATGATATTTAATCTGACAAAAGATCGGGATGCACCAGAACATACACAAATCAGTGATTTCCATTTGCCTGAAGCACGGAGTGAAGTGGGTTGTGGGGACAACATTAAAGGAAAATAAATTCTTGTTTCTAAATGTCCCTGAAAGCACTGTTTGGTGGCTAGTTATTTAAGGGATTCTGAGTGCTAGTGCACATACCTACGTTTTGTGGTTCTGTGTTCTTTACTTGCTGTAATTATATGCCTGGCCCTGAGATTCGAGGTCAGAGATCCTGTCTCAGAGTCACTTAGTCAGTAGCAATACAATGAAAATACCAGTACTTCTTTCTCTTTCCATTGGAGTTGGAAATGCCATGAGAACAGTTTTTCTTGCAGCATTGTAGCACATCTTCCCTCTGGAAAACAGAAGTGCAAAAGCAAGAAAATGAAAATCCATAACCAGGTGCAGCTCACACAAACCGTGTGACTCTGTCCCCTTTCTAGTGTCTAGACAGGGCATAGAGATTTGTTATGCGTCTGCCACTTACGGTGTACTAGGATACTTGATCCTTCAACATGGATGCATGCTTTTCGATTCCAGGTTTAAATCCGCCCCCCCCCCCCCCCCGCCCAGATGACCCTTTCACTGCTCTATTATTATACAAGCATTTTCAAACACACAGTTGGAAGGTTCAGCTTTGTTCTTGTTTTAATTAAGAGTAGCTAAACCAAGAACATTTTTTTCTGAAACTCCGCTTGCCATGATTTAGAGGCTCAGGATAAAACAGTCAGCCAATCCAAGCCCAGCTGGTTCTGCAAAAACCAAGATCAAGCCGATGGGCTTTTAAAAGCCCATCTCAAGGCCTGATTCCCGTCTCACCAACACAATCATAAATCAGGACTAACTCCATTGATGTCAGTTGGGTGGCACCAGTGTAAAACTGCTGTCAACAGAATCAGACTCTGTAATTTAAAAAAAATAATAATCAGAGTTCGTTAAATTGCCCCATCCGCCAAAAAAAAAACCCATAAACAAAACCAAATGAGTGTCATTCGTCATTCCAAATGAGTGCAGAGATGCAGTGGGCCTGTTGTGCTTAATTCTACATGACATTTAATTAACTTTCCAACAACTGCCTTGTACTATGTTCCGTGAAGAGCTTGTGCAACAAACTGGCATGGTCTTGTGAGCCTGTATTTCGCAGACCCTACAGTATGGTAGAAGGACTCCCTGGTTGAAAGAAGTCAAGCCAATGGCCTGAGTTATTATTCAGAGGAACTTTCGCATGAGCCTGAAGTAGTGACTCCATCTCTTCCCCAGCTGCCAATACGGTGCTGCATCACTGAACTATATAATTGCATATTTGTTCCTGTTGGGTCTTGAAACATTAGGGCCCGGTGTGTAATTCGTGGTGCCTGTGCTGCCGATGCTGCTGTGTAACTACAGAATAAAAGATTGTATTGTGGGGCCCACTGCTACATAGCTGCTCTTGGTGATTTAAAACAAAGTTTTATCTAGAGCAGAAAGGACTAATTTATGTTTTTCTCAGCTCTCTCAGGAAAGTCTTCCATACGTCTACACTGCAAGGTGACGCTGAGTCTGGGCCAGCTGACTCCAGCTTGCAGAGCTAAACATAGCCATGTAGATGTTCCCGCCCATGCTGCAAGTCTCTGTCTCTGGCTGGGTTTCAGAGCCCAGGCTCCAGCCCAAGCGGGAATGTCTAAACTGATATTTTTAGCTCTGCAGCCCAAGTCTCATATGCTCTATTTTCTATATTTCTCTCTCTCTCTCTCTCTCCCCTTATTAGTGAGTCATGTATATGGAAATTCAAGAGATGGTCTGAGAGTAGTGGTTGGGTACCATAGTTCCGTAGCTAGAGAGCATAGGATTAGGTTTAGGGTAGGGACAGGAATTTGGATTCAAAGCTGGAGCAGAGCTTTGGTTAGAGTTGGGATTGAATGGAGAGATCCTGGAAAGATTTCCACACCAGATAAAAAAAATCTCAGTTCCATGCGATTTACACTTTCTCCTTGTACTACATCCAAGTCTAATGCTGCAAAGAGGATCTTTCTGTTTTTGGGTTTCAATTTGGAGTCAATGTTAGTTGGATTTGGGATTCTGGCATTTGAACCCAAATTCAGGCAGATATCCAGGTCCATCTCAGATCATTAGAAAGATCTTCCTTGATGGATTTACAGGAACCAAACTTTGAACCAGACCCTGCTATGTATCATGTATCCTCCTTGACCAAGGCAACCTCTATATTTTCAAATTTTAAAAACTGCTGTTCTTTTATGGCCATAGTTTGAAGGGTTCTCAAAACATTCATAGGAAAAACAAAGAATTTCTACCAAGTCCTGTTTCCCTGAACACCGAAGGAATCAAACAGCAGGAGACAGTTTATTTGCTTACAGCATCAAGTCCCTTTCTAGACAGCACTTAGCCCAAAAGCATGTGTTCTCTCTCTTGCTTTGCTATGCTATGCTACTAGTGCTTAAGTGTCCGTATCTGGTACTTCCTTGCTGCCTTTTCTCTGGTCTTTTCAACTGTTTTTCACGGGCACACAAACATTCACAAAACAATACCCAAGGTAAATCCTCTACCTGCATGTTCCTTCAGTGTGCTTTTGTTTTGGGTGGAAGCTGCTATTCTTTCCGCTACCTGGTTCTAGAGGGAACTTAAGTGTTTCTTACACTGATCTCAGATTTAGGGTAGCTGTTACATCCACCAGTTTCAATTAGGTTTAACCCAACCCATGACAATACATTTTGCAGTTATAAAACACCAAACATGTTGACTGATGAAATGAAAAACAAGATGCTTCAGGGGTTATAGCCTTGGAAGGCACAGATCTACTTAACTAAACCATTAGTTTAAGTGGCTGCCCTTTTCTTTCTTTGCAGCAGTAAAGCACAGAGAAGAAGAATGCAGACAGTCTATGACAGAAGAATTGTTTCTAACTAGAAGGTTTTTCAAAGTTGTCTAAGTGTCGTCAACTCTTCTTATAGTCTGAATGTATTTGTCATGGTGTCAGTTATCTCTGTTAAAGAAGTCCTCTTATGAATCTTTCAGAGCTTAACACCTGAGGGAAAGTGTATTACAATCCCTGCCTTAAATCTGACTGGCATTTCTACCTCACTAAGAAAAAGGGAGAATGCACCTCTTTCCCCCACAACATGATTTTTATGCTGGAGAACAGGGTTACCACAGTAGCCCCGTGACATTCTCCATGTCTCCAGAGAACAGCTGTAAGGTCAGAACATGGGTGTGGGATGGAAGGACCAATCTCAAGAAGGTGCATGGTGAGAGAGGCACTGTGATCTAGTGGATAGGCCTTTGTAGTGAGACTCGGGGAACCCAGCATCTATCGACCCGATATGTGATCTTGGCCAAGTCACTTAACTTCTCGGGGCCTCTCTTTCCTTGCCCACCTTTTGTCTATCTTGTCTCCAATTGGTTTGTATGCTCTCTGGGGCAGACATCCTGTTTCATCACCTAACAGAAGGGGGCCCTGATTTTGGTTGGGGATGCCTAGCACTGCTGCTCTACAGCTAATAAAAGGAAGTATCTTCGTCTGTGTGGCCCATTTATTCTTTTCCCTCTCTGTGGAAACGGATGAAAGTCAGATCAATTTGTATGACAGCTTTTCTAAGGTGTATATTTGTCCCCCAGGAATAGGACTTACACATCTGTCTCAGCTTCAGAGACAAGCCAACGTCTGACTAATAGGGGTTAGGAGGAAATTTTCCCTGGGCACAGATTACCCCAGAACTGCCTGCTGCATGGTTTCCTACACCACCTTCTGAAGCCATTGTCATAGGTAGCTGCTGAAATTAATGGACCACCAGTCTGATCCAATAAGACAGAGAAATAGGAATTGCCAATCTGGAGTCTTTAATTATGCCCATCCCCATAGTATCTGTACACCTTGCACATCTTTGAAAGTGAGCCCAAGGAGAATTCTTGACTACATGAAAGCATTTTGCACTGGCCACCAAACAGCTGGGGGAAATGCCAAACCCTTCTAATCTGTGAGAATATCCAACTGAGGCGAAAGGCTTCATAGCCCATTAGCAATATCCTGGCCTGACTGTTTCTGTGACACTACCATGTTTGCATGTCATACATTCTAAGGAAATTACAGGGCTTAGTGGAATGTGATAGTAAACACCAGACAATCATCCAACTCCCACCCTGAGGGACAAAGAGAAATGAAAAGCAAGCAAAGATCTCAAATATTCCACAGTTGAGTGGTGAAAGCCTTAAAAGGAAATGGTGGCAGTGCATAAATCTACTCCCCAAGGCTTAGAGTGTTCCACCTTTTCCTGCTTAATGTAACGGTAGATTTCGTTCGTTCCCCTTCGGCTATTAAGTTACTTATTGATCATGTTCTTCAAAGAAAAGTGGTTTTAAAAAAAATAAAGCAACCCGCAAACAGCCCACACTCTCAGTGGGAAACATCCCAGCACGGTATCTCGCTTTTTACCACCTAGGGCCATGTTGAATCTTTCCTTTTTTGCCATCGGCAGTGTTGTCAAGCTGAAAGACTACATCTTACAAGTTACTAAACAAAATCCAATTAAGCCGCTGGGTTAGAAATGTAATTGTTACAAAAGGTGGCATGTCAGATGGTGAGATGTTATTAAAAAAAAAAAGACAACAGTCTGAGCTTTTTCTTCCCTATCATGTCATGAATGCTTCAGATTGAAAGTGTGCCATACAGATGTTCTTCCAGCATACAACCCATCTCTTATAAGGTTATTCCCTAGGAGGGAAGCAAGTCTCAGCAAAACATTTGTTGCAAAAAAGGAATGGTTTTCAGTAGAGAGATTGTGAAATTAACAATGTTACTTACATAGGTACAGCTCAGTGTAAATAGCTGAGAGAGTGGGAGAAAGTGGGAATTATCCACATTTTACAAAAGAAATAAAACTGTTGCAAAGTGTTAGTTCACTTCCCCTTAACCACAAGACCACCCCTTCTGTAGAGTTGTGTAATATTTTTATTCTTCTTTTATGTACTTTCACACTGTCCTTCACTAAGAGCTGTGGCCTGGGCTCCATTTCTCAGGCTGTAAAATGGGGAGCCTATTATTGTCACTCCATTTTGTCTCGGGGGAGTCCTAGGCTTAATTCTCACTTGTTGGTAAAGTGTTTTTGAGATCCTCCCTTGGAAAGTGCAAATGTTATGGCTGGTATTTCTTTACTCAAAACAGCCCCTTTTTGACTAAACCTTAAGCCAGCTATTTCTTGAGCAAACCCTTGAGGTTTTGTCCAGCACTGGCTTTTTTTTGGTGTTACTGTCTGAACATAGCCATTCAGAGCTGCTTCTCATTTATCCTGTATTTGGTGTGAAGTCGGTCTATTAACAGAACTAAGCATTATTCCAGCATATGAATGGATGAAATATTATGGCCTTTGTTAAACACAAGGTCATACAAGGTGATCACAATGGTCTTTTCTGGCCTTAAATGAGTCTGACTATAAATTAGTCTAAGCACTAGAGGTGGACAAAGCTTTTTAGCTGGAGCTTTTTTTAGCTGGAAAATGAAAAATTGCAGATACCCTGAATCTGCAAGAAATTTAGTGATGAATTTGTCTACAAAACCCCAACAAACTAAAATTCTGAAAAAATCTAAACGTTTTGTTGACCTTTTCTAACTTTTTTTATATTTTGATTTGAAATGACTATTTCAAAATTTACTTCAGTTTTATTTGTAAAACTTTTAAAAGCTCAAAAGCTAAACAAAATGATTTTTAAAAAACTTTTCAGTTCACCAAAACTAAAAAACAAAAAACAAAAACCCAACTCCTTGAAGGATGACCTGCAATTATTTTTTTTTTTTTTAGAATGGCCATTAAACCAACAAATCAGTTATTCACACAGCTCTACTAACCACCTTGACTAGTTTTCTATTCACAAATTCCATTTCACCACTTTATTCTCAGTCCATCGTGACCCTTTGTTAGCAGACGCAGAAAATGTTTTTGGTCCTTGATTCAGGTAACACGCGAGCACATGCTTAGCGTTAAGCACATGAGCAATCCCTCGAAGCAAATGCCTATTTCCCTTGCAGCAATGGTCGAGTAACACTCATCAAGGAAGAAGATGCAGCTGACACCTAATGTGTTGTGTGTTTATTTAGAGCTGAAATTATTTTGAATTACTTTCATCCGGCACTCAGTATAACTAAGCAACTGATGAATAGCTTGGATGATACCTTTTCCCCACCTGTCTAGCACAATACAAGGGACAAACCCAAGTAATAGCATGGAGATGATCAGTTAGAGAGAACCTCACACTGAACTAATGAAATTCTAATGGGACTTCAGCTTGTTGGGCCTTAATACAATTTTCAGACTGACCTTGGCTTATCACTATCAAGAATGGCTGTGTGGTCTGCCAATCACTGCGCTAAGTATCCTGGGCAGAACCTAATAAGAGATGGCAGTGGGAATTGAACCCTGGATCTTCCCCGGATCCCCTTCAGTTGGCTTCAGAGAACAAGGCAGCCTGTAATTTACACAGCGTTCATGATTTGCAGGTCAGGTGGTCGAGGGCATCCCTAGCCTCTCATTCACTTTGTCTCAGACCCAGTGGAACAAATTATGCCTCTCTGAGATTTGGGGCCTTCCACTTTGCCAGTATCAACCACCCAAGTAAGGAGTGTTTAAAAACGTGCGGTCAGATCCAGTGGTCTGGAAGCAGATCTATTAGCCCATATCCTCAGCTGGTGTAAATCCATTAATTTCATTGACCCTGCATCAAGTTACACCTGCTAGGGATCAGGGTCAGAATATCCAAATCAAGACTTGGGTGCAGAAATGCCCATTTTCCTTGCTTCAGTGGCTATCTGTGGCTACTAATGCAGGACTGGCAAATGTACGAGTTCAAATTATTCCCTCCAGTGTGCACTGTTGACCATTTGTCAACATTGAATTGTATCTGCCATGATGCTGCCCATTCACCTAATTCGGCTAAATCTCTTTGAACTTTCTCACAGTCTTCTCTCCTCTTGATATGCCTACATAATGTAGTGTCAGCTGCCCATTTTGCCCCCTGAATATTTGTCCCAGTGATTAACCAGATCACTGATTAATAGTTAAATCACTGGCCGCCTTACCCTGGAATCTTGGGCCTTTCACCGTTAACCTTTAACCATGTTGAAAATTGACCGTTTATCCCTTCTCTTCTTGCTGCCTCTTTCAAAATGAGGTAATAAATAACAGCAGAGAGAGACTGAGAAATTCAGAGGCAAGGAAGTTTGGAGCCAGAGCCAAACTTTTCCATAGTCTAGACATGTTTGGATGTGGGGTTTCAGACTGGTGATATCAGTCACCTATGAAGTTTTGCTTCCAAAATTAAGAATTTCACACCCCTAGCTATGGAACTTTTGTGGTAGGGCAGAGATGAGGCCTCTGATACCTAAATCGCATCAAACCTCTTCTTGAAATTATCAGAAGCTGCTTGTGGCCATGTTTTGTTCTGAATCCTCCACTGTAATTATTTGTTCGCCCCATACACCCCAATAGAGGTGAAGTCGGGGATAAAGTCATCCAGTAATTGAAAGGGCCAAGCGGCAAGAAGAAGAGCCGAAGTGACCGCTTCAGGACTCCAGTAGGACAGAGGGATGCCCTTTCATTGCTACTTGCTTTTAAAGCTGTGCCCTAGGGGGAGCCACTAAACTCTAATCATGCAGAAAGAAAAAGAGCTCTGTTGCACCCCTGTTTTGCCAAGAGCTGTGGAAAGCACTTGGCACTATGCTACTCATCTTCTGGACCAAGTATGAAGCTGCTGGAACAGGGGCTTCCCCCTCCCCCTCACCTCTTTGTAAAAGCATCAAACCTGGTTTCTTTTTAAGCTCTCCCGGTGGCTTTGTTCCACAGCTGAGATGAGCTAGAAGGGGGGCTGCTCCATACTGTTCTGCCGCTGTACGGGAAAGACCAAGCCCCAGCTCTGAGTGGTGGCGGTGTTTTTCTCTCTCTCACACGTGTGCACATTTACGTACATCCCTATGCATGCACTCTCTCACACCCCACACCCATATGCACTCACACGTGCAAGCACATACTCATGGACACACGTACTCCCCCTCCCCCATCTCATACGTATGTGCTATGCCTGGACAGAGATGGCAAATAGAGGGGCCCTAAGACTCCCGTTCACTTCAATGGCTTTGGATCTAGCCTCAAAAGAGGGACTTTGTTATCAGGCATTGCAGTCATGAACATATAAACCCACCTGCAAAGCCAGGTGCCACCCACCCCACCAGGAAATCTGCCTTTAGAGGAAGGCACCTCTGAGAATGAGTTCTTCCACAGTAGGGAATCAGCATTTCCATTACTAGGATGCCCATTCTGGCGCATGATGGCATTATGCCAACCAGAAGACAGTGGTGCATCCGCCGAGCGGAGAATGCGGCAGATAGCTGTATTATGGTTATGAATGTTATGCGTACCTCTGTTTATTTGATGGTGGTTATGCTGTTTGTTAGAGGGTTAACGTTTATGGGAGCTCACCACCCATACCTTCACACACCACCCAGGAAAGGGTACGTGGCTGGCTATCCGAAGCCACTGTAGTCAACACTGAAGAGACAATTACTGCATCTTTGATGGCCTCCTCCTACCACCCCATGTGTTAACCAGGCAAGTTTGGCAAGGGGAGGAGGACCCCAGCTTGTGAACACAAAGAACAAAGGGTCCTGCCTGGTTTTAAAACAGCATACTTCCTGAAGCTGAGGGCAAATAGTGGGCAGAGACAGTGTCTAGTCAGAAGCAGATTATCTATTCAATTCCCTGATGGTGGGTTGGCTGGTATAAACTAGGCCTACCTATGCTAGTACAAGTAGCCCCTTTCTCTCACTGCTATGTTCCTATGGATAGATAAATATATTTTGAGGAAGCTGTCCTGAGTCGCCGCAGTTTCTTACTGATCACAGCCCCTGAAGGGAAGTGCTTTGCAGACTATAAAACCAATTGGGCTTGCTAAGGACACAGGGATGTTGGTGCCTGGAGACCCAGGATAAAAGTGGGGCAAATCACAGGATTCCACCCTGAGAGAAGTGCAGATGCTGGGCCTGTCACTGGAAAGGGGTGCCCATGGAGAGAATGAGAGAGATCCAGCTATCCCTGAACTGTGACATGCAGATAGGAGAGAAATACCCACCTGTTGCAGGCAGGGTTAGGAGCATGAGCTTCCCCATGTCAGCGGGTGAGGCAGGGAGGATGCTGGATTTTCAAAGGAGGATCCAGAACATTAATAATATCATCTAATATAGGAATGGCAATCGGTACCTTCTACTTTACCACCCCCAAGACAAAGAACTCAGTCTTTAATTAATTAATTAATTAAATTAATTCTCACAATATCCCGGTGAAGTGGTATCGTTATGCTCATTTCAAAGATGAATAAACTAAGGCACAGAGAAGGGAAGTGACTTGCCTCAGATCACACAATATGTCAGTGACAAAGCCAGAAGTAGGACCCAGGATTCCTGATGCCCAATCACCATGCAGTATGCACAAGTTTGCTTATCAGATGCTCTTGACTGCAGTCCCTACCTACCTACCTACCTCTCACATGCTTTTCTCAGTCTCTCCCACTCTCTATCTCTGTCTAACTTATACCAATCACCGTAGTGTCTAGGCTGCCACTTCCTCCCCGACTCGCTCCATCCTCTCATTGTTGGAGCCTGGGGACAGCTTAGCCGCCTCAGGTTGGTTTTTTCGCCTTCATTCCTAATCTAATTTATGCATAGCTTCCTCATATTTGCAAAACATAAAAAAAAAAACCCTTTAAAACTAAGAGGCTGCTTTCCATTCCAGAGGTGGGTTATGTTCTCCACCATGCACACGCACGCATATTTTTGAACAAGTTTGATTCAATGTAGCTGACACAAAAACCACTTAGTTGTTTCCCCTACATCATCCCAAGTTAATACTCCTGACAGGCTGCAAGATGTTTTTCAGCAATTTTTCTATTTCAGCTTTTTCCCCCCCGACCCCCCACCTCTCCTCTTTCTTTTCTTTCTCTCTCTCCTCTGCTGTAAAATTTCTTTTAGTCTAAAAAGCTGACCAAACCCCTACGCTTTGTATCCACTGCGTTTGAAACAAAAATTGAAAGGGCATCTATGGATGCAGGATCTGACAGTTTGAATCACTCCGATGGCTTTTATTTGTATGTGTTTCAGTTTTCAGGGGATACATGTAACCGTTCATGAGCAGCAAGAGACCAGAGTCTTCAGGCTCTTTGTAGTCACAAGACAGGACTTGGTTTTGGCCTTGCCAACGTTTTTGAATGGCAGGGCTTCAGTGCTGTGAGCTACTGCGAACTCGGCTCCATTCCATTACTAGCTTCTTTTCTTTTTCTCTTTTTGAGTGGGCTTGAATTAATGCTTCTGAAATCCAGAGGTCGCTACTGGCCTGCGTAGCGTGCTGTGTAGTCCGCACCATATTTCCAAAGCCGTCCCTTCTCGGCTCTGCTAATCTATCTCGGTCCCCTGCTCTGCCAGTCCTGGTTCCCTAATGCAACTTGGCTAATGCTCCTCCATGCTGACCTGCAGCATTTTCTGCTAGTGCTTCCCTTAGCAGCAGTGCTATGCCCCTGACCGGCACTCCCCTGCTATTCCATCCCAGGACCCCTCCCCACCCAGTTCTACTGATGCACCTGAATTCTGACCTGAAGCATCTTCTGCTTTTCCAGTCTAGTGCTTCCCGTTCCGACAGGAGTACTGCGCCTCTCAATC
Source organism: Chelydra serpentina (assembly GCA_037349315.1). Classification (NCBI taxonomy): domain Eukaryota; kingdom Metazoa; phylum Chordata; order Testudines; family Chelydridae; genus Chelydra; species Chelydra serpentina. The sequence goes on along the minus strand of JBAIAC010000017.1, from coordinate 10,334,530 downwards.
TTGACCTCCGGTATCACCTGCTATTCCAGTCCTAATCCCTACATAGCTCTGCTGGGCACCGCAACCCTGGCCTTTTCTGTTTTTTTCCCACTCTCTCTTCCCTGTCTAATCCCTTCAGACATTCACTCTTGATTTGCTATCTGCAGTCATAGCTACATTTCCATGTTCGCGCTACCCACTGGGAGCAAGTGCTCTGTTTTAGCCACAAATGGTAGGTGGTCGCATTTCCAATACACACTTACCTTGCTCACCTTAAATAGCTTGTTAGAACGTCTCCTATGTATTATATTTCTGTAGACAAGTGTAAGACAAACCAGAGAAAAGAGCTGATCGTGCTTATGAATTATTAAAGGAGAAGAGCACAATTAAGACTACAAAATAGCTCTTTAAAAAGCTCACTCTTCCAGCGATTTCTGCTGAGTTATTGGAATGCAGGTATGACCTGGGAGCAGCAGAAGCAGTGTGCGTCCAAAGGACGCTTGGCCCCGTGTTTTGCATGCATTTGTGAATGGACATTCTGCACCTAGGATACTTGGGCAAGAGTTCTGTATGCATAGGTGAATGGATTTTCCATATCCAGGCTCACCTGAGCCAGAACAGTGTGCGCGCATGTTCTGAGGTTAATTCCATCTGTAGTCATGGCTTGTTGCCACACTTCGTCATGCCAACCAGTGATGCAGGCAGAGAATGCATTGTTCAGTTGGGATGTTCAAATGATAAAGCAAATCTGTGCCTGGAATTTACCTTGGGTGGAAATGGATTCCCCAGGCTTTTGGGTTCTAGCTAACTAGGTTATTTGTACCATTATTTATGCTACAGTAGCACTTAACCTCCCCAAACTGAGATCAGGGCCCCCATTGTGCTAGACAATGTACAAAACGTAATAAAAGAGAGTCTCTGCCCCACAGAGCTTGCAGGGTAAATAAACAAGACAGATAAGGTCTTGGAGAACAGAATTATAACACATTTTGTTCAGGGCCAGCGCTTCCACTAGTGTGCCAGGATTTGGGGGGCGGCATTTCACCACCGGCGGCGATTTGGCAGCAATAAATTGGCCACCGAAACGCCTCCGAGAATGCAGCTTCAGAGGAGCTGCTGCTGCGGGGGGATGGGGAGCGGGCGGGGGCGGTTAACGGCTGCGGGGGGTTGGGGAGCCAGCCATCGCAGGCGGGGGTGGGGGGAGCTGCTGCGGGCAGGGTGGGTGAGCCACCGTGGGGGATGGGGAACTGGCTGCCAGGGAGTGGGGGGGGGCACAGGGCTGGTGCAAGGAAGTTTTGCCTAGGGCGCGAGCACAGCCGGTGGCTCGGGCGGTCGCCTAGGGTGCTGGGGGGGCGGCTCGCCACGGCTGCCTTCCGCCCTCCCGGCTCCGCGGCTGAGTCGGGAGCTGGGGGGGTGGCATGGAGCCGAGGGGAGGGGGGACAGCTGGCTGTGGCTGCCTGCCGCCCTCCCGGCTCCGTGGCTGAGCCTGGAGGTGGGGGCGCGGCTGACCGCGGCTGCCTGCCACCCTCCCGGCTCTGCAGCTGAGCCGGGGGGGGACGGACAGCTGTGGCTAAGCTGGGGGGGTGCCGCGGGAGTCCATGGGGGGGGGGAGCCACCGTGGGGGGAGGCTGGCTGTGGGGGGGCAGTGTTATCTGGGGGGGGCACGCAGGGCTGGTGCAAGGAAGTTTCGCCTAGGGCGCGAAACTTCCTTGCACCGGCCGTGGGCGCGAGACTTCCTTGCACCGGCCCTGATTTTGTTCCTGACCTGCAGCACTTCTTGCTATTCCAGTCCTAGTTCCCTCATTTTACAAATGATAAACTGAATCAGTGACTAGCCAAAGGTCATTCAGAGTCTCTGTGAACTATCCTTAGTCTCTAAGCTCTTATATTGGTGTCCATCATGAAAGTAATAGCTGGATCTGAGGAGGGAAGATGCAGTTGTCCGAAGCCATGTCTTGATTCTGGTAAAGCTCGATTCTGGTAACTGACTACTTGCTCCTAAAGAATAAAACGTTGGCAAGAATAGCTCAGAGCATAGTAACCTTGCTAAGGAAATCAATATTGTTTTGTGACTGATAAGGTAATTGTTTTACTTTTCTTGTAATTCAGTCATTGTTAAAATGTTTTCTCTTTGTTACGGTTTAGTAATTACTTTTGAAAGGCTGGCTCCTTATCTTTTCCACTTTTGTTTTGCCTGTAAATATTTAGCCCACAATTTTGATAGGCTTGTAAATAAATCCATCTACCTTTGTTATTCGCGGTTGGTTTTTTTACCCTTAAGCTTCCAAGCAGTAACTGGGAAAGGGAGAGAATACTAAGTTAGGACTGGTTGAGAAATGAATGAAACTGTCATGAAAATGTTCGTAACTATTTCATCCCAGTTTTTTTCAGTGGAACCTCAACAAAAGATTTAGTCAAAGTTTTAAAATTCCAAATTTTTCAGCTGGCTTTCAGCTAAGGTATGTCAGCACTGCAGCTGGGGGTGTGATTTGCAACTTATGTAGCTTTAACCTAGCCAAGCCAGCTCGCTAAAATAGCACTGAGTACACAGGGGCACAAACTTCAGTACAGGCTGCACAAGCAAGTACGTACCCACGGAGGGGAAGGCAGAACTGTGCAGCTCATGCTGAAGTCTGCACCAGATGTCCTTGCTGCATAAGTCTGTGCAAGATTAGGGTCCTCGTTTGTAGTAAACCATCAAAGAGGAATCCAATCGATCCTCTGAGTTAATGGCATCACTGAATGCCGTGACACAGGTGAACTGATCATTTTGCATTGCAGTAGTCAGTTGCTGCAACATATGGAGATGGTTACAGAAGACTGGAGCCTTTATGCATCCAGATTTGGGTCAGGTGATTTTTAGTTCCTGAACTTGTATCTTTTGTGTGTCTGTCTGTGTGTGTGCTGGTGAAAAGGCCTGGATTGGCAGGTCTCTTTCTAGACATGAAAGGCACAGCATGAGCAATGCCAGTGGAAAACTCAGAGCCTGAATTTTGCAAATGGTCTCTTTTGTTATCATGGACCAAACCAAAAACCTAGAGCCAAAGGCATTCAGGTAGTGTGGTGATGACAGCCAAGAGTCTAGAGAGAGAGAGAGAGAATATCCCTGGAAGAGAGAAACAGTCAGAGAGAAAATCCCAGATCCAAATATAAGCCTGTTTCTAATTGTTAGCGTCTTTTTATTTTATTCCAGTTAATTTTTTCAGGCTGGTCTATACACATCCCTGCTGGCAGGGAAAGGACTCCGCTCCACGTGTCCATCACGCCAGAGCTGCACAAAATGATTGCTTTATAATGAAGGTGTTTATAAAGGCAATTACGTTCCATTTATTGCAAATGAGTTATAAGTCCCACCATGCTGTCCCCGGCTCCTCTTGCATAATTAACACATTGTCTTCATCTGGCAACGTGGGGGCTGCAGTAGAAGACCCAATTAGCGGTGCTAATAAAGTTTATGGCACGTTGCATCACTACAAAGGTGGCTTTAGCCCCTGACAGATGAAAGGAAAGGAAAGGAAGGTGCGTGGAATACCAGGAGCACCTCATTAAGAGCTAAGTATCAGAGGGGTAGCCATGTTAGTCTGGATCTGTAGAAGCGACAAAGGTGCCACAGGACTCTTTGTCGCTTCATTAAGTGCTGCAGCTCATGTTAGCAGAAGCCACGTCAAGAAGCCTAGGGGAGATTCCAGGGACATCTTGCTGCCATGTGGGGTACTCCCCAAGTTCAGCAGCCTGCCCCTCCATCCAGGTGCGGTGGAGTCCCATAGAGCAAGAGTTTTGCATTGTGTTCTCTGCTGATTTCACTCTCTTACCAGGATTTGTAGCAGCAATTCACAGGCAACTGTGTTAAGGGGCAATGCCCAGGTGGTGATGTAAATAGAGGAAGGCAAAGTGGGTAGCAGGAGAGAGACAAGAATAGTAAGAGGGAGATAGGAAGGAGCTGCACTGGGGTTTTGCACTAAAACTATTTACATATACTCTTTCCAGCTGCAGGCTACAATGCATACCTTATCCCTGGCACACCTGGCATGGTCTCTAGAGCACTTAATCTTTATGAGGCCCAGTCCCTTGTGCTCACTTTATTTGAAGAGTGTCTAGCACAATCCTTTGTGCCCACTTCAGCTGCAGAGAGCGATGCATGGTCTTTGGGGTGTCCTTTGCCTCCAGTACTCCTGGCACTTCCTGCTCAGCGCTCATTGGCTCTAGCGTTGGAGTCATGGTTTCGGCTGCATGCTCTGTGCCGTTTTGCTTTGATTCACTTGTTGGTTTAATTCCCCGCATTTCTCATGTTCCCGGCGCTCGTCTCATTTCAACAAGCTTCTCATTTCCCAGTGTGTGTTTAGTTTCAGCACTGGACCCTGTTCAATATTTACCGTCTCATCCCCACTATTTGCTCTTATTTCCTTGTGTTTAACATATATATTTGTTGCCATCTGTCTCATAAGCGCAGCTGCTCTCTTCGTCCCTGCAGCCCTTCCTCGCGATTGCGGCCTCTGCTCACAGTGGCTTGACTTGAGGAAGAGTCCGAGATGGGCCAGATCACGGGTGAATCACTATCAGTGTGCCAGGAGGTCATAGTGAATGTGTGACTATGGTGCAGGGACAGGAGGTTAAAGGGAAAGACTGGATTTTGATGAAATTTACTGTCAAGGAAACTATTAGCAATGGTAACAATATAGACAAATGTTACCCACTGTTTCAATGAGTGTGACATATTCCCTTCTAATGGCATGTCCACGTGATAGGATAAGAGCCTACTACTTCCAGCAGACATTGGAACTATTCCTTTAGCTCAAGTGGGAGAGGCCCACTCCGAAGTCCCCAGGCTCAGCGTCTGCTGTTGATCCATGGTGGGGTTGTTACAAACGTTTCACTGCTGTTTGTTTTTCCCTGTGACCGAGGGAAGTTCCTCGATGGAATGTAATTTATTAAAGGGGGCAGAGGGGACCGTAGTTTACTGAATTCATCGATTTATAGATTCCAAGATCAGAAGGGAACATTGTGACCATCTAGACTGACCTGTGTAACACAGGCCACAGAACTTCCCCAAATAATTCTTAGGGCAGATCTTTTAAAAAAACATCCAATCTTGATTTTTAAATTGTCAGTGATGGAGAATCCACCAGGACCGCTGGGAAGTTGTTCTAATGGTTTAATTACTCTTTGTTAAAAATGTATGCTTTATTTCCCGTCTGAATTTGTCTAGCCTCAGCTTCCAGGCCTTGGATCTTATTAGACCTTTGTCTAGATGGAAGAGCCCATTATCAAATATTTGTTCCCCAAATGGGTACTTATAGACACTAATGAAGTCATCCCTTAACCTTCTCTTTGTTATGCTAAATAGATTAACCTAAATAGATTAAATAGTCTGTCCCTATAAAGAAGGTTTTCTAATCCTTTAATCATTCTCGTGGCTCTTCTCTGTACTCTCTCCAATTAATCAACATCCTCCTTTATCATCCATCCAACTTAGTCCTGCCACAAGTGCAGGGGACAGGACTAGATGACCTCTCGAGGTCCCTTCCAGTTCTATGATTCTTGAACTGTGGACACCAGAACTGGGCACATTATTCCAGCAGTGGTCGCATCAGTGCCATAACCTGACGTGAACTAAGCTCTCTCTACTCCTGCTCAAGATTCTCTGTTTATGCATCCGACAATACCATTAGCTCTCTTGGCCACAGCATCATGCTGGGAGCTCATGTTCAGCTGATTATCCACCCCCAAATCTGTTTCGTAGTTGCCGATTCCCATGATAGAGCCCCCCATCCTGGAAGTATGACCTACATTCTTTGTTCCTAGATGTAAACGTTTCTATTTATCCGTATTAAAATGCATAGTGTTAGCTTGAGCCCAGTTTACCAAGCAATCCAGGTCACTCTGTATCAGTGACCTGTGCTTTTCATTATTTACCACTCTTCCAATGTTTTTTATCATTTGCAAACTTTATAGGTGACGATTTTATGTTTTCTTCCAGGCCATCAATAAAAATGTTCAGTAGTGTAGGGCCAAGAACCGATCTCTGTGGATCCGACCAGTGATAACCTAGTTTTTACGTCTCAAGCATCTTTCATCCAGTCTTTACAAACTGATTCTTCCCCACATTCCCTTGTGTGACGTGTATTATAATTCTCCCTATTTTAAAGATGGGAGAACGGAGGCAGACAGATTGTCATGCTCAGTGGCTCAGATACTACAGTGATGAGCATGACAGATAGATAGATATGTCTTTCAACTAGTCAGTAGCAGAGCAAGTACCTCCAAGTCAGGGCCAGCTCCAGGCACCAGGTGGCAAAGCGCGTGCCTGGGGTGGCGCCCTGTAAGGGGCGGCAGTCCAGGGATTCTGGGGAGGCCTTTTTTTTAACTTTGGCGGCGGCTTTTTTTTTTTGCGCTTGGGGCGGCCGAAAATCTGGAGCCGGCCCTGCCCTAAGTGCCCCAACTACCCCATTCTTGCCATAACAACAATAGTAAAAATAGCAGCTGTTCGGACAGGTACGAGAACTTATAGAGAACGGCCATGAAGAACTGAAAATATAGGTTTCTGAAGCACTGTACTAACCTTCAGTCCTCACATTTGTGGTGTGAGGCAGGTAGTTATTACTGACGCCATTGTATACGTTGGAAGCAAATTGGCGAAGGACCTTGCTCAAGGCCACACAAGGAAGTCCAGAGTTAGAGCCAAGACAAGACCGTAAGGAATCCCTGTCTCTTGGCTGTACGCGCTGTAGGAGGGTTACATCTCCATGTAACCCTCCTACAATTACTTCACTGTTTGTCTTAGGGCATATCCACACTACAGCGGTATAGCTACCGTGCTGCAGCTGTGCCACTATAGTGCCATGGTGTAGATCACTGGTTCTCAACCCATTTACCATTGTGGGCCGCATATGCAGCTCTATGGGCTATCTGGGCCGCATCCACACCATATATAGACTACCTGTATGTATGGCCCTGAAGATGTCACAGACGCCGCAGTTGTGTGCTGATCAGGCTGCAGGTTGAGAACCACTGGTGTGGATGCTTCCTGCATTGATGAAAGGGGATTTTCCATTGATGTAGTTAATCCGTCCATCTTCCAGTGACCTAGCCACATCTAGTCTGGGAGTTAGGTCAATCTAAGTATGGCACTCAGGGCAAAACAAATCAGCGCTGAGTGACCTCAAATTTTTAAGTATATTACCAGGCCTTAGCTCTCTTTCCTTCCCATTCTATGCTAAAATTTGACTTGCATTGCTTGCCTGATTATCATCTCTGAGGAGGAGACTGAGAACGTCCTTACATGATTTCTAATGTGTTGTGCGTGGGGGGGTGGGGGGGTTGCACTTGGAAAATGGAAATCAATATGAAAGGGGGGGGGGGAAATAAAGATACACTGAGTGAGACAGAAGCTGGAATTAGAATACAGTGGTTTAATGCTCCCAAAAAACAGCCTATTGTTTCTTATCAGATTTCCTCTTGAGCAAGCAATTGTGAAGCCAACCTGTCCGGAGAAATGAGCTGTCATTCCACACAGTGAACAAACACCATTGATTTTAACATGTGTGGGGGGAACAAACAACACACAGTGCGGGTTGCTGGAACCTATCGCTGGCAAGAGTCATTCAGCAGGAAATAAATGCTCCATTTTGTTAAGTCTTCAGGCGAAAACATTAGCAGGCAGTGGAAAGCCAGTGGGGGTGGGAGAAAGGGGGGCAGATGGCTGAGTCAAGGAGGGATATAGAGCTCAGATAGGATCCCATTCAGCAGTCCTTACTCAAACTGGCTGAAATTCACCCTGGTATTGAGGGGCCAGCCCGAAGCTAAAGTCTCTGAGGGTTAAAGTAGGATTTAACTGGTGCATTGGCCTCTTGCTGGCCTTCTGCATTCTGGTGAATTTCGCCTTGGGTACTCCAGGGACTCGGCCCACTAAAGTCAGCAAGAGCAGAGATGGAAGAATCACGTCTCTGCTATCCTGTGCCCTGGAAGGCCGGATGGTGTGGAGTTTAACTAGGGTGACCAGACATCAAGTGTGAAAAATCGGGGTGGGGGGTAATAGGAGCCTATATAAGAAAAAGACCCCAAACTCGGAACTGTCCCTATAAAATTGGGACATCTGGTCACCCTAAATTTAACCCCAGACAAACCTATGGCGATCTCTGGAATGAAGACAGAGGTTTTCTCTGCCATGAGTCCCTGGTGCTGGGCTGTTAGTTCTCCCATTGCTGCTCACCCAGAGCTGTCATTCCATCAGTGCTTTGTTGAAATTGCTGGGGTGGAAAATGAATGAGTGGCATTTGGAAGCTGGGTGTGCCTGGAATATTTGGCAGCATCCAAAGGCCAATACGCTTGGCCTGAATTTCTGAGCTCGGGTGCAGGAAGGAGTGACCGTGCATGTGCAAAGGCGCCTGTTGTATGCACATCCGACCTGTCCCTTGATTCAAGATTGAGAGCAAGCCCCCTGGCCCAGGCCATGGAATGAATCCTGCTCTGGGCTGGATTCCTCTTCCGGTTACAAGGTTTGGATTTTTTTTTCTTATTGGCACAGAGGGTCAATTTTTGGTCTTTATGCTTGACCGCAGCCACGGTTCAACAATTATTGAAATGAGCCATCCACCCACGCTCTCTACAGATCACCTTTCCAGGATTCATCCATCAGGGTGGTTAAGGGAAACATTTTCTGGAAGAATACATTAGTTGGGCTGCGGAGTTGCAGCATGTGAACCTTTGATGGACTTCCTGCTGGCTTTTATGGCAGCAATGTCCTGAGGACTCCAGGGCATTCATTCCTTTACCTTTCCAATGATCCTTCAGGAGAGTAATGCCAACGCACTGTCACCAGAGAAGACCACAGAAGGATCCTGTGGCAAACCATGGGAGATGTTCAGATACTACGGTGATGGGTGAAACTTTATCAGTAGACCCTGCGTTTGCAGCTCTACCTCCCATATCGCTCTGGATGAAATCCCTTGAGTGTCTTGCGTAGGGTGGCGATAGGGTGACCAGATGTCCTGATTTTATAGGGACCGTCCCGATTTTGGGGTCTTTTTCTTATATAGGCTCCTATTACCCCCACACCCACTGTCCCGATTTTTCACATTTGCTGTCTGGTCACCCTAGGTGAGGATGGAGTCAAGACTCGGTCACATACACACAGACTGCTGAGAGCTTATCCCAGGATAGCTGTGGGATGCAGCAGCCTAGGAATGAACAAGAATAGGAAGGATCTGTCCTGGCTCTGTGGACAGATACAATGGATGCAGAAGGACAGAGAGAACTGGGCTGTGTTTGGAGGGGGGCAGAGAGAGGAGCCTTTCCTAAGTGATAATCAACAGCTTCTTCCAGCTTTCTCTCAGATTCTCCCCCTCCCTCCCCCCAGCAAAGGAATGGGGCCACATAGGTCATGTCTGAAGGGTGCAGTTGAGGAAATTGATCACTTTAAGTTGCAGCATTTGTCTTTTTCCTTCCGCCGCAAGGATCCCATTCTCCACCCTTCTTGTAATTTCCATGGTCTCTTCTTAATGGGCGCGACACAGAGGAAACGCTTAAACCTTAATGGAAGCTATACATCTTCAGCCAGGGACAGCCCGGCCCTGGGAAGCGCGCCCTTTACCACCGCTCGGGGGGGAGGCTCTGATACATGTGGTGACAGGAGCTCAGACGAGTCCTGAAAGGGTCGTGACGGAGCCCCAACAGCAAGGTTTAGTTTGTGACGATTGATAGCCTTGGGAAAGGTCTTTGGACAGCAGGCAGTAGAGCTGCTCTTAGTGCTGCGCTTCTAACATAACATAACTTGTCCATCTAGGTCAGTTTGAGGACTGCTTTGTTTTGGGGGAGGGGTGGGGGGAAAAGGGGTCCGTCAGAGGATAGTCCCTTATCCATTAGAGCAGCATAGTGCCAGGCAGTGCCCCATCGAGGGAGCAGCAGACATAAGCCAGCGACAAACCTTTTACTATTCATCAGAGAGTCAAATCCATGCTGATCAGAGAGAGGGGAGGTTGTCAAGTAGCAAGCGCAGTCTCCTGAGGCACAAAAACGTGTGCGTATCAACGTCTGCTGCACTCCTCTGTGTTGCTGCTTGCTTCACTCTCCACCTCACACTGTGTTAGCCTTCTGCACTAACACAAGCCTAAACCAATTATTTCACCTGGCAGCTCAAAGTTTTGCAAAGACTCTCCTTCCCGCCCTCTGCCGTGACCCCTTTCCGTTTTCCACACCCTGGGCATCTCTGTCTTTCACCTGCATTGCTATAGCAACAGCAAGCAGGGTGCTGATGGGGTAGGTCTGCAGAGTAACCACGTCTACTCAGGGCTTTTTAGGACACGTTTTTAGCATTTTACATCTGAAGTCGGTAGCGCTGCAAGTTGCAAGAAGCAGCAGCCACCATACTTCTGGAACAGTATCACCACCCAGAGGGTTATTCAGCAAATAAAACACCCTGTAGCTACAGAGAACATGTTCCTGCAGATTGCTTGGCAATTACACACACAATAGACTGGCACTTAGTAGACCCAAATGTATTGGCCATAATAATCCTTCACATTTATATACTGCCTTTCCTCCCGAAGGATCCCAAAGTCTTTTACTGGCTGTATATACAGGGATCACTTCACCCACCACTGAAACGCCGCCAGCTCCTGCTAGGATGGAACACAGCAGCTGTTTAATATGAGCTCCTGACAACTCTATGCCGCAGGTTAGGACAGGAAGTGAATCCTGTATCCACATCCAAAGCAGCAGGCAAAGCGGAGGAAGGGAGAAAATATTCCACATTAGAATTTGGACACAACTCAGAAGGTCCGGTTCAGTTCTTGGTTCTGCCCACAGACTTTCTGGGTGGTCTTGGGAAACCCCTATGGGGAAAATCTGGCTTTTAGTGTCTGTGTGTCAGTTCCCCATCTGTAAAGTGGGAATTATCACATATTCCTCCCTTTATCTGGTTAGACTGTGGACTCTTTGGGATGAAGATTGCGTCTTTAATCTCGCTAAGGACAACACACCGTTCAATAGGACCCTTCTCTCAGTTGGGATCTCTAGGTGCTAGAGTAATACAAATGTGTTCGTATTATTACTCGTAATCCTTTCCAACTTTGCTACAAGATCTTTAATGAGTGCAAGTGGCCAGGAGCTCCATTTGATGTCACACCCAACAATGGCATCCCCCAGTACCGAGTAGTGGCACCACCATTTCAGAGCAAAAAGTATCAGCTGCACCAGCTGGGTTTTCATTGCAAGGTGTCTCTGGGTCTTCCAAGTACGAGCTAGGTGCACCCCTGAATGGCCCATGAGATCTGAAGAGATCAAGCCACTCCATCTTGGGTTGTGAAGGCCACATTAATTAATGGATCCAGAAACAGCCAGGTGATTTGCTTTGTAACTAATAATACTCAATGTACAGGTGATTTTAACTTGCATTGCTGGTATATGATAAATATCTTCTGTCTTTGAGAAATAGTGCGGAAAGATAAATTCTCCCCATCAAGCCATTCAATCTCTTTCATCCACAGCTGCTCATAATGAAGAGCTTAGGATATGCCATCACTTCCTTTGTGTGTTCATTGCTCATCTGTTAGCTATGTCCAAAATGCCGTAGTGAACATTTGATACCACATTCTCATCCCCACCCATCCCACTCCACAACCTCCAGCTTATCTAAACATGTCTGCTAACATCTCCCTGGTGAGTGAAAGCCCTAGACTGTGTCATGTCTCTTGTCATCAACGACTCGGTTCAAATCTCGGTAGGCCACTGGCAGCCCGGATTGATCAACCCTTAATGTGATTAGACAGGTTATACAATACCAAGCTGGCAGTATTACCATTAACACATTCACATCCCCAGTGAGTGCTGCAATTCAGCTAGACAGCTAATGAGCCTCACGCAAGCATGCTCTGATTTAATTGTCTCAATATTAATTTGAATATCTATTAGCATTAATATTCTCCACCTCTGCGCGCTGTGGTCAAGACACTTCCCCTTCCCTTTTGTGATCCCTGGCTTTTATTCTGAAGTACTCTGAGCCTTTAATAGGATGTGCAGCACAAGCCATAGGGCAGTGTGATGGGGTGTTTCACCCAGACCTTCTCTGAAGGGGTGAAGGTGCCTAGAATGGGCCAATTTAACCTTATAATATGCATAGGGGAGCGGGGGAGTCAGGCTTGCTGGATAAGGCAAACTGATGAAGGCCAACTGGATGGGGCAGGCTGAGTTTGTATAAAACAAGGAAGTTGAGAGCAGAAAAGGGGTGGGGCAGGCTGGCTTTGTACACTGGAAGAGGCTGAGAGTTGGGGCTTGGAAGTACAGGCTGGAAGTAGAGTTGGAAAATGAGGATATGGGCAAGGACCAAGTGCTGGTTGTTAAGCAGCTAATTAGCAGGAGAAGGGGGGAGGAGAACACAAACCAACCAGGGCTGTCCAAGTAATATTTAAATGTGCAATGCTACCTGATGGGATTAATAGAGGATATCAACTCTTCTGGGTTCAGGGCCGGCTCCAGGCACCAGCCGACCAAACACGTGCTTGGGGCAGCCAATCTTGGGGTGGCGGGGCAGCACTCGGTTTTGGGGGGGGGTTTTGGTGTTTTTTTTTTACTTCAGCGCGGTGGCGCTTGCGGGAGGGGGAGGTTTGTTTCGGTGGGGCAGGGTGGCCCTTGGGGGTGGTTTGTTTTGGTGGGGCAGCGCTCGGGGGAGGAGGGTTGTTTCGGCGGGGCAGCACTTGGGGTTGTTTTTTTGTTTTGTTTCGGTGATGTGGCGCTGGGGGGGTTGTTTCAGCAGGGCGGCGCTCGGTTTTTTATTTTGTTTTTTGCTGGGGGGGGCGGCGGCGGCGGCGCTTAGGTTTTTTTTTGTTTTGGGGGGGTTTTTTTGCTTGGGGCGGTGAAAAAGTTAGAGCCAGCCCTGGCTGGGTTAAAACCTATATCCTGGCCCCTGTGAGATGTTAAAAATGTCCAGGGTTTGGGCACGTGGCAGCTGTCTGTCAGGGGGAAAACGAGGTTTGGTAACTGTGGAGGAGAACGCTCGTCTGAGAACTGCATGGAAGGAAAAGAACTAAGATGCAGCAATTGTGCGGAGAAGCGCAGCTCAGCATACAAAGAGTATGTGGCAGCGGAACGCACTAGAGAGTTACAGAAAATTAAAACTATCCATAAAATATCCTATGCAGAAGCTCCCAAAAGATATTCACAGCAGAATGTGGAGGAGGAGGAAAAGAGCCGCTGGTACAACGACATGCAGTTCAGAGCAGGAAAGAGAATGTAAGGGGAATAGATGAAGATATACTGCTTGTAGGCAAAGATAAATGTATCATTTCTGATACAAGTGATTAATTGTACTTTACAGATACGGAAGAAGGCTGAAAGAACAAAAACTGCAACAAAAGTGGCAAAAAAGTATTTGCTTATAGGCAATCTTTTGACAGACCTCACTCATGCAATTTTAAATGAAAGTAATAATGCAGTTTAATCAACATGGTTCTAATGGTTTGTTGCTGGCACACACATGGTTGAATAACACATAGTCAGGAATGAAAGAAAACTATCTTTTTGAAATAGAAAACAAACCTGATGTGATATGTCTACAGGAAACAGAGTTAGTGAAAACTTATGTTTAAAATTGCAGGATATGATGTAGTCAGATGTGACAGAGAAATAACAGGAGGAGGGGGAAGGGTCTTTATATTTATAAAGAAAGGTCTTAGTTATGTTGCCATATAGAACTTAAGTTCTGAGTACACTAGTGTTGAGATTCCTCTGCAGAGTACTAGTACCTTTATACAAATCTATAATGTTTACAACCTATGTAAAAAAAGAGACAATTTAGAATTGGAAGAGTTAGTTAGGGGTGTCAAAGGCTCATATATTTGCGGGGACTTTAATAGCCATAATGAATTATGGGGAAGCAGAAAAAACAGATTATAATGACAAATGGCTGGAACAGTTCGCTGACATGCACAACTTGGTATTGCTTGGTTATGGAGCACCTACTAAGTTTAATTTGGCGGATGGAACCTTTTCATGTTTAGATCAAGGAATTGCAGCAAGTGATATAGCAAGTCAGTGCAGCGGGGAAATCTATACAGAAGATGGAATGGGAAGTGATCACTTCCCTATGCTAATTACATATCAAGGCCAAAGTAATGTTGAAAGTTCTGAAGGAATTCCTACCTTGAGCCTTAGAAAAACAAACTGGGGACTCTTTAGGAGTAAGTGTGCTGAGTATCTACGTACCAATTGTATAAGTGATAATCTAGAGAAATTTCATGATAATGTAGCAAAGGGAATTGTAGCAGCAGCCAACCTAGCTATATGTGAGACACTGAATTTCCACAAACTCAGAAATCCAGTTCCCTGGTGGAATGAAGATTGTAAAGCAGCAATTAAAGAAAGAAATAAGGCATACAAACAAGCAAAAAATACAATGAGTAGGACTTAGTGAGCTATAAAAGATCTAAAGCATTGGCGCATTGTGTCTTTTTAAAAATTCTGAGTTGGAAAAAGTATTGTGAATAAAGACTCCAAGTTTCAGAGTGGTAGCTGTGTTAGTCTGTATCAGCAAAAACAACGAGGTTTCAGAGAGAGATAAACAAGTTAAAAGAATGAATGGGATATGGAGTAAAATCAAATTTATACCGGATCTGATAGTAAGTTATAAAGTTGAAAGCTCTAACTGAGGAAAAAATAGACATTTTAGCAAAAGAGTTCCGAAAAGTTGGTAGTGATACAAATCAAAGTAGAGAGTTTTATGAACAAAAAGGAATGTTGGCTGAAGTTCTTCCATGGCCGGGTAGACTATAAAGCTGATGTGCTGAATGAAAATTTCAGCATACAGAATCTCAAAAAAGCTATAGACAAAAGTAAAAATACAGCCGTAGGTAAAGACCGCATATGTAATGCAATGCTTAAGCACCTACCAGAAAGGAGGTTAAGGATTTTATTAGAATTGTATAATAATATATGGGGAGAAGGAATACTACCGACAGAATGGAAGCAAGCCGTGGTTAGACTGATAAGAAAACCTGGCAAATTACTCACAAGACCTGATACATATAGACTCATTGCCCTCACATCATATGTGGGCAAAGTTATGAAAAGAATAATAAATGAGAGATTAGTAGCATATGTGGAAAAAATGAAATTATAAACTGTGCACAAAGTGATTTCAGGAAAGGGAAGATGCACAGTTGATCAAGTTGTAAGATTAGAAACAGAAATAAAAAAAAATCCCGTGAGGACCCAGGAGTTTTATGATCGCTGTCTTTTTGGACCCTGGAAAAGCACCTGACATGCTGAGCAGGGAAGGCTTGCTGTATAAACTAGCCGCAACTGGAATGAGAGAGAGAATGTTCTGGTGGATAAGAGACTTCTTCAGTGATAAAACCGTACAAGTCAGAGTTGTGGCAGCTTTCTCGAATATTTATAAACTTATTAATGGCACTCCACCGGGGAGCATTCTCAGCCCAACCCTGTTTAACAGTATGATTAATGATCTCCTGGCGAGTATACAGACAGGAATAGGTATTCTTCTATTTGCAGACAACTGCTATGTGGGCCAAACATAGAAGACGTAAGAGAGCTGTGGAGAGAACCAATGAGGCGCCCAGGGGGATTTCAAAATAGGGAGATATTTGGGGATTTAAGATCTCGCTTGCTAAAACAAAGGAAATGAGCTTCACCAAAAGGAAGATTGAGGAAGAATGGAACCTATATCTCTATACAGAGAAAATACAAGTAGTTCATATTTTTACATTCTTAGGAGTTACGTTCAATAACAAACTAATGTGGAAGGGTCATATAGATAACATCAAGACTAAATGTAAAGAGAGGATGAGTCTGCTTAACAGTATTGCTGGGAGCAGCTGTGGTGCAGATAAGATCACGTTGTTGATGCTGTATAGGGCATTCAGAAGACCTGTTACAGACTATGGATGCCAGGCCTTTAATTCAGCTTCTAAATCAACACTAAAAAATTGGAGCTGTTCCAAGCCCAAACTCTGCGAATCACATGTGTGAGTATTTCGACTCTGTAGTGTGTGTGTGTTGTGTGTGGTCAGGAGAAAGGACTATAAATTTAAGGATGAAATTGTTAGCTTTAACCTTTTGGGCCAAGGTTAATGGAAATAGTGAAGGTAAAAGTACTAAACAGTTATAGGAGGACTGTTGGGAATTAAGTAGACAAAAAGTAACTGGGCACCGCAGACTCCCACATGCTAACGGGGTCAAAAGGTGGGTAAAAGATTTGGGTGAAAAGGAATGTCTGCAAGAAATTAAAATCTTTTATTCATGGGGAATCAAACTACTGCTGGAGGGTTCTCTCTCCAGTTGTGGATTTGGAATTATGTGATAAAACAAAGGGAAAAGCAGGACCATCAAATGTGATGACTCGGATTTCCGAGTTTTCATACATGGCAAATTAGGTCAGCCTTACCAAATCTATACTGGTACCTCTAGAGATGACAACGTGGGTAGATTGGGAAAGGCCTTTTGTATCCCTGAATTTGGAACTAAGATATCGATGAGACTATCTAATTTTGTGGCCATTGTAACAGCTGACTTGATAGGCGTACTATTGGCACTGATCTGGATAAGGGATGTACACCCGACCTAGGAATGCTATCCTATATATCGCCTTATCGGGTATAATAGCAATTAGAAAGCGAGCCTCGGAAAGCTGGAATGACTTAATCAATGACATATTGTTCTTAACTAGAGAGATAATAGAAATGGGTAAACATATAATAAAAATGTGGGTTCTAGTGCATGTTGGCACACCAGGCGAATGGCGAATAAATCAGCAAAAAATGCCTTAAAAATGAGGAGGCTGATATAAAGATCCCTCTGAATAAACAGGATTTCAAAAGTTTGGTTAAGAGAGAACATGAGAAGGAATAGCAAGAACTATGGACCAAAGGGGGGGTGGGAAAGGACAAAGATTCTAGGAACTATATCCTAAACTTGAGGATAATGGTATACTTAAGAGCTATGATAGAAGAAGTGAAGGAACAATATGTAGAGTGCTAACCGGTCACGGTGATCTGCATGGTAATTTATATTTACTAGACAACCACCGAGACTGTGTGACACGTGCAAAGTCCAAGGGCTAGTCTACACTACCCGCCAATTCGGCGGGTAGCAATCGATCTTTTGGGGATCAATTTTTCATGTCTAATGTAGACGCAATAAATAGATCCCAGAACGCGCTCCCTGTCGACTCCGGTAATCCACCCCAACGCGAGGCGGAAGCGGAGTCAACGGGGGAGCGGCAGCCTTCGACATTGCAGCGTCCTCACGGTGAGCATCATTTATCCTCATTTTACCAACAGGGAAACTAAAATGAGTTAAACTCTCCAGGTTGCAAGTACAGATCAGAGCAGTAACATGGTATAAGCCCAAGGAGGTTAAGATACTTCCATGTTGAGACTCATATAAGAACATACATAAATAAAAGGGTGATGGGTATGCACGGTGATCGATTGATCGATAGATGATAGGCGCGTATGGCAATACACAGATGGATGGGTGATGGGTATGTATGCCAATAAATAGAAAGACAGTTTATGAATTTTTTATCCAGCCTGGGCCAAATTTGTACCAAATCCATTTTAATTTCTAGTTTCAATCACCCAAAATTCAGTGGTTTCAACCTCTAACACTAGTCAAAATGTGATGTTCTGGGCTGAGTTTGCTTTCTGAAGTTCAAATCCAGTGGCGTGCAAGACTCAGAAGAACGAAAACAAAGAAAAAATTCATATTAAACTTCTGCAAACCAAACTGCTGAGTTTTGTGCAGCTCTAATAAAAACTTAAAGGAGCTCAGTTACCAGAGTGACGGCTGCAGTATGAAAACTAGAATAGAATACACTGCCTCATTCTTTACAATTTTCTCACTTAAGGCATTACCAGAAACTTTCAAACCATAGCCCCAAAAGAATCCCAAACAGGGTAAGCGGAAGCACAGCAGAGACCACTTCAAGTATCTATCCTTCATGTCCATCATAATGCACTGAAAGGGAGTAGCTGAGAAGTTGCAATCTGGCATTATTCTCCTATTATTGACTGTCGCTAGCAAGATCATGAGCAAATGGCACGAACTGCCATCCATTAGCAATTTCAATAGTGCTGCAATTTATCCCTGTCATTTAGGGCTCGTGTGCTATTATTTAGCCTATCTCAAAAATCTTATTACATTTTTTATTCATAGGGAGGTTAGATTTATATATTGAAGATCAATAAAAACCTCTATCATGGCTACATTATTAATAAGGAATACATTATATGTAGACAGACAGCCCACTCTATTGGATTTACTTAGTGGATATGCTTTTTGGGGCAATTCTGAAAATTTACTACCTATTCAGTCTTTCCTCCTTTCCCCCTAGTCTCCACGGGCACCTGTCTGAAGCTCATTTTGCCCAGAGACATTAGTAACTTTATTTAGTATCCTAGCTGCGATCATCTGGGATAGATCTGTTAATAGTCCCTAAACTGGAAGCCTATGGAATTAAAGGACTGGCTCAGTGGAAGCCAGCTGTGGAATTCATTTCTCCTGTTGGTCTGACAGTGCCTTAGTTTGCTGACCTTCTGAGCAAGACATAAAACGTGTATTTTTGGGCACACCAATATTACAGGCTCCTCCCTTTCTCCCTCACTTAGTCTGTTGGGATCTCAAACTCAAATCACCACGAGGGGCACATGAGAACTAGTAAATTGGCTCGAGGGCCGCATCACTGAAACCTTTTCATACAATGATATAAAAGTATAGTCAAAAATGAAAAAAAAGAAGAGTAATAGAGTATTCTATTAAAAGTCAATGTATTCACTTTTTAAAAACTGTAATGCAAAGAGGGGTTTTAATAAAATATAAACACTCCGTAATGTTTGGAGCTTGGCTGCCAGTGGAGTTGGCACCTATGGCGGGCTGCAGGAAATAACTCCGCGGGCCGCGTGTGGCCCGCGGGCTGCGTATTTGGGACCCCTGGTTTAGACTCTCTGCTCTTTGAAGCAGGGACTGTCATGTATTGTGTGTGCATGCAGCACCGAGCACAATGGGGTCCCAATTGTAGTTGGGATGCCTAGGCATTATTGTCTGGCAAATATTAAGGAAAATATAGACTGAGTCCCAGAACAACCTAGGGCTGAGTGTCCAGAACACACTGTTTTCATAATGAAAATAAGAAAGAAAAACTTGTAGCACCTTAGAGACTAACAAATTTATTTCAGCATAAGCTTTCGTGGGTTAGTACCCACTTCATCGGATGCATGGAATGAAATTATATTTCAGACATATTTATACAGTCAGAGAAACATGATGGTCCAGGTGTATAGACCAATCTTAAGAGGCTAATTAGTTGAGAGGAAACATGACAGCAGGGGAAGAAAAAGCTTTTGAAGTGATAAACAAGATGGTCACACAGGTGTGAATGAGGATCGTTAACTTAAGGGAAATAGATTCAATTAACATAATGGCCGAGCCATTCCAAATCACGATTTAATCCGGAGGCAACGCAATCTAGTTTGCATATCAATTCGAGTTCAATAGTTTCTCTTTGAAGTCTGCTTTTGGAGTTAATCTGTCGCAACACTGCTATCCTCAAATCTGTCATTGAGTGATCAGGGAGGTTGAAGTGTTCACCTACTGGTTTTTGAATGTTATGATTCCTGATGTCAGATTTATGTCCATTTATTCTTTTGCGTAGAGACTGTCCGGTTTGGCCAATGTACATGGCAGAGGGGCATTGCTGGCACATGATGGCATATATCACATTGGTAGATGTGCAGGTGAATGAGCCCCTGATGGCGTGGCGGATGTGATTAGGCCCTGTGATGGTATCACTTGAATCGATATGTTGACAGAGTTGGCATCGGGCTTTGTTGCAAGGATAGGTTCCTGGGTTGGTGTTTTTGTTGTATGGTGTGTGGTTGCTGGTGAGTAATGTTTTCATAGTCCCCTCTGGATGCAGAAATTCACTCCAGCGGAGCGCTGCTGTCAGATCGCACCAAGCTGTGGTGCATCAGTGCTCAGGGGGAGAGCTGTGCAACAAGTGGTGTGGTTCTTTTGCTGTGAACTCCGTGAAATCCAGTAGGCACGTTGCTGGCACTCCTGATCTTACATGGAAGGTGATCAGATATTACAATGATGGGCAGCAGTCTGAAAAGTTAGAGAGGCAGATAGTCTGAATCCAGGTGGTTCATCACTGTCAACTCTGTATGTGAAGCAGAGGTAACTGCAGTTGCCATAGCATCATCAATAATCTGGTCTAGGGTTGCCTACTCCAGCTCAGGTCATAGGGTCATGCCAGCCAGCCTGGGGACTATAGCCAGAGAGACCATTGACTGGGTCTGGGTCCAGCAGCTGCCACAGAAAATCTTCTCTGTAGTCATCACAACCAAGTCCTTTCTTTCCTCTGCCGGAAGGGACAATGCAGTTGTGATGCTACTGCCGGGGGTGAGCAAGAGGACGCATTGGCTGGACTTGATAGGGAAGCAGAAACCTTAATGAAAACACAAGCATCTTCCAAAGTAAGAAAGGAAAATTCAAAGAGTTACCAGCAAGATTTTTCCCTTTGCAAACACACTCTGCCCACTCCTCCCACAACCGTCAAGTTTGCTCCAGTATGAAAATCCCTCTTCAAGAGAAGCAGCATTGTACAGTTTTGGAGCAGGGTTCTGAGTCCTATTCCACATACTCCTGGATTCTGTCCCTGCCTCTCCTTGCTCAGGTCATGTATCACAGGAGTGCTCTGTGCATAGTTATATGTAACCAGTTAATAGAGAAAGTGCCAGCAGATTGCCCTCAAAAATACGGAGCTTGGTTCATGGGTTTTGTAGGATCAATAGAACATGTTGCGTGCTGCAAATGGTTTCTTGTGCACAGCTCTTTACATCACAAAACCTCTCTGCTTCAGTTCTCCTTCCTCTGTGAAATGGGGCTAAGAATAGCTGCTTTCTATAGATGTTGCAACTCTCAATTGATTATTCTTGAGATCCTTTGGGGAAATGTGCTATGTAATATTTCTAAATATTTAGAAAGGAAACAATAATAACTGTAAGTGTAATAAATATTATTCTAAAAGGAAAGACAAAATAAAATGCGGTATTAGCGTGATCATCATAGCACTCAGAAACCCCAGTCGAGGCTCACCGGGCTTGGCTCTGTAGAAAAGTTAGTCCGTGCAACCGTGCCCCAAAGAACATATAATCTAAACATATGGTGAGGCAGCCACTCAAATGAAGAAACGCACAGGGTATGAACAAGGTAGCAGGGAAAGATCACGTGCTGTAACAGACCAGTATCAGCAGCATTACCATGGCTTTTACCCAGACAGTCAAAGAGTTGGGTGGCAAACTTTCTAAACATTCTGCGGTCCTGTCAGTTGTTCCAGATGTGACAGCAATCCGAGTTGGGAGGGCTGCAAAATCAGCTGAGTGGCTCCTGCCACAGCTGGGAGAACTGTCTGGTCAGAGCACCTTCCAGAGTCGCAGAGAATTTTTACATTTCTGGATGGAGGCAGAGGGACTGAAACAGCTTCATCATCTGTAGGGAGCCAGGGGAAATAGATGAATGTATTGGTGGGATGAATACAGCACTCTTCAGTAAGGCACCCAGTTCAAGATCCTCCCCTCAACCCACTGTCTCTTGACAGCTCTGACTCCTTTAGTACCCCCAAAAGCAAATTCCTCTCCGTTTGCAGCTAGCAGTAGCAGCAGTGCATTGGCCAGATTGATGTCTCATTGCTGTCATACGGTGCGTTATGGTCACCTGTTGCAAGACGATGGCCGGAAAATAATATTTCCGGCCCTGCATAAGGGAAAAGCACCTTATGGCATCGCTCTGAGTCATCTGAAGCTTTCAAACTGGGTCCACATCTGGGGTCAGCCTTGTCCATTCTGGTTGTCTTAGCCTCGGGAAGGAAAAGTAACCCAGCACATTCTCTTCCTGATCTTTCTCTTATGCTAAATTCATATTTATCCACAAACAAAAAAAAAACCAACCCCCAACTGCTCTGTAATAATCTGCAGCAGCTAATAGCCTTGCAACATTTTAAATCGTATCTCTTCTGCTTGAAATAAACTGTGTCCCTGATCAGAATGTAATAAGGTATCTAGTGGTATTAAATACTTTTAACTCCACTATTTATTATGTTCTGGATTGTAGTTTACCAGGATTCCTGAGCCATTATATGATTTTGGAGCTTGCCGTACTTAAAATTTTGTTGTAGACTAGTTAGTATAATCAGCTAAATTAAATGTGTCTCAAGCGTATGATGTTTTATGTTAATTCTATTGTGCGGTGGCACACACGTAAGAAAGAAAGCTGCAGATTGGCCGTGGGGCTGAGACAATTCACAGGGCCTGAATCCGCTCTCACTCGCGCCGATGTAACTCCAGTGACTGCGCTGGGGCTAAGCTGTGGTGAACCCATTGTAAACGAAAAAAGGATCCGGCCCATTGGCTTACTTGACTTCAGATCGATGCCAGTGAATTCTTAGCAGTGGTTGCTCTATAGGTGGCTGCTATTTAAATTGTTTTCTGGGGGTGGAAAGGCACTGGCGTCATATATATCAGCTCCACACCGGGATGGCTCAACGCCAAGCCCTGTACGTCTTCAAGTGAGTCTAGTCAGGCCATCAAATTCTCCACTGTCTTCATTCCTTTATAAGACACCTTTCTCCTGGGGCACCAGCTTGATAGCTTAAGTTCTGTACCTTCAGCTACAAACCCGGAGAGGATGGCTTGATAGACTGTGTATTAAGGGGAGAGTTCCTCAGTGGTGTAAATTCGAGCAGCTCCATTGAAGTCAATAGAGCTGTGATCATTTACGCCATCTGGTCCAAGGTGTATAATAAGTGCTCGTTCCGTTAGTACCTGGTTCTCCCTTACCTTTGTGCGTGGATAACGAACTGTGCTGATAGAGAGAGCAAAGGTTTTCAGGCGGTGGGTGTTGTGACGCGGTGCCCTGGGGTGGGTTTGTGACTCAAAGCCCTACGAAACTAGCACCGTCTTTATCACTTGCATCTGTGCTGCGGGCATACTCACCCCGCACGGGTTACAATTCCCGCGGCCTGCACCAGCATGCACTGGGCTCGGTGGATTCTTGGAGGCTGGTCTTTGCTCGAGTTGTTCCCACGCCCGATGCCCTATCCTGCTGCACCTTGTGCGGTCATTTACACCAGGGCCAAGTGGGCCAAGCAGAATGCAACCTTTGGATTCGGTAGGACTTCACCCCCACTTTCCCACTGACAGAGCGGAGGGGCTAGGGTGACCAGATGTCCTGATTTTATAGGGACAGTCCCGATTCTTGAGTCTTTTTCTTAAATAGGCTCCTATTAACCCCCTACCCTCTGACCTGATTTTTCACACTTGCTGTCTGGTCAACCTAGGAGGGGGTTAACAACGGGTTGGAAAGAAATTGGTATGCGACATACAGCCGAGGCAGCCTTTATATCAGAGTCTCACAAAGGCAATTCTCTGCAGTTGATATAAAAAGGTGTCAGTTCTGGTTTAAGTACTGTATTACCAGCTAAGATTTATCAGCTTCAAAGGCAGCCTCACGCCACCAAGGGAATAAACAGCTCTTCTGCTTATCTATTTCACATAGTGCAATATTTTTCTCGGTTGACTTTGGCTGGAAAAAGACTTTTTCTTTTGCTCTGCCATTCCAATATTCTAATTTAAAACACCCCCCAAAACCTCACCATGAAAATAACCAATGACTGGCGCCACTGAGACAGCCCCAAACAATAGCCCCAATCCAATCTCCTTGCCCCCAGAAAGCTGTGAACAATGTATTTGGAACATGGGGCTTACTGGTATTTTAAGCGCTTGGTCTCCTAACACTGTTCGGAGTGTCTAAGATTGTCAAAGAACCTAAGTGACATAGGAGCCTAAGGGCTAGATTTTCAAAAGGGTCTAGGTGCCTAAAAATGCATATAGCCCCTTCTGAAAATCCCACTAGGCAACCCAGGCATCTAACTTGCACTGAAATCAAGGGACTCGGGTCAGGCAAGGCATTTGCTCACTCTCCACAGGAGTGCTGAGTGCCGTTCTGTCCCATGTATGCCAACTAAACGTTGCCGGCACCAGCTGACAGCAACCACTGCCCACCATCACAGTCAGCAATGGGTCATTTTTGCTACTGTAGGTGATCTCTACCTCTGGCACAGACGTGGTCCCCATTCCTGTAGTGTGTGAACACCTCACAATCTTTAATGCATTGAACTTTGCAACTCACACTGCCCTACTGCACAGGGTATTCTCCCCATTTTACAGCTGGAGAACTGAGGCCCGGAGAGGCTAAGGCCCGGATTTGTAATGGTATTTGGGCATTGCTGTGTTCAGTGTTGCAGCACCTAAGTCTCATTTTTCCTTTTGAAAATGAGATTTGGGCTCCTAAATCAGTTCAATGCTGCGACTCTGAACACAGCAATGCCTAAATACCATTAAAAATCTGAGCCTAAATGACTTCTCCAAGGGGACCCAGAAAGCCCTTGGCAGAGCAAGGAATACAACCCAGCTATCCCCAAATCCCAGCAAGCACCCTGACAGTTGAACCATCTGTCCTCTCCAGAACTAGCCTTCGACACTGTAGTAAGTAGGCAGTGTGGGATGCTCCCTTTATGTATATATTGATTAAATTTTGATTATTAGTGGTTTGTTTTTAGTGGGTAACAATAAAATAGTGAGACAGAAGTAGTCAAGCTTGATTGCCTTTATTAATAAAGTTGCCTTTATTAGTTGAGAATAGGTATACAATACTCAATCCTTACGGAAGCAACACTTGTAGCAATGACAGGCTGATCCCATCCTGGCTGGTCTGACCAATAACTCAACTTTGCAGTCGCTAGCAAGCCATACTTTCCGGTTTTACACACCCGGCCGTTACACATGGTCCATGCTGCCAATGTCCAAGCACATATTGCAATATCCAGAATGGCTGTACTAATGCAATTAGTACATTTTGCAGTTAAAAACACTTGTTCTGATCAACAGGATATTATCCCAGACCTTAAGCAACTAAACGTCCTACTCTTACTGAACTAAATTTAGAATCATAGGACTGGAAGGGACCTCGAGAGGTCATCTAGTCCAGTCCCCTGCACTTATGGCAGGACTAAGTATTATCTAGACCATCGCTGACTCCCTCCCACCCGTTACTCTACTTAAGAATAATTGTCAATAATAATATTAAGCTTGCTAGGGGTTTGGTTCACTTAACAATAGGCCTTAATTGTTAACAGAGGAAAGCCAGTACTAATATTTACCCTGTCTGGCTTTCTGTCTCCAGGGCTCTCACCACCAACACTAAATTCACTCCAAAAAATAAACAAAACCCCCAAGCATGCAGTCTTTGGAGACTCCACTAGGTGATGAAGTAGCGATTTGGCTGTTAAAGGTTGAGTAGCATTGTAGATAGATCAATAGACAAAACAGCTTTTACTGGCTCATTTGCCCAGCCGTCCATGTTGGTGCAGCGCTCTGAGTTTGTGGAAATGAATGAGCCCTGGCCTTCACGTTTTGCAGAGCATGCCGAGGGGGAATAGGAGGAGAACTAACATAGCTAGTGCTGCATGCAAAGTTGAAGGCTGGGCTGCCATGTTCAGGGTATGGATCACTGATTTCAGGGCAGAGAAAGAGACAAGGAAAATCCCATTGACCTGGAGGACTTGTAAAAGATCAACTGGTTTAAAAGTAAACACTTGCAACCTGATTGACAGCTGGAGCTTACAATATCCCCAGCAACAGACCTAGAGAGAGATGCTTTCTTGTTCTAGGAGGATTAACCCCTTAAAGAGTCACTGACACTTTGTGGAAAACACAGTTCATTTAGAGACACAAGTCTCTACTTATAGCATATAATGTCTGGTCTACTGTGTTCTTTCTGCATAGTAGATTGTTTAGTCATGTGGAGGTGGGGTTGATTTTCAAAGACACAGGGTGCATTCCTGGCCCTTTATATATTTATGTCCTCATAATACACAAGGGGCAGTTAAGCAACCAATTCCCATTGAAAGTCAATGGGATTTAAGCACTTAACTCTTATCTGTGCTTTTGAAAATCTTTGCCTAGGGAGAGTATCAAGTTTGGAATATCTAAACTCCTTGGAAGCAAAGATTCAGATCCCAGCAAAGCAGCTCTTTGCAAGTGAATAATGATGGAATAATATTTGGTATTATGTAGCTTCTATTCTATTCTGGTTCTTCTAGTACATCCGTCACTATGCTATTTGTTTACCTTCCAGAAGTGCTTTAAGGCACCTATGATCCAAAGTATTTTATAAAAGTGGATAAATATATCCCATTCTACAGATAGCAAAACTGAGGCACAGAGAAGTAAAGGACCATTTTAAAAGAAATAGGGTCTAAATTACACATGCAAAATATGCCTGTGTGGGTGCAAAGTAAGTAATGTCATGTGCAAATGCCCATTTGCATGTGCAACCACACACTTTGGGCCTGCAGTTTACCTGAGTGTAGCTAGTCAAGCGTGATGTGTTGGCTCTGGAAATTTTGACCCTAATTAACTTAACCAAGGCCGCTGTGCAAAATCACTGACAAAGTCATGAATAGGATCCAGGAGCCCCAACTCCCAATCCCCTGATCTAACTACTAGATAACACTCTCCAGGAGTTCTATGCCATATACTCTATGAAGGTCTTTTGGACAAGATCATTAGACTCATGATGCTGTCTGCTCTGGGTGGAATCCGTGATCCCATGAGCCCTTTAGTGCGAGTGGTGATTTTCACCAGTATCCTTTGCCAAAATGCTCCTGCCTCTCTGACTGTTGTACAATTCTGGCTGACACCCATGCAGAAGTGACAGAATTTCAGTGCTAGCTGCATGACCCTTGACCTCGTTTGCACATGTGGTTGTTGATCATACTAGTCCTAGGAGAGACATACAACCCTTTTCACCTAAAGATCTTAAAGCACTTTAAAGAGATGGGGGACCCTCCGTCATCCTTATCTCACAGAATCAGAGGGAAGTCAACCAACTTGCTTAAGTTCTCACAGTGGGTCTCTGTAGCCCAGTCAGGGACAGAGCTCATGTGTGCTGTGTCCCAGCCCGGCATGGTACTGCAGGACCAAGCTTACATAAGAGGGTAAGGTGCCCCAGAGGGAATGAACAGAACAGATCATTATCAAGTGGTCCATTTTGTCGCCCATTCCAAGCTTCCGGCAAACAGAGGCTAGGGACACCGTCCCTGCCCATCCTGGCTAATAGCATTGATGGACAGATCCTCCATTAACTTATCCAGCAAAAGGGGTTGCATAAATGCTAAGCAACATCGCTACAGCAATTTTGTGCCAAATACTCTCTTTTCAAAATAAGACCAACAGGTTGTTTCTAAAATTCTGCCTTTAAACATATTTATATGTGGCCACGTATATTTTACATGTCTGCACAATGCACTTTATGAAGCATATAAAAAAACCAGATAGAAATTATCTATTTCTCCTGTACAGCCTGTCTCTTTTTGGGGGAGAGATAACAAGGAGCTATTTCATTTTGCTGTGCGCTGCTGGATGCCACGCTATAAATTGAGAAACAAAGCTCTTTTTGAAAAATGCTTCCCCACCCCTTTTTTTTTAATGTCATTGTAAACTGGGAAGACCCAGCAAACAGAAGACATCATTTGCAGGCTATCTGCCCAAAGTCCCTTCTGCTCCATTCTCGTGTTTGCTCAGCGTAATGAATGGGCTCTTTCAGCAGGAGGGATCATAACATTAATCGGGACTAAGCACTGCTTTGTTTGCTGAGAATCAGGAGCTTCCCCTCTGCAAACTTTGTGAAAGGGCCGCTCCAATATTCAGGCATGGTTAGATCAAATTGGTGTCAATGTGCACTTGTTATAAATGAGACTGGCCGATCAGCCGCTCTCCACATCATCAAATATGCAGCATGGATATTTCATTATCAGCCTAATTCATAGTCTGGGGCCACGGCTGGGTGATTTTAGAAATTAAACTGTACTTTCACCTCTAAAAAATGCAGTCCCGGCGAGTCGGCGAAGTGGAGAGATTGCTGTGCTGCTGGGTTATTGAGTGATTGGGAACAGAGGAGGGGAGGGAGACATGAAGCGAACAGGTTTGTTACTGGCTTCACCTTTCATAAGCAAAAAATTAATCACATCCAAAGTGATCTAGTGAATGAGGCTGGCAAGCTGTGCAATTACAGGAATGTACCGGAGTTAATTAGTCAATTGCCTTTGCCGCACAGAGAACCTACAGAGCACTAGCTCAAGCCGCTTGGAGTTAGAATTCCAAAGGGCTTGCCGGTGTAGTGGCACACATTGCAACCGTCCCATTTTTCCACCCATCGGCAGGGTGGGTTAATGCACTGGGGCTCCCAGCTCTGGAAACGGGGCCTGAAATAAACCAGGGGAGACGATTCTACCCTCAATTCCGCCAGGTGCTGGTTCAGTTCCTGGCACAGGTCTGCCCTAACTTTTGCTCATGGTGATGGCTCCTGTGGGCTGTGCTGGTAGCTGGATCGCAGGAATACACCAGCCATAACCCTTCTTGCCCCGCCGTGCCTCATTGCCCTGTGGGCTCCTGGTGGGAGTGATGTTGAGTTGGCAACAGCTGCTCTGCATATGTCCAGGACTCCCTACTAGAGGAGTTATTCCCTGTAGGAGCCTTCTGGCAGATTTGCAGCCCGTGGAGTTGGCATGAAGTGACTGCAGAGCAGAGATGAATCCCCTCTGTGGGGTCTGGTTCCTCTCACTCACATCAGTTTTGCAAAGGCGTAGTAGACCCACAGTGCAGCTGTTCCCGATGGACACCCAGGGGAATGGCAGCAGGGCTGTGGAGTGACACTGGATGAACCAGTTGAGCCCATGCTGCTGCAACCCGTTCCGGGCCCCGTCCCTGCTGAAAGGGTTTGAACTGAACTAACTTGGGCAGAGACAGGATCAGAGCTGGTACCACTGCACAGTCACGCAGGACCCTCGTGGGACGTTAGCAGCGCTTTTCTGCACACATGCTAACTTCCGGTCTGCACTCGGAAGTGTAATTCCCCCAGGCGCCATCAAATGAAACAACGTTTTCACCAGTAGGAAGCCCTAGTGCAAAGAAGGGACAAGTGCCTGGACCCATTTTTGCTACTGTGTCTATTAAACCTGCTTGTCTGCGCTACAGCTCTCCCTGGGGCTGACACTGGGATCAGCTGATAGCATTGCTGGGGATTTTTTTCCCACACAACTGACATGAGTAAAGGCATTCCCAGCCTCTGTACCAGCACCAGAAATGTCGGGATTCTCTGGTGTTCCTGGATGCAAAATGTGCAGCTGATGCTCCAGAGTAGGGTAGGGTGACCAGACAGCAAATGTGAAAAATCAGGACAGGGGTGGGGGGTAATAGGAGCCTATATAAGAAAAAGACCCAAAAATCGGGACTGTCCCTATAAAATCGGGACATCTGGTGACCAGACAGCAAGTGTGAAAAATCGGGATGGGGGGTGGAGGATAATAGCGCATACCAAAAAAAAAAAGCCCCAAATATTGGGACTGTCCCTATAAAATCGGAACATCTGGTCACCCTGCTCCAGAGAGAACACACTAGACTGGAACAGCAGGACACAAGAGGAGGTTAAGAATGCGGTGCATCAACAGACCAAATGTGAGTGTGGCCCAGTGCCAGAATGGTAGAGTAAGGCGGGGCTAGGAATGTGGTGCGCCAGGAGAGCTGTGTGCGCAGCCCGGCGCTGGAAGGGTCCAGCATGCCGCGGGTTGGGAATGTGGCGCGCTGGCAGAGCAGAGGGTGGTGGTGGAGAGATCCCCACGCTGCAAGAGCAGGAGCGTTCTGGGGTTTAGGAACGTTGTGCCTGGAAGGAGCTGTATGCACTGGAGGGCAGTGTCTGAGCAGGAAGGCTTGTTCTGTGCTGGTTTGCTGGTTGCAGTGTAACGGACTCTCTTTAAAAATATATATGGAGACGGAGGGCAGTCACATTTATTAGAGAAATCAGCACTCCAGTAAAGAAATATAGGCTCCAGGACACACACTCCAGGGAAAGGGGTCACTCTGCCTCAGGGAGGGGGGAGGGAGGGGTAGCACAGCCTGCATGTGCGTATATTGTAGTACACGAGGCTGTGTTGCTGACAACACCCGTCCAGCTGCAGGGAGGACAGGGGCGGGGGCTGCCTGCAGAACACAGCCTTCTCCCCGCTGGCCAGTAAATGTTACAAACACAAACGTTCTCTGCACAGAAAATGTGTTTTTTTCACTGATTTATGGCACAGCTTCCTGTGACTTAACTCTCTGATCTCATAGCCCAGTGGAATGTGGGTTTCTTGTAGTCTACTTTTACGTATTGGAAATCTTACAGACTTTCTGTCAACATTTTAACGTCACGGGCCCAGAGCTCTGCTCAGTGAAGTTGAGGAGAGAGGAGTAAAAGCTGCTGTAAATTACACCTGGCTGCAGCGGTCCACAAAGGGCCAGTCCACAGCTGGAAACTGCCAGCATACAGCATGTGTTAGCCATGCACCCTCCTGTTCCTGACAGCCTCCTTATGCAGGGAGTGGCATAGAGCCGGGGGTGCTCTGCTGAGGGAATCCCCAGCTATCCCATTAGGGCATCTTGAAGGATGCTTTTCCCCAATGGAGCAATGGAAACCGCTTTGTCGGAGATCAGGATCTAGTCCACAGTCCTTAACTGGACAAGGAAGTGGAGGGAGTGGTGTTGCTTATCGTTGTCATGGCGATTCAGTGGAGATGGCCAAAAGCTGTGTCAAGAGGCCAGTATCCTTCCCCCTCCCCCCACGTCCCCGTGACAATGGTTTGATTTGGATCCAGGTCCCAAAATTCAGTGGTTACATATTTTTAGTTTAAGTGGTAGGTGCTCAGAGCTGCTCCGACAAATAATAGATATAGGATGAAGTCCTGGCTGGTTGAAGTCAGTGGGAGTTTTGCTATAGACTTCAAGGGGTCCAGGATTTTACTCCTGGTTCCTGTCTTCAAGGGTTGATTACCTAAGGGATGATACTAAAAAAAACTTGCTACCATGCATCATGTTTGCCCCTGCTTAGAAAAGAATACTAGTCTGTGATGAAGGCACTTGTCTGGGATTCAGGAAACCTGGGTTCAATCGCTGTTGCAAAATTCCTGTGTGACCTTGTGCAAGTTGTTTAAGGCCTGATTCTTAACACACACACACACACCCCAAGGTAGTCCTGTTCAAATCACTAGGACTACTCTTGGGAGTAAGTGGTAGTCAATGGGAGTAAAGGTCGCATAACCAGTCTTGTCATCACCCTGTGTGTCAGTTCCCCATCTGTGATATTAGTGCCCTACCACTCAAGTGTGTCATCCATTGTTTGTTAGATACTCATCATCATGGTATCTGGGTATCACAGAAAGACCCATCAATAACTATTGTCAGTATTCCCATTGACTTCCATGGCATGGCTCATGGGAGGTAGCTCTGGGCTTGGGAGCTAGAACCAACACGTAGAGCCAGAAGCAGGCTCAAAAATGCAGACCCTATGCAAGAGATGTAGAAACCAAGAGAATTGGGGAGAAGAGGGAGATAGCTAGAGCTAGGGCAGTATGATTCTGATCCAAAGGCAACGGAAAGACTCTTAAAGGGCAGCGAATCAGGCCTTTTGCTATCACACAAATGCTACGGATTGGTTCTGGTTATGGCCCATCTCTAAGAACTGCTGTAGTTTATGTGGGTTCGTTTGTTGGTCACTGTGATTTGGCATTTTCTGTGCATCATTGCTGGGAATACACTTAGCGCAGGTCAACTGGCACTTCTAATTAGAAATGCAGATACTCAAGCCGCAGTGGACAATACAAGACGTTATGCCATACACCTGAATGCAGATAAGGTCTGGAATTGGAACCTAGTAGCCCAAGACCACAAAGCACAGCAGGTTGACACCATCAGGTGCTACCTTCTCCACCAGAAAACCAGTATGCTAAGACAATGGCTGTCCAGGCAGCAGCAGGCGCATTGATGTCAGTTCCTAACTAAGCAATTTTATGGTTCTAAAGACAAATAAATTGCCAACAGCATTGTTCCGGCGCTACCAACATGTTTGTTGCCAGGAACCCAGGTCTGCCTTTCTCTTCATTGGACTCTATTGGCCAGATAACTAGGGCTGCTCCTACTTAGCTGTATGTGGGATATGTGATCTGCTAAGGGATTGTAGAAAAAACCCAGTGCTTTTGACTAGTGAATGGCAATTTTTGTCTACCACGTTGTCTTTTCTCTCCCGGCAATTAAAGATCATGGCAGGTGGAGGTTTTTCTAACCTGCCAAAGAATTTGGCCACTGGCTACCAGAGGCAGGAAAACTTTTGGATTTATTCATGGCCGCCTGTCATGCCCCCAGCTGAGCGATAGTCTGAAGTTTGCTATTCCATAGATCAGTTCCTCTTGGACATCATAACTCTTCTTTATAGGTTCCTTCCCTCTCATAAATAAACTTCATTCCATATGTATATACTGCAAGGGGAAGGTTGATTTGCAGCCTTGTTCAGACTGAGCTGGCATTTCTTTGCCACTTGACAAAATGCCCAAGGATTCTTTCCAGCTGCTGGGTGTGCCAGGAAGAAAATTTGCTCCTGTGCTCCCCTGCCTCTTCCGTACCACATTGGGAAGTGACCTAGCAGACCTCACAAGTTTTGCAAGGGTGGGATGGGTCAGGGAGCTTCAAGGAAGACTTTGAGCGGGGAGTGGGGGGAAGATCCAATGGGTGGCACTCTTTCTTCTGAATCAGGATAGAATCCCGTGGGGCTAGGGTGCACTGGAGAGGCTGTTCTTTGGGGTGAAACTTAAAGCCAACATCCTGGACATTTATGGTTATTAAAGATTTCATGGCCAAATTATACACTCAGGTAATTATGTCCTACCCTCCACTTTCAGTTGGATGAGATTCTTCTTCGCTTTTCCTCCTAACTGGTTATGTGTATGCTGTTATATGTTTAAACAGCTGCTACATTTCACCCCAGAGGTGGATGCCGTTCAGTGGTGGAAGACAGTATAATGACAATACATTGAGATAGCATGCCTACTACAGTGCTAGAAGCCAGCAATTCTTGATCTTTAATACTGGTTTGGACAATGAATTACAGCATGTCTTTGGGCAGGCCACTTCACTTCTTTGTGCATCAGATTCTGATCTCGCTTACACTGGTATGACTCTGAAGCAACTCCAGGGACTTTAATGGAGATGCCTTGGCACAAAATCATTGTAAGGGACAGCAGAATCGAAATATTGTCTAACTCAGTCCATATATGGCACCCATCACTGTCATATTCTATCAGAGCACACTTATCCTCACTTGAGAGAGCAAAACTATCTACATTTTACACACGAGGAGCTGAGGCCCAGAGCGATTAAATGACTTGCCCAAGGTGAATCCAGTGTTTTAACCACAACACCATCCTTCCCCACTTGCAAATACCTCCAATGCATTCGCTGAAATCAGGATCAATTGAGAACAATTAATGAGCAGAACAAAAAATCAACAATTCACACAGTTCCGAAGCTTATTTTGCCCCTTCCCTTCTTCCCATCTTCTTGTGTGGTATGTGTTTGCAGACAGCGAGGCTGCGGAACAACTTGGACACTTGTCCATTAATACCAAGGACCCTGGAAGGTGAAGGAGGGAATCCTTCTAAGCTGTACCTCAAAGTTCCTTTTGAAGGGACGAAGGAAGGAACAGAGGTCAGCTGCCGGAATTAGACAAAAACCTTGTTTCAGCTGAAACAGTGGAGCAATTTAGGTCCCTTGCTATCCGAATGAATAATGGAGCCATCTCTTTTTGTCCTTTGGCTGGTATTTTAATAGTAGATTAATAGGAAATAGGTTTAAAGGTGCAGCCTGCTTTTTTTTTTATGTAAGAGGTTGTAAAACGGAAAATTAGCAATGGCAGCAGCTGTATCCATGGGACTCTGTGCTGCTATAGAAATCAACCTCTACCAAAGCCCCAGACCCACGGCCTCTGTCACTCGAGCTAAAAAGACTAACTGCATTGTCTGGTAGCAGAAGTAGGCAACCTTTCTGTATCGGGGCTTAGCCACAGCAAGGAGAGGAGGGGCAGATGGAACACATACTTCACAGGGGCTTGTGTTAGCTTCCCCTATATTCCAACACCCTTTCAAAATTAGCTACTCTGTCTGCATGCAGATTTTAAGTGGGGTGTTGTGTTAGATTCCCTGAAGTCAAGTAACCCAATGAACAGGGTCTTAGGGACTTCTCCCAACCCAGCTTTATTTCTTACTCTCCCTTAACACATTGAAAATTCTATTCGTCGTTGTTGTTCATTTGTATTGCAGTAGCACCAAGGAGCCTCACTCCTGGAGCAAAACCCTATTGTGTTAGGTGCTGTACAAACAGAGAGCAAAACGACTGTGCCCCCCCCAAGAATGTACCAACTAAATATAAGACAAAAGGCAACAGGTAGAGACAGACTGACAGATGGAGAAGCACAAGGAGACAATAGCCGGCAGCATGATAGGCAGGGGTCTCAGCACCTCGACTACCTAACTAAAGTCAAGTTTTTTGTAGACATCCTGGCAAAAGCAAGTTTTTAGGAGGTACTTGGAGGAGGACAATGAGGTGGCTTTGTGGAGGTTTTCAGGGAGCTCCTCCCATGCGTGAGGGGCAGCGTGGGAGACTGCCTCAAGATGCTTGTTTTGAAAACACTCCCTGCAGAAGCTCCCTCCCACAACACTTAACAAGTCATCCCACGAGGGTCCGAGGGGACGTTTATAGCCCACAGACCCTCGCTCAGTGGAAACCTCCCAGCAATGTCTTCAGGTTGGGCAAGGGCTTGCCAAATACAAAGCACTGTCTAATAAGCACTAATTAGCATTCATGCACCCAAATCTGATCAAATAATGGAAAAACACCATCAACGAAGAACCTGTTCACCAAACGCTGGGAAAGGACTGTCAAAAACTGACTTGTGTATCTTGGTGGTCTTCACCCTCAGCTGAGTACTATAGTACATCTAGAGGCCCTCAACAAGCTTAATTCTGTGCTAAGTGCTAGGGGGAAAAAACCAAGGAGAAACAAAGTAGGGAAGTGACTTGTTTAAAGCCACTCAGCCTGGAATAGAACTGCTTCCCCTGGTTGCTAGTCCACTAGAGCCATGTGGTTTCTCTTTGCTGCATGTGCTCCCCACTGGTGACAACTGTGCTGCACCATCTCTCTGGAAATCTTTCTCCTTTCTTTCCCCGACCACTGAGAACTGGATTCAGCCCTGTTGTATGTAGATGCAACTCGCACTGAAGTCAATGCTTCCGATTCACCACTGTGTTACTCCCGCTTTCCGTCGGCATAGCACCATTGATTTCACTGCAGTTACAACAGCTCGTAGCTGGAGCAAAGCCATGGTGAGCCAGGCCCAGGGGGTCTTTAAATCTCATCTCCAAATCAGCACTTGCATGGCAGCTTGAGGGTGGAGCATTTGGAGAGGCTGTGGCTGACGGATGCTTGCATGAGCACCTGTGAATTGGTATCTGCTTTGCGAAGCTGCCCGAGCCACATGGAGTGAATGATGTGCTCGCAGGGGCTGAATTACTGCCACTGCCCAAATTATCATTTTGAATGGTTTAACTTGGCGACTTCCTCAGTGGAGAGCGAGGGGAGAAGATTAATCCAGAGCCCGGCACTTTAATAACTCCAAAAAACTTCCCCGTGAGGCATTTAGACCACAGGGACAGAGGTCATCACGGTACAGCCCTGACGTCCTCCCCAAAGTCAGAGTGGTAGGTCCATAGAGATGGGGTATGCCAAGCAGCAATCTCACAGTCGCAATATCACCCTACCCTTACCCCCAAAATTATGCAACTGTGCTTCATCCCGCAGTGAAGAACTGTGTGTGTGCCTGAGGGGGTTGGACTCAGCACACCTGTGTCCTGTTCCTGGCTCTACCACAGGGGTCTCAAACACGCGGCCCACGGGCCACACGCGGCCCGCGGAGTTATTTCCAGCGGCCCGCCATAGGCGCCGACTCCACTGGCAGCCAAGCTCCAAACATTACTGAGTTTTTATATTTTATTAAAACCCCTCTTTGCATTGCAGTTTTTAAAAAGGGAATACATTGACTTTTAATAGAATACTATATTACTCTTCATTTTTTTCATCTTTGACTAGACTTTGGTATCATTGTATGAAAAGGTTTCAGTGATGCGGCCCTCGGGCCAAAGGACTAGTTCTCATGTGGCCCTGGTGGTGATTGGAGTTTGAGATCCCTGCTCTACCACTTACCTGCTCTGTGACCTTGGGCAAACCACGTCCTGTACCGTCTCCTGCTGTAAATAAAGCACATCTCCACTTAGGGACTGGTTCTGTGAAAGGTCCAGGGTGGCTGAGTGCTCTGCGGGACTGGGTTCTTAGTAGAAAACAATGTGGTTTCGCCATTGAATTGGAGGGGCTGGGAAAAAATAACCTTGGGGAGTGGTGAATCAATAGGAAAACAAATCTTATGGTGAATTAATGTGCAACCTAAATGATGAGAAACTCAGAGAGCCAGAAAACAAATCTCAGAGCAAGCACATGCAGCTGGCTTGCTGGCTGGATCCTGCAGCTGGATAGATAGATAAATGGACAGACATCTGGCTGTCGCACAATATTTTGGCCATGTAGACAAATGCGTGCTGTATATGAAAGTCAAATTAACCACCCACATGCACTGTACTTGCATCCTGCATAGGACATTAACCCAGCTGTGCAAAGGCTTGTACATCATCTCACAGCCTGTCTCATTACCAAGCAACCAAGGTAAAAAAAAAATCTGTAACCACAATGCTGAGTAGCGACCTGACACTTGTATTTATTTATGTATATTTCTAAGCTCAGACCTTGTTCAGCAATCTCTCCCATCTTTATTAGAAGTCAGTGTTAGAACAGATGTTGTTTCCCTGCATCCTTGACTTTATCTTGATAAATAATCCAACATATTTAGCAGGAATCATGGTGTCTTTGTTTAGAGATTAGAGCTTGAGGTGTATTTAAACAGCATCAGGAGAGTTCATAACCCTAAAGGTTCTCAAGCAATATTGATATTACGGAGAAGCCAAAGTAATTAATTACCTTCATTTTTTTATCTATTTAATGTATCTAATTTTGTCACTAATCACCATATCATTTGAACAGTGTTCAGGATATTTTATTATTATTATTTATTATTCCTAGAGGCGCCAATCAAGGATCAGGGCCCCCATTGTTGCTGGGTGCCGCACACACGTATAACACAAAAACAGTCTCTGCCCTGAAGAGTTAACAATATCCGTATAAAACAAGAGACCTATATGAAAATATGATCTCTTGAGTATACTTCCTTGCCTAACTCTGAGCGGAGTCCTCAGTAAAGACCAATTATACACACAGACACGTGTTTGGTACCAGGACTGGAAACTGATGAGGTGCGACTAGTATCCTGATCATTTTCTGATGTGGTGCTCTTAGACAGCTCCAGTCTTTTGGCTGCCGTCCCTAGTTTAGCTAGTTCATAGCATTATTTGCCTCCTGACTTTTAACAAAGCGGTCGTCCTCAGCTGCCTTTGCTGCCAAGAATTACTTTGAAATCATAACAGAGCCAAATCAATACAGCTTTCACCTACACAGCAGCAAGCCATTGGGGCGGGGAGGCAGAGCACTGAACAACATGTACATTCAAAGCCTCTTATTGGGCTCCCAAAACATGGCCGGCCATTATTCCCACTTCTTGGGGGGGGGGGCCAGCTGCAGATTCCAATTTTTGTTTCCCCACCCCTCAATTCATTTGAGTCTCTTGAAAGTCCAGGGCAGACCTGCAATGAGATGAGCTTGGAACATCTCCATGGCAGTCATAGCATCTCGTCAGGCAGGTGATTTGCTGACTGCGAGGCTATGGACCCAATCAGCAAAAGGATAGCTGGCACTGCCCAAAAGGCATGAATGAGCCATGATGGCCCACTGAAGCATTAAGACAGAGCTAGGGAAATTCAAAGGGACTGCGCTTGAGGGATGAGTGAAATGAGTCGAATGAAATAAGACATTGGTTATGGTCAATTGCTCACAAAGGAAAAATATAGATCTCCCGATTTGCATTAGTGATCTTAGTTACCCTGGTGTAATGTCATGGAAGTCAATAGAGTTCTTCCTGATTTTGACGAGTGATCTGATTTACACCAGTGTCATACCAGTGTAGTAGGGAATGGTATCAGGCCCTTCGAGTACCTTTCAGCTACCTTGATTTAAAAAGTGCCTTCTCCAGGCTAGCCTGTGCCTTGTCTCTCTCAGAAAAACAGATAAGTAAGGCCCCCCCCCCCCCCCCTAGCTTTATGCTCACCCTTCCTTGCCCTTAGAGCCGAGTCTGGTGCAGAATGAAACCCCTGCTCTCTGGATATGCCACACCATGAGCACATGGCTGGTGCCTTGCCTCCATCTACTTCCACTTGATGGCCAGACGAGCTACTCTTAAGAGCTTGTACAGAAGGGTGTTCTTGTGGTTGACACAGAACCGAGACTCAAGTGATCTGGGTTTAACTCCTGCCGTTGCTATAGACACCCTCTCTACTCTTGGGCAAGACGCTTAACTTCTCTGAGCATCAGTTTCCCACGTTTAATATGGGAATAATGCTTCAGTTTTCCTACTGTTTGTCTATTTAGATTAAGTTCTTCAGGGCCGGGACTGTCTCTCACTGCATGTTTGCATAGTGCCTAGCACAATGGAAGCCTGATCTTCCAAAGGCCAATAGGTTCCACTGTAATACTATTAATAATAATATTACGCCCATTTCATAGATGGGGAAACTGAGAGACAGAGTGGGACAGTGACTTGCTCAAGGTCACGTAGTGAGTCAGGAATAGAAGCCAAGAGATGTGGGAAGACGGCCAGTCTTGTTCAGGTCTCAGAGAAGCCAATGGAACGACACCTATGGGGAGATCGGCGGGTTTTGAATTGTGTCCTACACGAACTTTTGGAAACCACATTGGCTGCGGTTTGACCCAAGCCATTCCTTTCCCTGTTCCATTGCAGCTGCCTACATGCATGCCAATGGGTTTTACTGGTGCGTTTACTCCCTCCCCCCCCCCCCCCCCCCCTTATTGGCAGTAGGAACTCTGGTGCAGATGGCACATCAACCCCCCCCCCCCCCCCCCCCGCTTTTGTGTGTGTGTGTGTGTGTGTGTGTATGTGCATGTATCTGCTTTCCTCATTTCACTTGTTTGCAATGAATTTACAAATCCTTTAAGCATGGAAAACTGAACCGTCCCCCGGGAGAGACAGATGGAGATAGAGGCATTATAAAGGCATTCGAAGCAGCTTTTTTGGTTAATATCTCTATATGTACGTCTACAGATGACTCATTAGTTTTGTTTGACACTCCTGCCCTTCTCCTTCTCTATGCCTTTGCATACAGAGTGTGCTTCAGAGCTCCCACTCAGAGGAAGTGCTATCAAGGCAAAAGTGAGACCAACACGTGCAAACGGTTAACGCAGCCCCAAAGTGCAATTCCTGCCTTCAAGGGGATGTTTATTTCCTCTTCTCGTGGGGTTTCATTTTAACACTGGATCTGGGACTGGAGATTAAACTCATACAGGGCCCGATTGATCCCCTTGCTCACAATCAGGATTTTTTGGATGAAAAAATGCCGTTTTGTTGAAACCCAGACTGTTCACAAAACAGTATCAGTTCAACACAACATCTGACTCAAAACATTTTTGATCAGCGCGTCCAGATTTTTTCCAAAAGTCCCATTTTGACATCGCCAAACCAGAAAGTTTGAATTGAAACAACCTTTCATTGGTAAATTTACACTAAAAAGTATTTTAAAAAAAAACAACCATCTTTAAACAAGGTCAAAATAAAAATGAAACATTTAGATTGACCCAGTGTTTGGTTTGGGTTTTTTTTTTTGGGGGGGGGGGGGGGGGGGGGGGGGGCAGAGGGTTCAGTTTAGGAAAATTAAAGATTTTTTGACTTTTCATCTCAATTTGGAACAAGAAAATTTTCTAAAATCTCAGAT
The DNA here is from genome assembly GCA_037349315.1 of Chelydra serpentina. Lineage (NCBI taxonomy): Eukaryota > Metazoa > Chordata > Testudines > Chelydridae > Chelydra > Chelydra serpentina. The sequence goes on along the minus strand of JBAIAC010000017.1, from coordinate 10,294,620 downwards.
TCTGATGGCATGGGGGGAAATGTTTCCCACTCAGCCCTGCTGCTGGTGAATTATATTTTACAACAGATTCATCGGTTCCTAGACTGTGAAAACAGACCATGAAACGTCCCTGAATAATTCCTGTGGAACTAGACCAAACAATCTGTATCCAGACAATTAAAGCAGTGGCTGAGATTCTGGCGCAGCCTGGAGGATGGGCTTTAAGGCACCTATGTGAGAACAGTGCTTATCATGTTCTGTGTTTTAGAAACCAACTGGCGCAACAGTGTGCAGGTGTAGTTGCGCCTCACATGTTTGTCAAGTATCAGAGGGGTAGCCGTGTTAGTCTGGATCTGTAGAAGTGACAGAGGCCTGTGGCACCTTATAGACTAACAAACAGAGGAGCATAAGCTTTCGTGGGTGAATACCCACTTGCGTCCGATGAAGTGGGTATTCACCCACGAAAGCTTATGCTCCTCTGTTTGTTAGTCTATAAGGTGCCACAGGCCTCTTTATCGCTTTTACATGCTTGTGTTTATTTTAGTAAGCGCGGTTATCGGAACCCACTTGTGCCCTGGGTGGTTTCTTCCTATTATCATCATTGTGCAGAGAGCAAAAGACACAACACCGCTAAATCTGGGCTCATGTGGGGACCCTACTGTAATGCAGGGCATGCCAGCCATACTAAGTTATGCCAGCCTCCCCAGGACTACCTATGGTTTAGGAATGCCCTGTGCCCAATGAATTCTGCTCTAGTCCCTTGTGGGCTCTTTTAGGCTGGAGCAGGTCAACAGAAGCCAGCCCATAAAAAATAGTAACCTGTGGGCCCCCACCCCAAAAAAGTAGCAACACGTCTCTAATTCTCAGCATCATTAATGTACAAGCAAGGGGGCTCCCGGTCTGCGTTGAAGGACAGCTTGCCTGCTGCTTAGCTCTGTCACAGGAATAAATGTCTACTTCTTGCAAAGTCCCACTAAGTCCTTCCGGCCCCAGCTCCAAGGCTCACGTTCTGCCTCGAGTTTAATAAATATGTACACAGCCAGAAATTGATTTTCTAAAAATGTAATATGTGCACAAAACCCAACATGTCTCAAATACGTTGGCATGCAAGGGAACAATTGAATTTTGTTCCTGCCCCGTAAAAATACAATGGCACTAAACTCCAAATAATTAGGTGATTGTGCTAAGCAAACATCTTATTTAAAAATGCCTCAGCAGTATGTGTCTGTAAGACACAATCTAATCAGAAAGAACCAGGAAATGTAGCAGTTTCCAGGTGAGCAAGCAGAAGTCATTGTATGTAGGCAAAAAAATATATAGCAGGGTTGGAAATGACAAGGGGAGGACTGCACAGACAGGAGTAATAATAACACATTGGCATCATTATTCGTCTGTGGAAAGCTCAGCAAAAAGAATAAGGGGAAACATGAAATTAAATCAAATATGATTACCAAATAAATAGAAAAGGAGAGGCAGAGAAAGTGGAGGAAGAAAGAACAGGGATAATAATTAATTACAGTACCTGGCACAGGGGAGCTCTTATTAAAGAACAGGACACTGGTCCATCTGATCCAATATACTATCTATCTATCTTCATAAGACTGGACTGGTGTCTTTTTTAAAAGACAGATGCCATTTTGTGAATCTATCCCAGAAGGCTGAGAGGAGCTGGAGTTTGGAGTTAATAGCCCCGCTGGTTGCCATAGGAGAGGGCAGGAAGCTCAATAATAAATATCTCGAGTTCCCCATTATCACATGTGGCAGGTGTGATTCACCTTGCAGAATAGATGTAGCCTAAAGAGCACCACCAACCACCACAGGGCAGTTGAAATGCATGTTAGTGTAGATTTGGGTGGACCTAACTGTCAGGTGACATTTATTTCTAAGTGAAATGAAATTTTTATTGGGTCAGACTGTGCATGATGGTCTAACCCAATCTACTGAATCTATTCCCCATTTGATGGTTTTGTACATAACCTTTGTAAAGTCCTTTAATATTCCTAATAAAGAAAAACAGGATTTTATATATATTCATCCTATTTCTATGCATGTGTCATTTGTCATTTATTTAACTTGACACCACTCCACATCTGAGGGGGGACTCTGTCTTCAGCTGGCTCAAGAGCTAGCCTCTCCATGGGTACCTGAAAGAAAACCAGAGCAAGGGACACCGAGTATGAAACATCTTTCTAAAATACTGTGCAGCCATAACTCGGATAGCTGCTCGACTCTCACGGGGGGGGGGGGGGGGGTGTATCTTTACCCTGCATAATTTAACTCATAGAAACACTTCCTAAGCTGCTTTGGAGCCGGACCCAGGCGGGGCTCTGGAGTCCAGGGGCAGAAAGGCGCCTTGGCAGCTCCCAGGGAAGTTGCTGTGATAACCAACCCCTGGGGGAGGGTTGCTAAGAGAGAACTGGATCCATTAATGGCGCTTAGCCAGGCTAGGTATGGACTGAAAGCGGGGGAGGTTCCCCCCAAAAACCAGACCTGTGGGTCTGTAACTCCCCGCATTGCCCGGGGGGGGGGGGGGGGGGGGGGAGAAGAGAGACATAGGGAACGTACCTTCTCTCCATCCAGCTCCTGTAGCGCGGGGAGCGGCCCGGGGGCTCTCGGAGGCCCGGCGGGGCACGCGCCGCTGACACCGCTCCGGTTCCTTCCTTGCTCTGGATGCTGGAGCAGCCGCCGCTCTCTCGCGCGGGAGCCGCTTCCGGCTTTGTACCCCCGCCCGCGCCTCCCCATTGGCTGGGCAGGCGCCCAATGGGGGGGACGCGGCTCCTAACTGCGCCTGCGCCGGAGGCCGAGAGCTGCCGCGTCGTGTTCCATCACCTGGGCCGCGCTGCCCGGCGGCTACACTAGGAACCCGGTCACTGAGCCCAGCCCTGCACAGACACAGAACAAAAACACCACGCTCCCCACAAACAAGCAGACAACGGGGGGGGGGCAGAGTCCTTAGGCAATAACCAAACCCATCTGTCCCCTTCCTTCTTGTATTACCCCAACCACTGAACTGGTACAACGAGCAGGTGGACAGGAGAACCCAGCCATCGCCCTTCACCCTGATGCTGGAGAAGGGGACAGCCCCAGGTGCACAGTAGACAAGGGGGAGGGTGTTTGTTTTATTGCACACCAAGAGCAAGGCTCTTCCAGGGACCAGCGCCTGCCCCCCTCACATTCCCCTGGGGCAGGAGGCGCCTCATTACCGCTACCACCGCCCCCTCTCTTTGCCTGAGGAAGTCTGCTACGTGCAGACTGCTCTCCCTGGCCAGGAAGAGCTAGGTACACTCACACTGCCCAGCCTGTGCCCCTGAACACTTCCCCAAATAAACAGTACATACTACGGGCTTGTAACATTCAACTCGGGACCAACACTTGGCTTAACCACAGGGGTTGAGATTACAGAACATGAGAATAAAATGATTAACAAAGAACAGAGTTTAATAGGAATGTCGGAAACAAGTCATTACTTAAACACCCAAAATCATAGCACACTTTCTAGACACGATCCGGTTAACCTCCTGGCTGAAAACGTTTCTCTCACCCAAAGTCTGCTGCGGGGGTTTCGACCGAGGCTGCCTGCAACCCATGCTGTCCGTTCGCTTGCTAGGTGCGGGATGAAGGGGTGCCTTTTGTATATACGCCCCGACGTTCATTGTCTTTACTCCGAGGCAGGATAATCCCCCAGGGCTTGTTTGCCTGCTCCTTTTCTGTAGAGTTAACAGCTCTTTAGTACATAGACTTTGTATGTAAACAAGCATGCGTTCTGTTATTTTACAATGCTACATTTACATCCAAACAGACATACACCCTACAGAGTTTAAACACATATTTCCAGTATATATACACACACAACTCCTTACATAGTATCTGTACAACATTGGACCACAGTATTAAGGACTAGTGTGTCCCCGGATGCTTTGGGAGAACCACAATGTTCATAGCAAACTCAGGAGGTTTCTGTACCCCCCTCCCTGCCATTAACATATTCTTGTGTCACGGACACCAGACCGGTGGTGGAGAGTCAATGCAGGGATTTGTGACTAGCCACTAAGTCCTTTGGGTAACCCATCAAACAAGTAACCCCCTGGTCCCAGGAGGTGGATTGCGGCGGCCCTGGGATCGCTCTGTGTTTTAACCAGAAGGCTGGCCAAACTGAACACCCAGGCGATGCAAAGGAAGTCATCTACATGTTGCGATAGTACCGCTTGGCCTGTGACATAAACAGGTTCCTTGTCAAAAATCCAAACACATTTTTATTTTGGCCCCGTACAAATGACAAAGGTACCTTCTGGGGTCAGTACCTGGAATGCTAGTACCCAAAACGAGAATGAAAGGTATAGAACAAGTTACTCTTCAGGCCATTCTGCACTAAAAGAATAAACATTCTGTACACAATATTTTAAAAATCTGCAACATTCATTTGTCAAATAAATGTCGAGGCTCCGGCATGGCATTGGGGAGCACAGGCCACTGGCTTCATAGAGGTGGGAGATCGCTGCGCAGCTCCCCCCAGGACTCAGCGGTGAGGCTGCACCCAACCCTGACACGGCGCAAGGACAGAGCTTGGCCCAGAAACGGCCCAGATCCCTGCCCCTCCTTGCCAGGTGCACCAGCTGCGGGCAGGCAGGGTCCAAGTCCAAAGGGACTTAGTGTGGGAGGGATGGGTTGAGCGGGTTCTGGGTGGGGCAATCTGGGTGCAGGCGGCTCAGTGGGGGAATCCAGCTGCAGGGGGGTGGAGGGAGGACGACACCTGGATGCACAGAGGCTTGTTGGAGGGTTCTGTGTGCAACAGTAATGGGACTCTGAGGGAGGGTGGGGCTCTGGATGTGGAGGGGAATAGAGCTAGGAAAGGGGGGGTCTACGTGTGGGGAAAAATCAGTGGAGGGGTCCAGATGCTGGGTAAGTGGGGCTCATCAGGGGGTTCTGAGTGTGGGGGCGGTGAGGCTCGGCAGCGGGGTCTGGTTATGAGGGGGCCTGGGGTTGGGCATAGAGGGTAGGGGGAGCAGCTCCCTCTACAGTGATCCCTCCCCCTGCAGCTGAAGAGCGATGGGTGCAGGAAGTGCGGGGCTGGGGGTGGCGGGATGTGCACGCGGCACTTCCTACAACTGGGGGAGAAATCTGGGGGTGGGTCTGACACGACCCTGGATCCCGTGCAGGGGAAGAGAAAGTCCCATCCTCCCCAACCCAGATGGGACTAGCTGCAGCTGAGCCCAGCACATGGTAGGAGCTACCCGCCAGGTCTTCCCCGGTCCTGCCCCGCAATGATTTACCTCTCTGCCGGCTGCCCTGGACACCAAACCGTACTGCTGGGAAGGTTGCACGACCGCTCTTGTGGCTTCCTTATCAACCAGTCATTTTTCTGGGGGGGAAGCAAATAAATTTTTACAATAGTGTGTCAGATGTGAATACAGGGCGCGTTCTGTCACGGTATCTTACTGAACTTTCCTTCCTGTACTATGCCGTTATTGACATTCCGCAATAAACCTGACTGATATTGGTTATTTGCGCTCTTCTATATATTTCATAACAAACCAAAGCATAGCCAAGCAATTGACGCTACCATTTATCGACACTGCCCACCAGCCATGTAAGCTATTAATTATAGGCAGGTTCCTTCTTTTAAAAGGCTCATCGTGAATAGACCAGACCCTGGTACCTCTTAAAGAAGCCAGCCACCCTCGGACATTGGCCTTAAATGGTCGGCACATTCACTGCTGAAGTAAACCCGCTCTTTGCTCCTCCCCACCCCCTGGCTCTGCAATACGGGCCGCCCTCTCCTCTGGCATTTGATACCGCTTTGACCGGAAGGAGATGTGCCTCGGTCTCAGCGTCTCTCTTCGTGCAGAATTATTTCTGTGAATTAAAAACGCCCTCAAAGGTATGGAAATACCGACAGGGTTACAAACATGTTGGGACAATTCAGCAAAGCGCTCTGGTCCCTGAATGGCTCACGGAGAGACCAGGCTATCCAGTGATCGATGGTGCTCCAATTAGATCCGTGAAACCAGAATGACCCAATGGGGAGAGACGGGGTAGGGGGATACCTGGTCTGAAGTGGAGTCAGTGGGGTTACACAGCAGGAATCAAAAGCAGAATCCAGCCCAGAGTCAAACAGCTGTTGGGCTTTCTGAGGGAGCAACCCCTCACTGCACCTTTTCCGCTCCAGTGACTCCAGCAGTAATACCATCCAGGCGGGCTGTGCTCTTCTGGTGATGTGACTCCTACTCCCCTAGAACAAGAGGGCGCTGTTGCCGCGCTGATATGAGAGCAGCAATGAGAAAGAAAGAGTTGAAAGGGGGGTGGGGTGAGGACAGTGACAGCCAGGAGGCGGAGCAGCTGGGCCGCGTGGGATCATTGTTGTGTGGCCTACAGTGGCACCGACCAGAATCAGGGCCCACTTATGCATGGGCATTATTAGCAGTATTATGGTAGCACACAGAAGCCCAAAACTAAGATGGTGACCCTGTGACATGCGCATTATCAGCAGCACATTACAGTAGCACCTGAGGGTGGGGGCCATTAGGAAGTGCACATTATCAGCAGCACTACAACAGCACCTATGGGCTACCCTTTTTTATAGTGCCTGGGGGGCACCTCAACCTGAACAAAGTGCATTATCCAGGGACATGCGCAGAAATTTAACTATGACCCCTTTTGGGGGCGGGGGGGGGGGGGAGGGCACTGTGCTCCCTTTCCCCCCTGCTCTGCCGCTCTCGCAGGAGCTTTCTCTTTCCTCCCTCTCTTCCTCCCCAAGCTCCAGCAGGAGCTCTCTCTCCCCACCACTGCAGCCTCAGGGCTGGAGGAGTTCAGTGTCCCCCACAATTATTGGGGAGGGGGCGTGCCTCTGCTCCGAAATTATCATACCGCCTGGGATGTGCCCCCGTATGAAGTACACATTATCAGCAGCATTACAGTAACAGCCTCCCCTTTTTATAGTGCACATTGTCAGCAGCATTATGGTAGCGCCAGGGGGCGGAAGGGGAATTATGAGACACGTGATCAGCAACATTACGGTGACTCCTTTGGCCCCCATGATTTGCTGTTACTCGGGACTGTGCTGAACTATTTCCATCTGGCACAATCCGAGTTACTCACGGTGAACACACAGAGTCCTGTTCCTCGAGGGAATCGAACCACCCAGGTCCTTTCCTTGCTCCAAAACCCAAGCCTGCTTCTCCGCCCGCCCCGTGCCCAAAGGAGCTGTTTCTCTGCTTCCTTCCAGGGGCCTGGCTTCCTTTACTGTCTGCCAACTTTCTGCCCAGAACACAGACTATCCCTCAGCCTCTGGGTCTACAACCGGTCCCGGAGACGCGCCCGAGGTTCTGATCGGCTGTGTCGTGCGGCCCAATGTCTCGGGTGGTGGCTCCCCATTGCTCACAGCTATCTCTACACAAAGGGGCATTTAATTGCGCCTTCCGCTTAGCTGGAAAGAAAAGCTCTTCACACACTCAGGTCTGTGACTGATGTATAGACAAAAGAGCCATTATCACCTTCCAGCATAACAACAGTTAATATGGCCACATATTCTAGAATGGGTATGAATCCTCATACCTCTAGGATGGGGGGCAGGGGCTGTTTATACAGGGACCTCCCTTGCCTGGTGCTGAGATGCAGCCACATCTGGGGTGAGGAGCGGGGGCTGTTTATACAGGGATCCCCGTGGGCACTCCGGTTTATAATTTAACCCTTTGGGAACTGCACAGCAGGCAAAGCAAGAGGAGTTTAACCACAGTAACTTTTACCCTCAACGCACACAAGAGTCACAGATATTCAGATAAAACAAACGAAGCCCATATGGCTCCCTCCCTTTTCTGCTCACCTCCCAGTCTTGCTTTTAGGGACTTGAGAGTCCACAGGGTAGTCCTCCTGCTGGCATTGTCAGGTGATGCTCAGCTGATGTACCAGGCCATGTATTTCCAGGAGCTATTGAGACATTTCAATTCTGTGGACCAGGCCTCATCTGGAATCCTAGGTCCTCTTTGGGATGGGAATCCTAACTAAGACCGAGCAGGACAACTACAATGCTCAGGGAAACCACCCACGAGTCCACGACTCTTCCAAGAGGAGATTGGAAGAGTTTGGCTTGTTTGGCCTAAAAAGAAGGGATGTGGTTGCTCCCTGTAAGTACACCAGGGAAGGGAAAGAGCCAGGGAAGCTAAAGGACAATGCTGGCCCAAAAGCCAAGGGGGATAAACTCACCGGGGATCCGCTGAGGCTGGAAATGAGAAGACTGTTCCCACCCACCAGCAGAGCGGGGGGGGGGGGGGGGTGTCTGGAAAACCCCAAACTAGCTGCAAGCTGGAGCGGTTTCTGAAGGGGATTCTCTGTCATAGCTCTCCCTATAAGAGGGAGCCCGGCCTAGGTCCGGCCCTTAAATAAACTTCCAGACCCTGCATTACCCACTGATCAGCTGCAGGTGGTGAAACTCCCTGTTCACCTAGAGATGACAGCCTGGCTCCTCCCCCTACCAAGGCATCCACAGCTGCTGCTGACTGTGATGTCAGCCCTTACACTGAGCTGTCCTGGGTCTCTGCTGACAGCTCAAGGTTCTCATAGATCTCAAAGCCTGTGATCGTGTCATCTGGCCCCGTGCCTGACCCAGGCCCTGAATTAATCCCTGCTGGAACCAGAGCAGCTCTCTTAGGAAAACACCCCGTCTTGATTTAAACCTGGCCAGAGCTGGAGAAGGCACCGCAGCTCATGGGGGGAGCTGTCAACCAGGATGCCTGCGCTCTATCCCCAGCACTGGGATGGGATTGTGGGGGGTCTGTCGGGGGCTAGAAGTCAGGACTCCCAGGGCATGGATGGGGTGGGGCTGAGGGGTGGGAGAAGAGGGGATTTAGCACAGCCCAGGCTGTTCTCTCCTTAATGTCCTGGGATCTGCCAGTCAAAAGGACCTATGTCTCAGCCACCTACTCAGCAATAAGCCAGATCGCTAGCCCCCCTCTATCCCTCCCACCCCCCCAGCCTGGGCACTGACCCACAAGGCCCTCTCCTGCTTGCCTGAGGCTCCCACTCCTATCACACTCTCCCACCATGCTCCTGTTCTTGTTCAGAATGCACCTTGTCCGGGCCACCTTCTACTGTGCCTTCAATGTGCGCTGCTTTGGAGAGGCCAACGCGCGGGTGATAAAAGCACTGATTGAGGCGCTTGCTGGGGGATGGTTCTGAGAGCGGCCTGGCTCCACAGGGGGGCTTTAGGGACCAGCCTGGCTCTGGAGGGATGGGGGAGGAGGGTAGGTCTGTCATGGGCTCTGCCCAGAGAGCAGGCGCTGATGAAGCCAGTGCAGTACCTGGCTGCCCATGCTCCCCTGGTCAGCGTGTGTCTCTACAGAGCCAGGTTGCTCTGTGACATTGCCATGGTGCAGCAGGACGGAGACACCACGGGACAGGCTGTCCTGGCCCTAGAGAAGGAACTGACCGGGTCCTGGGCCCAGCCAGGATGCCCGGGTTCTACCCCTGGTTCTCAAAGGGGGATGGGGTCTCGTGCAGTGGTTCTCAAACTTTTGTACCGGTGACCCCTTTCACATAGCAAGCCTCCGAGTTCGACCCCCCTTAAACACTTGTTTCAGTGGGTTTAAGCCCCCTAGAAGTGCCATGTAGAAGGACCTCCCTGTAAATAGTGATCAAGATCCTTCGCCTCCAAATGATTTGGGTATCCATTACATATCTTCTAAATAATCTTTTAAATGCCCTGTGTGACTGACCTCTCTCTGCAACAAGGGTTCAGTTCCCCGTTCCCCATACTGAGATGGAGTGGCCTCCCACTGAGCTGGAGGTAGGGTGATCAGATGGCCCGATTTTATAGGGACAGTCCCGATTTTTGGGTCTTTTTCTTATATAGGCTCCTATTACCCCCCACCCCCTGTCCCCAGTTTTCACATTTGCTGTTTGGTCACCCTAGCTGGAGGGGGAGGGACCACTCTCTGATCCATGATGGGCGGAGCCAGGCTGAGCTCACCCCTCCTGCAGGAAGCTAAGGGGCGGGGTGGGACAGGAAGTATAAAAGGCGGAGTCCGTAAGGTAGTTCAGCCCAATGTGAGTCAGGGAATGGAGGCAATGTCCCCAGATAGCTCTTGGGCCTGCAGCTGCCCTGCCTGAGGGTGAGACTGACCCAGGAGGAGAACTGCTGGGATTGCTTCTGGCTGTGTGCCTTGAGAAGATGGAGGATGACCCTGAGTTGCAGGTACCTTATGGTGGGAGGGTAGGAAGCAGCCCAGGGACAGCTGAGTATAGTTCGGGTCTGTGGCTGCCTGAATGCTGGTCAGTGTGTGGTGGTTGGCTCCCTGCTGACCCAGTGGTGGAATGCTGTCCATGTTGGGGGTCCTGGGCTGGAACCTGGTGGAGTAGGGTGGGCCTGGGTTCCCCTATGCCCTGCTGCCAACCCCACCCTGGGGTGGGAGTCCTTAAGCTCAGAAGCCTGAGTTTGTCTGATGGAGTCAGGATGCTAAATACTAGACTACTTAAGGGCCTGGGCTCTTTGAGACTGTTGGACTGTGCTGTCCCACCTAAGGACCTGACCTCTAATTCCTGGTAAGGGGTGGTGTCCTGGGGTGTAGTGAGGTGGAGTCCCTTCCCACTGAGCTGGAAGGGGAGGGACACTGCCAACCCACAATCCCCCTAATCTAGCTTCTTGGTCTTAGGCAGTAGCGGTGCCAGGGTTTTTGCCGCCCTAGGCGGCAGTGCTCCTCCGCTGTAATCAGCGGCACTTCAGCGGCAGCTCCTCTGAAGCTGTGTCCTCGGCGGCGTTTCGACAGCTGCTTTTCTTGCTGCCGAATCGCCACCGGGAAATGCGTTGCTGCTGAAATCCACTGAGGGTGGTGAAATGCTGCCCCCCCACAAATCCCGCCGTCCTAGGCGACTACCTAGGGTTGCCTAGTAGAAGTGCTGGCCTTGGGTCTCAGGTAACTGCTGGGTGAAATGACCCCTGGCTACTGAGGGACTGTAGGTCTTGCCTTTCCTCCACTCTTGGCCCTGGCCCTTTTGTCATGCCCCTTGTCTAATGACCACCTTTTAAGAAGGGCTTGGGTCACCTTTCCCATGCTTATTTCATCATGGGTCACTTTGATGTGCCAAGCAAAATGATGGCCCTGTAAACCCAGTGTAAGGTCTTAATGCTCTTAATCTCAAACTAGTGGGGCCTTTTTGTGGCTTGGGGCCATGGCTGCTTTTCTGCTGGCCAATAAATGCATGGGTATCGGCGCACAGTTATTCATGGATATATTTGAGACATAGCTTCAGCTCTAATACTGGTTTGTAAGATATCAATAAAATCATTGACTTATAAACCAGCTTGCCTGGGGACCATTTTGGGATGGACCAGTGTGGGGCCTGGCTGGGGGAGGAAAAGTTGAAGGAGTCTGGTAGGGGGTTCAAAATCACAAAGATGTAGCAATGCTTGACACACATCCAGGGAGACAGTGCATGGTACTTCAAATGCCCTAGGTATTACAATCTAGAATGGATCCCCAGAGCAAGAGGAGATATTGATGGGGAGGTGGAGGTATGATCTGGGGGTTCAACCCAGACCAGTAAGGGGTTGTGTAATCCTGGCCCTGCAGCTTGGGGGGGCCTTAAAAGCTATGCTCTCAACCTGGACTCTAATGGCCAGCAAACAAGCATGCAGGATCAGAGGTGCTGACTTCTGCTGGTGTTGGTGGGTGCTCAACTTACCCCTGCCCTGACTCCACCCCTTCCCCAAAGTCCCTGGTCCTGCCTCTTCCCCTGAGCATGCTGCATTCCTGCTCTCTTCCCTTCCACCCAGAGCTTGTTACTCTGTGAAACAGCTGTTTTGCAGCCACAAGCGCTGGGAGAAGTGGGGATGTGGCGCACTCAGGGGTGGAGGTGAGGAACTAGGGAGGGGAGCTTGGCTGCCAGCAGGTGCAGAGCACCCACTAACTTTCCCCATGGGTGCTCCAGCCCCAGAGCACCCACGGAGTCCATGCCTCTGCAGGTCACCCCCTAGCTTCCACTGCAGATTTATTACTTACACACTCCTGAATTTCCTCCAAACCAGCTACCAATGTGACAATCAGCCAAGGTTCCCAGAATTGTGAATTACTATGTTACCAAGCTCAGCAAGTGAGTTTTGCCACTGCTAAGTTGTGACCGCTCCCTGATGCACCTGTTTGGACTCTGCCAGTCCAAACCTTGCCTTGCCACTCACATACAGAAACCCCTACTCCTCAGTTCCCCAGAGATTTTTCCCCCCCCTGCAGTTGCCCACCTTCTCTTGGAACACCCACAGAAATTAAGCTTGCTGCTCCTTTAAAGAGATGGTAGCAGTAGCTTAATTGCGGTTAACAATAACTCTAAATGCAATCACAGCACTGAATTGCTTTATAGTCCATGAAATAAGTGCACTAAAAACTAGGTCAAAGGTTTAAGTGACTCCAAGTAGGAGGAGTAAAGCTAGAAAGGGTGACAAACAAAAGTAAAAATGTGCTTCTAGGACAAACTTCAGCCACTTAAAATCTTCCCTAAAGCAGGTTTCTCAACTGCGTTCACTTCCCAGAGATCAACCTCCTTGGTTGAAGGATGCTATGTTCTGTGATCTTTTTTTAGACCAGGCTTCTTGAGTCCCCTAAATATGGATAACTCCAATGTCTCTTTGCCCCTGTGAGGGAGTTTACTCCCCACACAGGACCTCAAAGGATTGACTTAGGCCAGGCAGGTCCAATTAAGCAGCAAATAGGGGAGAGATTTAGGAGAAGAGAAATCCACTAATTGGAAGCAAGCCCCCACCTGTGTGTGTGTGTGGGGGGGGGGGGGGGGGGAACAGGTGGGGCATACATAAATCTAAGACTGGCAACAGAGATGGCTGCAGGTGAATAGTATAAAGCATATCTATGATGATCCATAATTCCTCATAGTGCTAACACATGGATATTTAGAAATGTCTATCTCAGGCTTTTATAGAAGACCTCACTTGATGCACTTTGATAGCCCACAAGTACAGCCTTATGTACTAACTGTCAAATTCTCTGAATTGTAAAGAAGCAATGGAAAAATTGTGGAAAAGTGATATTGCACCATATTTGTGGTAACGAAGTTCACTATTGCTTTACCACAATTGAGTGGCCACCAAGGGCTCCCATTCAAAATTGTGCTGGAAGCGGGGCTGGCGCTTCCACTAGGCGGTCGCCTAGGGTGCCGGGATTTGGGGGGGGTGGCATTTCGCCGCCCTTGGTGGCGGCGACTCCCGGCAGCAATAACAGCGGCTGCTGAAACACTGCTGAGAACGCAGCTTCAGAGGAGCTGCCGCCGTGGCAGCGGCGGGGCGGGCTGGTGCAAGGAAGCTTTGCTTTGCACCGGCCCTGGCTGGAAGCAATATTGTAGATTCAGCAATGTTAGGGAAGTTAAGGCCGTAATAGTGTATCCAATTAACTGACTCTATTGCTCATCATTTGAGGCTCAGACCTCCTCTTTATAGTTAAGAGGGAGTAGAAGGATTTTATAATTGTACTAGAAGAACTGATGTAAACCTTGATATATATTTTTTCATTCTGCCAGCCACCCTTTTTAAATAACACAGGAATGACTGTCTGAGACTGGGATCCTGTTCCCATATGCTAACTGTAGGGCCTGTTATAAAGTTGAGTTAGTAAAACAGGATTTTGTATCTATGACAAATTAGAGAAATGTCAAGGGCCTGAAGCCCCAATGTGAATTGTTATAAAATTTAGCAAGTTGCAATGTATTCTGCTGAATATAAAATACTGCTGTCTGTATGCCTTTGACAGTTTCTCTGAGAGACTGTTTGTGTGAATGAGGAATGCATCCATCAGGACTAAATGAGTGAAGGCCACTGTTATAGCCAGATGGTCAAGGAAGGAGGAGTGAAGAGACTTGGAAACACCAGAAGACAATAAAAAAAATCCATTGTAGCTGATGCTAAACACATTAGCAGCATTGACAACCTCAGAGGTGAGGCAGGCACCCCTGAAGGAAAGAACAAATATCCAAACAATGGGAAGCCTGACAATCATCAAACAGCAGAAAACCCCAAGATAACACCACTTAAGGACTAATGATTACAGGGAGGCATTGTGAAATGCATGGACTCAAATGCTTAAATAAAATGTAAAAAAATTAAAGCTTATGCATAAATACATTTGTTAATCTCCAAGGTGCCACAAGTACTCCTGGTCTTTTTGTGGACTCAAATGGGAATTTACAACTATAAAGATAGACTGAGCATAAGTGAGGAGCTGGGCTGAACCCAAGTCCAATGGCAAAACACCCTAACTGGCCATTAGATTAACTCAAGCTACAGACTGACAAAGACCATCTGCAGGACTTGTGTGCATGATGGGGGCAGGGGGGTGACTGAAAAGCATATGCTAACTGTTGTAATTTCAATAAATGTGGGGTATTTGCCTTTTTCACCCTGAAAAGATCTCGTGTGCTTTGTATAGCATAACAGAGGGGTCTTCCCCCACTCTCCAGGTCAGTGGCTCTTTCAACCTTTCCAGACTACTGTACCCCTTTCAGGAGTCTGACTTGTCTTGCATACCCCCAAGTTTCACCTCACTTAAACTACTTGCTTACAAAATCAGTGCTGGATTCCTTCTGGTCCTTGACTGGAATCTGCTCCCCTAGCTGTTCCAGCTCAGTGAAATTTCTTGGTACAGGTGACTATTTCTGCCATTCCAGGAGATGTCCTAGAGGACAGTGTACTCCAGCCACACATTGATCTGCACCTGGATGTGGTCAGTGGGCTAGGTGACTGCTCTCAGAGCAGGATCCACTGTCACCTGTCAGGAGCAGGGCAGAAAGCCATTCTGATAGTCAGTGCACCATGCTACTACTGGTGAAAATGGGGGCACAGGGCGCTATACAGATGGGGTAAGGGTCAGGAAGAAAAGGGTTCCGTGTGTAGTGGGGATGGGGGTGGAAGACTACTAGTACCAGATCTCATGTTAATGTCCCTTACACCCCATCCATACTGCCAGCTGGCACAGTATGGAAGGAGGAGCTACAAAACCTATGGAATAGCATTTGAGTTAAGGCAAAAAGGTGGCCCCTACACAACTTTTCTGCTCCTACCGCCTGCTCTTGGCTGCAATAAGCATAAACTTGTCTGAGCTGAGGGTCTGGCATTTTTGCCTTGATGTAATCAGCTAAGATTTTTACTGAGTAACTATTTGTAAAAGCTGTCTTCATGAGTGATTTGGCTCAATGCTGTTGGCTGTAAAAGCTGGGAACTCTATTTAGGGTGAATCAATTTTCACCTTATTTTATACCATTTCAGACAACTAGTGTCACTGATAGCATCTGGACACTTCTTCCAGGCAAATAACAGACCAGATGGAACTGGTAAATGGGCCCATGTTACCATGCTCTGACACACCAGGATTCAGTCCTTCCATGATAGTTGTGACCTCATCTGGTCCTCTAGTCCTGTCCTTTATTTTCAGGTCCATGTTCACTTAGGTCTTGTATACCTTTGTGCATTACAGATGAAGTAATCTTTATCCACTTGTCTTTTTAATACATCAACCCTTTGGGTTTTAGATAAATATTGTTTAGAATATAAGTTTTCATAAACCAGGAAAATCCAACCTAGATGGAGCTACTATAAGGTGGGTGCATAATGGCTTGCCAAATCATTCTGAGAGTGGTTATCAGTGCTTCAGTCCTTCTGGAAGGGCATAACAAGTGGGGTCCTGTAGGGATTGGTTCTGTTAACTATCTTCATCAATGATTTAGATAATGACAGAGTACACTTAAAGTTTGCAGATGATACTAAGCTAGGGGGGTTGCAAGTGTTTTGGAGGATAGGATTAAAACTCAAAATGATCTGAACAAACTGGAGAAATAGTCTGAAGTAAATAGGATGAGAGATTCAATAAGGACAAATGCAAAGTACTCCACTTAGGCAGGAGCAATCAGTTGCCCACATACAAAATGGGAAATGACAGCCTAGAAAGGAGCACTGCAGAAAGATGTGGGGGCCATAGTGGCTCACAAGCTAAATGAGTCAACAGTGTAACACTGTGGCAAAAAAAGCCAACACCATTCTGGGCTGTAGTAGCAGGACTGTTGTAAGCAAGACACAAGAAGTAACTCTTCCACTCTGCACTGATTAGGCCTCAGCTGGAGTAGAGTATTGTGTCCAGTTCTGGGTGCCACATTTCAGGAACAATGTGGACAAATTGGAGAAAAACAAATGATTAAGGTCTAGAAAACTTGACCTATGAGGAAAAATTGGGTTTGTTTCATCTGGAAAAGATGACTAGGAGGGGACATACCTTTTCAAGTACGTACAAGGTTGCTACAAGGAAGGAGGAGGAAAAATGTATGTTCTTAACCTCTGAGGAGAGGACACGGGGTGGATAAAAATCAATTTAAAACATTAAAAATTGGTTCTTATAAATGCTTTTTGGGGAAAATCTATCTAAAGATAATTTTAATTAAGATATATTATAGCTCAAAGATCTCATCATGGAATAGGGATAACTTTCAATTCTATAGTATGAGACAATATATTCATGTAATGTTTCTTAAACATTTTGTAAAAGTTCCAATAATTCACAAATTAGGGACCCATCTTATGGGGTTCAACAGGCTTCTGTGTAGATTTAGGTTAAGCTTTCCATCTACTCAATGGACTTGGTGCTCTGTCTAGAAGATACCATCAGAGATGCTTAGTTTTGCAGTTCTCAAACACTGGATTTGTCTCCAGAGGTAACATGTTAACAGCAAAAAGTGTTTCTAAATATAGAGAGGTGAGAACAGACCTACTCTATTGTCCCTCTGCAAATTTTTGTACACCAAGTCAATCCCTTACCTCTCTAAAAGTGAAAAGTTTTTCAAAGTTCAATGAATAGAAGATTGGGGGCAGAATAGATCTGGACAAGGATAAGTCTGGAGATAAATGTGAAGCGAGGGACATGCTTTTTTGTTAAAATACTATGTTTGCTGTTGAAGAGAAATTGAGAATACTTAACATGGTGGCTTTAGTTAACTAAAAACAATTTAAACATCTATCTGATCTCCTCCTAATGCAGCATGGCAAGAATCCTCCAAATATTGATGATTAATCCATTGAATTGGAGAGTTCATCTCCAAATGACTTCATAAATCACTGCTTCAATGACCTTTGGTAAATGAAATAACCATTTTTTGCTGATATAGCAGTAAAACTAGTCTGTAAATTTTTCAAAATCACTCTTTAAAAAGTATAGTAGCTTGCATTTGTAGACGATCACATCTCCAAGCTGTGAAGAATAAGGTTCTAACAACCAACAAGAATGCACTTTTATGTAGAAAACCATGATTAAATTGAGTCTTCCTGACTAGTGATTTAAATCAAATTCACTCTGATAGGACAAGAAGCAACAGGCTTAAATTGCAGCAAGGGAAGTTTGTTAGACATTAGAACGAGCTTCTTAACTGTCAGGATGGTTAAACATGAATAAATTGCCTAGTGAGGTGGTGGAATCGCCATCATTGGGGATTTTTAAGAGGAGGTTGGACAAACACCTGTCAGGGATGGTCTAGATAATACTTAGTCCTGCCTTGAGTGCAGGGGACTGGACTAGATGACCTCTCGAGGTCCCTTCCAGTTCTGATTCTATGATTATGCATGTGCATGCTTCAGTTACCCAAATTCTGCATTTTTCCTGCTGGTTTTTCAGTTTGTCATGTCATTTTATGCCCCCTTGCCCAGGGCCTTTCTAGAAAAGGGACTTTGTTAGTTTGTCTTTACCTCAGAACGTGTAGCACATTGTTACTGTCAGCAATGACATAAATTTGAGCCTTTTTAAAAAATTTTACTTTATGTAAAAAAAAAAATTACACGAGAGGCATTGGCTCATGTTTCTTCTATACTGATCCACTGTCTAATTAAAAATCTTTAAAATATAGCTGACAAAGCATTTAATTTTACCATTTAGCAGTCCTTCATTTTTATGTCTCTACATGTTATCCTTATCTACTTAGGCAGAGGAGTTTGGAGATCACACTAACTCTCTTTAATGTTAAAATTTATCTTTAAATATGACTTTTTCATTCAAAGTCCAGTTTCTTTGTGAATCATTACTAAGAAACTTCATTATAAATTTTCCTGATGCATTTTTGTGGGGTGACAATTTTAGGGCCTTGATATTGAGTTGCTTTTAATGGTGCCCTAGCAATATAGTGCCAAGAGGGTTTTTGTTTGAATGGTCTCTCTTTAGGTATTTATCGCTCACTCATAACCATCCGTGACAGTTGTTCACCTCTTGCCAACCACCACAACAGCCAGGTGCCAGAAATCATTAAGGGATTTAATGGGCTGGGGTTCTTGAGCTGTGCTAGACATTAAGGGGACTTTTGTGCCTGTCGTGTGGCCTAAACCCCGTAACAAACCATGTGGATGAAGGTTTTAGCGCCTGGAAAAAATACATGATGCACGACTTTAAAATGGGCAATGTGGGATTCTAGTTGCTTCTAACAACAACATTAAGGGACCCTGCATCATCACTTTTCTTGTGGTTTATAATGGGTTTTTTCTATCAGGGGGTCATTGACCCACATTAAAAATCAGTCCTGGGCTACACACGGCCCAGGGAGCAGGTGGGTGGAGACTCAGGGCTTCCCCTAAGGTCTGGGGTGTCCCCAGAAATGGGGTGGAGGGGGCTGTGACAGTCTAGAGTGCCAGGGCTCCTGAGACTCTGTAGATTGGGCACAAAGGGGGACCGGTAACACACATTGACTAATGGGTTACATTAGCAACTGGCTGTGCGACCATGGGAAAGTCACATGCGGCCAGACTTCCACAAGCGTTCACCCAGCAGGCCCCTTGGTGACACTTAACGACAGATTTTCAAAAGATCTCAGTCCCCATAGTGCTGCGCTGTCTTGAAAATCTGGCCCTTAATCCTTACGTACCTCAGTGTCCCCACTGGTAAAATGGGGAACATCCCACCTCCCTCTTCCAAAGGGGCACTGTCCTGTTGAATTCATTCATGTCTGTAGAATGCTTTTGAGCTCCACCGCTGGGACGCCGTAGAGAAGTGCAAGGTGGAACTACACTCTCTAAAGTGCCTCTGACTGGAATGCCAGCTGAGGCTCTAACCCAGTTTCTGGAGTCAGCGAGGAGGAGTCCAGTTTCCATAACCCATTCACTCCTTAGCGTCTCAGCCAAAGCTCTCAAGAAGGAGGGACGGTTAGTACCAGTTCTGATGCTGGTTTCTGTGATGGGGTCACTGGGACCATGACAGACTCACTATCTCACAGGCCACTGAGTCAGCTGTATAACATCTTGCCCCCTCTCTGTATCTGTTTGTAATCTGTGTGTATAGTGTTCTCTCTCTCTCCCTCTCTCTCCTTCTTTGTTATTCCATCCATCTGCCTCTGTCAACCACCCTCTTCTGCTCCATCATTCCTGTGATGTCTCTGCTCAATTTGGAGCTCAGCTTCTTGTCCTTTGCATTTTGTTGGCCCCTTGGCCCTGCCTCGTGCTGTTGCTTTCAGCTTTATCTAGTGTAATATTGATTTCTTTCTTTTTTAAACAGAGTGCACAGAGAAATCCATGATTGATGAGACAGAGCAAAGCAGCGGCAGCCGAAGGACTGGGTTTGGAAGCCAACTGAATCAACCTCCTAGAGCATAGCCGGTTGGGGAGCTAGGTAACAACCTGTGCAAAAAAATCTGCTGTTCCTGATGTAGCGCATGGGATGGAGAATCTGGTATGGACAGACATAGATCAATTCTTGTAGGGTCATGTGCAGAGTGGGAGAGGTAGGGATGAAGAGAGAAAGGAAGAAAATAAATAATATAAGACCACCTAGATTCATAGTGTTTAAGGCCAGACGGGACCATTAGATCATCTAGTCTGACCCCTGTATTTCACCCTGTTACCCCTGTGTTTGACTAAAGCCTATCTTCCAGAAAGACATCCAGTCTGAATCCGAAGACGTCACGAGCTGGAGACTCCACCATTCCCTTTGCAGTTTGTTCCAAAAGGTAATCCCCCTCTCTGTTAAAACATCTCTCTTCTTTCCACACATACTTGGACTCCAACTTGGCTTCAACCTTTGGCCTGTGTCCAAACTCGGACGATGATCCTGATGTGGCTCGTCTACAAACTCTGATCCGGGTTCTGACTCTCAGCCTGTCCCTGGATCCTGGTTTCAGTGCTGCTCTCAGCCTGGTGCTGACTCTGTGTTCAGCATCAAACCTTGGTACCTGTTCTTGACCACTGTTCCAACCATCAGGCCTGACTGCCTAGAACCCAGAGCCTGACAGTTCCTGCCCCCAAAGAACTTAGTCTAAGAGGAGCAGAACGTAGGTCTCCTAAATGGTAAGCCAAGAACCCACTCACTCCACTACATGACAGAGAGGAAGGATTTCCTTGGGAGACCTGGGTTTAAGTGCCTGTTTTGATACAGACTTCCCCTGTGACCTTGAGCAAATCACTTAGACCCAGAGCCTGAAAGGTATTTAAGCTCCATTTACATCAATAGAAGATACCTTTAATACCCTCAATATCTTTAGAACACAAGAACGGCCATGCTGGGTCAGATCAAAGGTCCATCTAGCCCAGTATCCTGTCTTCTGACAGTGGCCAATGCCAGGTGCGCTAGAGGGAATGAACAGCCAGATTATCATCAAGTGATCCATCCCCTGTCACCCATTCCCAGCTTCTGGCAAACAGAGGCTAGGGATACCATCCCTGTCCAGGTGACCAGATGGCAAGTATGAAAAATCAGGGCACTTTTTTGGGGGGGGAAGAGGGGGATAGTTGCATATATAAGACAAAACCCCTAATATCAGGATGGTCCAATAATATTGGGACATCTGGTCACCCTAAATACCTTTGAGGATCTATGCTTCAATTTCCCCATCTGTAAAATGCAGATAATAGTACTGCTCTCCCTCATCTGGGTTCTCAGGATAAATACATTGTTGTGAGCCTGGGTGAACCCTTATGGGTTGAATTCAAACCACCTTCAAACTGATGTGTGGACAGGCCCTTCACTTAAAATAGTTGTAAGAAACACACAAGGGCCCACCATTTAAAAAAAAAAAAAAAAAAAAAAGCAAGCCTCAATCTGCCCAGACACTAGCACCTCTTGGGGTGGGGGGTGTCCGTCCGTCCGTCCCTGCGCCTGCGTGCCCGTCCGTCCAAAAGCCAGGCAGGAGCCTGTGAGCACAGTGAGAGTGACCCTGGGGAAAGCTAGCAAGAGCAAGCTCTTGGGTCTGGTGTTGGCTAAAGAGGCTTGGGGGTTAAAACGGCTCCTTTTATTTTTGGCTCCTCCTGTTTTCGGAGGAGCAGGACTTTTGATACATTTTTTTTTTTATTTACAAGGAATGTACAAAGAATAGACCAGACTCGATCCATTTCTATTCCAGACCAGAAGATCCCTAAGGCTCTGAAATTTGACCAGCCACTCAGGTCAGAAAAGGGGCAACAATATTAAAGTGTCAGGTGCTCAGAGACTATGGTGACAAGGGCCAGGAAAGTACCTTAAATGGCTAGAACAGGCATACAGAGCCTGGAGCTGCACTGTCTGTGTTTTTTGGTTAGTCTTTTCTATGTTTTGCAGGAGTTTTGATATGGTTCTGTACTGATTAAAATGTAAAGCGCTTGCTGGGCTTTCACAGACAGGGAGCTCTATAAATCCAATAATGATTGATTGATTTTCATTCCCTAACTTTTACATCCCAAGCTCTGCAGCTTGACAATGGTGAACACAGGCCGCGCAGTGAAGGTTTTATAGAGCATTTTACTCCTTACACTGGAGCATAAAAGTGAGTGAAATAAGAGAGGCGCCCCGGGAGATAAAAAGCAGACCCTGCACAAGAGGGTGTGTGTGTGTGTGTGTGTGTGTGTGTGTGTTTCAACAAGGATTTATTCACACTTGCAGGCAAGCTGTGGCGAGAGGAAATGTTTGAGGACAATATTCAAATGACTGATTGCAGCTGGCCCGTGCTCCATAAAAGATGAGTGTCTCGCTTCTCTGGAAAGTTTCTTGGGCTCTGGTCCTGATGCTGTGGGATTCAGGTGAGGTTAATGTGGAGCCTGGAAGCTAGATCTCCTCCATACCAGCATGGCACCCTTGGGGAAAGTCTCGAGCCATCCTAATTTAAGATGCCCTAGTAGCAGGGGGCTGGGGATGGTGAAGCAACGTGGCTCAGAATGTTAACAATAGGCTACAGAGCCTTTCCTTTCACCTCTAAGCCACCTGCTTGAAACCATCCAGCCAACTATCTGGCTGCCTACCTATGGTGTTCAATAGCCCCCATCCCCAGTGTGTCTAAGTACATGTGTAAGCAATATTCAAAGCCGCCCAGGGCCAGTTAGTAGCCAACGGAAAATAAAGTGGTAGCTGCAGTTAGCCCACTGAGTGGGGAGTCCACTTAGGGGCTTTTATAGGAGATGACATAAACAGCAATTTTCATTAGGGACCAGATTCTGGGAGGGGGATCATGTTTACAGCTTCTAGGAGAAGCAAGTCAGGGATGGGCATTAGCAAGGAAAAGACCAAACCACTGGACTATAGAATGATCTTAACTGGTGTGCTGCCCCAGTTAATAAAGTGGAACAGCTCCAACAGGAAAGACTGAGGAAGCTTTTTGTTTAAATGAAACACCTTTGCTGGCAAAGAGGGGAATTGAACCAAGTTCTCCAAGTGAATGCTGTAACCACTGCCCTATAAAGGGCTTTCCACACTTGGGTCTTGCTTTGGCCCAATTAATAGTTAAAGTAGAACAGCTTCAAGAGGCAAGGCTGAGGGTGCTCCCTCTTCAAATCCCTTTGCCTGAGCAAGTAAAGTGGGGCATTGAAGCAAGGTTTTCAGCTGAGCACCCTCACCACAGTGCTATAGAGGGCCTCTCCTGTGGCTGTTGTGCTTTGCTTTGCCCCAATTACTAGTTAAAGTGGAACAGCTTCAACCAGAGAAACCCACATCAGAATACCCCTTACATCTGTTAGTAGGCAATAGCACCTCACTCGAGACAGCAGTTCCATACTCAAATCCCTTTTCCCCAGGAGACAATTAAGATAATGAAACCAGCATCTACCACATCCCTGCTAAGGCCTCTAATCACTGGGCTATAGGTTGGGAGGGAGACCTGTTTCTCTTCTCATTACACAGAGAACGCGCTCTCATCTCCTGGGTGAGTGTCTCAACCATTGAGCTAAACATCAGGGAGGCGGTCTCCCTTCCCCAAGCGCCTTGTGTGGAGTGAGCAGGGCTGGCTCTAACTTGTTTGCCGCCCCAAGCAAAAAAACAAAAAACCCAAGCGCCGCCCCATCGAAACAAAAAACAACCACCGCCCAACATCTGCCGAAACAACCCTCCCCGAGCACCCCCCCGCAACAACCGCCTCTCCCACCCAAAGCACCGGCGGGGAGGGTGGCATGCCCGCCGCCCCACTCCCCCAGCTGGGGCGCCAGCATGAAAGAGTGGTTGGGTTTTTTTTTGTTTTAATAAAAAACAAAACACACCAAAAAAAACCCTGAGTGCCGCCCTGCTCGAAGGTGCCGCCCCAAGCATGTGCTTGGTCGGCTGGTGCCTGGAGCCGGCCCTGGGAGTGAGGCAGCCACTGAGCATACTCCTAGAGCAAGTCCCTTAGGGAAGACATGCAGGTTTGGGGCTTAGGCATGAGCTCGATCTCTGGTGCCTAGAATGAGAGTAGTACACATGCTCAGAGGCATCTGATGCTAAGTGAGTTCAGGGGTTGGGCAGTGGCCAAGGAGTGTGTTTTGTGGAGTGCAGTGGACTTAAGCACACAAAACCAGAGCCATAAAGGGGTGTAGGGTGACCAGAGGTCCCAATTTTATAGGGACAGTCCTGCTATTTGGGGCTTTTTCTTACATAGGCACTGATTGCCCCCCACCCCCGTCCTGATTTTTCACGCTTGTCATTTGGTCACCCCATGTAGGTGCGGACTGAGTGTGCTTCTCCTTAGCTCCCTGAAATTCTGTGTTGTGCATCCGTGACATGTACTGAGCACACTCAGTGCAGTTCCTGCCCCAGCTTAGACCTGCATGCCTGCTGCAGCAACACTGTCCATATCGCCAATGCCAAGGCTGCTGGAGTTCCCTGGGTAGTTTGCCCCATTGTAAAAACAGATCAGAGGAAAGGGGCTCTATTCACCCAGTGAGCCCAAAATTGTACCCCAGATGCAATTCTGGGTCTACAATCTGGCATGCCAGTTCTCCAGCCAGTCTGGCTCTGCATTTGCATTTTAGAGCACTTTAATTTTAAACACAGGCCCTTTGCCAGGCAGGCCCTTGACCCCAAATTTGCATGACAAAGGGTAGCCCCACGGCCTTCTCCTAGCACACAAATTTCCAAGGCAGTCTGACTCAGCCTATGAACTTTAGAGCACATTGAAAGTTTACCTCTAAACGCCAACGCTAGTGCGTCTTTTGTACCTGTTGGCATCCCATGTCTTGCTCCAACGGGCCCCACATTGTGGAACCAAAGTGAAAGTTTGTTCATGCTGGGACTATTGGGTTTTGGAGCAGTGTGCTGGGCAGCTCAGGAGATGGCTAGTGAGAGACATTCTGAGTGAGTGTGCTCACTTTTCCCCCTAGCTTTTCCCCGCTCAAGAAAAAAGCACAAAAGATCAGCTGTGGTATGTCACTAACCTAATTGCATGCTGTCATTTATAAGCCTGCTCCAATTTCCTACACTCTGAGCCGTTTTAAGGGCAAAGAGCAGAAACACTCAGACACGGTCACGCTTCAAAGCTGATATGACCGTGCAGGAGGTAGCTGTGTGTCTGCCTGTTGATGGCTCAATAACTTAGGACCACTACTTTGAACTGATGGCATGGACAGAGCTGACCTAACCAGAACGGTAATGAAAAACCAAGCAGTCGCTGAGTCAAGTAGTCCTTGCTTAGTAGCACTAGCAAAATTTGAAGGTAAGTCCAACCCAATGGCAGCTTCATCAGAGTCAGCAGACTATATAACTCAGTAGTCTATTGTACAGTGTTAAGAAGCAAATACCTCGATAGCAAACTTGTAGTGCCTGTTAAGAACAAAAGCAAGAAACTGCCACTGACAATAGCTTCCCTCAGGCAGCACCTGAACTGTGCAAACTCTGTCATACATATGGAATCATGCAACAGTTTAGTATCTGCAAGTGTCCCCTGTCACCTAAGGATAGGTTATAGCATGGGACTTCTTGTTCCTAAAATGATAGTGCAGCCAAACTATGAGTGCATCTGTTCAACAAGGAGATGCACAAACTGGAGAAATGGTCTGAAGTAAAAAGGATGAAATTAAATAAGGACAAATGCAAAGGATTCCACTTAGGAAGGAACAATCAGTTGCACACACACAAAATGGGAAATGACTGCCTAGGAAGGAATACTGCGGAAAGGGATCTGGGGTTCATAGTGGATCACAAGCTAAATATGAGTCAACAGTGTAACGCTGTTGTAAAAAAAGCAATCATTCTGGGATGTATTAGCAGGAGTACTGTAAGCAGGACACAAGAAGTAATTCTTCCACTCCACTCTGCGCTGATTAGGCCTCAACTGGAGTACTGTGTCCAGTTCAGGGCGCCACATTTCAGAAAAGATGTGGACAAATTGGAGAAAGTCCAGAGAAGAGCAACAAAACTGATTAAAGGTCTAGAAAACATGACCTATGAGGGAAGAGTGGAAAAAATTGGGTTTGTTTAGGCTGGAGAAGAGAAGACTGAGAGGGGACATAACAGTTTTCAAGTACATAAAAGGTTGTTACAAAGAGGACGGAGAAAAATTGTTGTTCTTAACCTCTGAAGATAGGACAAAAAGCAATGGGCTTAAATTGCAGCAAGGGCGGTTTAGTTTGGACATTACGAAAAACTTCCTAACTGTCAGGGTGGTTAAACACTGGAATAAATTGCTAGTGAGGTTGTTGAATCTCCGTCATTGGGGATTTTTAAGAGCAGGTTGGACAACCACCTGTCAGGGATGGTCTAGATAATACTTAGTCCTGCCTCGAGTGCAGGGGACTGGACTAGATGATCTCTCGAGGTCCCTTCCAGTTCTATGCCCCAGGGAAGATTTGCGCTGATGCATGCCGCTGTGACAGCAACAAGTGTACCGGCAAAGCAGTGAACACGTCAGACGCAGATTCTGATGAGGAGCAGAAATATTTCAACTATCTGCAAATGACTTATGACGCTGGTAGACCAGGTACCCACTAATGCCAGGCTCCCCATGTCTCAACTAGACACTGACAGATACAGAGCTGGACTCTGTCTGGCTCACCTGGAGGTGAATTTGATTGAATAGCTATTAGAATTATAAAAAAGTGTTTAGTGTTTGGACTCTTCTGAATGCTTGTGAGTTGCTGCTGGCATTAATAGTATTTGTTATAGCTGTGTTCCATAGGGTAAGGTAACATTTGAGCCGGTGTAGAGTGATCCTCTGTGACCACATGAATCACCACACAGGAGAGGAACGTTAATTAGTGTGTGAAGCTGCTCTTCTACAGAAATTGTTACGCTCCTTCTGAAAAATGAGGGAAACTCCCCACATCTGGTGTGAAGAATCATCAACAAAAAGGACTGAAGATGCTTATTGTTACTCTGTTCTCCTCCCACTAGCTGAGTTTGCAGCTCAGAGCACATGGCAGGAGGAGGAGGAAAACCCCCAAACAAAAGCAACTAAGCATGTCTGTGCTGCTTGGACTGTGGGGGACAAGGTGTTAATGGGCATAAGGAAGAGATCCTCAGCTACTTAGACTAAATTAGCCCTAATGGACAAAGAGTTTGATTACAGAAGTTGAAATTACCTTTTGAAACTTAAGATTGTAACTCATTTGTGCATCTTTGGTTGGTAGCCTGAACCTTGTAAATAACTGTAATTTCCTTTTCTTATTTAATAAATCTTCATATAGTTTATTATAGGATTGGCTCCAAGCATTGTCTTTGGTGTGAGACCTAAAGCACAATTGATCTGGAGTAAGTGACTGGTCCTTTGGGACTGGGAGTAACCTGAGTATTGCTGTGATTCTTGGGGTAAGTGACCATCTATCACCGTGGCGGTGAGATAGGTCAGAGTACCCACGGGAACTATCCATGACTTCACGTTAAGGCTGTTATGATGCCTGAGGGGAGTTTATGCTTGATAATTGGTTGGTGAAATCTAAGAAGGGCTTCGGAGCTGTGCTCCGGCTCTGCTCCAGCTCCAGGCAAAAACCTGCAGCTCCACTGCTCCGGAGTTGCTCCGCACTCCAGCTCCAGGCTCCGCTCCAAGGCCCTGAATCTAAGTGTAGAACTCTCAACCAATGTGGGGTTTGTGCCCTGTTTCCTAGCTCTTTTCTCTGAGAATAGTACTCTATTTTTGTGAGTAAATATAGCTCTAAGCATTAGACATTCAGTAGCTCATAGTTCCATGTAGGAGTTACATACAAGTACGTGATATACCTGTGTTATTCATACAAGACATTCTACAGTCCTTCTACTGAGTGTCATTACTGTTATATAAGTAGTTTCCCTGTATTGTCATTATATTCAGTGATCGGAAGAAGGGAATTACACTTATACCAGGTGTGCTTCAGACTTAAGTGTGGCCAAGCCAATAATATCAAAAATAGATGTTTTATAATTAGGGGTAGAGGTTTTATCGTCTGTGTATCTTCATAAAAATAGCAGACAGAAAAACGTTTCCCAAATTAGGCCATTCTACAAGTAATGACAAATATTTTGATGTATTACATGATACAAACAAACTTATTCTGTCACGTGACTACAGATTTGCTTTAACCGAAAGCGAAAAAATACAGGAAAATGCATAAAATGTCATCTGGGGCTAAATAGTTCCCAAACTTTCCAAAACACTACTGTTCTGAGTACACAGCTGCATTATCAATTGTATTTAGAAGTTTTCTGCCACTTTTGGTCACAAACGATGTTTCTCTGAGTTATGGCCTTTGTTGTGATTTTTTTTTTTTTTCAGATTGGATGCCCAACAATATTTTAACATTACGTGATATAGAAATAGCACCACTTGCAACATTGCACCCATCCTGGTGATGACCACCTGCCTAACGTGTGATAGCAATAAATTGTGTCTAGCTGATGGGTTACCCCTTAGTGCCCCAAAATGGGTCTGGGCTAGTAGTTTAATCTGTGACTAAGTGTGTATTGTGAGCATGTGTGTACATGCATGTTCTTGGCTGGATGTGTTAGTGTGCAAATTTGGATTTGTGTAAGTGTGTGCGCGCACCCTACCTCTGTGTATGTGTGTCCCTGTGCTTGTGCGCCTTTCTGTGTGCATGCACGCATGTGAACTCGGGTGTGTGTGTGTGTGTGTGTGTGTGTTCACATCTGCATTTCTGTGTCCCTGGTTTGTGTGTGTTCCATTTAACTTCTCTAAAGAAAAAACAGCAGGGCTGCCTGTGTTTGCTGCCTGATGCCAACAGAAGGAATAAAAACCAAACTTTGCCTTGCTGTAGCACCTTCCACCAGAGGATCTCAAAGCACTTCACAGCCATTAATTACTTAAGGCTCAGAACATCCCAGTGAGTGGTGGGGGCGAACACTGTTATTCCCAGTTTACAGACACAAAAAGTGAGGCACAAATAAAAGTGACTTGCCCAAATCAGTAGGTGAGCTGAGAACAGAACCCAAGAGTCCTAACTTCCAGCCCCAGGCACCAGTATACCAGGTATGTACCCCCGAAGGATCTGAAGCCTGGATTTGAACCTCCTTGGGCCTACAGCTGATCCATTTTCTCTGCCACAGATTTGGGCAGAATGAGGAGAGGGAAGAAGACAGCCTTCTTTAGGCATATTGATTAAAATATTCTTAATTGATAAACATTTGTAATTATTTTTGATTGGTTTTCATTGAGCATGTGAATTGCTCACGTACGCTTTAATTCTCATGAAGATATTAGGCCTGACCCAATTCTGTAGCTATATTAAATAACCAGCCACAGCTCCTGACCTGCAGCTCTCCCTGTAATTCCATCCCATGGATCCTCCCAATGCGCCTCAATCCTGATCAGTAGCACCCCTTACTATTTCAGTCTTGAGACCTTCCACCCGTCCCCCCAGACACCCACACGCAACCAGACGCACCATTGCTAGTCCAGTCCTGGACCAAAACACAACTCTGCCAATGCACTTCACTCCTGATCTACAGCCTCTCCTGAACACCCATTGTCCATTGGAACAAATATAGACCCATGCTCAATTTACTTTTTAGTTCTCCACTCCCTCAACTTCTAGGCCGCCAACCTAATAGTCAAAAGATTTGGTCCCATTTCCAGTTTAAAGAGGTAAGCCATAATATTGATGGTTTGCAACAGATACATGATAAATTGAACTCCTCCATCAGCTAGCAGAACCTCTTAACAGGGAACGTAGTACAGCTATAAATTCCCGCAGACAGGATGGCTATGCAATAGCATAATATATCTTCTATTCCATCTTTTATACATTATGTTTTGTCCTGCATTTCAGTAGATATATTTATGGACTGGGAGATTTCCTTTGGAGAAGAATCAGCCCCACCATGTCTCTCTCTCTCTCTCTCTCTAACAGTTTCATGGCCTTGGATTCTTTAAAGGAATGGTCTATGGATTTCATGCCTACCTTCTGAATGGAGCAGCTGCTGTTATTGGAAGGCGTGGGGTGGGGCTGAAGAGTTCAAATGGGCCCTCGTGACATAGCACCACAAGTCTCCAGAAGCTCAGCAGAACAGAGAGCTGCCTGCTGCAGACAGGAGCCGGCTGTGGTTGGTGTGCTGTTAGAGGGATGAAAAGTTAAGACCTCAATAATTCATTTATTTAACACAAGGTTACCTTGCACTAGTGTGAAGAACAACACATCCACGGAGATCTGGTTCAGTTCCTGGTCCAGTCACAAACTCTCCGTGTGACCTCGGGCAAGTCATGTCATTGTTCTGTGCCTCGGTTTTCCTACCTGTCAAATGGGGAGAGTAATCATCTTGCTGGCAGGGGAGTACTATGAACCAATGCATTACAGCTCATGAGGATATACAAATTCCTGCCTCTGTGCTAGCACAGACATAATACAGACTCATTTTCCTCATCTCTTGCACTTTACCCTGAAGGCAAAGGCACCAAGGAAACGCTCTTTCAATAGGTAAACAAGAAGAGGAACTCTCCCGAATCATAATCTTCTTTCATGTGCATCTGCCTCAAGGCATCTTGTTGGTAAAATTAAAGCAATACAATTAAACCATAGCTGGCTCCCAGGTGCCCCTGCACAACATAAAAGAAGAACGTTACCGGTGCACGTGACTGGCTTGATACTTAAAGCAGTTGGGCCCATTCCCACTTAGCTTTTTAATTTAAATTTCCTTCCACATTCTGGTCTGTGACCAAAAGTCATTCCCATCTGCTGCTACTCCGTAGCCTTGCGTGAAATGAACTGGTGGGTCTCAGCTCAATTCCTACTCAACAGATGCAGCATCCTAAAATCATCACAAATGACCATCTTGTTGGCAGCCTCAGTGGAGGCTGATGCTAGACAAATGCAGGCTAGGAATATGGTGATGGTAATTATTCATTGGAACAACTTACCTAGGGAGGTGTTGGATTCTCCACCTCTCGAAGTCTTTACATCAAGGTTGTGTGCACCTTTCTAAAAGAAATGCTGTAACACAGCCAGACGTTATGGGCTTAATGCAGGAATGACTGGATGAAATTCTCCGGCATGCTTTGAGCAGGGCAGAGCTAAGGAAAATTGAAATTTCCATCTGAGGGAAAATTCTGATTATTTCAACATTTGCTTTCATCTCCAAATCTGAAATATCAACTTTTTTTTTGCAGGACAAGAAGTTAAAAAAAAAATCTGTTTAGAAGTGACAAAATGTTTCATTTCAGCATTTTCAATCAAAATGAGATATTTTGATATTCCCAAATCTAAAGGTTTTGGTTCACGTCAGTTCAACATTAAATGGCATTTCTCTGAGGTGTTGCATTGCCTCATGGGCATTGTAGTTTGGATTTCTGATACTCCTATTCTCCTCCATGGACCAGTCTCCATCTCCTATGATGCACCTACATCATTGTAACTCCCATGATGCAAATGATGTATTTTCAGCCTTTTGTCATTTTATTTTTGTATATTGTGTTGTTGTTCGGGTGGGGGTCGATTTAAAAGGTGTAACTGATTTTGGGAGAAGAGGTAATCTTGTATTTTTAATTGATGTATTTTTGAAACTGTGTGCATTTTATTGAGCTACGCTGATTTTAAATCATGTATTTATCTAATTACGCCTTATGCCCCAGGGCTAAGATACTCTATTAATGAATTTGATTTGATTGGACTCCCACGATGTATGACACCAAATGCTCAGATGAGATACTGCATTGCATCATGGGAAATGTAGTCTGGCCAAGGAAAAATAACCACAGAGATGCTCTACTAATCATTGCTGCTGTCAAGAACTGGGTGTCCATGTGGTTTTATTGCTGATTAGGCAAATTCTCTCTTCCTACTGTAACATGTGGGCCAATTATGTCTTTGTCCCCCTCTAGTGGCTGTACCATATAAAGACGTTTATGAGGCCACTGCTGAGGCTGGTCCTTGAGTTCAAGCTGTAGAGGCCCATGGTGTAAGACCCAGAGGTCTTCTGTCTGATCCCTGCATAATCACCATGTGACATAATGACTGACAATTTCTTGCATTCCAACCACCAATTCAGCAGTTCCCAGGAATGAATCAGAACTGCCAGCACTGAGAAGAGATGTTATCAAGAAGAGGGAGGGAGAAGGGAAGGCACCACAGTCTGATATCAGAGGTTTGCATCAACAGTTTCTGACTGGCCACAAGACAATATGGTGGCTGTTAATCACCACATACAACCAAGCTCCATTGTGCTAGGGGATGTACAAATAGGAAGCAAAGAACAGTCCTCACCCCCAAGCAGTGGACAAAGTCTGCACACTGGTGTAAATCAGGAGCAACTCTATGGAAGTCAAAAAACTCAGAGGTGTAAATGAGATCAGAATCAGGCCCCGGCCCCTAGAACTACGCAAAGGGAACTGCCAAAAGAATCATTTGATTCTTGTGTTCTCTGCAAGGCGGCGCATTAGGAATGAATTCAGCAGCTGCTTTTCCCTAACTTTGTAAAGAAGCTGTTGCATATTAATGTCCAGGTAAAAGGAAAGTGATCGAAGAGCAGGAGAATGCTCCCTTGCAAGCAGGAGTGATAATACTTTGTATTTCTCTTCTATTGCACCTTTCACTACTACAGGAAATCAAACAGAGAGGAGAAGCATCACAACCTATGCAAGCATCATTATCCCTGTTTAATGGAGGGGGAAACTGAGGGATGGAGGATCAATCGAAATCACACAGCAGGACAACTGAAAAGCCAGGGAGGGAACCCAAGAGTCCTGACTCCCAGTTGCCAGCTGTAACCACAAGACTAAGGGTCTAGTTTTCTCTTGATTTCCACATGCGAGTCCCTGCATGGCCCTCTCTACACTTTTCTTTAATCACTGGCCTTGATTCTTATTTTTCTTCGTCAGAAACTTTTGAAAGTGACATGCACAAGCAAAAGGGAGAAAGAGCCACGTCCTCGGAGAGACCTTCTGGTATATTATATCTATGCACATGCAGCAGGGAAGTGGGAAGAGTCGTACATCTTGGCTTGCCAGGGCTCCCTCAGCAGTCACCAAATAAATCAAAGTGCAGTCAGAGCAGGCGGCCTCCACCGTCCCTAGCTGCGCAGGCAAAAAGGAATGAGAAAGTTAGAGGAAGGCAAAGAGCTTTGGAGAACGTATCCCTGACTTCTAGAGAGGGTTTTATCTCATTAAAACAAATGAACAGATGCCTGTTGCCTGCGTCGACAGGGGAACTGCGATTCATGATTACACTTTATAAACCCCAAGCTGTTTACTGCCTCGGCAGATAAGTTTAGCCTTTAAGAGGAGGAGATCTAGTCTGGGGTTTATACATTTAATGGACTTTTTTTGTGCGCGTGCGATAACACATCTCACTGAAAAATTGATTCGGAGACCAGACCAAACCAAACTCTGCATGCAACTGCAGTCTCTGGGTAGCTGAAAAGAGGGAACTCACTGCCCACAGCCCTGATTGTAACAAGCCTGGGCTCTTGGAAGCTGCAAGGCAAAGGGAGGGTTTCGGGCACAGCTCGTGCTGGTTACTCAAGGTCACGTGGGGGATTTTGCCCCTGCTCAGCATCCTCCTAAAGGCGGTGGGAAGAAGCTACAGCCTGGGATCAAGACATGCTCCTCTCTCATGCCGATGACAGAAAGCGAGGGAGGTTGCCAATGCTTTGGGGGATAGAGCTAAAGTTCAGCGGGATCTTGATCATTTGGAGGACTGGGCTATAGACGACAAAATGAAATTCAACAAAGGCAAATGTGAGGTGCTACACTTTGGTTTTTTTCCCCTAACGCACAATTACAGAATGGGGGGGGGGGGAACCGGCTTGGCAGCAGCACATCTGGGAGTTGTGGTGAACCCCAACCTCAACATGAGTCAGCAATGTGATGCTGCTGCAGGGAAGGAAAAAAAGCGAATGCTATTTTAGGTTGCATTAACAGAGGCATAGCGTGCAAGTCACAGGAGGTGACAGCACCGCTCTACTCGGCACTTAGGCCTCAGCTGGAATTTTGGTCACTAATGTATAGAATGGATGTAAAGAAACTGGAAAGGATCCAGAGGCAAGAGACAGAGATGATGGAAGGGATGGAATGCAAGCCATCTGAGCAAAGGCTGAAGGAACGGGGTATGTTTAGTCTGGGAAAGAGGAGATTAAGGGGGGAACATGATAGTGGTCTTCAGATACTTGAAAGGCTGCCATAAAAAAGATGCAGAAAAGTTGGTCTCTCTTGCCACAGAGGGCAGGCCAAGGGGCAATGGGTTCAAACTACAGCACAGCAGATTTAGATTAAATCTTAGGAAAAAGGTTCTACCTAGGGAGGTTGTGGAAACTTTTTCACTGGAGGTTTTCAAAAGGAGCTGAATAGCCATGTGTCTTGGGCGGTTTAGAGACAACAAATCCTGCATCTTGGCATCCTTGTGGTCCCTTCTAACCCAATGGTTTTATGATTCTAAGGGAGTCTGAGCTACTGGCAGGATCAGAGAGTTTGTGTCAATGAGGCACAGGAGGGCAGATGGCCACCATGTTTAATCATAGAGTCTCCGGGTTGGAAGGGACCTTAGAAGGTCATCTAGTCCAACCCCCTGCTCAAAGCAGGACCAATCCCCAATTTTTGCCCCAGATCCCTAAATGGCCCCCTCAAGGATTGAACTCACAACCCTGGGTTTAGCAGGCCAATGCTCAAACCACTGAGCTATCCCTCCCCTATATGTTTCTCTCATTCCTTCAAAGCTCTGCAGCATCACAGCAGAGCAAAGAGGTATTTAGAGGGTGCCTGTACCATTGCCCACAATGCTCTCTGCTGTGATGCTAAGGCACCTTAAATGAGCAGACAGGCTCCCCTGCCAAGTTACTCTGAACTATCCAACCCTCTGGGGTCTGCCGTGCTGGGATGGAGGTTATCTATCTGTCGTTATTATAATGGTTATTCGTACACAGCCCCTCAGCTGAGATCAGGGCCTCATGATGCTAGGCACTGTTCATCAACAAAATGAAAGTCTCTGCTCCAAAGAGCTCACTAGCCAAATAGAGAACAGAACTGGTGGGAGGGGAAACAACTTACTTGAGATCACACAGCAGATTCATGGCAGAGCTGGGAGTAGAATCTAGACATCCTGACTTTCCTGCTTGGGCTCTGTCCGTTCGCGCACACCACCTGGAAACAGAGCCCCATGGGT
Organism: Chelydra serpentina; assembly: GCA_037349315.1. NCBI lineage: Eukaryota > Metazoa > Chordata > Testudines > Chelydridae > Chelydra > Chelydra serpentina. The sequence goes on along the minus strand of JBAIAC010000017.1, from coordinate 10,259,915 downwards.
GGTAGGTACCATCCAATCCAATTACATTCACAGAGGCTTTACTGGCATGACAAGCAACACAAGTGTTGCCAAAGAAAAAGCCAGGCTCCTCATGTATCTGTCTGAGGCAGTTATGTCCCACGCAGCATAGGGCACTGTAGACAGCAGTCTATGCCACTGACAGCTTACGGTCTGTATGTCAGACAGGCCAGAGAAGATACATGGGGTAGGTTGGGAGGATGAAGTTATAATACAACAAACAGGTTAGCAGAAAAGCATCTATCATTCTGGAGTCTTAAATATTCACCTATTCTGTTATAGAGAGGAGTGCCTGTTTCTACAGGAACAAAACATTCTGGTTAACCCCTGGGACGGGGAAAATTTAAGTTTTCAGGAGTCACTTACTCACTCATCTGTCTGTTTATCCCCCTACATACCCCTCTGCAAACCCCATCTATCCATAGATCTGTATGGTGATTAATCTAGCCAGCCAGCCAGTTACTATGGTGCCCATCACTATATCCAAGTGCTGGCTCTCTCATGAGATTTCCCTTGTGTCCACTATGAGGTGGGCCAGAAATACTGCTGGAATAACCTTCCCTAAGGTCTTTCTGCATGTTGATCCCCTCTCTGCAAACCAGAAGTTGGGGGGAGGGGGGCAGATAGGAGAATGTAAGTAAACAAATATTTTGTGATCTCTTAAAGGTTCTTGGGGCTTCTTATTTTTTCCACAACCCATTTGCCCACCCCTAGCCATTCCCCAATGCCGTTTCATTTGGTAAAAAGCCACTTTCAGGCATATTTCCCCACAGCCAGATATTACAGATGCACACAACACAAAGCACATCTTCATCAATGTGAGAGATTCTGCTTAAAACCCAGTGATTCTGATCTGGAGCCTGACAACGTGGTAATTTATATTCTGTGCCGCATAACCAAAGAGCTTGTTATGCAAACACAGGCCACTGATTTGACAAATCTCCTGGAAACAGAATTAATGTCTGTATTCTGGAAAAAAAATGTAATTTATTTTAATATTTTGGAGAGGAAATATCATATGTATACGTGTGTCTATAAATACATCTCCCTATAAATACACACACCCCTATATATTGACTTCCAAAGACCTGTGCTGATTTACCAAGGCTAAGGGAATGATTCTAGATAGATAGATATTTAACTGGTGTAAACTGCTATAGTTCCAGGGATGTCAAAGGAGCTATGTTGATTTACACCAGCTAAGGATCTGGCCCACTCTATAAAACCATCCCAGGAGGTGTGTGTCTATATTCAATAGTAAGATGTTACAATGGATATGATCCCCCTCCCACCTTACTGTCAGGGGCATCTTTCATTGTTTGTTTATGGTCTGTGATTTTATTAGCATAATAGTAATGTCCGTTTGCTAACTATGTTTTATTGATGATGCCGGGGAGGGAAGTGCACTCTGCATAATTGAGGTTTGGATGGAATGAAGAGTTTGGCATCACTCAGATTCACATGTGAGAGATTTCTTAATTTGATTTGAGACAGGGAGTGTTCTCTCTTGAATCCCCCCCGCCCCCGACTATGTACACATCCATCTATCTATCAATCTCAGGTTTCCATGACACATATCTCAATGCGATCTAAGTGCTGGCGTTTATGGAAGAGGGAGCGTAGCAGGCAAGAAGGCGGGAGGAGTGGAGTGTTGAAAGATGCCTCTTGATGGGAAAGTCTGAACAAGCTAATGGGGAGGACGGGGCTGCAGGGGAGAAGAAAAAAGCACGTCTCAAGGGAAAAGGGAACAGAGAGGATGAATGGTCCAGTGGCCGGGGCGCTCGGCTGGGACTCGGGAGAACTAGATCCAATTCCCTGCTTTGCCAGAGATTAGTTCTGTGACTTAATCCCGCCATATCCCAGTTCTCCACCTGTAAAAGGAGGAAAACAGCCTGCCCCCTAGGGGTACGGAAAAGAAATGCACTACAGGTAGTGAGGTGCTCTGATGGTCTGGTAGTAGGGACCATGCAATACTGCAGCTTGGTAAATTTGGAGCTTTCAGTGTGATCTGCCTTTCACCAGGGGACTCTGGGGTGAGGTGTTCAGTGTGCGCTGGGAAGGAAGTGAAAAGATGACTGACTGAGCTCTCAATTTGAGAGACACAAAGAGCTTGAACCAATGTGCACTAAATCACTGGAAGCATCTGCATTGACTTGAATGTGTATTGGATAGAGAGTCATACATTTCCACCTGTCCACCTTACAGAAAGTGTCCTGCCCTACAAGGTGAATTCCATCGAGTTCCTGAATACAATACACTTTTTCTCCTTCAAGACAGGGGATTTTTAACTTTCTCTGAGGTGCCAGACAGAGCTTTTATGGTAACTCCTCCCTTTTTTTTTCAGGCCGTTAGTCTATGCTGAGTATCCCACCCCTCAGAGTTTCTTAATCTCACTTGCGAGTTGCTGTGTTTCCCAGAGCATTACTAGATTCCCCCCACCGCCAAATACAGCAATACTTCCATCCTTTTAATGCCTCTGTAGCATCAAGGCCATTCACATTCCACATTATTAAATACAAATTATTTGCTTGGGGGGGCTGCAAGACCTTTTGTCTCTATTAGTAGTTTAAGGATCACTAATCCTGAGCCAAACCTCTGAACCAAAGGTCCTTACCAGTGGCGTAGCCAGGTTTAGAGCACAGGGGGAGAGGAGCTAAAAAAAGGCACCAGGAGAAAAAACAAAACAAAACAAAAAGCTCCGCTCCGGCTGCAGCGCAGGAGCAAAAGGCATCAGAGCACAAAAAAGGCGCCGCTTCTGCTCAGCGGCCGCTCCCCCTGCTCCCCCCCTGGCTACGCTACTGATCCTTACCCAGTTTGCACTCAGTCCTTTCTAGGCAAACTCCCAGTTAAGTCAAGGGGACTTTTGACACTCTACAAGCTGCAAGATGAAGCTCTCTATATACCAGTATATCCTATATCACAGAAGGGGATGGCGGGTCAGGTACTTGCCTGGCATTTTGAAGACATGGATTCCATTCCTCTCTCTGCCACAGACTTACTGTGTGACCTTGGGCAAGTCACGTAGAGCTCTCTGTGCTTCAGTTCCCAGTTAGTAAAACAGGCCAATTCTTCTATTTCAATTTTAAGGGTGTTGGGGCTGAAGCGGTCTCATAGGGCGGGATGCACAGAAGGAGCGAGGCACTGTGATGTTGAGTGTCACAGCAGCTAACTCGTAGGCACTTAGAAAATCATTGCAATCCACAAATTCTCAGCTGGGAACCTAGGCTCCCTGCACAAGGAATGGGGAGAGAGCGGCACCTTAGGCTGCGACCCACAAAAGCCAGCACGCTAGGCAAGGAGCTGCCACCTCAGCTAGCCAATGGGAGATGCCAACAGGAGGAGCATGTCCTATTCCTCACCCCTCTCACCGAGATGGTACCAACGTCAACGCTTCAGGAAGCACCTATTGCTGCTTGGGGTTCTCAGCTGTGAGCCTTCTCCTGGAATTAATATAATTGGGGCGGGGGGGAGGGAGCTTGGGGTCTACCACCTCCCAGGGGGGTGCCCTAGCCACTGAACTACAGAGTCATTCTCTCACACCCTCCTGCTCTGGCCCAATGACCATTTCATTATTTACCCACATAGGAACAGTCATTTGAGGGCAGTTTTGTATATCACAGTGGGCCTCAAATCATGGCACCTAAATCATGGACTTCGACACTCAGCTCATTTTGTGCATCCAGCCATTACTGCCTGTATGGACAGTGCCCAGCACGATGGGACTTGTGGGTGTGCCTGTAAACCAAATCGATAACATTAATCATAAAAAAGTAAATCCCATGTGGTCTACCATGAAAATGGCCCAACTGATTTCATTCCCATGTGTTATAAATGATAGAACATAAGAACGGCCATACTGGGTCAGACCAAAGGTCCATCTAGCCCAGTATCCTGTCTTCTGACAGTGGCCAGTGCCAGGTGTCCCAGAGGGAATGAGCAGAACAGGTCATCACCAAGTGATCCTGTCTTTCATTCCCAGCTTCTGGCAAACAGAAGCTGTCCATTTTTGCCAATAGCCATTGATGGACCTATCCGCCATGAAAGCACTGGACACGTTCAGAGTTAGCTGCTGGCAATTTTAACTAAACCGCTCTGTAAAATAACCTTCTGACAGTCCAGTACTTACCCAAAGCAAGTTGTCGATATAGATGCTTATGATGGTCAACTCTCAAACAACTGCTACTTAAACTACTTTTGTTTTAATACTCATCTCCCCTATGGTGTAATGTCAACTGAATTGTATAGATTGTAACCTCAATGTTTTATTTTTATTTGCATATATTTCGTTTCCTCCCCCTTTCTAGTCTATTGTCATTAGATGTGTGTGAAGCTACTTAATAGACTTGATCCATGTCCATAATCATATAATGTTACTTCCATTATGTGTATGTATCCCCACCCATGTTGGCGGTATATAGCTCACCCTAATGCCTTTCAATAAGGGAGCACTTTCCTTTCAGAGTCACTAATACTGAATCAATGACCTAGCATCGATTACTCTTCTAATGCTGTCTCCCGCCCAATCTCTTCTCTCTCCTTTCTGATCTTCTGACCCTTCTTTATTAATTAAGCAATCAAGCCTCATTCCCTTGTTACCTTCAGCTTCTCTGAAACTCTAGGATATGCATCTTTCTCTCCCACTACAAGAGCCCGGCCCGTATTTGTGGATGTTTAGCTACCTATTTGCAATACCATCCACATACTATACTAACAGGAGAGGCTGTAGGAAACTAATTAAGCATTCCGTGCTTCTTTTGCCTTAAAGATGCTATGCAAAACCAAGTTCTATTGAACGTTCAAGCAGAATACTTATTAATTTTATGCAGGAGATATGAAAATAATTGCCCTGGAACCTGGTTTAGAGAATGGAAATAGTCTCTTTTTTGACATTTCATTTGTATTGTTTTATTATTATTATTTGGCTGGAAATATGTAGTGTAATTTTCAATGCTTTGAAATCTGTATTTACACCCCCACTTACAGGGATGCTGTGAAGTAGGTTAGACCAGACAAAATGCGCTGCACAGAAGGCAGCAATACAAGTAAATAATAATAATAATAATGTCACGGCTGTCATTGTGCTGTACACCATGACTGCTAGGGACTTAATAGCAACCATAATGATACAACTCAGACTCTCTTGCTTCAAAAAGCACTTGAGCTAAAGGAGAATCGTCATTAGCTGCTTCAAATATAGGGCTTATGTCACAGAGTTGAACTATTCTAATTCTATCCAATAGGTGGCAGTGTTGCACCTGTGCATGAACACACTCACCTGCCCACCTCAGCTCCATATATCACTAATAATAAACACATGCAAAATTAAAGCTATCCAACTTCCCTATGTGTCACCTGATTGCCCCCGACAATTAGCATCCGTGAGTTACTCTAGTTCTTCTTTCATATCTTTGATTAGTGGTATTATCGTAGGGATATTATTGCATGGTTACTATTTTAGTTCTGCTCGCAAGCTTCAAGTAGGTGTTCAGTGATGGGTGTCTCACCTTCTTCTCAATTCTCATATTCTCAGAACTGGCATCTCCTTCATTCTCTGGCAGGCTGAGCAACAGCAGCACTGGTCTTACGAACCCTCTTGCTGACCTTGAGTGATCGCTTGCATCTGGAAGCATTCAGACACGAAGTTAGACTGACCACACCAGACCTTCACCTGTGTGCAACATTAAAGAAAAACAATTAAATTAATCGAACACAAGAACTGCCTGGGAGGTGCTTAAGGAGAAACTTCCTGCAAAGCAGGCTCTGGAAATGGGTGGAAAGGAATGAGTGGTCGATTATTCTGTTTAGCGGACCAGGAGAGGAAGGGTTAAATGCTGCTCTCTGTTACATGACAGGTAATGGTGAAATCCATTAGAGGCAGGTTTCCTTTCCCCCCTGTAAAAAAAATTAATGAAAAGGAAAATCATCCCCATCTTTGTCAACCATTTTCTTTTAAATAGTTGCGGGGGGGGGTGGTGGTGTCTGTTGACGGGGGTCTGAAAATGCAAAAATGTTCAGCAAAAGGGACATTTTTAATAAACACTTCCATTGTATCCAAAAAACTATTTTCCTGGAGGGACCCCACTGCTTCTTTGCCATCTGCTTCACCTACTCCCTGTGGAACATACAACCTCCACCTCCTTCCCCTGAGGCCACGCCTGGCTAGTCAGTCCCAGGCCGGCAGAGGGCAGGAGAATTTATCCTTTTGCAAATAAGCAATACAACTGAAATGAACGAACCAGTTGGAGCTCTCCAACTGGGAAAAGAAGAGAGAGAGGAAAAGGAAATGTGAGAAAGAGAAGAGGAAAATATGAAGGCAGAGGAAAAAGAAAAAAAGAACAAATGTGAGAAAAGGAAGAAGAGACAGAGGGAAGACAACAAAAAGAAGGCGGGAGAGACAAAGACGAGAGGTTGGGCCTAGGAACAATTCCTTTCCCATGCTTGAGCCGGATTGTCAGGGGGACTGTTTGTGCTGCTGCTAGTGGGGTTTGTTCTTCTCTCCTCCCTAGGTTGAGGCTCTTATTGAGCTTTGGCCCACCCTGGGCATTTCCTTCTAACCCACTCCTGCCTCTGGAGCAGGCAAGCGGCCGGGCTCTTAAGGACTCAGGGGATGAAGTTCCCAGCTCTCCAGAGTCTGTAGTGCCACTGCTCTGCTCCCAGGTTGGCTTGCTGTTAGTCTCTAAGGTGCCACAAGTACTCCTGTTCTTTTTGTGGCAGGATGGAGGATTTGGGCAGGTATAAGGGAGGTGGGGAAATGAGACAGGAAATCCCAATGAAATCAGCCTCGGAATAATTGTGAGGAAGGTGTTAGGGGTCCAGGAACAGAGAGGTCAGTGAAGTACCTCTGTGAGCACTGATCTGTTACACTATGATTACTGCCTTCTGGGAGGGAGCCCCATTTGCAGGCCAGTTAGAAATGAGTAAAGCTACCGGCACTCCCGTAGCAGGGAGGAAAAGCAAACAGGCCTGTCTATGATTTGGTTGCTTTGCACTCCTGAGCGAGGGCTCTAGCACACTGAGATCTGTGCATGAGCAGAAGCTGCATCACTCCGAGGATCTTCAGAAAAATTTCCCAGACGTTGCTTCCTCCTGACATGGGCTGACACATCCCATCTCCCTAGGGCATGACAGTCCGGCATACACACACGAGAGGTGATTGCAAAGAGCGGGCGTGCATGAGAGAGAGGATGAAAGCCTGCCCTCTCCACCGCCTCGGACCATAAAACTCCAGTGGGTGGGCGCTAGAATCACAGACAGCACCGCACTGCAATGGCACTGTCATATCCATTAATCAATGCCTGCCCCAGCTGTGTGCAGAGCCTAAATGCAAAGGGAATACAAAACTCATTTTCTGTTGGGGGGAGATGTGTTTAATTTGGATCATGGATGCAAACGGTGACGCACGGGCTAACGCTCCGGGTTATCTATGGCCACTGTTCCCTCTAAACTGTGCACGTGTGCGCGTGCACAGAGATTCTAAACCCCACGCACACGGGGAAACACTGCGCGCACATGTGTCTCGCGTCCCGACTGCACGTCGGTCGGGACGCCGTTTGACCGCTCTAAAAGTGCTCAGGACGGGTTGGCAGCTGAGCCCCGTGTCCCGCTGAGGGGGGCGAGGGCTCCGTGCCTGTCTCCCGCTGGGGAGGGGGCGGCGGCGCGTGAAGGCTCCATGACCCACTTGGGGCGGGGGAGGAGGGGCGGCGTGCAAGGGCTCCGTGCCCGTGTCCCTGGTGCCCCCCGACCCGACCAGACCAGCCCCTAAGAGCTCGAGGGACCTGCTGACTCTTATGGTCTCTGCATGCTGCCGGCGCCTGCAAGCCCCGCTCTGCGGCTCCGGAAGCTCCCATTGGCGCTTTTCCTGGCCAATGGGAGCCACGGAGCTTGTGCTTGTGGCGGGCACAGCACATGGAGAGTGGAGACCCCACCCCCTCGCCGCTGTGACCCTAGGAGCCAGAGACCTCCCAGCAGGGCTGGTGAGTGCGGCCAGGGAAGGGGGCAGGGTGTGATGGTGAGTGTCTGGGAGGTGCTGGGCTGTGAGGATGTGGAGGGCGCTGGGGCAGTGGGGGAGGTTTGTGTGTTTTGGGGTGCTAGGCAGTGGGGGCCTGGGCAGTGGGGGCTGCTGGGCAGTGGGGGAGATGTGTGTGTGTCAGGGCACTGGGGGGTCTTTCCTCTCCCACTGGGATCCAGAGGGAGAGGTTTCGGATTTATAAAAGCAAGCCTTCAGATTTGCTGCTGCAGTGCCACAGAGGGGCCGAGAGAGATTGGCGCGTATTCTCACTATTTGTGCTACAGTCGCAAAGTGAGGCCCCAACCAAGATCACGGCCCCATGGTATTGTGTGTTGCTCGTACACACTGAAGGACTCTCCCTGCCCTCAAAGAGATTACAATCCTTAAGCAACAAGATAGAAGGATAACCAACCTCCCTTAGTCTATTACAGACGGGAAATTGAGGCCAGGAGACTTACAGCCAAATGTTAAAAACGGTATATGGGAGCTTAATTCCCAACGATTTCCAAAGCCAACCTTTAGAAATCTGGTCCTAAGTGACTTGTGCAGGGTCTGACAGGGACTCTGGGGCAGAGCTGGGGATTAAGTGCAGGTGTCCCGTGTCCAAGTCCAGGGCTTTTACCACATGGCCATTCTTCTGATCCAAGCAGGCACATTGGCTGATGTGCTGGCTCAACATCTGTGGCCACGCCAAAGTAATTCCCCTGAACTACCTGGTTCCCACCTGCAGCAGCTGTGTTTCTGAAATTCCCCACTGTGCTGAGAGGCCAGCACAAAAACGAGTCTTATTTTGAGGCCTTGAGAGCGGTGCATAAACCTCTTGTTGGCTCTCTGTGCAGGGGAGAATCTCACCCTTTACACAGACAACCCTGGGTTTGCTAAGGCGCCAGAAGCTCACCGTCAAGAATCAGTGTTTGATGGGCCTTGTTTTCAGCAAACCCTGCTCATGCAATGGCTGCTGTCTTGGCCGACACACCAGAGACTGAACTGCAGATCTCCAGAGGTAAAAGTATGAGCTGCTACAACTTGAGCAAAAGACACGTCTTCCTAGCTAGAGCTGTAACTGCTAATATTCTCTGTGGCTCGGGCAGTGGGTTGCAAGGATCTCCCTCAACTCTTCCCTATTATCTCATTCTCATTCTGAATGCTGCACCTCATCTTCTCCTCACTCCCCCGTCCTCACCCCCAGCCATGTACAGCTAATAGCCTCACACAAACGCTCATTAGATGACTACACGGGTCCCCAAATCCTCCACTGCCGCCTTCTTTCCATATTCTCCAAGCGAGAAGATTGGCAGTGACCTTTAAATGTCATTTCCAAATGCCAGCCTTAGCTAACTGGATACAAAGCGCAGCGTTTACGCTAGATTATGGGGAGAGATGGGGCCTGAACCACTCACCTTCCTGATGGGGAGCGAAAGGGAGGACACAGGACATTGCAGAAAGGCAAAGGGTCTCGTGCCAGCAGACAGCTAGGAGGCTGGGGAGGGAGAAGGTTATTACAGCAATACAGATCAACTGTCTTGATGGTCTGTGTCTCCTCTAACCAGGGGCTCTCTCCAATACTTCTCCCAGGGGTCTACTTCCCACACAGCGAACTAGGTCTGCACCCGACAGAAGTGTGCCTGTGATGGGTTTTGTTTCATTTGCACTCACATATGGCACGTTAGCAAACATTCAATCAACATGCTAATGAGGCTCCGTATGGGAGATCAAGTGTGGATAAGGAGGGCCAGGGTTCACGGCAAAGTCACAAAGCAGACAGGCCCTTTGCAAGCCACTTCAGCGCTGTAATAATACACAGGGTTTGCAATGATGTGCTGGCACTAGCATAACTACTTCAGAAATCTTTGGCTGAGCAGAGGGTTCCGGCCTTTAGGACTCTGCCTACTGGAGTCGAACTTGAGAATATTTTGGGTCTCAGCCGGGATACCAAAATCATTTCCATTGGTCTAGGGCGATCACGGACTTGACTGGCCGAGGAGTCCTTCTAAAATATGTCCTGTCGCTCGACTAGAGATCACCAGGCAGAATCCTCTGGACTGCCTGATGCAGGAGGTCACATTAGATGATCACAAGCGGTCCCTTTGTTTTTTTTTTAAATTAATTAATTTAAAATCAAATTGAATTGTCTAAAAATAGTACCAAATTTCTCCAGTACAGACTCCGGACTATACTTGTAAAATTATTAGCTCAGCTCTCGAGCTGGCCAAATCATCTGAAATAAAAATCAAATCATTTATTTTAAATTCGTCTCAAAATGCAAATCAATGATAGAACAAATATGATGTGATCCTTCCCACCATTGGCCTGCCCCAGAGAGGTGTGCATGTACATGGGCGGGGTGTCACAAGGCTCAGCTGTCTAATCGTTATAAATGGCTTTGAGATTCTTGAATGAAAGTTGCTGTAGACATACAAATGATTAGTTACAGATCAGCAAACTGAGGGTCTGCTCCAAAGTGCAGTGAAAGGGCCTCATTTGGCTGCACGGGGCCCTGACCGATGTCCCCAGATTGTATTGTGAATTTGTCTCAGGTTGGGAACAGAACCCCCGAACCTCGCCTGGTTCTCTTCTCCCTTACAGCCTGATCCAAAGCCCATTAAAATCAACGGGTGTCTTCAAACAGTCTGCAATGGCTTCTGGATCAGATCGTTACACTGGTGTCAATCAGGAATAACTATTGAAGTCAATGGGGCTACCGTAGTATAAAGGAGTAGAGAAGCAAGGCCTTTGATTAATGAATCGATGTTATAGTAGCATCTAGAAACCCCAGGTGAGATCAGGAGTACATTGCTTAGCGCAATGTACAACAGGCACATAGTGAGAGAGAAAGCCTGCCACAATGAGCTTAATAGAGAAATGGTTGGAGGAGAAACAGAGTCAAAGTGATTTGCCCAAGATCATACAATAGATCAGTAGGTGATCTGGGTATAGAACTCAAGACTTTTGACTCCCCTGTACATTCTACTGCTCTAACCCTGGCTAGCAATTGCTCTGAGTTCATTTCAAATTGAGCTCACTCCTCAAATTTCTACCAGGACTCACGATTTACAAATCCTCCGAGAGAAGAGGTTTATTATGGAAAATCAGTTGTCGTTATATCAAAGCAAGACCCCAGCTGGTCAGTGCAGCGAGAAGAAAAAAAAACAAACTTGACATATGTTACCTTTATGATCAAATAAAATAAAGCTACAAGAGTCGCAGCTATAATCACTGCCAAGTTGGAAACATCAAAATTAACTGGCGCAAGATAGCTATCCAGAAGAAGGCAAGAGTGTCTTTGGCTACACAAATCCTATTTCCCTAGGCATTGGATTAATTAAAACTATCAGTGTTCCCAGCTTTTTGAAATTAACTTTGAAAGTGTTTGGTGTGAAGGGATAGATTAAAAAAAACAGAACAAACAAACGAATGAAAGAAAGCCTAATAGTTTTGCTCCTTTTTTTCTCTCCCTTAAATGCAGGAAAGGAGAAGAAAAAAGATTCAGAAATTTTCCTAAGGTGTTTTTAGCCCTAAGGAATCATTTCCTAATTGAGCATGCTAAATTGCAGCTTCTTCCTGGAGCTTGGCCCAAACTTCCCATGCACTGGATTTCTGGATGGTTGGGTTGTTGTCGTTTCTTAAAAGAGGATTCCTATGTTTTTCTTCCTTGCCCCTCTCTTTTTGTTTCTCATTCTCAGGCACATGGGAATGGGAATGGGCCTCCTTGCTCCTCTCCGGGAGTAAATTGATCCTCAAAACAGCCTGGGGAGGTAGGGAAGGGTTATTAGAGAAGTGATTTGTTTAAGGTTACACAAGTCAGGTAACCTTAAGCAGAGGCAGGAACTGACACCAGATCTCTGGAGTCCCAGACCCACATCTTAACCACAAGGCCATTTGTCTTCCAACTCAGCACCACTTCTTTGACCAATACATGCATTGTCTCATAGGGTGGCAGGCACTAAGCAGAACTCCAAATCCCTAGCGTTGCTACTCTGCGGTAGACCACCATCACCCCCACCCCAGCATTTGGAGGCATGCAGTGCTGACCATAAGTCTGATTAGCTGGGGGAACAATGGAGACTTACCTCACACAAGTGGTGTCGAAACAGATGGCTGGACAAGACAGAGCAAACAAATTGAATTTCAGAACAGGTCTCCCTGTCTCTCTCTCTCAGCCTGGGTGAGCTCTCCATTAGCAAGCAGCCAGAGTGGCAGCTTTGGGACATGGCTCTCTGGGTGACATTTGGAGTGCTTTTCCTAATTAAGGATGAAACATCAGCTAATCAGCTGTTGGAAGTCCTAGTCAAATGTGGCAGGTGCCAGTTAAGACTAACTCAGCCACTCCCACTGCGGGTGTCAATGCTGGTAGCATGCAGGGTGAAAACATTAAGACAGAGAGGGTTAGAATTAAAGGGACACTAGTAAGATAAATATAATCTATTTACAAATATCTGTGTTGCTAGTAGGAAGGAATGTCTTGCTGTTAGGGTGCTAGCTTGGGGAACTCAGGGCACCTGTGTTCAGTTCCTTGCTCCCTGTGTGACCTTGGGCAAGTAAATTTAGTCTGTGCCTCATTTTCCCCATCTGTACAATGGGGATAGTAGTACAATGGGGATAGTAGTACAATGGGGACAGGGCTGCTGTGAGGATAAATACTTTAAAGATTGTCAGGTGCTCAGATACATCAGTAAGAGAGGACATACAAGTACCTAATTAGAGAATAGGGCTGGACTTGTTATGAATAAACAGCCCCACAAATATGTTTGCAAATAAAGAGGCCAACTTAGCTCTGCTGCTGGTGTTGTGGCTACGTTTTCATGACTGAGGACTCAGATGCATGCCAGCTGAGTGTGGAACAGTCACAAATGCAGAAGTATTCACAAATTCAAAGACAAAGGATCACTGGTCTGAAAATTCACCCTGGAGCGCACATCATTCACTGCTCATCCTTCTCCAGTTGCTATTTTCTTTTCGCCTGTTTTAAAAATTTCTGTCATGCAATCGAGGAGCACGAAGCAATAACACGCGACTTAGGAGTCCAATCACACACCATAAATCATGAAACAAAGAGAGACCCTGACGTGGTACGGAGAATTCTTTCTTGATGCCTGGCTCACATGCGCAGGTTCAAACATCACCAGATTTGGGGCCGGGAAGGAATTTTCCCCCAGGTCCGATTGGCAGGGACCTTGTGAGTGTGTGTGGTTGGGGGAGTGGGGGAGGATCACTTTCAGCTATATCATGGGTCATTGATCACCTGCTGGAATGCTCTGGACCTCTATTTCCTGCCATTGCAGGGGCCTCAGGCACTGGTGTACCTTGGTCTGTCCTGTTTGCTACCTGTGGCACACAACAGTTTAGTCTCCAGATGAGTGAAACACTTTGATATAACTGAACTCTGGGGTATCTGAGTGGCAATAGCTTGTGACATACAGGAGTTCAGACTAGATAATTTAATGGTCCCTTCTGGCCTTAAACTCCGTGAAGGTTGAAATTCGCTCTTGTATAGATGGGCAGCATAAGTTGTGTGTCCCACTTAAGTCCCATCCTTAAAAGGCATCAGTGGTGAGGGACCCAGGGGGATCCCACACCCAACTTTGTACCCGGGGTGAGGAAGAGAAAAAGATGGTAAGAACCCATCATGACAGATGCTAGTTGCACCACTTAAAGCACCATTGCAAGGCACGGAGGTACCACAGTCATGGGCTCGGTATGAGAACCGTAACAAAATAGAATTAAGTGAGGTGCAGTCCGTGTGGGGGCCTTCTGCCCAAGTGAGAATTCCACCCACAAAACCAATGAAATACCTGAGATACATTGATGATATTTTCATCCTCTGGACAGACGACCTAAACTCCCTCACAAATTTCCACCACAACTTCCACCCATCCATCCAACTCTCTCTAGAACACTCCACACCAGCATCAATTTCCTGGACACCACAATTTGCTTCAACAACAGAGCCCTATAGACAACTATATAGGAGAACCCCAAAGATCACCACCCTTACCTCCCTACAGTGATGGCGGTGTTCTCCCGTTGGCGTAGTTAATCCACCTCCCTGAGATACAGTAGGTAGATGAACAGAAGAATTATTCTGTCGACCTAGCACTGTCCGTGCCAGGAGTTAGGCCAGTTTGACTATGACACTCAGGGGTGTGGATTTTTCACACCCTTGAGTGATGTAGCTGGATCAACCTCACTTTGAGTGTAGCCCTGGCCTTAGCATCTGGTGACAGCCTGTATAATACGAGAGGGTGGAACAGCATGCAGGTGCCATAGAGACATTTAAAGTAGCTCTTTCCTAGCTGACAGCTAGGGAGGGGAAAAAAAAATCTAAAAAAAAATATTACCATGTGTCACAACCTGTCAAGTATCGATTTGATGTTCCTAGTTCAGCATTAGGGAGCTGTGCTGATGTGACACTAGGCGTCAGCTACCTACAATGCCTGAAAACCTCTAGCAGAAGCACGAGCTAATGCTCCAGCAGAGGAGGAGCCATTAGCTCTACCTTCTGCGTTTGTCAGAAGCGCCAAAGGTCTACTTAACAGAAGAGGTCCAGGTAGAAACAGATCAGGAAAGCAGTGGGGTTAACTTTAACAAGCCATAAAACACAACTGGCTTCTGGAAGCGCAGCCACCAAAAGGCAGAAGCAACAAGCGGCGCTACGACAGCTCTGCTCAAGCGCGTCTCGAGTTTAGAGCGAGGTGACTGTGTTTATGTACAAAGCTCAGATGGCAAATGGAAACCTGAAGCACCTAGCAAATACACAGCATTCATACATAATTGAAACACCTGGGGGAGAAACACTCAGATGCAACAGACGACGCCGGATATAAACAAGAGGAGATGGAGAAATAAAAAAGAGAAACAAAACAAAACCCAACCAGCATACATGATGTTGCAGGCTATCATGAAGAATTCTGCTCAGCACAAGATGAAGAGACTGCACTAAGCATACCTGAGTTTGTTGCCTGAGGGGATGGCTTAGTGATCTAAGACATGATTTTGAAATGCAGTACCTAGTCTCCCGGGGGAAAAAAAGTTCACTTCTCAGCAGGTTCAGCCCTGCGGTAGGTACGTTCAACACTTTGCTGTTTATTGCCTTTCAGGTCAGAGCTAAGAATACCATCCCCTTCATATCCTATGGCACTTTTCAAAGGAGCAGGTGGTTCAGCCCAAGTTTTGCCGACCAAAACATCCTTTTCCCCCTGTCATAATATATGTACTTTCAGAATATTATTCAGTCTCTATGTGGTGTAGAGTTCTAAAATAGAGAGTGGTCCCTGGTAAACAAGAGAAACCAAGGTGGAACTCACGCTCGGGGGAAGCCTGTTTACCTGAAGCTACACTTGTTTTCTTTACTAAAAGTCTCCTTCTTAAGAAAGACTTATTCTATACATCATAATGACATCTGCCACTGCAGCACAGTGGGCTAGTTGCCAGCCTTCATCTTAGTATTCCTGCATATGTAGTGTGGGAAGCACTTTTGTACGGAGGACGATATATAAATATTAAAGCTACTTGAAAATTTTCTGACAATGTTTTTTTTATGGGAAATTATCCAAACATTTTGAGATAGTGGAAACATTTTATTTCAACTTTTTCATTTTGATTAATATAACATAAATCTTTCAGGATAAACATAAAATGAAATTAAGCTCCTTTATGGAGTAAGATACATGGAAACAATAGAAAACACTGCCCAAAGCACTAGGTGACAAACAAGGGCTACGCGAGCACAGGTGTTTCTCTGGCGACTGATTGCAAATGCAAGGGCTATGCGTTTCTGTGCATCAGAAGCACGCAGGACTAGAAAAAGCCAGAGAAGCACGGATAGCATGGCCCTGGAGGAAGCCAAGAGATAGAGCTTCTTTGGGGCAGAGTGCTGGTTGGAAGCGAGTTTGGATTACTGAACCAGGAACGTGCCTCCTGTTCTTTGTCCCTGCTGTGCTCAGGGACAGAGGACTTTCTATACATTCTCTGTACATAAACGGGACAGCACCCTAGAAATGCCTGGCTCGATCATCAATTTCTCCTTCTAATGGAAACAATCCTTAAGGCTCTAAAGACTGGCTATCCGCTCAGGTCAAAGGGGGCAACAGGACCGTGGGGAGGGAAGTTGGCCCTGCTGCTGGGGATAAATAGAGGCTTCCTTCACCAGGGTGGTCAATGCAGCACCTTCCAACCAGGCTGTGTTTAACCATGCTAAGCTAAATGTTACTACAAAAGCCTAGTTATGACTGTGCTGTTTATCTTCCACAGGAGTTTGTCAGAGACATGAGTGAAGGAAACTCATCTAGAAGGGATGGAAGCAACATGATCAAGAAGTATAAAATATATATATATATATATATATATATATATATATATATATATATATATATATATAGTGGGTTCCAATCAAGCGTCCATCTTAGATCCCTGGTGCAAGGACCAGCTCTCCCTTGGCTTCCCAGTTTCCTCATCAGAGAGGAAAGGGGTGGAGGGGGCTAGGAAAGGCCAGTCCAATCAGGAAGAACTGGTGGGCTGTAGGACGTTGGAATACGTTTTTAGAAATGAAGCCAGGGGGCTGAAATAAAACACCGTGGGCCCAGCTGAGCTATCATTTATGCCAGTGTAAATCCGGAGTAGCATGACTGGCTTCAGTGGAGGTTCTCTGGATGTGATCATTTTCTCCCAAGCCCTATTGCACCCCATGACATCAAATCAAGGACGCAACAAGAGCCAATGGCGATGCCCCTCGAAAACCGTTGGGCAGAGCAGGAGATGGGGTGCCTCTGTTAATGTTGATGTAACAGGCCTCATGACCACGCCCGCCGATCCTTCCGCTAGGCGTGCGGAGGAAAACAGCCTGGTTGGGGGGCTGGAGATGGTATGTTGTGTTTGCAAGTGCTGTGTGGACTCTCACTCCAACGTATCACAATTCCTGCTTTGCCTCTTCACAGCTCTGCTGGTGCACGTCAGTCCAGACGTACACCAGCCCCTGCCATTCCAGTCCTGGGCCCCATGCAACTCTGACAATGCACCTCACTCTTGGTCTGCAGCAGCCCTGCAATTCCATTTGCGCCTTGCCCCACACTCAGCTCTGCCAGTGCTCCGCAGTCCTAGCCTACAGCACCTGCTGCTCTTCAGCCCTGGCAGCTCCTCCCACCCACCCACACCCAGACACACACACAAACCCATCAGAGTTTTGCTAACAGGGCCGAGCAACATTTGAAAATAAAAACAAAATCCCCTGGGAGCAAACTGAACAGACCTAGGATTCCAGAAGGCTCCAGGATCAAACCTAATTACTCTTAAAATGACTTATAATCATCTCTCCCTCTCCCTGCCCTGCAGGATCTATCGCTCTTACAGCCGTGAAACGGAAAGGAACAAACAAATGCAAAACAAATCATTAGGAAAAAAGAAACAACAAAGCGCTACTAACAAGGGTTTCTGCGCAATGGCTTGGCCTGTCTTGTGCGTTTCTGGCATCCAAGAGAGATTTCCTCTTCCCCTCCTTCCTTATCTTCAGACTCAGGCTAGCTGCTTTGGCTGTGAAGCGTGTGGTGCCTCTAATCCCATCTCATACAGGGTCCCTGAAACGAGTCGGGCTGGAAGGATGGAGGCAGCAGATTTCATTCTCAGGCCTCCTTCCTCCTCCCCCATCCAAGCCTTAGAATTCACACTACAGTGAGGGGGCTGAACACCGCAGGGAGCCTGTGGCAAGTAACTGGGGCAGTGGGGAACTGATTGACAGCTTCAGGGTGGAGTCAATGAGCTGGGATGCTTTGGTGCCCGGGGAGTCCATTCCAGGGGTGAGAAATTGCCTCCGTCTTCCTTAAAGGCATAGATGAGTTCCCGCACGGGCAACACAGGGCAAACTTCCCTGGCATTTCCTCCCACCAAGGAGGAAAGAAATCGTATCGCCACACAGTTCACAAAGCATCCCAAAGCAACATACAAGATGTCCCTAGAGAGAGCTTTTCAGCCATCAGCGAAATGCAGCCACCTCCAGGGTGGAACGTGGCAACTGTTCAACAGTACACAAAAACGCTGCATTGCAGTTCAGGGGAGAAGCCCAAGTAGAATCCTGCGGTGTATTCACAGCCCATTCCACCACTGCATCCACTAGGTCAGGATGTGGACAGAAGCTCTGCATTGAAATTGTCCAGCACAATCTGTGTCGCTTAGCCAGCTACAGAGCTAGAGCAAGCTACAGGGTTAGCCTGTGTCTGGCAGCCTGAATCAAGAATCCCTTTGCCTTCACAAGAGCTGAATCATGACTTTTCTCTGCTATGGGGGACAGTACAAATCTCTCTGAAATCACAGAGGGAGAATTATCACAGGGGGGATTTAGCCAGGATTAGCTGGACTGCCGCAAGATCTTCCCAACCACTTTGGCTTTATGTCTCCTCTGAAGAGCAGCATCTCCTTAGAACAGCACACCCTGATGCCACATGAGGTCATTGGGTTCTGTGCTGACTCAGCCATGGGAAGGAGGCTTACCCCTTGAATCACTTCCTACAGCGTCTGGGTTTTTCTAGGTGGTCTCCTGACCAACTATGAAACCTGCCCCACCGGCTTACCTTGTACAAGCTGACAAGAGAACAATCCAAGGAGGGAAATTCACTCTGCTTTACACCCTACAAAGTAACGCAGGCTATCTGCATTGCCAATGACAAGCAATCCAGAATCATGAGTCTGTCCACAAAAATCATGAGATTATTTTAAGGCATGAGATTTTGAAAACATAATGAATTTGGGATTTTTTTTCTTTAAATTTGCCTTCTTTTATCTGATCCTTTATGGTTCACATTTTCCAGCTTTTCCCCACAGCCACAAAGACTAAAACACTATTTCTTTAACAACAACAACAACAAAACATTAGAGCTGATGTTCTCATGTGATCACACGACTCCTGGACCAGGGACTTTAAGAGAAAACACCAAAAGACAATCGGCAACTCCGCCACCAGGCGGTTGCCTCTCTCTCTCCTTACGAGTGGGATCCCTGGCCTTGCCAAGAAGAGCAGCGATGATCAATGTAATTGTGGAGGCACAGACCCCAGGAAGCTTAATCCAACCCCAGTCACCGTGCAGCTCAAGTCATCCCATAAGAAGCTTATTTACACAAATCCACACCGCGGAGTCGAGAGACCAGCCACAAATGCGTCTCACTTAGTAGCACTCTTCTTCCATTAGTTGAAAAAAAGAAAAAAAAATCAATCAGGAGTTTTTTATTTGCTATTTTTTCCCCAGTTGCAGTGAGTCTTTGCCAAGTGCAGTTTAAACAGCTCATCCTAGCTGCTGCTGTGCACTCCGGGGCTTTCCCCTCTGTCACAATCTCCCATGAGAGGGGTAACACTCTTAGAATCATAGAATCTCAGGGTTGGAAGGGACCTCAGGAGGTCATCTAGTCCAACCCCCTGCTCAAAGCAGGACCAATTTCCAACTAAATCATCCCAGCCAGGGCTTTGCCAAGCCTGGCCTTAAAAAAAAAAAAGGTCTCTTGTCCAATTCTGGCTTCCTTGACAGGGGCTGAAAATGCCCTAGAGTCAATTGTTTCTTAGCATGGTCCCTGTTGTATCCTTGGGGCAGCAGGTTTAGGAAGAAATCACTGGAGACACAGAGAGCTCTGAGCCATGAAAGCAGCCATTTATTTTCACACACTGAACTAACCAAAACTAGCCAAAACTGTCTCGGCTATTCCCTAATAATCTAACTCAGTTGCCATAGCAACAACAAGGTGCTATTACCACAACAACCAAATACACAGCAGTCCCTCTATCCCAGTACAGGCATAAAACATCTTGGCCTATCCCCTCTTTTTTGAGTAGAGGCCATGTACATCTTAACTTGTCCCCTGCACCCTGGTAGAGGCAGCAGATGTCTTGGTGTAGCCCCACTACCTTGGTACAGGCTGCAGACACACTAACAATTCTGCTCTTCATTTGTTTGAGAGAAAATAAATGCACTTCGAGTGCTGTAGGAAGGGAGATGGAGACAAGGTGATGAGGGAGCATTCTGATTAATGCCACGATGTGATATGTAAAACACAACATTAGCACAAAACCTGGCCAAGCGCATTCTCTCGATTACCTCGGAATTATAATTACACTGGCCCTTAATAGCCCCACATCCAAGTAATTACAGCTGGCTTACTGCTTCCAGCCGTGATCTGATATTAACTTTTAATCACCTCGCCTTTGTTCTAGGGAAGGGACGACCGAGGCTCCTGGGAAACTGGGGCCTTGTCCAAGTCCCATAAATCTGTCAGCCCTTTGCTTCTCCTGCACTTTAATAGGCTTTGGATTCTTTTCACTCTTGGAGGCTGGGCAGTGTAATGCTTTCACTTTCCACGGCACCCAGCGTTAGCACCTAGGTTCAAGAAAGGGGGAAAGAGAGAACTTTTGACGCTGCCCCTTCCCCTGGAAAAAGACTCTGTAGACAGTGAATACATGGTGATCACAGATAGATAGATTTCCCCCTGTGTTTATCTTTTTTCCCCGCTAGGCTGTTCGGATCCCACCCACTGCCAGTAGAGAGCAAGGAAAGGAACTTTCTCCATGACAATCCGTAACAGGTACCTGCCACCGGCATTATCAGAGACTCCATCCACAGGTAGAATGTGGAAGGACACACCTTGAATGACCTGCCCCATTCTCAATAATAATAGTAGTGAAATGCTACATCATACTAGAGTAACAGCCTTGGACATTTTAGCATCACCATTGTATGCTATTTGGGACCAATACTGTAGTACATGTTTATACGGCAATTGAGACAAAGACCGCTGAAGAGTGAGTCACTGGAACCAGACCAGCTCTAGGACACTATGTAGCAAGAAACCCTTTTGCCCAGCCTTCAAGAAACCTATGCACTGGTGGTGGAGGGGGCTGTTCTCCTGTGTCCAGTTTCATATTCTGCACTGCTCTTTACACGCACTGGTGGCTGAAATTCATCCCTGTGCAGAGAGGGAGCGTGAAGTCCACACACCACCTAAATCCAAATTACGCCCTAGGGTTTAAATGGGATTGAAATGATGTATTGGGCTGTCCCCCTGCACAGGGGGCGAATTAGAAATTCAGAATATGCACAAGAAAGTCCATCAGGTGTTCCATGCTTGACATACACTAGCTAGAATTCAGGATCCCCTGTACGGCAGCTATTTATTATCCCCATGTCACAGAGAGGGAAAGTGAGGCTGAGAGGAATAATAATAATATCAGTGATTTGCCCAACATCACACAATAAACCAGTGGCAGTATCAGAACCAGAAACCAAGAATCCTGGCACCCAGGACTCAGAACGAGCCACTAGAGAAAGTTCCTTGCACTGCTATATGCACATACACAGGACCTAATGTTCTCATACAAATGCTATATTTAGCAGCAGCACAAATCGCACCCATGCACAAATATTGTATTTACATCTCTCAGTGCTATACCCAGAAGAAAGAGCAAGTAACTGGGTCGGCACTGTAACTGGGAGGCAGTGTAGGCTAGTGGCTAGGGCACAGGCTTTTAAAGGTAGTTAGGCATTGCTGCACTCAGCATTGCAACACCTAATAGATTTTAGGAGCCTCGGACTCATTTTTAAAAGGGATTTAGGTACTTAGGAGTCAAAATCCCTTTTGAAAATGCGACTTAGGCTCCTAAATTGGTTAGGTGTAGCAATGCTGACTGCAGTAACGCCTACATACCTGTAAAAATCTGGGCCTAGGCCCCTAACCTAAGAGTCTTGGTGTCTATTCCATGTTCTGCTGTGTGACCGAGAATAAGACATTTTTCATCCAAGCCACTGTCTGCCCTGACTGTAAGCTCTTTGGGGCATGGATTCTTTCATTCTGTGTTTTATCAGTGCCAACTTCAATGGGGCCCCCATCTTGGTTGTAGCCTCTAGGCGCTACCGCAATACGAATACAACAATACTCCTCTCAATTAAATTACTTATAAAAACATCCTGGGTGAAACCCTGGCCCCCTTGAAATCAATGGCAAAACTCACCTCCTGTGCCTGCTAGAACAAAAGCATCCTCCACCAAGTGGCATTGTTATGGGGATCAGTATGGAAATGATAACCTCAGAGGATGGAAGAAAAATGTAACACCTGAAATTAAGAGTAGGGACAGACAAGGAAAAGAGGAGAAAGTCAGCTAATGTAAAAGATATTCCCCAGAGGACTGATTTCAAAACACACTTTTAATTAATTGTGCCTTTCACTGAAGCTTAGCATCAGAGTTATTGTACATTAAATAAATACCAGTTGATTATTAAGAGCATATTTACTGAGCCTTAACTACAGTAGGTCACAGACACACACCCCTGTACTGTACATGTGTTTCTGAGTAATCAGTTATTTACTTAGCATATAATAATTGCCTCGCTGAATCTGAACAAACTCCTCTAATGGTGATTTACATAAAACAAATCCTAATGGTTAATTACAGAGGCACTTTGGTCATTTCCGGGGGCAGTTATGGAATTAGTGCCTACGGTGCGGGAGGGAGGGGACCTCGGGCAATACGTTTGTATCCTTTCGGAGGCATACAAATGATGGAGTTAAAGCACTCCCTGACACACAGCCTTCATTTCTTTCCGTAGCGGAGCAGAGAGTGCAAAAGAGAAGGAACTTTAGTATTACTTATTTGTATTGTGGTAAGAGCCCCAGTCACGGGCTAGGACCCTATTGTGCTAGGCGCCGTACAAACACAGAGCAAAGAGACAATTCTTGCTCCAAAGAGCTTATATCCTTCCATATCTGAGTATGTGCTGCAATGTCCCGCTAACACCCCAGAATGATTCATGCCAAGGCTCTGATCCAAAGCCCATTGAAATCAATGGGAGTCATTCCACTGACTTCAGTTGCTCTGGATCAGGTCTCTAATGGCTCAATTTGATTTAGCAGCTCAGGGTTCTTCTGACAGAGAGATACAAATTCATCTCCAAAAGGTGCAAAGCAACAGTGCCACTCAGTGGCTGGTTAGCTGACTGACTGGTACCTACCCCACCACCTGGAGAAGTCCTAGGGATATAAATATAGCCCATCCTTTCCTCCTCGTGGTCCTGTTCTCTTTAACAATGGCAGGCGCTTTGTAATATCCCCTGGCCTGGTTTGTTACCAGAGTAACGAAGAAGAGCTAAAATAGGAGGGAGAAAGTGATTAAAACAAACAGACCACAGGGAAAGAAAAGGTTTCCCCACCCCCGCCTTAAGGAAAAGTTGTCTTTGCATATTTATCTGCGCAATAATAAATGAGGGTCCAGGCTTTCCCCCCTGATGATTGATGGACACAGGGATTAGTTTAAGCACAAGGAGAGACTAAGTGGTCTGGCTCGGACCACAGCCCATTCATCAATTCGACAGGCAGAGCATGGAACTTATTTCCTCCTTCGCAGGGGATTTTTTTAAGAAAAATGTGATTTTTTTATTAGAGCAAATATATATAGAGTCCGTGCTGTTCTTTATCCAAATTAAGGGCGACTCTGGCAACCATTTAAACAGACTGACTCAGAGTAGTTGGCTTTGAACCGATCATGGAGATGTCATGGATACAATTAAATGCTTCATGGTTCCAGGACATTCTCCCACCCCACCCCCTCCGATCCTAGTAAGTCTGTCTGTCCGTCCATCCGGCATCACAGCATCTAGTTAAATAACCGGGCCGAAGAGTAAGTGCCATACCTAAACTTGGCTGATATCCTGTCTCCGAGAACAGCCTGTGCCAGAGGTTGCAACTCAATTATGCAATACCAAAGGGAGAAGTTGCTTCCAGGGTCTGTGTTAGTTTCCCTCCCCTAATTCCAGCAAAGCTAGAGAAGGGACAATGGCCGTCGCCACTGCCATCCTACACAAGTCCCATCCCTATCCCATCCATGCCTAGTTTCCAAACCGTCCCCCATCACGGATTCCATAAATCACAGTGAGGCCTCCCTAGGCTCCAGAGTCTCAGATGACGTTGAGCCCTTTCTTCCTCACAGAAGCAGGGATGCTTAGCCATGGAGGTTCCCCACCCACCACGTGCATGGACATAGGGAGGAGCAGGATCCACTCCTCAGTGGGAGACTCAGGATCCAGTCTGAGCTGGTACCACGGCCTCACTCGGAATCCCAGATCCCAAGCACTACAGAGGGGGCTGTCAGGAAACGTGATCCAGATTCTGTGGCTCTCAGCCATGTCCTCTTAAAAGTGAATTCATGGCTCCTGCCTGCCTGGGCCATCATTTCACAAGGTTTATACACAAACCACATGCAACTAGACTGGAAACATAAAATTATATAGGGCAGTTAATTGAAGAAGTGCCTGCGCTGCACGCACTAATTGACATTAAGTGTTGTTTGGAGCAGGAAATCACTGGATGTTAAACAGGTACAACGGTACCATATCGGTGCTAAATGGCTTGGTGCCTGATCCAAAGACCATTGAAACTAATGGGAGTCACTCCATTGGCTACAATGGAATCTGGATAGGGCTCTTGATGCATGGAAAATAAAGTTTCCATTAAGCAGGATTTTTCATTAAATCTGTTGATATTAATCACACTCCACTGTGTATTGTGAATGGACTGATCAGGCTGTCCTGATAACCAGGAAGAGATTCACAGAGTTGTTCCAAACAGCCCAAGAAAGCCAGCTAAGAAGAATAAAAATCCGTTATACAAGATCTTTCTTAAAGGGAAGAGGGAAAAGTTCTATCCCATCCCTGTATTCTCTCATTTGGCTCGGAGTGCTGGAGAGGCTCCATTAATACAGCTCCATGTCCTCCCCTCCCCCCCCCCCGCCCGCGCAATAATTCAGCCCATTGATTGCTCTGGTTATATTATTTATCTTCCAGCAGCACCTTGAGACCCCCAACCAAGATCAGGGCCCCATTGTGCTAGGTGCTGTACATATACAGAATAAGAGACAGTCCCTGCCCAAAGGAGCCTACCATCTAAGTAGGCGAGGCGGACAAAGAGTGGAAGGGAAAACTGAGGCACAGAGAGGGAAGCGACTTGCCCAAGGACACATAGTAGGTCAGTAGCAGAGCCAAGAATGGAACCTAGGTCTCCTGACTCCCACTCCTGAGCCCTCCAGCCCTCTATCCATCACCAAATACCTGATGCTGAGAGCCTGAAAAGTATTTGGGCACCTAATTCCAAGGGAAATTAGACCCCTAAATACCTTTGAGGATCTGGGACCAAGTGCCCAGATGGAGGCCCAGCACCATGCAGGGTTCTGTGAGTGAAGAATTGCCCAGAGGGACAGAAATGGCCCTGTGGAAAGAAAGAAGGGCAGCTGAAAATCACCAGCTGGTTGCAATATAGCAGAGATGGCCTCAGCCTATGTTCTGCGGAGGGGTTCCCGCTGCTCTGGAGATCCACCTGCCAGGCTTCCGGCAGTGATGCATGTTATGGGCCTGTCTAGGACTCTAGAGAAGGTTCCTAGTGGCTTTTTTGACCCACTAATCTCCAAAAGAGACAGGCTGAAATATTCAAAGCCGATTAGGGGACTTAGTCACACAGCTCCCATTCATTTTAAAACTGAAAATCTCAACCAAAGTCTTCTCTGCACCCTGCCTGCATGCTTTTTACCATCCTTTGTTGGATGGCTGTTTGGTGTGAGTTCCACCTTAATCAGACTTTCCAAGGAAAAGCATAAGGGGGTTTCTGACATTGCACAGAACATGTACAAGACAAATTAAAGTATCAGCTGCCTGATGTTGGTATCCTGTGTGCGTCTAAGTCATAAAGCTGGTCAGACTTTGTTATAAATACACCCTCTTTCCCCTGCTCCTACCGTTAGACCAAACGCACACTCAGAGTTCAGAATAGAACCCAGGAGTTTTGACTCCCCACTCCCTTGTCTTAATGACTAGACAACATTTCCTCTTGGATTCTATTGTCAATTTCTATATGTAAGGGGACTGTTATCCCCTTACTAACATTCAGAGCTCCCAGTACCAAAAGGGGAAGGGTCGATGGGACTGACAGTCCCCAGGGGCAATGGGGAGAGGCCAATGCTCCAGGTCAGCTCTGATTGACAGGGCGGGCAGGCGAATCAGGGAGTCAGGAGGTCAGGGTGAATCCCGTCCTCCGTGTGAGCTGAAGTTGCCTGAGTCAGAGTGAGTGGGGCCGAGCTAAGGAGAGGGCAGAAGCCAGAGCTGAGCTGAGCTGGGCCAGATCTGGAGGGGCCAGAAAAGCAGCCCAGAGACACAGACCTGCCCTGGGAGCAGAGGTGCAGCCCAGTGAGACAGACCTGCCCTGGGAGCAGAGGTGCGGCCCAGTGAGACAGACCTGCCCTGGGAGCAGAGGTGCGGCCCAGTGAGACAGACCTGCCCTGGGAGCAGAGGTGCGGCCCAGTGAGACAGACCGGCCCTGGGAGCAGAGGTGCAGCCCAGAGACACAGACCTGCCCTGGGGGGAGAAGCTGTAGGAGCCAGAGCCAGAGGGGCCAGGGCAGCAGCCCAGGGAGCTGGAGGCAGAGCAGCAGCAGCAGCAGCCGTGCAGAGGCAGAGGAGCTGGAGCTGGAGCAGTCTGGAGCCGGGTGCGGTGAGCAGCTGGGGAGATCGAGGGGAACCCTGGGCAGTGGGCCCAGCACAGGGAGAGGCCTCAGCCAAGGGGCCCTGCAGGCCAGACGTGCAGGGGGATCTAAACCCCGACAGGGCTGGGGCAACGCTGGGAAGAAGGGTCCTGCCACCCAGAGCCTGCGAGCGTGTGGCCACCGCCAGAACAAGTGTCCAAGCAGCGTCCCTGCAGCACAGCCAGGGCCTGAGAAGGAGCCTGGGACTTGCACAGGAACAGACTGAACTGCCCTGACATTTTAGAGACACTGTTGTGATGTTCCCTGCCACAGAGCGGGGTGAAGTGTTTCCATTAGCCTTTCCCATTTTTCCTTATTCCTGTTACAAATTAATTGTTAATTAAATAATTTGCATTTGCTTTGAATTGTATGCAGTGATCAGTGGGTCAGGGAAGCATCCTGTACAGAGAGAGTACCCCGGAGTGGGGACACCCTAGCCCCTGACCTAGGTGACCACAGCAAGGTTGGGGGTCAAGCCCCCCAGGAATCCTGGGCCCAGCCTTGTTGGGGTTACGAGGACTCTGCCAGACAGGAGAGTACAAGGGGAGTCCTCGAGGGCAGGGAGGCCTCTGGGGTAAAGGAGGTGGGAGCGAGGACTGAGATCCTTCCGCTAGCCCATTTCACCGGGGTAGTGCAGAGACGAGGAAAGTTCCCCACAAGAGCGGGACTATTCCCCCGCTTACATAATTGGCGTCACGAACAGGATCCTATCCACAGGGTCCACCCCATTGGTTTACTGGTTGAGTTCTGGTAGCACTGTCCAGGCCTAGTCAAGAACCCTACCATGGCTCGAATTGAACAACTACAAGCCCAGGTCGCTGAACTTCAGCGCAGATTGTCAGACCAAGCTGAGGCATTACAACAAGCTAGAACAGAACAGAGAGAAGCCTTATCACTGGCTAAGGCTGTAATAGACCAACAGGCAGCAGAAGCCAAGAAACCCCCTACTATTTATGTCCCACGGGAGCAGAAAGTCACAGAGTTTGGTGGCTTCCCAACCAGAGCAGGAGACATGACAGTAGAGGAGTGGGTCAAGTCTGTGAAGACGGCTCTGCGTGTGCTAAGAGTACCTGAGGAAGACCATGTGGACTTCATAGAGGAACACCTCAAGGACCAGGCGAAGGCCACAGTAAAGTTCATGGCAATGGCAGACAAGAAAGATGTGAAAAAGGTGTTTGAACTCCTCCTGGAAGTGTACGGAGACAAGGTACCTATTGGAACTCGACTAAAGGAGTTCTTTGAGAGAAAGCAGGAGGCCGGTGAAACTATCCGGGCATACGCATATGATCTTCAGGAGAGAATGAGCAAAGTGGAGCGGCGAGATTCTCAACGAGTTCCAGACCCAGATATGTTTCTAAAAGAGCAGTTGGTGTTGGGGCTCCGGGACGACTCCCTCCGACGTGAAATGAAAAGGAGGTTTAAGGAAGAGCCCAGTAAAAAGTTCCATGAACTCATGCAGGCTGCCATTATGTGGTCAGAAGAAGAGGAAGTTCCTGGGGCAGAGAGGGCCAAGCCTAACCCCCATACACAAAGTGGGGGCCTAGTGAATGCAGCTGCTGGGGAAAAGGCCCTGCCCCAAACACAGCTAACATTGGAAAGCCTAAGTGAAGCTGTCCAAAAACTGGCTGTCCAACAGGGGGAGATGATGAAAGTGATGACTGAGGTGATGAAAGGAAATACCTCCACTAATGTGCCAAAATATCCAAGAGCTCCAGGATCCCGAAGATCTCCACTGAAGGATGAGCTAGGGAGGTACATTTGTTACATCTGTGAAAGGCCAGGACATACTAGCCGAGATTGTACACTGAGAAGGAGACCAGAGTCCCAGGCACTCGAAATCGATGGGGCACCAGGAGCGAGTGGTCCATCTACAGTAAAAGGCCAAGCAGTGGCAGAAGGATTCCTAGGCCTGTCCTTGGTGGAAAATCACTCTGCATACAGGGTTGAGAGGAACATGGGCAGCACCAGCATATCTAGTGACTTCTGTAAGCGAGCATTTGGAGACTGTCTAACTGCTGAAGTATGTATAGCAGGGGTAAAAACCAGATGTTTGTTAGATACTGGCTCAGAAGTCACCACCATTACTGAATCACATTTTCAAAAATATTTGAAAGACAAAGAGCTGACCATGCACAACACACAGTTTGTACATCTAACAGCAGTTAATGGACTGGCAATCCCAGTGGTGGGATGCCTCGAAGCAGACATTGACTACATGGGCCAGACACTGCCAGGGAAATGCATCTTCATCCTGAAAGACAAGGCCTCTGAAGGGAGCCATATAGGAGAAGGAGTCCCAGGGATTCTAGGGATGAACATCATTAGTGAGCTGAAAGAGCTACAGTTGCCAGTAAAAGGAACCAGGAGAATGAACCGTCATGGGCATGCTAAGAAGAATGCTGTGCTGAGTGGAGTACTGGCTCGAGCGGAGACACAGAGTCATTCCCTGGGCCCCACAAAGTGGATTAGAAATGTTAAAGTCGGCAGAAACCAGAAGACCATTATTTCTCCTTGGAGAGAGAAGATCCTTCATGAACGCTGCTGGATGCCAGGAAATACCAATGAATATCGAGTGCTGGTAGAGCCTACATCTGGGTCAAGCCTGCCTAAGGGACTTCAGTCAGCCAATGTATTGACTAGTGCCATCAAAGGAAGAGTACCAGTGAGCCTTTTCAACCCAAGCGTGAAGGCTATGGAGTTGCAGCCTGAGGAGGCGATCCCTCAGGTGAAGGTAACATTTGGGGAGAAGGGAGAACAAGTTACCTTTCCTCAAGAAAGATGTGGTGGCAGACTGCCAGTTCCAGTTCAAGCGGCATGCCAAGGGCTGATTCCTGCACAGGTGACTAACTTAAGGGTGTTGCCAGAGAAGCATCAAGAAGCCTTTTCTAATGATGAGGTGACCAGTTTTGATGACGGGGTCAAAGGTGTCCATTACAGGCCAAAGACAACCAGCAAAGTTGCTCTCCGTACAGCTAAAGACACAGCCCAAAGTAGGAAAAGGACTTATGATCGCAAGTCCAGTGGGGCTCTCATCAGGCCTGGTGACCGTGTACTAGTTCGTAACCATGGACAACAGGGGCGTAATAAAATACAGGATAAGTGGGAGTCAAATCCCCACATTGTAGTTACTCACAACAATCCCGAGCTACCAGTTTACACCATCCGGCCTGAGCAAGGAGGCCCTCAGAGACTAGTACATAGGGATCAACTAAAACATTGCACTCTTAGTCCAGTCAGGGACCATAGGAGGCGTACATCAGCACACCCTGAGGAGAGAGAAACCGATTGGGGGATGGTTCTAGTCTCACAAACTGAATACAGAGGGGAACAGAGTGGGGCAAACCCAAACCCTAATGAGAATGGCCAGATCCCTCAAGCTGACCCAGTATTACCCGAGGACAGGAAAATAGAAAATATGGGTAATGAACCACCAGATTTAAGAAGATCCCAGAGGGCTAATAAGGGTGTACTGCCTGTTAAATTTAGAGATGATTATGTTATTGGTTCTATGTAGTGTTTTAATTAATATTATTATGTATAGTATGAGGAAGTAGATGTGAAATGTTTAATATGTTAAATGTTCTTTTGATGTTAATGGGTTTGATATGATGTGGGTATATGTTGTTAATAATGGGTCCGGAGGTATTAGTGTAAACCTTGTGGTTGTGGCAGAATTTTAGCAAGGGGGAATGTAAGGGGACTGTTATCCCCTTACTAACATTCAGAGCTCCCAGTACCAAAAGGGGAAGGGTCGATGGGACTGACAGTCCCCAGGGGCAATGGGGAGAGGCCAATGCTCCAGGTCAGCTCTGATTGACAGGGCGGGCAGGCGAATCAGGGAGTCAGGAGGTCAGGGTGAATCCCGTCCTCCGTGTGAGCTGAAGTTGCCTGAGTCAGAGTGAGTGGGGCCGAGCTAAGGAGAGGGCAGAAGCCAGAGCTGAGCTGAGCTGGGCCAGATCTGGAGGGGCCAGAAAAGCAGCCCAGAGACACAGACCTGCCCTGGGAGCAGAGGTGCAGCCCAGTGAGACAGACCTGCCCTGGGAGCAGAGGTGCGGCCCAGTGAGACAGACCTGCCCTGGGAGCAGAGGTGCGGCCCAGTGAGACAGACCGGCCCTGGGAGCAGAGGTGCAGCCCAGAGACACAGACCTGCCCTGGGGGGAGAAGCTGCAGCAGCCAGAGCCAGAGGGGCCAGGGCAGCAGCCCAGGGAGCTGGAGGCAGAGCAGCAGCAGCAGCAGCCGTGCAGAGGCAGAGGAGCTGGAGCTGGAGCAGTCTGGAGCCGGGTGCGGTGAGCAGCTGGGGAGATCGAGGGGAACCCTGGGCAGTGGGCCCAGCACAGGGAGAGGCCTCAGCCAAGGGGCCCTGCAGGCCAGACGTGCAGGGGGATCTAAACCCCGACAGGGCTGGGGCAACGCTGGGAAGAAGGGTCCTGCCACCCAGAGCCTGCGAGCGTGTGGCCACCGCCAGAACAAGTGTCCAAGCAGCGTCCCTGCAGCACAGCCAGGGCCTGAGAAGGAGCCTGGGACTTGCACAGGAACAGACTGAACTGCCCTGACATTTTAGAGACACTGTTGTGATGTTCCCTGCCACAGAGCGGGGTGAAGTGTTTCCATTAGCCTTTCCCATTTTTCCTTATTCCTGTTACAAATTAATTGTTAATTAAATAATTTGCATTTGCTTTGAATTGTATGCAGTGATCAGTGGGTCAGGGAAGCATCCTGTACAGAGAGAGTACCCCGGAGTGGGGACACCCTAGCCCCTGACCTAGGTGACCACAGCAAGGTTGGGGGTCAAGCCCCCCAGGAATCCTGGGCCCAGCCTTGTTGGGGTTACGAGGACTCTGCCAGACAGGAGAGTACAAGGGGAGTCCTCGAGGGCAGGGAGGCCTCTGGGGTAAAGGAGGTGGGAGCGAGGACTGAGATCCTTCCGCTAGCCCATTTCACCGGGGTAGTGCAGAGACGAGGAAAGTTCCCCACAAGAGCGGGACTATTCCCCCGCTTACATATAGGCTTGTGAAAGTCATAGTCTCTGGAGCCAAGCTTTTAATGTGCCGATTACATCACCCGTAACCTTATTAGGAACATCAAGCAACTGTAATTTATAGATGCTCTTCTAAGGAGACCTATCAATATATTTATTTTCCTCCTGATATATAGCTGAGTCGTGCATGAAGTTTATTATGCCTGGACAATCTTCTATCAGGATCTATAGATTTTCCCCATATAGATATTTGGCTCCACCTCAAAACAGAAAATCATTTTTTAAGAAACAAAAAGCATTTTAGTCCTCTCAAATGCCCGTAAGTATATGATGGAAGTTCTTGTTGTCTGTATGTGACAGCAAAATTTCTACAGTCAATCAGCCAGGGGTAACTGGAGTCATTTAAACACGGTCACACTGGAAAAAGTATTACTTTTAATACCTATAACACTGGATTTTATTTAATATTTAATATTGCTTAGCACTTTCTAAGGGAGGGTATTATTATTACCATTTTTCAAAGGGGAAATGGAAGCAAGGGGAAGTCAAGTGACTTCCCAGGGACACAGAACAGGTCAATGGAAGAGCTGGGAAAAATATGACCCAGGAGTCCCCTTGCTCCTAAGCCCCCTGCTTTAACCACTAGGCCGCACTGCCTACTAGAGGTGGGAATAGAACCTAGGAGGAGTCCTGACTTCCAGTTCCTGGCTCTAACCTCTAGTCAACACCGCTGCCCAGAGCTAGGTACAGAGCCCAGGAGTCCTGGCTCTCAGCCCCCACTTCTCTAGGTGCTAGACCCCACTCAGATCCAGGAGCAGAACCCAGGGCTGCTGGCTCCCTCTGCTACGCCCACTAGATCACATTGCCTCCTTAGAGTTAATCACTTTGCAGGGTGCAGGTGTGGCACGCCCTCCAGATCTACACAGACAGACACTCTGCAAACAGAGCTCCCCACTCCCGCATACAAAGGGGGATCTAGGGCAGCAGCATCCCTCTCTCCAGGTGCCAGGGCAGGCTGTCTGCAGGTCAGCAGATCAACCAGGGAGAGGAGCGAGCTGTCCAGAGGGATGGCTGGTCAGGCGCTTCCCTCTCGACCCAGCAAAAGATCTTTATTACCTGCTCCACTGAGTCCTCTCAGCACAGGGCTCCCTGAGGCAGCATCAGCCACTGGCACCCCTGGGAAAGTGGGTCCAATCAAGCCGTGATGCTGGAGAATGGCCAGGGCCATAGGGCAGTGTCTTAGGAGCTAGGGCTAGGGCAGGGGCGGGCAAACCTTTTGGCCTGAGGGCCACATTGGGTTTCAGAAATTGTATGGAGGGCCGGTTAGGGGAGGGGGTCGTGGCCCAGCCCCCACTTCCTATCCGCCCCTCCCCGGGACTCCTGCCCCATCAAACCCCCCCGTTCCCTGACGGCCCCCCAGGACCCCTGCCCCATCCACACCCACCCCCCGCTCCCTGTCCCCTGACCACCCTTGGAATACCTGCCCCGACTGCCTCCTGCCACCCCATCCAACCCCTCCTCTCATTCCTGACGGCCCCCCCCCTCGGGAGCCCTGCCCCATCCAACCACCCCTTCTCCCTGTTTCCTGACGCCCCCCCCGGGACTCCTGCCCCTGACTGCCCCCTCCAACCCTCCCTCTCCATCCTGACTGCCCCAAGGGCACCTGCCCCATCCACCCCCTCCCACCGCTCCCTGTCCCCTGGCCGCCCCCGGAACCCCCACCCCCTGGCCACCATCCCAAACTCCCCTGCCCTCTATCCAACCCCCCCTGCTCCCTGTCCCCTTAGCACGCTGCCTGGAGCACCGGTGACTGGCGACGCTACAGCCAGGCCACCCCGCCGCCGCCACCACCGCGCAGCACAGAGCACCGGGTCAAGCCGGGCTCTGCAGCCCCGCCCGCCGCCCCAGGAGCTCCCAGCCCCGCTGCCTAGAGCATTGCACCGGCCACGCGGCACGCTGGGGTGGGGGGGGGGGGGGAGATAGCAGGGGAGGAACTGGGGGCTAGCCTCCCAGGCCAAGCAGGAGGGTCCCACGGGCCATAGTTTGCCCACCTCTGAGCTAGGGGTTCTACATATCTCCCGCTGTTCTGCCAGGTAGCACGCAGCTCCTTGGGGAACCAGGTTTCAGGAGGTGGGCACGGCTGCCTATTCTGATGGGGTGGCAACCCCTGCACTGACAGGATCCTGAGTGACTGAGTCCCCTCCCATGCATGTAACGACAGAAAGGAGCACAGAGGAAGGGGGGCAATCCTCTTATGAGGAGAGGCTGAGGGAACTGGGGTTATTTAGTCTGCAGAAGAGAAGGGTGAGGGGGGATTTGTTAGCTGCCTTCAACTACCTGAAGGGGGGTTCCAAAGAGGATGGAGCTCGGCTGTTCTCAGTGGTGGCAGATGACACAACAAGGAGCAATGGTCTCAAGTTGCAGTGGGGGAGGTCTAGGTTGGATATTAGGAAACACTGTTTCACCAGGAGGGTGGTGACGCACTGGAATGGGTTTCCTAGGGCGGTAATGGAATCTCTTGCCTTAGAGGTTTTTAAGGCCTGGATTGACAGAGCCCTGGTTGGGATGATTTAGTTGGGGGTTGGTCCTGCTTTGAGCAGGGGGGTGGACTAGATGAACTCCGGAGGTCCCTTCCATCCCTGATATTCTATGATTCTATGAATCCACGGAAAGCAATGAGAGCACACACCGCAGCCTACTATACGGCCCATTGAAACCAATGGGAGTCTTTCCACTGGCTTTGCATCAAGCCCAGAGGGAGAGATTGTCACTGTCGGGCACAGCCCCTGTGCCAAGAGCAGCCATAAAAGGAGGCGGACGGTGGAGCCTCATTGATTCTCACTGACGGGGCTGCTGAGCGATTTCGCGAATGAGGAAGTGAACAAATAAAGAGCCAGGCTAATGCCTCCCAAAATGGACTCTGCTCGTTTATTTTGGCAGTGGTAGTTTAGCTTTAAATATTTATAATGCTTCCTAATGTACTAGTAAATGTACTGTAGTATATTCCACAAAGGTGATGAAGTCTCAAAGACATTGCTGCAAACATCATTGTCTCTCCCCTGCTGAATCTTTGATGAGAAGTGGGGAGAGAGAGTAAGTGTGTGTTTGTATGTATGGGTGCGTGCATTCATGCACTGGAAAATGGTCGGATTGCTGGGTTTCTGCTCGAAGAAAATGCATGCATGATTTCCCCCTATGAGGGGAATTTTTCAAGAGCTCCTGTGGCATGGGGAACCATAAGTCCTTCAAACACAAAGCTTTCAGATATCCCCTCTAGAGACTGATTCTGCTTTCACACACACCATTGTAAATCAGGAGTAATTCCATTCAACGGATGCAAGTGGTGTGGTGTGAAACTGATGTCAGTGTGAGGATATTCAGTCTTGGCGAGAGACTGAGCAAGCAATGCGAGACAGCTTGCAGTGATAGTCAGGGAAATACACACGGACACATAGTGTTCCCTTCAACCCCCACTGCTCACCTCCTTCAATCCTCGGAAATGAAGCAAAGTTTTCCTCACAATGCTACATGGGCGTTTCCCATAGTTTCCAGGCACTACATTGTGCACCTCAATCGGGATCTGAAACCCATCCATTATTTCAGTTCGGGGTCCACATCCCGCTGAGCCAACGCACCTCATTCCTGACCTGCAGCACTTCCCACTGCTACAGTCCTGGGATCCCACACAGCTCAATCAATGACCTTCAGCACCCCGTGATTCCAGACTTTGGCTCCCCACACATAGCTCTGCTGCTGTACCTTTACACCTACTTGTGCCCCCCCCTCCCCGTCCTATTCTTTCATTCCAGGGACCCGCCCATACAGCCTTGCCAACACATAGAATCATAGAACGTCAGGGTGGGAAGGGACCTCAGGAGGTCATCTAGTCCAACCCCTGCTCAAAGCAGGACCTAATCCCCCACTAAATCATCCCAGCCAGGGCTTTGCCAAGCCTGACCTTACACCTTTATCCTGACTTGTAGCCCCCAGTCCAGGTCCCAGGCTGCTAATTGTGCAGAAACTTCCACTATTATTTTGTTTGATGTGACTGGAACCCCCACCAGGATCCACCCACATGAGATTCAACCCACTCATTCCACTGGTGACCTAAGGCCAGGATTCAAATTCAGGTCTGTAGGCAGGCCCCCTGGAGCCACTGCCCCCAGGGCTGTGTGTTCAGCTGTGCTCCGTCTACCATCCAGCTGCTCGTACTTGCAGGAAGGACATCCTTATCCACTCTCAGCAGGCAGCTGAGGGTGGGGGGGATTATTTAATCAAGGACTATTTAAACTGCAGGGCGGACTTCATTTACTATTATGGCGTGACATAAAAATTTAAAGACTTTAACAGAAAAAAAAAATCTATGATCCAGTTTTACGCCCCTTCAAGTTCTTCTAATAAATCTGCAAAAGGGAATTTATCTTCTCTCGGTAAATGTGTCACTTCCCCATTGGCTCCTGAAAAGCCTGGGAGGGCCAGGCATAAATCCCACGCTCCAGCTCCATTTCATCCTCCCTGTCCGTATCTCTGAGGGTGGACATCCCCCACCTGGGGAGCTGCCTAGAAGAGTCCTGGCCAGCCTTATTCAGGCATGGGGTGGAGAGAGAGCTTGTTTCAGATTCCCGTATAGGGTCACCCGGAATACACCCCTGCTGAAACAAGCAGTGTGACTCCAGAGCCCGTGGAGAGAGGGATGGGGTCTGTCGGTCTTTACAAGCCCATTATCATGGTATCTGAGGGCAGGACCTGCTCCTGGAAGATCTGAGACCGGAGGCACACAGAGGAAGCCCCGGGGATGCTTGGCCTGCATGCAGCCCTCTATCCCTGATGGCTTCATCTTTTGTACTCCAATTGCGACAGCGCAATGGCAAAGCCAGTTGGATCGGACAAGCATGGTCTCTGTGTTCCTGAGGTCAGAAGAGCTGCTGTTGAGTGACAGGCACTCATCTAGCTGAGGGTGTCCTATAGCGCCCATGACAATCCCCACCTGCAGGTATACGGTGGGGGCTGGAAACAGAATTAGGTAGTTCCCTAGCCCCAGTTTGACATAGATGTCCTATACACCCCATTGCAATCCTACAGGGCTTTCCTAAACACCACTCCTCAGCAGGAATAATCCTCAAATCCTCCTCGGACCTGCTGTCCTGTGTTTATTAACACACGTTTTTTTGGAGCGGGGAAGGTCTCTCCTTCGTTGAGCCTGACCCATAGCTCACCGAAGTCAATGGAACGACTCCCGTTGCCTTTGGACTGGATCCCAAACAGGTAGAGAACCATGTAAACCTCCAGCGCTACCTACATGATTGTTAATAGCAAATCAATAGTGATAACAATTGCACAGGGCAGTTCTGCTATCAGAGGAATCTGATTATAGACCCCTCACACTGCTGCTCGGGCATGCTGGGACTGGAGGGTGCTTTGAAGTGAAAAGTGCTCTGCAAACTTTATCTAAGGAAGCTTCTCTCAATCCCCAAGACCCACCCCGCTCTGAGGCACAAGCAGGGTGACTTCAAAGTCAGGTCTCACGGCTTCTACTGCTGGCTCTGGAACAGACTCGCCAGGTGACAACACTTTTCAGCTTTCTCTTCCTCAACTTGCCTCTCTGCAAAACAGCTAGGATCTCGCTTGGGGATCCAGGGGTGCTGTGAATAGTACTGACTGATGTTGATAATGGATGAAACAAGACCCAGAAGGACAAGGTCTCACCCGTGTTTTATAAGGAGACACGAGGAAACGGAGGCCCAGAGCGATGAAATGATTTGCACACAATTATACAAATGAGTGTAAGGGGCAGCCAGGAACAGCGCACAGGAGTCTTGGTTCCCCAGCCCTTAAGCACCCCCGAGATGGAGAAGCACTATTCTCAAGGGGTGTGCACATCT